>CM046302.1:14490221-15149683 GCA_025267735.1 Mactra quadrangularis | reverse complement strand
AGCTTTAAAATCCAACTATACTATATAACACAATAGTCTAAAAAGAGTATTCAAAGAGAAGTATGCAGTAACGTACAATTGCACAAGCATGAAGATTGAACAAGTGTTTAAAACAAATTTTGAGCATTTATATATAGCTTTAAAACAAAAAGGGTACAGTTTCATGTAAATATGTATACTATTCACGACGAAAAATATAATCAAAACGATCAATAGTCTAAAAAGAAAATACAAATAGAAATAACATTAAAACAAATGTTTCAAACAAGTTCTGCGTATACATGTAGCTTAATAACAAGATGAGTACAGTTAAATATGTATAGTAATCACAAAATCTTCCTGAATTAAAACGCATATTATGAAAAGAATTTGCATTCTAATCTTATAAATTGAAATACATTAAAAGCAAGATGTATGTATGTATAAAACTTCCTAAGAAGTGGATTTAAATTTACTCATCGGTTTAAAATATTTAAATGCAAATATATACTTATTTAGTAAGGCACAATTGTCGTATTTAAAGCGCAAAGTTCATTCTTGAATTTCTCCATCCTTTTAGTGTTACAGATACTAGTAAAAGCCAGGTTAAAGGACAATAAAATAAAAGATAAGTACATAGAAAGTTTGCTTAAATTGTTCCAGTTATTTCCAAGACGTTTCATGAAAATTAGTAGTTCTACACATGTTAAGACCGGCAGAATTTAGGGCAAAAATAGCTCAACCTAGATTTGAGTAGCAAAAATTTAGTTTTAGAATGCTGGAATGTAGAAGATATGAAAACTTGCGAACGTTACCCTGTAATCCTTGAGCATTTCCGAGAATTCAAGATTGCGTCAAAGATGGCGGAAAATGATACGAAACTTTAAAATACATGTTATTTTTCAATGCACACGAAAGTCATTATGTGCTTCCAGTACTTTGATTAATGTTGTTTTGCAATTTGCATGATAATATTTTAATTGTCGAAGCCTCGGACCAGTTGTAAAGTGGTTTGTACTGTTGCCATTTTATCCTTTGATCTATGTTAGAATTCTGGTTGTGGCAAGCTATATGTTTTACTTGAAATGTTGACAGTTTGTGGACTAGTAGACTATAACAAGCTACATATTATAACTCTTCAACAATTAAAATACAAAAAAAAAACACCAATATGAATATTATTTTGTTATTATTAGTTTAAACTACAAATCTACGTTAGTACAGGTCTATAACATTTCTCAAACTCACATTCTCTTATTCTCCCTCCCTCTATCTGCGGCTTCACAGACCATCTTCATGATCATGCTTCGATCAGAAAAGCTCTCTTAGGTAATCCTTTGGTTGCTAAGAATAACATCCAACTTGTCATTTTACATTGAGCTATTGTGTTTCAATGATACCTTGATTTTCGTTCGTTTTTGGTAAATTTGTCAATTTGTAAAAATATGTTATATGAATAATGTCAAACGAAAGCATCTAGAAAGGCTGGTTTAAGGACTATGTTAATGTTAAAATTTCAGAATGGCACCTTTAAGTACCGATCCCAAAAAAGTTGGTTAGGACCAATGCAGTGCTAAAAATCATAATGTATAATCATCATTCCTGCCAGAAATCTTTTGGACCAGGCATAGTTTCCGTTGGTACTTCACCTCATATGTGAATACAGAAATAAATACGTTATTTTCTGTGCAAGTTTCCTTTTATTCTAGCAAACAATTTCAGATTACATATACAGATATGGAAAGCACTAATATTACTCTAAATGCACTAAGGTTTACATTTACTATATCTGGGACTGAACTTACATCTCTGAATCGAACTAGCGGACACTGTAATCAAAACTTGGGTGTCCATTTTGAGGTGAGTACAATGTACTTAAAAGCTTATTCATTACACATCTTTGTGGAAGTCAGGGGCTAATCACCAAACTGTGTGTACATGCGCAAACTGAACTTCTATCTATGGATCGCAAGTTTTCGATTACATGCTTTTAGAATGGTTTATTTTTTATGAAATTATTTTTTATATGTCTGTAGTTTATGTAGTTTATTGTTTAAAAGTATTTATTTGACGCCACGTAGAAACGTATTTGTGCTAATTACTCTATTTTGACGTCATCGATTCCATCTTAAATTGGCCGAGGTTTTGTTAGCAGATGATTCTTTTTATTAATTGATTCATATCACCTCATGTCACCTTTGTTTGCGTTGGTCGTGTATTGAAAATCAAAAGTATAGTGGCTCGGGAAAGCCCTTGTGTATTTTCTTCGAGATCTTCTACTCTTCGTTGGTGTAATTGTTCATTGAAGTGTGTGGAACATATTGTATTCTTTAAATGTATTTTATTTAATTTTAGGGCTTCACCATTTGTCGTTGACTTAATTCAGACCATATTATTGAAAAGATTTTCAAGTTACCAGAGCGTCTTTGAAACTCTCTCATCAAACGTAAGTTCAGCGTAAGAAAATAAGTTACGAAAATTTTGCTATCTTACGGAAGTTTCTTACGGTCCCCTGTTCTTTATCAGTGATAAGTTTAAATAGGTAATTTCATTTACAACGTGGTAAGTTGAATTCCCTACGGTCAAACACCAATAGATAATTAAAAACATATTTGTAAACCATGAAAATTGCTAACACAATTTAAGATCTTCCTTGATTACATCACGTTAATCATTTGACATGCCATTGGATTAGATCTTAAAATTATAAAACAACATTCTGATGTAAAATTGTTAATGAAACTGTTTTATGAAAGTGAGTTACAGTCAGATCTCGATACAACGACACTCGTTACAACGACAATCTCGTTATACTGACACATTTTAAGGGAACGAAAACTTTTGTACAATATTTGTATCCGTTATAACGGAAATTCATGTTTCCGACACTGACACTCATAAATGGCCCCCAAAACCCATTTTACTGCACTAACTTGATCCATTACTACGACAATCAGATTAACTGGATATCGATTTTCTCACCTTAAGGTGTTTTTATCAAGTATCTTAAGTAGCTAGACTACCTGTTTTTGTTGTCCTGGTTGTGCATTGATATCATGTACATGTATTACACACATTTTATCTGTTTACGATGGGTAATAAGTTTTAACACGGAAACAATATCTATAATGCTGAGTTCAAAACTAGATCAACTCAGGATTTTTGAGTTGGTGCAGTTTTGGGCTGTAGGTTCTATCTTCAAACAAAATGTATATTTTTACAAATCTCGTCAACACTATTCCCTACGGATTGATTAAAGAGTCTAGAACACTTTAACACCCCTCCTGCTACACGCAGGCGCATGAATCTGACAATCAGTCAAAAAAGTGAAATAATTTCCTGAATGTTGCTACAGTGGTCTGTATAGCATGATTATGTAATATGTATGCACACGAATACTGTTTTGAAATGAATGTTTTTATTTCTTATATGTTGTAAATAAATAAACACAAATAAATTTCACATGCTAGTTAAAAGTACACTTGCATTATATACAATATATACATAGGTACATATGCATGATGCCACCAACTACGTGAAACTGATTCCAAAATGTACATTGTCGGAAGAATTCATTACACTGACATATGGGTTATAACGACAATTTTTCTGGGAACGAACGATGTCGTTATATCGAGACCTGACTGTATTATCTTCCTTTTATATACAAATATTGTAATGGTAATTATCCGTACAAAGTAATTAGTAATATAATTTAAAAAATTGACATTGTAAAAGTTTTGAAAATCCAATGAACAATTAGAGACACATTTTCTTAAAAAATCTGTTGTCGAAAACACAATTTTACATTAGTGAATTATACCTTATCTAAGTGTGTACCTTACATTACCTGTGTTCATTATTGGACACCATACTTATTGTTTGTACTACTTCGTTTGGGTAAAGTTGTACTTTGGAAATTATCAATTTTAAAAAACAGGAGTATTTTATTATATTGATTTCAGACAATGTATATTAAATGTGTATTTTTAACTCTTAGCGCATCTGTACGGGGGTACACACAATATGATTAGAATGTTTTGTTTTAATTGCTTTCACTGTACTTCATGTAAACTTGCATGAAAGTTAACATTTTTTAAACTCACTTTTTTCATAAAAAATAAATATTACTAAACCACTGTTTTCTATTTTTCTATTTAATTATTTATTTTTTTTATTAGAATTAAAATGAAAACTGAAATTTATGAAATTTATTTGCAACCACACCCATTTTCAAGCCATGAAGAACATTCGTGAATTACCTAGTCCGTTTAATATTTGGCACGAAACATCACACAACATGATATTTCAAACGCTTCACGAAAAGCATTGCTTAAGTCAATATTTTCATTTGACATTTAATAATTTACAAAATGCAATATATTTGAAGTTAATCATTACTTAAGTCGTAAGTCGTACACATTTATAGTCCAACAGAATTAACCTGAGCTTGACCTTTATGCACGAATATATTAAACTCAGTATTTACAGTCTATTTTGGTCTTCTTTTGTAAATCGCACTTTATCGGAAGCCTTTGGCAAAATACACGTACTCAACAAATAATTTTGTTTTCATAAGAATAAATACTTTGAAACAGTGCCGTAATATTGCTACAGGTCGTATTCTAGGTCATGCGTGTTTTTGTACTTTAAACAACGGTCTTGCTCATTTAATAGATGAATAAGCTATTGCATGAACAGCATTTTACTGATTAAAACAGATTATTTTATGAGTAACATTTATTCTAAATAGTGTGTATGCAGACTGTAAATTTTGTACAATGATATCTTTATAAAATAGATGTAAACTAATTAAACTATAAAATTGTAAAAATAATTCACCCCTAAATATTGATGTGTAATGAAACTGGCTATGTTTATAGACGCAATGTTTACGTGGACGACCTGTAACTTACTTGTTTCTCCGAAACTAATGTGTCCAAAATTAGAATTACAATAACATGTCACTTTTACAAAAAATGTTACGGTCACTTAGGTTATTATAAACACGTGTATAACCGTATATATACATACGGAAACTCACGATTTAATGTAAAAAAAGTGTGTAAGGTTAATATTGTTGCACTATATCTGATGTCCACAGGCTTCGAACATGTAAGTTAATCATTACCTTAATATACCATGTTCGAGTTCCTTAACTTTGTGTATCACATTTATGTGGGTTTAGCCTTAATATTCTTATCAAACCTATACATATCTCGAGTTTGTAGACTATAACAATCTAAGTCGTGCCAAATAAAAACAAATTGAAGAGCTTAGAAACAGAATTTTGAATAATTTTCATGAAATAAAGTTGTAAATGCATCATATTTTTTCATGAGATCTAAAACATCTATGTTTAGAATGTTTCAAGTATAGAATAGCCACTTATAGTATATTTACTTGTTGTCTGTTTTTGTACGTTCATACCAAAGATCTATATAGACAATTATCAGTTTATCAGAAAGTTATATGATTTTCTATTCGAATATTAAAATAGTTATTTTTAATGTACCATTACATTCATCGCAGCATTTGTCCGACTTTATGTCTATGAGCAAAATCGGTTGGTTTGATTGAACATGGAAACGATTATCTGATGTGCGTCGATAGTGTTGCTTAATGTTTTATTACGAGCAAATTCATCGACATATACACGTAATAGTCACATTTATAAAACTAGTTTGGTCAGTCTCACCTATTAAGATGTGTAGAAGTTTTTATATCGAAAACTTGATACTTCTTGCTTGAAAAAGGAGGTCACGAATAATTTACTTGACCTGTTATTTATTGCTAAGCAATAATCCTTTTTTACTGGGTTTTACGTCGTGTCAACACAATTTAGGTCTTTTACGGCGTCCAGCTCACCTAACCTAGCTCTCCTGGACCATTGTCTATAACCAGTACTCGCCTACCCTTCCACAAGGCCGGAAACTTCCCCATATTATCTAATCAATGGAGGAAAATTGACATTTTTGTCCAACTTTCATGGAAGGAAATAACCTCCCCGGATGGGATTCGAACCCGTACCCCCTTCGGGACACGATACTATAAATCCCGGCCCGCTACCAACTGCGCTATCGACCCAGGTTATAAGCAATGATCTACCTAGTATATTAACACACAAAACTACAAAGTAAATATGTAAAATTTACAATGCAATTTCGGTTTTAAATGTGTTAAATAGCTTATAACCATCAAATAACTAATATAAAATTTTGCTTCAGTGAGCTTGAATGTTCGATAGTTTACTTTAAATCGTTCACATTTTACATTTTTAATGTACGTAATATTTCACAATACCTTTTCATGGGTGTATGGTAGACTGAATACTTAATTTTACTGGTGTGTTAAGAGAAATCTAAACTTCCGGGATTAGAAGTAATTGGCTTTTAACGAACGTTGGAAGCCTTACATTCACGTCAGTAGTTTTGTGTAGAGTTGATCTTAAAATACTGCTTTTATAAACAGACGTATATGTTTTAAATTATGATTTTGTGTGAATTTATATCTTATCTTAGTAAATTTATATGTTAAGTTAAATGTGTATAAAGATATTACAGAGTATGAAGTGACTATACTGAAATACATTGGTATGTACACTGTATATCAATTGTCTGTTATGACTTAATTTAATATGTTCTCAATGATATTTTGTTCTTCCTAAAAGGTTTTTAACTTTTATTTCCCATCTTAGTACTCTCCAATTTAAAACTGTTTCATGCTAATTGAGTTGCTATAAAGAAATTTGCACCATCATTAATAATGACATTACTCTTATTTATAACTTCCTATTTTTTCAAGTAAACTAGAACACTAAAAGCAAATTACTTTAATAAAATATAATGTTGATAATTTCTTGACCAATTATGTACATTCTATGTTTCCGTTTGTATTATACTTAATTTAATGTTTACTATGTGGCTTGAAAGAAAAGCACAAATCTAACTATAAGTTGCATTTGATGAATGTTGATTACTCCGTTTTCTTTCGTTCAAAATAGAATTGAGTTTTGCAGTGAAACAAACGCTACTGTTATATGCATGTATGTTATATAATTGACTTAATGATTTTTATAACTCTTAGTAGATCTATAACGGTTAAAACATAACCATTAAATTGGCAGACCCAGTAGACATAGCAAACACAGCAGAAGAGAAGATTTGAGCCTTCTGCTATGTCGGCTGGCAGAAAGATACATACATCTGAAGAATCAATCTTTCTGCTGGGACTGTTGGCAGAAGGATTAAATAACAGAAGGTAAAAAATGTAAATGAGACATATACCGACATTTTCCTTCGCTATAAAATATATAACACTCATGCTAAATGATAAATACAAACTGTCCATGTTTATTGATGATACTTTCACTCTATGTAGATACACTGTATTAAATCAACTATGGAAGGTTGGAACCATCGTGGTTTAAGATGGAACATAATGTTACAATTAACATTGATAATGATACTCCTCAAGTTAGCTAAATATGCAAGTAAGTGAAAGTGAATTTTGTTCTGTAATTCAGTCAAGATAAATGGAGAGATTTTTGTCTTTTGTCAAGGCGATGCTATTCAGTGCGATTCAGTGATGTTCAGTGAATATATAAAATATTTCAGAGCTTCATTGTGTATTTCTAAGGCAGTATGAATTTTTTTCTAACAATCATAAATGTTTCATAACATCATAAATAGTAGTGACGTGATCAACAACTACACATATGCATATTCTCGACTAATGTGGAGAATATGGCATAATGTATAGTATTAAAAAGGCTGTTGTTATGAAAGTGACGTATATTTACTGAAACTTATTATTATCAAAACTGTTGATTTAAAGACAGACATCCAGTTTTTACTTTTGGTTGATATATACCTTTGCGTTGAAATGCAATAAATAAAACATACCAACAATTCGGAAAGTTTCATCATTAAAAAGTTATTTTTCATTTGGTTTTCTTTCAAGTTCATAGACAGAGTTTGTCTTGATTATAGGAGGCTTAAACTGAGGAATACAATGCGTGAATGCAGCTAAAATATGCAATTTCTCTAAATTTGTCAGTTTATTTGTCATGCTAGAAGTTTTCATTCATGTAAATCTATAAATAAACTATGAGTCCTAAACACTTTCCGAAAGTCGTGGTTCGTTGTAATGCTTAATAAAACAATAATTAATCTCACGACTAACATTTGGTACATATATAACTTAATAATAAAATTTAAGTCAGGGAGTTTCGTCATATTTACAAACATTTTTAAATTGTCTGGTGATCACTGTTGAATACGTGACTTCAAGCTTAGGTACAACGTTTTGTACTTATTTGAATTCTGTATGATTTTGATAATAACATACCTTTCAAACCATTAGGTCTTATTATCGATTGTATATGATAATATGGAACTTTGATTATTTATTATTATATTTCGTTGATACATTTTCAAATTGTAGAATTATACACTCTCACTAACATAACTTGTTTTGCTTTTAGAATCACAGCCTTGCCACGTAAACAACTGTTCTTCACAATGTAAAGGTAACACATGTTATAGTTGTGCTGATGGTTATTATCTACATTCTGGATCATGTATAAAGTGTGAGCAATCTATACCAAACTGTTTGAAATGTAGCAGCAGTACTAACTGTACTGATTGTAATGATGGTTATTATCTACAATCTGGATCATGTGTAAAGTGTCAGCTATCTCTACCAGGCTGTGCTACATGTATCAGCAGTACGTCTTGTACTAACTGTAATGATGGTTATCATCTACAATCTGGATCATGTATACAATGTCAGCTATCTCTACCAGGCTGTGCTACATGTAGCAGCAGTACATCCTGTACTAAATGTAATGATGGTTATTATCTGCAATCTGGATCATGTCAACGATGCCCTGGTAGATGTTCTACATGTACAAGTTCTACACAATGCACAACATGTAAGGACACATATTGGAATGGGTACAATGGATGCAATTCATACTGTCCCGAATATTGTTTATATAGACGCTGTAATGATACCACCGGGTATTGTTATTCATGTATCCCAGACAAATACGGTCCACAATGTGGTCAAGATTGTCATCTATGTAAAGATGGACAATGTGATCTTAGAAAATGTACAAATGGATGTAAGGATGGTTATTATCAAGAAGACTCAGCCAGTGGATATTCATACTGTTATAAATGTGTGTATGAAAATTGTCTTACATGTTCTAATGGAACATACTGTACTCAATGTGAACAAGGGTATTACAGAAATTATTTACGACTGGGACCTCTTGGTAGAGGCACAATGAATTGTCAGCAATGTTCTGATAGTTGTATGGATTGCAGTTCTACTGAATATTGTTACGCAGTTTGTATACAACACTGTACTGAATCAATAAACCCGAGAACCACACAATCAACTCATGAAATCAGTAAGTACCCAATTCATTATGGCACTGTTTGATTTGCTTTTATGATTTTAAAGGATAACATGTTGCCGTTCAAGCTATTAAAACATCTCTTTAAATACATGATGAATAAACTGTTTATATACGCAAGTTCTTCAATAATATTTAGTACATTCCAAATGTTATATATGTGCACAAATGTGCATTTTTGGAATCTAAGGGAAATAATAATTCCATTGAATATTACTAGGTGTTAAAACAAGGTGAACAGAAAGATCTATAACAATACAATATCACACGGCACTATACAAAGGATGACACAATTAAGATAATACCTCTTGGCTTTATTTTAATTCTCTGTTAAGTAACGACCATTGAACATTTAATTGTAGTATAAACATTTACCAATTTGGTGTTGTTATAGCAACGACTTCAAACACAGCCACAAAAACACCATCAACATCAAATGATAAAAAGACATCCACACAGTCAACAAAACTTCTACCTGAAACCGAAAAAGAAACAAATCAACCTGTTACTTTGAATCCTATTACTGTTACATCAATCAAACCACCAAATGTACCACAGACTGACTATAGTGAACAGAAAGCAGACAATAACTCATCTACAATTATCGGTGCTGCTGCTGGAGGTGGAACAGTTGTTGTTCTTGCAATTGTTGTTATCTTAGTGGTATGCTTTATTAAACGCAGGTATAGTTGTACATCTTTTATATATGTTGTTTATATGATTTTCAGATTTCAAATCAGATTTATTTAAGACTTGTACTAAATAACGTACATTGTCGCATTTGATATAACAATACAAAAGTATAGTATATATACATATTATTTATATTTATACAATTTACTTATTTAGATTAAATCCGTTATATCTTTAAGTTTTGAACAATGTAAAGTTTTGAACCTAGTATCAATTCATTAATCTCCGAAAATTCGAATCTTATTACAATAGCACATTGTTGTTATTATCTTAAAGGTCAAAAGATATCAACCGAAATCAAATTGAAAATCCAATCGAAGCACCTGTGAACAACGAATCTGGTAAGTGAGCATTACCTGGTAGATTTAGTGTAAAACAATTTAAAAATTAACAAGTACTACATGGGACAAGGTAGTTGTTTTTCATTTCATTGTCTTATCATTTAACTTGAAACGAGAAATTTAGAATTCAACTCATAGTAGCATGTATGGCTACTAGTATTTATGCAGAGATAAAATAAAGCATTATAGGTAAACGAACGCTATTATATGACTTATCAAAATAAATACTACCAAAGAATTCCCCCACAGCAGAAATTTTCAAAACCCGAAATTGACTAAATACCCGAATGTTTTGATGGTTTTTATTTATTCCAAGTTACTTTTAGTTCCAAAGCACAAAAACTACCATTCTTTAATGATTTACATATTTTCATATTAATATTTTTGGTACTAGACTATCCAGTATACGCCAAACCAAACAAACCTTCTACATCAAACAATCAATCAGCTCAAGATTATCTCTATGCCGTACCAAATAAGCGAAAACAAAGTTCAAGAAAACATACTAAAAGTGAAATAGATGAACCTCAGAGAGTTGACTATCGTAATATAATGATTGATCTTGAGGTTGAACAAGTTACTACTGCTGAAACTAATGTTGACGATGTACAACTTGAAATTGTTGATGGTGATGGAGTTACTGTGGATATTGATATGGGTATTATAAGTTATTTAACTAATGTAATAAATAGTATGGAACTGGAAAAGATAAATCAATGTTGACACTCAGCATTGACATTTATCTTAATCAGATTACTTAGGAAATATACATGCCTTCTCTGATGATGATTTAATGGAACTATTCTAAGTTGTAAAATTATTGTTTATAATAAACTGCATAGGACTTGTAATATTTTTACCCATCTACCTAATACTTTAATTACTCTAGCTTCTAATTGGACGTAGATTTAAATGTATGTTTTTTTAAACTATGACAATCACAATCATGGTATTCTTTCTATAAAATCTAGGTGAGAGTATTCCAACATCTGATACTTACTATAACATGGAAGGGTTGATTAGAAGTCAAGTAAAAGTTACACAACTTTTTGATTATGTTAAACAGAAGAATGATTATGAAAAAGAATTTACGGTAAGAAATCAGTACAAGAAAATTCTTGCTCAGTACAAAATATGTTATCTGCATTATAAAACTGTTGATAAAGAACTACGATCTGCTGGATGGTATTTTATATGTGTCTTAAAAAAGTTAGTTTGTCTTTCTTTGTTCCATTGTCATCATGCTCTATTGTCTGTAGTTTTAGATTCTATAAATTACAAGTTCGATATTGATTGAGATTGAGTTGTTTTTTCATTGATATAATTATTGACAAATATTACAAGAGGAACCAAAACTATTACATTAATTATAAAATTTTTTTGTGTTATTTCTTTAGAAATTATTAAAAGGTCTACAGAGAAGTTGTAATGAAGCTCTGAAGCCGCACAACAGACAAAAGAATCGGTATAATGGAATTTATGCATGTAAGTAACTTAAGATTTGTTTTCTCGCAATTTATTTGTGTGAGGCAATCATTGGGACATTGCACAACTTTCGCCGTAAGCTATTAGTTTTTTAGTTTTTGAAAAGAATTCTTTTTCAAAGAATTCCTTTCTATGTCAGCGCTCTGGGAAAGTTGAAAAAGAACGAATAACACCTTGAACTCAATAGAAATCAATGAGTCAATGCGATCAAGAAATAGTGCAGCAGAAAAATATGTGTACTATCAAAAGTAGATAAGTTGAAAAAGTAATTTCAACAAATACTTAAAATTATGATATTTAATGTTTTTTTACACATAAATCAAACAACATTCTAACTGTGCACGGAGAGAAGTTTTTTGTATTATTGCGATGTAGTATCTACCACACGCTTGTATATATATACAATTTTAACGAGCTCTTATCACAGCAGGGGTTTACTTCAAGAGCGTAGAGCGCTGGACATTTTTCGAAGTTAAGCAACGAAATGTAAGGTTAATCTTTGGATGGGTGTCCGTAGAGGTTTAGTGAAAGCACGAAGCGAGTTTCATAGTTTTTTTGTTTGTTTTTTTTTTTGGTTTTTTTAATTGACTGCACAAAATTAATTGTTATGTTCGTCTGATTTCTCACACCTTAAAATCCAAAATGCGTCCGCACCTTGAAATGAACGCATCATAAATTTCGGAAAATCAGAAGTTTTCACTCTAGACCAAGTAGAAATTGAACTAAATTTGAAATTTGAGTTCTAAATAGCAAAATAAATCAGAAAATTTCACTGTTACGGTAAAGCAGTAATGTATTTTTGCTAACATATGGCATTAGAAATTACAATGACACAATCCATTGTTCAGAAATATAACTGCACTCTGTCTTAGACCATAAACTGAACATTTACTCACTCTACACACCTTATCTTGATGTGTGACGTCATACGTATATTTGTAGTGTAAAATATGAAGATTGATCCAAAGGGAGCAGATAGGACCAGGAGAAAATTTACATTGAATTTCCTAAAATTTTGATGTCCCAAAATAACATATTAGGCTTGATTTAATTCTTGTGGTATTATTAGACATTAGCTTAATTTACCAAAATCTAATTACATTGTATACACAAAAAGTGATTCGGAGTAATCTGTGCCTCGTAGTTATCTAGTATTAACAAAAGAAATACCGAAGACAAATGAAGTTATATTTCCGTATGAACTGATGAAGGTGTAAACCTCTTCTACCCTACTTCTAACTAGTTTAAAATTCAATTGAATTTTCATCTGGAGTAATTGTTAACTTGCTTTATAATACATAGAACTAGTTATTACATGATTACACTATAGTCTATATATATGGTTATATGTTATATAAGAAAGTCAATACCTTTTCTTTTCTTTTTAACTTATGGTAAATAAATGTCTTAGAAACCACACAAATTTATTCTTCGCTTTCGCTGGCTTCTCAAAATTCAAAATATGGAAAAAGAATTTATTTGCTCTTTAGCTCCATTCTTTAGAACAAAATACATAGAGCATGTGATCAATTTGTTTTGGCCTTAACTCAATGCCAACACATTGTTTAGGTTACATCGTGACCAGCAATCCACCTATCACTGTTCCTGAAAAGACTCAATCTCTGGATTACTACTAGATGCAATTCAATGACTGAACACTGCCGTATTAAAATGATTTAGAATCAGTGGTAGGAGGGAGAATGACCGTAGAAATTATTTCATGGCATAGCTCCGCGAAAGTATGCCCTGCCCATGAATCAAAACATACAACTTCTCGATCAGTAGCATGATATGCATGTAAAATGAAATATGAAACACATTCGATTATGAATGATAAAGAGATATGATGATGGATATCGAAATAGTAACTTTGAACTCCTAAAATCGTTCAAAAATTCCTTCCAACAGTACTTTCAGTACTTTGATTAATACATGAGTTCGTATAATTTACCTATTATATAAAGCTTTTTGTTAACATTTTAAATTATTTAAACATTTGCTTAGTGAACATACTTGTTTAACATTGATATTTCAAACAGTACAATAACACCCAAACGACGATACAAAAGTTTTTTAAATTCCTTTTGTTGTGTACAAAAGTAAGAAAACGTACCCGAATGTAAAGATATTTGAACAGATTCTTTTTTGAACGCACAGATTATACTCAGGAAGTTAAAATTGCTTAATTGTTACCACTCAATTCTGAATCAAAACCGACTGACGTCGAACACATGAATAGAGAGTGTTATTAATATAAATGGTTGTAGATTTGTTCACGAATTACATTTTGCCACAATTTTATCACACGATCGATATTATCTTCCTGGTTATTTTTTTGAAATTATATAATAGTTTGAAAAACGCTTTTGGTATTAATTTACATAGAAGTTTGTAGCAAGATGATATAGATCATGTTTATTTTCCTGTTTTATTGCAGACGATGCAACGAGGGTAGTTTTACAAAGTGGTACATACATCAATGCTAATTATATTGATGTGAGTAATATATTTAGTACTTGCGTCACTTAGCATATTTTACATTCTAAATAAATACTGACAGGTACAATTAGACAACCGATATGTTAAAGACTGGGGTTTTACAAATGAACACTTGTTTAACTATATTCATAACATAAAACAAAGATTAATTAAACTAAGTCTTTGATAAATAATGTTTATAATAAACTGGTTATTTATTTTACTTGCTGTTATAAACAGTTGTAATAAGTAACAACTGCAAATATGCCATGGACTCCATATATCAGTTATAGTCACTAAGACTCCTTTAAATTTGGGAAGTACAAAACTTAACAACAATGACTTAGAGCAAAATGTTGTAGTACTGTTTCTAAGGAAGCACACATTCGTGTAGTATCGAGTGTCATTTAGCGTTAAAATTGTTCACACTACATATGATCTTAAAATAGCATATGATTTAGACACAAGTTTCGTGAACATTCAACGTACTAAGGTTAGATATCCTGAGCAGATTAACAATAAAGTATACTAACATAGTTAGTGAGAAACAGTACAGTTGCTCCACGAGCTAACAATATACTTTTGCATATTTATTTGCGATATAAATTAATCTATGTTATGTTTGTATTTTATTGAACTTTTAATTTAATATGTATATCAGGGTCACAATAAAGAACAGACGTACATCGCATCTCTTGGTAAGTTAATTATTTGAAAGTCTTCGTATTATTTATAACAAAGGTATTAAAATAATAATTAAATTAAAATTAAAATTAAAAATTAAATTTTCTGATCTCAAATACACTTTATACAGATACTTCAATATCGTCTATTGAACCAGGTTATAGAACAGACCACTCTTTGATTTATATAGCAATAAAAAAAACTTCAAATTCCAGGAAAGGTAACTCTTACTGGAAATTTAATGACTCACTTTTAAAAGACATTGAATATGTAAATCAAGTCAAAACAGTTATAAATAGAATAAAATCTCAGTATGCGTACGACACTTATAGTCTCGACTCCAACTTTGAACATATCTTGAATAAAGATATTATATTTTGTATTAATGATAGATTTTTTTTTCGAAACATTACTTAATTCGGGGACTGACCATTTCTTACTCATCTCATAAAAAAGAAGCAAAATTAATAGAGAAAATATATTAATACAAGAGATCAATTTATTACAAAGAGATTATGAGCAAAATCAGGAAATTATCATAAACAAAAATAATGAGTTACTTGAAATTAGAAAACAATATTTGGAAGGCAAATTTAAAAGATCGCGTGTCAAATGGATAACCGATGGTGAAAAACCCATTATTTATTTCTGTAACTTAGAAAACAGAAACTATGTTTCTAAATCAATGTCAAAACTGTTTTCAAAGTCGGGCTTACGTTTGAATGATCAAACTGAAATATTAAACGAAACAAAAAACATTATGAATCACTTTATTCTGAAAGAGAAACTTTAGAAGTTAATCTAAATGATATTATTTCTTCAGATGAGCTTAGAATACTTTCAGAACAGGACAAACAATCATTAGAAGGAAATCTTACTTATGATGAAATGTTACAAAGTCTCAAAAAAATGAAGAATAATACATCTCCTGGGAGTAGTGGTTTCCCTACATCCTTTTATAAATTCTTTTGGAAAAATATTGGTTACTTTTTAGTCCGATCAATGAATGAAGCATTTAATAATGGGAAATTGTCAGTTATAGTGCGGACACATTGACCCCGACCTGACCTTTATGCAAGAAAATTCATTACATTGAATACGAATGTAGTATTAATGTTCGATAACAAACGGATTATACCGTCAAGGCTCGAATGTAATTATAACACAGGGATTAATTTTAAGTACATTTAAAGTGTACAGTGAGTCTCTATTACACATAGGCCGGACCAAAATATTATACGTTGAGGCTAGCTAACAATTCAAAAGTTAAAGGTTTTAGCCCCACAACCGCCATCCCCGCCCATTTTATTATAATTTGTAATTACAAATGTAAGAAAACAAGTTTCACGTTTGAATGCACATATATACTTTATACATGTCTTGTTAAACTTATAATGTAAGCCATAGCCGACATTATACCCTCAAGACCTACAAGTCC
Organism: Mactra quadrangularis; assembly: GCA_025267735.1. Taxonomy (NCBI): domain Eukaryota; kingdom Metazoa; phylum Mollusca; class Bivalvia; order Venerida; family Mactridae; genus Mactra; species Mactra quadrangularis. Next base: position 15,133,161 of record CM046302.1, on the reverse strand, counting down.
CATGCAACCCTACTAAGTACCCGCCGATGCTATTTACAATCAATGTAAATCGACTGCTTATTTTAAATACGTAACGAGCCGAAGTGTAGATAAGGCGTGGTATTGATTTTCGCCGGGATATGTGTATCTGATAATAAGATGCAAATGAGAAAGGTAAAGTCGGGGTCAATATGTCCGCACTATACAATGAAACAAGAAATAATTACATGTATACCAAAGGGAGATAAAAATAAACTACAACTTTCAAATTGCAGACCAATTTCTTTGCTTAATGTTGCTTATAAAATTGCTTCAGCATCTATTGCTCTTCGTCTAAAAAATGTTTTATCTAAAATGATAAATGAAGATCAGAGTGTTTTTTACCAGGTAGATTCATCGGTGATAATATACGTGTAGTCTGTGACATTATGTTTTACTCTGAAATTATAAAATTCCTGGAATGCTTCTATAACTTGATTTTTCAACTGCTTTTGATTCCATATCTTGGAAATTTATGTATAAAACTTAATCTTTTTTCAATTTTGGGCCAAATTTGATAAGATGGGTTAAACTCTTTTACACAAACATCTGTTCTTCAGTTATTGTTAATGGCCACCTCTCTGACTGGTTTAATCTGTACAGAGTATGCCGTCAAGGGGATCCTCCCTCTCCTTATTTATTCATTTTTGTGCTGAAGTTTTATCAATTTGTATCAGGCAAAACAAAAAAATCAAAGGAATAACTGTAAACAATTCCCAGTTCTTGATCTCGCAGTATGCTGATGATACTACTCTTATACTTGATGGAACTAAAGAGAATCCTAACCCCTATAGGTAAAAATGTTATCATAAAAACCTTGGCTTTATCAAAACTAAACTAACTTTTATTGAGTTTACCCAATCCAAATATTGAAATTATTAAAACTTTGCAAACCCTAATCTTCAATTTTCTGTGGAGTAATAAACCAGATAAAATTAAAAGAAACTTCATATCGCAAGATTATAAATATGGTAGACTAAGGGTGTTAGACATTGCAAATTGTATTAACTCCCTAAAATTAACGTGGCTTAGAAGGAACCTGACTCATCAAACAAAATATTTTGATTTAGTACGTGCGTGTTTTCCTCAAATATGTCAATTTAGTGTCTTTGGAAATGACTTTCCTAAAAGAACAGAGGCAATGATCAGTAATCATTTTTGGAAAGATGTTTTCAAAAGTTATGGCACCTTTACTAGTATGTATAAGGTACAATCCTGGGGAGAATTTGTCAAACTACCATTATGGTACATGTATAACACAATGTTTAAGATAGGTGGCAATAGTATTTTTTTCAAACAAAATATGATGAGAAAGGTATCCTTGTAGTCGAAAATCTTTTAAATGAAAACGGGGAGTTTTTATCCTTTGCAAGTTTCTCTCAAATTTATGATGTGCAAACTAATTTCCTGCAGTATAATGGTTTAAACTGTTTAAAGTCTTGCTATAACAAAATCAAAATAGTTCCAAAGCAAATTGATAAAGAACAAGTTATTTAGCCCATATACATAAAAATAATTACTTAAAGGAAAAGAGGTTGTAGGAATATTTATGACTCGCTGATTAATAAAGAATTAAGGACGACTTCTATGTTAAAATGGGAAAATGAATTAACGTTAAATGAAAATTTTAAATGGCAACATTATTTTAATATACCATTCAAAATATCCAAAGACTCAAACTTATTATGGTTCCAATATAAAGTGATAAACAGAATATTAGGTACAAATTATCTCTTGAAAAAAATGAAACTAAGAAATGATGATTCTTGCTCATTCTGTAATAATGACCAAGAGACACTTACACACTTATTTACAGATTGCCCTGTAGTATCAAGTTTTTGGGCAGAATTAAAACTTTGGGTTGTAGATACCAATAAAAAAATTAATTACGTTTGGTCAAAACAAGAGATAATGGTTGGTCGACCTATAAAAAACATTGAAGACACAATTTTTAACTTCATAATCATAACTGCAAAAAAGTTTATCTATTCTTGTAAGTTTAAAGAAACATCATCAACCCTGGTGCATTTTAAGAGGCACTTATTGTCAACCCTGATCACAGGAAAGGTCATAGCAAGAAAAAGCTTTCAACTTGAAAATTTTACAAAGAAGTGGAATTACTTCATTATAGCCATTGAAAATCCACCCAATCAGTAATCTGTCCATGTACCTTGTATGTTTACATCCAACATTGTTTTTTTAATGTTTGTTTGTTTGTAAATTTCAGAAAAGCCATTATATGACTTGAAAATGCCAGCTATGGAAATACAACACCTTCCTTGACTTGTTCTTTATTTTTTACGTTTTTCCCCTTAAAATCATTTAAAAAAAGCTTTGTAATAGTCAATGTTCGTTCCATCAACATAGACATTATGTATTGATATGTAATTTATGTGTATACATGTTTGGATATTACTTTTGTTATTGCATCACAATTTTTTCTTTCTTTCCAATATTAAGATATGTGTATTTAAATAAATGATTGAGAAACACATTTGTTATGGTATAAAAGAAAGTACAACATTATGTTATTTGACCACATAGAAAGTGATTACAAGTAAAGCAGTATCCTATTAAACATCATTTTTTCCAATGTTTTTCGCTTTTTTGGATTTTTGAATTATACTAAGGTATACAATCCCTAACCGGAAAATTTGTCCAAAAGCTAAAAGAAATTTCTAGAATTAATTGTAATTATTTATACAATATATTTCAAATGCTTTTACCATTCTTAATTGCATGTTGTGATGGATTATAATATCCTATTTTACAAGCAAGTACCATACTTTTGGTGGTCGGATTTTTGATTGAGAGTGGCATTAGGGATTTTATACCTTGAATATTATTATATATGACAAATTAATAAGTGTATGGTTTTTGTAGGTCAAAGGGAGATAATTAATCACTCCTATTGAATATTTTTCACTCATTATTATGAAACAGAATGCTGTTTTATAATATTTTACCAAATCCATGCAAAATAACTAGCATGATGCAATGAATGAAATGTAATATGTTCTGCAATCATTTATAGTGAATTTTCAAATTATTGATCACTGTAAACTGATATAACATGCCCATTACTGATGTATATTGTATACCATTATTTTGTCAAAAATAGAGTAATAAATAATTACAAAAAAAGGTATTAAAACATACCGAATCCAATTTTAGTAATATAGAGTCTGCAATTTATAAATATAAATAAGCAATTCAAAAGTTTTATTCTGATTTCCATATCATGCCACGTGTGTAGATTTGTATGTCATTTAAAATAGTTTCAATTGCTTTACAAAATAATACTATTTCACGTTGTATATTTAGTTGTTATTTAACGGATATAATGTTTTATACTAGAAGTAAAACTTACTTGAAAAAGATATAAATTTGCTAAAATGGTGATGCATATATTACATAATTTTAAGACTTTTTCATAAAACGGTAAATTACTTAATGTACCATTACTAGGTCCAACTGCAAGTACAATGAATGACTATGAGACATTTTGGGAGATGGTATGGCAACATAATGTTGACTCTATTGTTATGTTGACAAAACTTGAAGAAGGCGTAGTAAGTACTTCATTAATATATCAAAGTATGTTATATAATATGTCGTCAAACTGATTACAGATGGAAAATAATTTTGTCACGGTCGTTCCAAATAAGTAAGATAAGTCATATTTTAGCCCCTGATCATTTGATACCATATATATTTAATGAAAAACTTAAAAACATTTGCTACAAACCACTAAGAAGACATAAAGCTATTTATAATCAGTTACTGTTGCATTGAGCTTTTGGTACATGTGTATTTTTAATAGATGTTGCATTTCAAGAAGATTTCTTAAAAAACACAAACAAAATAATGATTTTTCAAGTGATAGTCACAGTGTCAAGAACTGGGAAATGTTGATATCAATATAAATGCTATATTTCCATTTCCAATAGAAAATGAAATGTGAACAGTACTGGCCAAATCAAGGAGAAGTAATGACATGTGGACAATATATACTAGAAGGAGTTTCGGAGAAGACTTTTGCTGACTTTGATGTTAGAGACATTTCACTCAAAAATGCAGATGTAAGTTCATTACATGTGTGTTCTATGTACTCGCTTTTCTAATCTGAGTATTCTATGCGTTCATGAAGTAATTGTAATTTACTCATCTCTGTATATAGATTTAATGCTCATTTGAACTGCACAAAAGTTCAATGAATTAGTGACATTGATATTTATCTTATTTATATTCTATTCTTCAGGTTATAATTTGAATCAACTCAATCCTGTTAGTGACGAAAGAACAATGCTTAGTGTAAAGCTATTGCATTAGTATTTCAATATTCATATTACAATAATATGTAAGTAATGTCATATCACTCTATTTCAGACATCTGATAAACGTCATGTTATACAGTATCAATATACAGCTTGGCCTGACAGATCTGTTCCTGATTCAGTTGTCTCCCTTGTTGCTTTTAGAGATAAAGTTCAACAACAAAACAGGAAAACAACATCTCCCATTGTTGTTCATTGCAGGTAAAATGTTCACATTCAATCAATGCAAAGTACAAACAATTTTCTTTAACACAAACATAAGTAAGTTCTAGAAACAATCTCATATATGACCATACACTCATGTTTTTAACTTGTCTTTATCTCTCATCGCAATGTTAAGACTAAGCCTTTAAGATGGTATTTTTTCATCTTGAATATGAATCAATAGATATTACATAAACAGACAGCATTATCCTCTCAAAGGTGCATATTTTGACAATGTGTATGCCTCTCAGTTAAAGCAATATGCACTATTGTAACAAAAATGCCCAAAGGCTGTTGTCTACAAAGTGTTTGCCAGTATATTATCATAAGAATATTACCTGGTGGCATGGTTCATTTAACTTGTGGTGACCAAAAATGAAATGAACCAAAATATCAATATTTGGAAATATTCTTACTTATTTTGACATCACTTAAACATGCATTATTTCAGTGCTGGTATTGGACGTACAGGTACATATATAGCTTTAGATTATCTTCTACATCAAGCAAGAGATAACACTTATGTTGATATATTTGGTTGTGCTATTGGTCTACGTGGACAGAGAGTTAATTTGATACAAACTGAGGTATGGTTTTATAAATTTGATACAAACTGAGGTATGGTTTTATAAATTTGATACAAACTGAGGTATAGTTTTATAAATGTGGTACAAACTGAGGTATGGTTTTATAAATGTGATACAAACTGAGGTATGGTTTTATAAATGTGATACAAACTGAGGTATGGTTTTATAAATTCGATACAAACTGAGGTATGGTTTTATAAATGTGATACAAACTGAGGTATGGTTTTATAAATTCGATACAAACTGAGGTATGGTTTTATAAATGTGATACAAACTGAGGTATGGTTTTATAAATTCGATACAAACTGAGGTATGGTTTTATAAATTCGATACAAACTGAGGTATGGTTTTATAAATGTGATACAAACTGAGGTATGGTTTTATAAATTCGATACAAACTGAGGTATGGTTTTACAAATTTTGATGGTTTTATAAATTTAATACAAACTGAGGTATGGTTTTATAACTAAGTCACAGTTTTATTTTGCTAAATAAACCATCTACCCTAAAGTCTTCATCTGTTGTCATAATGTTATAGACTAGTAGGCATACCTTTTGTTCTCATTTTTAGATTACCGATATTGCATTTGAAAGGGTGCAATGCCGAAGTGTTTTAGAACATACGTAAATTATTGACAGCGAACTTGTCAATGTCAAATTTCGAAAATTTCACGAGGTAGAATTGTTCATTTTGGTGGTTTGTGGATAAAGTTTTACATATACACGACAATGAATTATTGAAACTATTGAAATTTTTATTTACAGCAACAATATGAATATTTACATCATTGTGTTTTGTATGAGATCACATGTTTAAGTGAACCAATGAAAGAAGTAAAACTTAAGGCAGGTGTAAATAATGAACAAATATCTACTCAATATGACGTAAGTACAAATGTTTATGTGTTTTAGTTTTTACTATGTTTGCATTCATGCATTGTATCATACATTTTGTCTTAAAATTTTCTACACATCTAAACTACATGTTACTTTATATTTTGAAACTCTTTTTCGATTATTTGCATTTTCTGTCCGCATGGCCCAGAATCTTAACATTTGTTGCGTTTACAGCATTTCCGTTCGTTTAAATATTTTACTCAATAAATATTCCGTAAAATTGTCTCAACGAAATATGTTGTTGAATATGATATATATAGCTGATTTTTATATTGATGTCATTACTTTTGTATCATCATATAGGCTTTGAAAGCCATGAAATCAATCAAAAGAGGTTGGTCATTGACATCAGTGAAGAAACATAAAAACCAGAAGAGTTCAGAACATTTAGGTAACCAACGTTTCTTTCTGTTAACTCATGACTTTATTGACTTCTACTTGTATTTGTTTTGCTCAATATATCTCAACTTTTTTCTTTTTTGTTTTTTCAACAACTAATATGACGACCAGCACAATGTTGAAATATATTTGTTATGCCAATATCATTTGTAGACGCATGTGTGTACTTAATGATATCACATATCTTTGGTCAATTGCATTAGCGCAAATCTATATTTGTGTTATTATATCAAATATAGTAATTTATTGAGAGACAACATGTTTTAAATGATTTACAAATCTTTACTCTGGTCATTTTTAAAAGTTGTATTAGTTATTAAAATGTTCAAACATGGTTTCAACGTGTAAGGAAGCTTAAGTGGATCTTTTATAAAAGCCGTTATTAAAATACAGTTCATTTGATTCCAAAACAAAAATAAACGTATATAAAGTGATTGGCACCGTTTTATTTAAATGAAAGAGTAGTCTAACTGTCAGAAATAGGGACATTGTAGAGTGTACTCATGTATTTCTCCATACATGGATAATTCAAAAATTTAAAGTACGATAACATGCCATGTTTTGAAAATTGATTTATACTGACTTTATATCATGTTCTGTTTTTGTTTAAGATGAGCGATATCGTGTACGTCTACAGTCGTCAAAGAACACTGGCATCAATGCTGTGTATATAAATGTAAGTTGTTTTAAAAATAAAATTTCACGGTTTTGTATTAGATATTTAAATATGTGCTTTAAGATGTAAGAAGTTTGAACCAGGTTACTCTTATCACAGTGCTTCAATGGCAAACATATTGAAATGATTGATTCTAACATATCAATGACTTGAAAACCTCTGAGGCATTGTGCACATTCCAGTAATGTAAAGAAAATTATGCGCAAAAAGAACTACTAAGAAGGGACTATGTTTTAGAGTATAGTTACGGCAACTTTCATGATTTGTATTATTGTATTTTCTAATGTTTTATTTTTACTTTTTTTAAGAGTTATCTCAGACAGAAACAGTTTATTATGTCACAGACACCACTATCACCAAATATACAAGAATTTATCTCCTTGATTTATCAAGAAAAATGTTCAATTATTGTATGCTTGGATGACGACATTGCACAGGTAAGTTTTAACATACACGACTCTTGTTCGATATCTAACATGATTACATTTACTGCATAAATGTATGTACAAGACCATCCACTATTAGTTAAATAGCACGTGTAGTGTTATATCAATATTGGGTTCTATGATTTTCATGTTTAATCACAGCTAATTGTCAGAATAAATGATTGAATGATATCTTTATGTAGGCTCTCCATAATTGATGATGCTGATTTGTAAATTCATGTACAAGTTTGCTCTCTCAAAAAGTCATATACAATTTATTTGCTCTCAAAAATTGCTTCTGATGATTTGTAAATTTGTGTACTTGCTCTCCAAAATGGCTAGTGCTGTTTTGTAAATTCATGTACTTGCTCACTCAAAAATTAATGTTCAATTTATTTGCTCTCCAAAATGGCTGGTGCTGATTTGTAAATTCATGTACTTGCTTTCTAAAGTAGTTATTGCTGATTTGTAAATTTATGTACTTACTCTTTAAAATGGTTATTGTTGATTTGTAAAGTAATGTACAATGTACTTGCTCTCTAAAATGGCTTGTGATGATTTGTAAATTTATGTATTTGCTCTCGAAAATGGTTGGTGCTGATTTGTAAATACATGTACTTGCTCTCCAAAAAGGCTGGTGCTGATTTGTAAATGCACGTACTTGCTCTCCAAAAAGGCTGAAGCTGATTTGAAAATGCATTTACTTAAATGAAAATGAATATCATTGCTTCATAATTTCTGATATATTTGTATTTTACAGAACACAGGGCAATACATTCCATCCGATAACAAAAGGATAAAGATAGGACAGTATGAAGTGACATGTACTACAAGCCATAATTTGGATGGTTACACTGTTAGAGATCTCAAACTTTTACATTCGGTAATTTTAAAGCGTTTTCTAAAGTGAATCAAAACAATTAACTAGACCTATTTGGCGTAAATTCTAAAATCGTAGAATATTAAACTGGAATTACAAGGTTATTCTCTGAAGTCTAATTTCTAGTTATTTGATATAGATTCTCAACTAAATTGTATTTACGTACATGGTCGATGATGTTGCCGATCTGTGCAAATGTATTATTTTTCCAATCAGCGATTAAGGGGAGAATACTAGATAATAATAAATTAGACTAGAAAGTTTCGTTTATTTCATATTTTGACTTTGTTAATGTAACATACATGTAATGTATTCTCTCTAATCGGTGCGCTTGTATATATGCTTGCAGGATTCTCATCAGCAACTTGACGTACGACATTATCAAATACATGGCTGGAAAGCAGGAGATGTTGTACCATCATATTCAAACTCATTTTTGAAACTGGTTCAAGAAATTAACGATAAGAAATTCCAACTACAAGAAGGATGTTCTATTTTGATTCATTGTCAGTAAGTAAAATCATTCATTCTACAAAGGAAATTGTGCAAGGCCTTTAATGTTCCTACATTACCTAGAGCATTGTCATACTTTGAGTGCAAAGAGCACTGAAATATATTTTGTATAATATATATATTGCATATTAATAATCTATCTATCTTTTAAGTTCGTGTTATCTATGACTAAAATAAATGATTCTTTATGATTCTGGGGTATCATAATGCAATTAAATGTACAATGTATATTAAATATTCTGCTTGAATGCCGACAAAACATCAACAAATGTTTGGTGATCTTTCTTTCATTTGCATCCATTAGTAAAATATATTGTACATTTCAGTACTGGAGCTGACAAATCAGGTTTATTCTGTGGTATATCTACAATGTTAGAAACTCTAACAATCGATAAACAATTAAGTATTATACATGTTATATATCACATACGTGAGAGATGTCATACTGCATTCAAAACTTTTGTAAGTACACTGCATTCATTAATCGTATTCATCATTACTCTGCGTAATTGACAAAATGGTAAAGCATTAGTTTCTGTGTCTTTTTTCCTTACCTGGATATTCTAATAAATGGAATAACAGTACATTTTCTGGCCTTGGCAAACTTTGTGACTACGTTTTTTTTAATTGAAGATAACAGTTATATCACATATGTAGATGTAATTTCAGCGACAGTCTATTCTACAATAGAAGTATGGTTCATGTATTTTAGTATCCACCATGTCATATAATCCTTTGTTTATTATAAGATGACAAAAAGTATTATATACCAGATAATTCGTTTAATTTAGCCGCAACTATGCATCCAAGCCCCCAAATGAAATACAAATATTAAATGATTCAGCATTAAAAGAACGTGAATAAGGATTTTACAATTAACTATAATTTTATTTTGATTCATTCAATACCATATTGTATGTTTTCTGTTGTTTTATTTTTTATTTACTTGTGTGTTTCATGTATAGTCATATTCTTCTCTCTTGTCATGATGTTCATGTTTGCTTAGTTTAATGCTTGCAATTATCTGTTTATAGATGACGCTTAATAAAGAAATATTTATAGTATTGTTGTGTGGAAGTAATATGATAACTATTTTAGTAATTTTAGTTTTATCTATTTGTAGGAAACATTCAAGTTCTGTTATGATTGTATCAGAGATTTGTTAAACAGATATGGTGACAACAAAACTTACTACAATGTGAAGACTCTAAATCATTAGTGTGTTTATATTCTAAAAACAATGTCATGCTGAAAGAGAGTGAAAATAGTTATATAACTGTAAGACATATTTACGCTTTGAAGGAATTACTTAATATATGTATATTAAATAACTGCTATGTGCAGAGACATTTTTTTGTTCATCGTTTTGCTTCTATTGAATGTTTTTGTTATATTTTTCACTAATTAATAATGTTTGTTTTTACATTGAATTATTTGTGCCAGCTGTGTTTGAAGACTGACATTTCATTTTAGAAAGAAAAAATATTTGACAAATGTGATTAACAAGTTTCAATCTATGGAAGAAATGTGTTCTTTCAACGTAATAAAGTAATTTTATAATTGATTGATTTAATAAAATCTTAAACATAGTGACATTGAAACTAACAATCTAACTTTTAACTTAGCGTAATGAACATATTGGTAAAACAATTCTAGAAGATAAATAAAGCTCTACACTTACAAGTAAATGCCATAAGAATTAGACATTGAATATGTACAATAGCGTCAAGATGAGATACACATTTGGGTGGATAAATTAGTACTTGTTATTGTTCGCTTTATATTTTATTCATTGTAATACTCACTGTTTAATGTTGCATCTCTTTGCTTTTTCACATTTCTCATCGGTTGTTTAACACCACAGGTTTGATCAATTATTGCTACGGTTTCTTTAGTTAAAATCATCTTATGTTGTATGGACAAATTTGTATGAAACCTTTATGTCATAAATTGTCAACAGTCATGCCTCTTGAGTTAAAGTTGACCCCGTTCAAGGGTCAATATCATATAGCTAAATATGAACGTGTTAGAAGATTTTGTAGCAAATGCCTTTAGAATTCAGTTCTAATGTGAGCAGTCATTTTGTATATAATGTGTTCCATACTGTAACTCTCTACTGTACTGCTACTGTAACTGCAACTCTCGTGTGTTAACCCGCTACCAAAAAAGTACAACACGCTAACATGTGTACGATAGCTTTTTCACTAGCTTTGTTAAAAAAGCAGGTTGACATATTATTAGTCAAACTATTTCATAAATGAACTATTCCATGATCGATATCAAACAAACCAGCCCAGCTGACCATTGTAAGAAAACGACACATACATATTGCTATGTTTTACGCGATTTTTAACACATTCAAACGTCAAATTTAATTTAAATTTTGTTCTACTATATTTGATGGTGTTGCTTACTTTAACCTATTTTCATGTTACGTTTCTATTTTTACTACGTTTTGTTAACTTCATTGTTAAATTTTATGTTCACATCTTATTTTTTTATAAATTGTGTTTGTCATATGCTATGAGTTATTTGTTTTTGTTACACCATGTATAGAATGTATAAACTTATTCTTGAAAAATGTTGTTTTCTATTATACGAACATGTCAAGTTCAGTTATGGGATGGGAAGTGGGAAACTAAAATATTATCAAATGAACGTATAGATGATGGACAAACATACAAAATATGTACTAAGATTGGGTAAATCTGGTAGTTCAACTACTGGTAATAATGAATCAGTTTATAATCACTGTCAAATGTTTTACCTTGCTTGTTGTATATTATATATAAATACTGTTGTTAAGATGCTTATAGGGAAGATTAGGCTTTGCCTAACTGTGTTGCCTCTGTAAGTAAAGCCTTTATTATTATAACACTAGCAATGTCATGGCGATTAATTGTAGAATTTAATTTAACAGAATTTTGACTGGTTGACATGTGGGTTCCCAACATGATTGGCATATGGAATGCATTGATAAATAGGGCCTACAGCTAATAATATAAATGTGTTGTTCGGTTACTTGCAAGCTTGTTCCTACAAGGACACTATAGGGTCCTTAGTTTCTATAACAATTATTTCAGACATTGTTCGCGTTTTCAATGTCTGAATTTTATCATTAGGTTGGAGTGAAGTTAGAATAGGCTTATTCTTCAAAATGTTTTATATAACTTGATTGCACGGGTACATGGGGTTTTATTTAACACATCTATAGCCAATATGTTCACACAATAAGCTCTTAGATTTTGTTTCAATAGAAGTCAAATTAATTTTTTTTATTGAACTTATTTGTTCATTTGTATACCATAATGTACTCTACACTATAGAGGTATCATTTTAAACGGGTAACAGTAGACGCTCATTCAGAGATAATGTAGGTGGTTGCAAATGTACTTCCCTTGCAAGAGTTCGAAAGGCGTATTAGGTCTCTATTGTATTTGCTACAAGATTTAGGTATCGTGTTCTCATTGAAAACTCGGATATCGTAAGAGAGTCATAGATAAGTTAACCTTGTACTGGGTCGAAGTGAGGGAGATGTGGTGGTATTATCTTTGCGTCTGGCGTTGGACAAAAATGTAGTTGTAACGCCTGGTTGACGTAGTTTATATGGTTCTTTATTGTTAAAAGCTATGCATAGCTTGGACGGCTGAAACGCACTGTGAGCTGATTTGTATATATTTCATGTTTCGTCTTTCTTACTTCTTTTGTTCAATCACCACCGTAGGTTTAGGTAGACCCCGAAGAAAATATATTTATAAAAGTTGCATATAAATTTACATTGTGTTACCATTTTGTTAATCTGTTGCTTTCTGCTCGGTACACGTTACACATCTTTAATCACGAGACGAGACCGGGTTTTCCTTTTATTATCAACTTAGGTTTACACGATTACTTCCTTTTTATTAATACATCGTGTATTTTATTTACATGGCAATTCGAGATCAGCAGCGCGTTCAGTAACGACTGTTGGCCATTAGGAACAACGTCGGCGATCATCTACGAAGATTTGCGTAGAAGATCACCGAGATAATAATAATAATAATAATAATAATATTTATTTGGCATAGTGTACACATAGTAAAAACATACAAACATAAATATCACAGACATTATGATGTTGTAACTATGTAATGCACACCAACACCAGGGATAACACAAAAAAGGGCAAGCCCTTATTTCCATTGTGGTCCGAATGATAGTTCCGAATGGACTGTTAGCGAAGGTTACGAGTAGGGAGAACTCAACCCGAAGACAACCCAACCCGTTGATAACTCAACACAAAGTTGGGACAACTCAACCCGTTTGTCGGGGATTATTGAACAGGCTACAGTACTTTTATAACTAAACAAAGACACACTGAGTGACACAAGACTACAACTTATTGAATTTATTATGATAAATCGTGTAATAATTGATTGGTTATGTTTTGTTATGACCTTAATATTATTATAGGCACGGCATATTGATGGAAAAGTTTGTTTGTTTGCTTAGTTTAACGTCGTTGCAACACTTTGTATAGATAATATAACGGCAGTCAATCAACCTACTCACTCCTCCTGGAAAGGCTAAAATTCTGGATTTAGCTGTTAACCAACTAAGCGCATACTTTCGTCAGTGACTGACAACTGCCCTACATAATTAAAAATCATTGGTAGGAGGGATAATGGCCGTAGAAATAATTTCATGACCAAGCTCTACAAAAGTATGCACAGCCTGGGAATCGAACTCACGACCCCTCGATCAGTAGACTAGCGTGCTACCAACTGAGTTAGCCGGGGGGCTGTTTGATGGAAAAGACACATATTAAGGGCCATATATTTAATAAACAATTAAATCTCCATTTCGCCAATGTCAGCTTCATTTCGCTTCATTGTGTGTTTTAGTCATACAGTCATACCGTCTCACATTGCAACGATTGGTAAGCACAGGAATCAGAAGCGTTCCGAACGTGCAAATTTAGTTCGAAAAAAATGAGGATATGTTACTCCCTTTTATTTGATTGTGGGAAGGCATAAGGGAGGTAACTAGACACCGGATCGACACAAATTTTAGTTTGGACAGTATACAGAAATTAATCCGTCAGGACACAGCCCTGAGGCACACCTGAAGGTACTGGTATTGGTTCTGGAATCAAAGCAAACGCTATTAAAAACGACAGTCTGATATGTTATATAGAAAGCCTTTGACACATGTCAGGGCCTTTCCTCTAATGCCTCAGTCCCGTAAAATCGTGGCTTGTTGCAGACCCGTACGTTTAGACAGTCGTGGGCCGTTGGAAGCCGTGCGTATCAAGGTGACGGTACGCACATGGTACAAAACAACACACCCGTACCGAGCCGTAGCTGGAAGATAATGCATGTTAAGGTTCTGGAACTGTAATGGTGACCTTCCACAATCTTTATTATGATATTGTTTCTTGAATCTATACTATTAAAGACATTGAATGGTGAATTTTTAGGGAAGTTTACCGTTTGTAACTTAAGTTATGTGCATTTTTATAACGTGACCCTTGATTTTCGAACAGACCGTAAATTGTGCCGTGACAAAAATGCAAAAACAGTTTTTTTATTCTGTAGTTTTATATTCACATTTTAATCTTTTTTCCTGTTACACAATCATATCATGATAATCCAGGACAATCAGATTACACTTTGGACAAACACTTATAAAAATATAGTGCTTTGTATACATGTACCCCCCGAGCAAAAATCCGAGTTTTTGGGAGTGTTCAAAAAATTACTCTATCTTTAAAAGTTTATATCTCAAATCTAAAGTTAGTTAGACACATGCAACCAGTTTTAAAATTTTCTGCAGTCTTTTCTGCCCATGATATGAAATATTAAAGAAAGTTTACCCATTCTAAAAAAAATTATAAGAATCTGTATAAGATTACTACAATGAAACTGCAAGAGAATTTATAGCGAAGAAAATACGTCAAAATAGTAAATTACAGATAATACTCTTTTATTGAAATTTATCATCTAAATTTGTACTGGATTTAGAAATATGAATGTAGAACTCTGGATTATCATATAAAACCTTCACTTTACTGATTTTTGCTGGTTTGAGGGAAATATTATAGAAACTTACAACTTAACACGTTTTTCGAAAAAAATTCTGACTAGTTAGGCATAACGGAGTCAAACACTTTTTGTATTAGAGACTCTTGGTTGACTATCACAGTTTTGACTCATAAACACATTTAAAAGTCCATTCTGACCAGCCAGAGAAATATCAGAGGAAGTTAAGCAGGCTTGTTAACCCTTTACTGGTTGCGACATGTGTGTAAAGTAGCCATTTTTTCACCATTACGCGCAATGGCTATTTCAAGAGGCTCTAATTTCATTACTAATTATCATACAGATATGCAGCTTGGCCATGTTATTACCTGGGTAAATGTCTTTCAGAAAACCAAGTTGAGCCCCGATCCCCGTTACCATGGCAACGCTGGGGCGGAGCAAAAACAGCAAAAATGCAATTTTCGCTCTTTTTCCATCCCACATTTGCGTTTCAAACAGTAATATTTTCCATAATTGAGGTCTAATGTGCCAGGTCTTTTCAGATACTGAAAACGTGTTTTCTTATCAGCATTTGGCGCCATTTTTCTGCACTCAATGACCCCGATTTTTTTTCTGGCGATGAGGGGCGCTGCGACCCCTTCAAACCCCAGCAAAAAGGGGGACACAGTCCCCCTTCGGAACCCCCCTGAGACAACTTTTTGGGAGGGAGGCGCGTGGAAAAAGCTTATTTTTTGGAGACAACTATCCTTTAGTGAAATTCACTTATTCCATTAAAAAATCACCATTTTCAAGGCTGTGGCAGCCATTTTGGAGGGGGGTCTAGACACATAAAAATGCGGGATTGAACGGTTAAGGGTTAAACCTTATCCTGTCGTGTTTTCTGCAATAGTTTTGCATACACATTTTGACACAGACTTAGTAATGTTGGCATAGTTTTAGCCTTAGCTTTCAAATAATGCTGATAATTATATTATTTACTTTTAAAAGACAGAAAAGTACAACGATGTTGTCTTCATATGCCTCACATGGGCGGACCCAGCGGGGGGATCAGGGGGTCTGTCCCCTAGAACTTAGAAAATGTTCATGTCCATTAGTGTATTTCTTGCTTGAAAGTAATTTTTAAGTAATATGAAGCAAATTTTCTCGGTGCTTAACGTATGTAAATTGGTTATGTAGTTTTTATTATCAATATGTTGATTTTTTCTGCAAATTGTGTATAATGTGGTTGCGGTTCGAGGTTTGGACCCCCCCCCCCTAGAAAGGTTCGGACCCCCCTAGAAAAGTTCGGACCCCCCCCCCCTAGAAAAGTTCGGATCACCTAAAAATCCTGGATCCGCCCCTGCCTCACTATATTCTACCGCCTTCCAAATTGCTTAATATGGCGGTGTGTTGTGCGTCATACTTGTATTCGTACCGGTAGGCCTATATGAGGTGATATCTTCTAGAATCAAGCGGTTGTGATGGCAAATTTAAATCGCAAATACAAAATAAAACAGTGCATTTTACTCCTGCACACACAGAATTAACCCAATAGTTATGATCCTATACGACGTAACTGTTTTGTCGATAATCCATTACTTTTACATTAACGTCCTCGACGATCACGCTGTCTAGCTTCTGGTATCGCCATTTTCGGAAAATGTGTTACGCTATGACGTCATGGAAAAATCGGGTCGCGAGGTGAAAATTACTAAAAATAGCTATTACGAAACTTGACGACGAAGCTTTTCGGGTAAAACCGGATTATACCGAGCGTCGAAGTTTACCGAAGTTAGTTACAGTTCCTGAACCTTAATAGCGGAACTTTACTGTATTATATATTGTAAATGTTTGTCAAAGGAAAGAATACAAAGGTTTAAAAATACTGGATAAAAACGCTGACTAACAAAATTCTCCTCAAAATCATTTTATAACTAGCGTTAACTAACAACTAACAATTTTCGGGATTTCCCCTAAATTTTCTATTTACATGTACTTGCATGAACATTCGTTCTGGTCTATTGCAGGTTTAAATACAATTTTTGTTGAAGAAATTCTATGCTTATTCATTTATTTTAGTACAAACCTATTTTTATGTTATTGAATAAGGTTGTTATTGTAAGTTTAACTGTGGTAACAACGCATAATAGAATCAGATTACAGCCCTGCGTTCAGTTACCGCGAACGTTACAAAACATTCCGTAACGATACATTCGGAACTCCTCGGCCATTCGCTGCGAATAATCTCGGACATATTTAGACGCTATTTTGAAACTACTAGTGTTATAGCAAACAAATATATGATCGTTTAGGCATTGAGTGATGTTTCGTTTTTAGTCCGTAAATTTTGAAACATCACTCATTGCCGTAACGATTTCTTATTTGTGTATTAGATTAGGTTATTCGCAGCTAATGGCCGAGGAGTAACGAATGTATCGTTATGTTACGCTCTGTAACGTTTTGTGTAATTGAACACGCTACAGTAGTAAAGCTCGTTTAGTATAACTTGAGACAAAATACAACGATAACATTTTTTACACAGGTGGATTTAAGTTCAGAACACGTAATATTATCGACTATTATTTGTGCGTTTTTTATGTATTGAATTTAGTACAATGACACACGTTCCACGGTTTATGACATGTTTAAGACTTAATTTCACAAATCAGCTGACCTCCCTGTTCTATGTAATATCCGAGTCCCAAATATGTATACAAACTGGGTCGTTCGTCTCAAATTACCATAAACGAGCTTTTTTATACCTACTCGCCGTGACGGAAAATATAAAACACGGTTTGCAAATAGGTATCAACGACGTCTAGAGAAGATCAGAATCAGTAGTGTTGATGCATAAGCAGGACGGTAAAAATGTTAGTCGTACAATTAATGTGCTTGTTGCACATTTTGGATTATTGTATTGTAGCTGCTGACCAATCTCAGTGTAGTGTAAATAAAGAAAGTTTAACATGTAACTATATACCAGCTGACATACCTGATGGAATACGAAGTGTATATATACAAAATCTATTGGCAAAAGATGACAATTTTGAAATTATTGCTGAGCAATTTCATGGCAAGAATTGGGAAAGAATATCAAATTTTCAAATTTACGACCAATCGGGAATACACTTTACTCTGAGGAATAAGTCTTTGACAGAGTTAACTAAATTAAAGGAATTTCGAATAAACAGTGACGTAACACTTGTTATCGAACCCGATGCACTATTAGGTTTAGAATATCTGCATATTTTGGACTTTAGTGGTTGTGCAAGACTTAAGTTGGATATGATAATGAAGGCTGTGACAGGTGCTGTACATGTGCCAAGGTTAGAACAATTAAAATTGTCGCAAGTTCAGTATTTTTGGTCTAGTTTAAGAATTGATAGAAATTTTTCTAAACTGTTGTCGGGAAAACCACTGAATACATTAGATCTTAGTAGAACTCATATCGCTAAATTTGACATCTGTATCTTCAAGGACATGAAATATCTAAAAGTTTTTGATTTATCTGGAGCAAGTGTAGATGAATATAAAGTTTGTGAGGACTTTACAGGTGAAGATTTATATGGACTTAATGTGGATATGAGTTATTCAACATTTTCATCGTTTTCAAATATAAGTCCAAGAGATACGTTTGTAAATCTTAATGTTTATATAAATGAAAACGTAATCTCGCTACTCCAAATTAAAACTTTAAATATGAGTGGTGTATTAAAAGGTGATGACCTACGTCTTTATAACATAAAAGTGAAAGCTATTATTAAAAGTAAAACCTCTACTAATGAACTTATACTGAAACAAAACAAACTGAAATATTTTGATTTGGAATTTGAATGTGACAACCTCGACTTCTCCTCTATTAAACTGTTTGATCTTTCAGATAATGGAATGGAATATTTTAATCCGAGCTTGTTGACTTGTCTTTCAAACTTGAAACATTTAAATTTGGAAGGAAATGAATTGAATGTAATGCAACAAGAACATGTGGAGAAATTTGGCCAGTTATTAAATAACAGTGAAAACCTATCATTCATTAGTTTAGCGAATAATAATTTGACTAATATTACTGAAGGCTTTTTTATGGGAAGCAAAAATCTTGAAATAATTCTCCTTGCTGGAAATAAACTTACCCAGGTTCATTTTCAACTAAATCATCTGAAGTCACTTCGCTTTATTGATCTTTCAAACAACAATATCAAGATACTTGATGTACTATCAACGAAACAACTTGATGCTCTGAGAATAGACGGAGAACCTAACGTACAAATCGCTAATACAATAACATCTGACTCTTACTATACCTCTGCCCACCGAAAAGTGAAACTTATAGGTAATCCGTTTATGTGTAATACATGCAATTCAAAGTCATCAATTCTTTGGCTACTGAGCACTAAACTGACTGAATCAAATCCTAATGATCTAACATGTAAAGATGAAAGTGGAACACAGATAAAACTAACTGATGCTGTGCCTGGCATACAGGATATATGTGATAGAAAAATGAAGATTATTGTACTTTAAACCACCATTGTTGTTGAAATTGCAATATGTATAGTTGTAGTTTTATTGATCCATCACAAAAGGAAACGATGACAACGACTAAGAAGAGGAAATAACATTATTGAACTTCAAAAGCATGAAGTTGTAGCTTTCCTGTATTTTTGTCCTATTCTAACGACTGTTCAACGACTGTTGGACACTGAACGGAATCTTATTTGTATCGGAGATATAGAATTTCGTTTTTGTAAATATGTTCACAATGAATTATTGAGAAACATCGAACGATGCTCAGTGTTTCTATGTGTAGTTTCAGAAAATTATTGCAAAAGTCGGTATTGCTGCGAGGAATTCAATTAAGCAATACAGACGTCCATTCCAGTTATTTTGATGATGAAGGGAGAAGTGGAGAGGATGTGTATAGGCATTATATGCCTG
Organism: Mactra quadrangularis; assembly: GCA_025267735.1. Taxonomy (NCBI): domain Eukaryota; kingdom Metazoa; phylum Mollusca; class Bivalvia; order Venerida; family Mactridae; genus Mactra; species Mactra quadrangularis. The sequence goes on along the minus strand of CM046302.1, from coordinate 15,113,291 downwards.
TTATCCAATCCTATTCATTGAATAAAATATGTATTAAATTAATTAAGGGAGAAGTGGATATTGAACTAATGACACCAAAAATGAAACTTTTGTTTCGTCATCAAGTAAGAATACTGTGGGAAGAAGACAATAGCGAGTATAGACTGAAGACAACTTGGGATAATGTTTGTAAATCCATTATGGACATAGCAGCAAATTAGAATAAACCAAGAAAAATATGGAATTTAATGTACGCATCATGAAATATTTTGTCTGAAGGAAAATACTGCAAAAACTCTTTTCATGATTTTATAATACATAACGTTAAAATTAAGCATTGTTAATATATGTAAATGTATATGTGTATATGTATTCACGTACTAGCGTACTGAACAACTTTTCTAACTCATCAGTTATTTTTCGGGTAAAATTTCTAAGATGCATAAATCTTAACTTGAATATCTTCAAAAGGTAAATTATCATTTTGTGTAGCAGAACTATATTGCCTTTTTATTTGTTCAATCAATTCGTTAATTTCTATTACATACTGATGATCTTTTAAAAGTGAATTATTAAATTTCCAGTAAGATTTACCTTTCTTGAACTTATTTATATCTAATTGTAAACTAATTAAAGAATGGTCCGTGCGATAGCCTGGTAAAGTTACTGCAGTTAAAACATCCGTAAATAAATTCGATGAAATTGGAAAGAAATCTAAACGTGCTTGTAGGACGCGCGCTTAGGGATCGAGAGGTCCTGGGTTGGAATCCCATTAGGGGCACTGCTAATTTCCTTGGACAAGAAATTTACCTGCGATTGCTTCACTCCACCCAGGTGTAAATGGGTACCTGCGAGGGTGGTATAATTCCGTTGTGCCAATTTGTCGGCTGCACTAATAAGCGGAGTAAAAAGACTCCCCAGGGAGATTGATAGATAGACACCAGTTGCCCAATGACCAAGGGTAATAGCTTTAAAGTCGATAAACGTGCGTTAGCATGAAACTAAGACTATAAAATGCAATAACTTTCTTCATTGGATTGTTTGAACCAAGTATACTATTTGGATTCTATGTTTAGTTCTCTCCAACAGTATATTAGATCATATTCTATTATTAATTGTAACCCGGGTCGATAGCGCAGTTGGTAGCGCGCCGGGATTTGGATACTCGTGCCCGAGGGGTGCGGGTTCGAATCCCACCCGGGGAGGTTATACCCTTCCATGAAAATTTGACAATAATGTCGATTTTCCTCCATTGATTCGAAAATATGGAGAAGTTTCCGGCCTTGTGGAAGGGTAGGTGAGTACTGGTTATAGACAATGGTCCAGGAAAGCTAGGTTAGGTGCGCTGGACGCCGTGAAATGACCTAAATTGTGTTGATACGGCGTTAACTCCAATAAATAAAATAAATATTATTAATTGTAAGACATTATCTCTAGCTCGAGGATTATTAAGGTTTACATAATTGTAACAATCTACTGAAGGATTTAGAATTAGGTTAAAGTCTCCTTCTATTATATACAATAATTATTTAGCTCAGAAATTTTAGACATAATATTATCATAAAATACTGGGTCATCATTATTTGGACCATAAACGCAAATTAGTGTGAACTTTTTAGAGTATATTTCACCATGTATCATTAGTAGATTGCCATTATCATCGGATTCAGAAGATAAATATTTAAAATCAAAATTATTGTTAATCAAAATTGCCACCCCTCTTGAATTACTCCTAAAATTGTTAAGGAAGCATTGATATCCCCATTGACTCCTAGTTATTTTACTTTTTTTATTTATAAAATGTATGTAAAAAATATATGTTAAAATTCTTTTCTCTTAAGAATTTGAAAACATCTTTTCGCTTTAGTTTATCACCAAGGCCCTGCACATTCATTGGTGCAAATTTAATATATTCAGTCATTCAAGAAAATAAAACCTGTAATCTGGACTGTCTCTGGCTGCAAACACAGAACCATGGCACCACTAATATAGTGATTTAAAATAACTGCTCTGTAACTTTGTTTACCAGGAAAGGAGGCTAAAAGAAGAACACAAAACAAGAACATAGTTAATGTAAATAGAAAAAAGGAGGTCAAACTAAAGGATGATTTTATGCATAAGTCAGTTTTTTAAGTATTCTATATACAGAAAAAAGATTTTGATTTTTACCAAAAAGGAAAGATACTTGCCGAATTACAAGATAAAAAAGTACCATCTATGAGAAGTAATAATTATAGTTGACTAAAATCTTTAGTTTAATTAATTACAAATTCCATGATGTGTTTATTTTCATACTGAATGAATTCAATAAGTATTTTTACATGGCTTATCAGTTTTGAATAAGATCATTTCAATTAAAGCTATTAATATAAATATAAAAAAATTCAGGGATAGTTATTTCAGAAAAAAGTTTTAATTTTTCCAGCCGCCATCTTTGATATCTAAGTGAAATATCTCTTGAGCTGAATCGCGAGCGCTCTCGAGCACTCGCACGGGCACCCGCGTTCAGAACGGGAGCGCTCGATGTCGCCTCGAGCGCTCGCATTGTTGAACACACCTCTGGTTTGATGTGCACTAAAGATTTGTAAAATTTATAGCTATCATGTTTATGTGCCTAACATATGTATTACTCCAGTTTTGTATACGGTGAATATCATTTTTAGGCTTTGTTCAAAATCTTTTCGTGTGAATAATTGTAAACGTCGTGTGCACAAAATTTGTATACGGCATTCTATTGATAGTTGGTAAAGATATCGCTTCTGAAATAAATCTCTCAACGTTGACAGGTTTCGGCGATTTGGTACGCGGTAGAAATAATTATAATGATTATTATATACCACAAGTGTACACTTAACAAAACTTATAGGTAAACATATATATTTGGGGTCGTATCTAAGTAAATGCCTGTCCAATTTAAGTCAAATTTTCAGCAAATATAGTTTAAAGTTTCTGATATATTCCTGCCCACTCGCGCACAATCCTTCCGCGTGGCTTAGTTAGGGGTTGGGCTGCAACACCACGGCGTACACTATGGTTCAAGTTATCCCGTGATGTTGTTGTCATGCAGTAATTCTGTTTTCTCTCTTGCGGTGCGGGATGGCTCGCCATCCATTTTAACAACCCATTAGCTATTCCTCACTGTTCTATCGTTAGCCTGTCCATTTTGTGTTTTTGGATGTGTGGATCGTTATACTGTCCACAGTGACTATGTGCAATTTTGATTTAAGCTAGTCATGATTTCCTCGAGCATTTAATGAATTTCATCGATTTACGGTCCAACGCGCTGGTTAGGCGACTTTCAAAAAATGACCTCGCAGTAATAATTGAAATATAGCTAATACCAGATGTACAAAATTTCTTTAAAAAATAGTGGTTAATAAAAAAGTTATACACAATTTAACTATGTATACTTATAAGTTTTGTGAAGTACATTTATATAGCGCTCTTTTCATATTGAAACTATGTTTAAAAGTGCTTTACAATTTTATTCATAATCTATAATAAATGCTATATGATGGTTATGATATATTTTCAAGGGTACAGATATAAAAGAATAAATACCAATCAATACTAAACCTCGGTATCGATTTAGTGACCTTATTGGTTAATAAACAGGTAGGTTTCTGTCAGTGCTCACTTCAGTGTGTCCGGAAGTGCATTCCAAATGTTTGATGCAGCATAACTGTAACTACGTTGCCAAAAGTTACTGTCCTATACCTTGGAACAGTAAAAAACAGGAATTGCTAGAACGAAGATCTCTGTTAAGTTTGTAAACATGTATTAGGTCTTTGCTATACATGGGACATTGGTTGTTAAGTGCTGTAAATGTATATATCAAGAAGTTTTAGCTGATCCGCTGACAGACAGGGAGCCTATGAAGTTTTCTAAGCACTGGTGTTATATGATCATGACGTTGGGATCTGGTGATGATTCTTGCTAAAGCATTTTGTAGACGATGTTAATTTTGATTTAACTTTGCAATAGTCCAATCTTGAGGTAACGAAAGAATAAACTAATGTCCTTGTGGCACCCACAGTAAGAAGTTTTCTAATGCGACCAATATTTCTTAGTTGATTATATGACGATCTGCATACAATATTGACATGCTTCTTCATATTCATGTGTGGTGTGAAGTAAGCGCCAAGATTTCTAATACAGTCTATAGATTCTATAATGGAATCACCAACTCTAATGGAAATGTCCTCATCATGTTTAAGATTAAGTTTTGAAGAGAACAACATAACTTCTGTCTTGTCTGCGTTTGATTCCAGCATGTTGGCATTCATGCATATAATAATTTTGGTCAAATATTTTTCAATACAATGTATGACTGAATGCTTCTGATCTTGAAATATTATCAATTGCTTTGAAGTTCAGAGAATATATAAATCATAAGCATAAAAATGGTGTTATCATTCATGCTGAATGTCAATGGCACCAACAGTATTAGTGTACATGGTTAGATACTTAGGGTCAAGGACAGATTCTTGACGTACACTGTATTTCATTAGCACATGGTCCGAAAGTTCTCCATTAAAAGAGACTGTCTGATATCGATCATTCAAATGAAAAAAGTTATCCAATTGTGAGTTTCATAAACAATACCATAGTGATCATGCAGTCGACGTAACTATGTGTGATGATCCATGGTGTCGAAAGCAGCAGATAGGTCTAGTAACACTAAGATAGTAACGAAGCTATTGTCTAAAGACTGGAGAATTTGCATTTGCATTTTGCAACTTAAGAAGAGCCGTTTCGGTAGAAGGAAATTTTCGGTATGCGGACTGTAACGGTCTAAGCAGGTTGTTCTCTTTGAGATGATTCTCAAGTCTAACATTAACAACCTTTTTCCAAATTCTTTGACAGAAATTGAAGATTTTTAACAATTTTGTTTAAACTTTTTCTGTCTCTGCTAGCAGCTTCAACTTTGTCCGAGAAATAATTTTTACGGGCGTCAATAAGCAGTTTAATGTACACAGCACATTGTTTCCTGTAGATTTGATGATGAACCAAAAGTTTTCCTTACATTGGCGTTCAAATTTAAAGTTTCACATGTTTAGCGGAATGTAACTCTTCATTTAACCATGGACACTGAGGACACTGAGGACGAACCGGTCTTTTTTTCTTTGAAAGTAAAGGTGTTTGCTTGTCTATAAATTTGGTTAGCTCACTTTTATAAATGTCAATAAGTTCTTCAACATCCAAATTTTGAAAATTTATTTGATTAAAATAACGAATCTTCTTTGAACATGCCAATGTCAATTGCTGTAAACTTTCTAAAGTAAACGTTTTTGTTTATTGGCTTTGGTTTAGTTGTATCAATATTAAAACAACAACACAATGGTCAGACGGCGTATAAAGACAAAAACGTTGTAAATTTGGATTTCAGATACAATCATTATTATGTTGTAAGATGTATGATGGATTATAACTACAGGAGTATTAATCCATAGAAAGATATAATGTATGTTAGTCAATGGGTATCGATCTGTGTCTAAAACCGAGTATCGAACTTTCGTTTTCATATGTTTTACAGCGGGCGTGTCTTAATACGAATGGAACTGTATTTTATGATTGAAAATGGATGTTGTCTTCAGCAAGTGCACCACGCCAAGTCACTGGCAGACTTCAGTAAAGTTTTAACTTACAAAATGTTTGCGAAATGTGTTTTCAACCTCCACTGAGCTAGTAAGATAAAGTTTCTGATTGGGAATCAACGGGATAGGATTTGGATGGGATTCAAACCATAGCAAAGATGGCTAACCAATGATTAATGCAATATAAGGGTATATAGCCGAATGTAAACACACATTTGTTTTCAAGCCTTGCTGCATTAATACGTTTTTAAATCGCTCTTAAAATGATTGTCACATTAGGCTGTGTGTTGTAATTGTTTGCTCTGAATCTTCTGCGCAAATTTATTTTGCTCATGATCTAGTATTCTACACGATTCACTTAATGTCCTGACAATGTACATTCTTATACCCAGAGGCTATCAAGATTCTCGATACTAGCTTGGTATCCGCTTGGTAAAGGAATGGGCAATGTTGAGATATCGATAAAAACATACAAGCTCTGGAATGTTTTGGGGGAAGAATAAACGTCTTATGCACACTGTAAATCGAAACGTTAAACTTATGAACACCATGTGAACACACAAATGCAACAGATATTGAACGCGTCCATTTGTTCTAAACATGTTCCAAATTATAACACTTGATGTTAGATAGGAATGCTTTAGAACACTGGTGTTCAGTAAGTGGATGGCATGTGTTATATACTTGAACGCTTAAAGTGTTAAGAAATTTTACGTTCGGGACGTTCAAATCAAATGCAACAAATATTGAACACCTTCGAACATTTAAAAGATAGGCGTATATTTTTGATCACTAGTTGAATTTTTAATCTTTCCAATAGAACATACAGGCGTTCAACTATTTTATGCGTTCAAACTGCAAGTGTTCAATAATAAGGGTTGTGGTCAATATATACAATAGAACCTTTCTTTTTTCCATTCTACTCGCAACGAATAGAAAGAATAAACAAAACATAAAACAAAAAATACTTTATTTAGCCAGGTAGACTAAATTGATACCCATGAATTTGTAACTAACTTTTTATGAAATATCCATAATTTTAAACATAACAATTGTAGACTAAACACTGCTTTATTTTTTTTAAAGTTTTTTTTTCCATTTTTTAAAGGAATTCCATGGTATAGATTACAATAAGAATGTCGCCAGATTTGATTTTTTATAGATATAGAGACCTGATGGCATGTCACTTTAAGTGAAAGATATCAACATATCTTGTATGTTTAAACCACCTGAATATTTTGTTATGTATGTAGGGTTCAATGGTAGAGTCCGTACATTGACAGTTATTTTTCTCGATTAAGTTCTGTTGGGTCAAAAAGTGCAGAACATATTCTATATAGTAGCAAGCAGTACTATCAGAACGAAAGTGAAATAAAAGAATGAAAATGGAAAGATCTTGTTTTTGACTGTTTTATTCCCTAAATCAAAGGAAACAACATGTTGTCCGGCCAACACCAAGGATGACCTTGCACGAAAGGATGTAGAAAATGTTATTCAAATTATTGGTAGACATGGTCTTACTGATTCCAAATCCGGTTGATGCCACTTTGTCATTCTTGGGCAACTCCCAGAATCCGGCTAGAGGCTAAATGATACATGCAAATTGTATTTTTACACATTATGTTCTTAAAATGAAGGACAAAAGTGATTTCAACATCTGCGGATCCAGTTTGCTGAATTTTGTCATTCATATACAAATCTTTTTTAAATTCAAAATGGCGGTCAAAATGGCGGATAAAGGGCAATTAGCCCAGTATATAAAGAACAAACTGGCAGAAAGAGACTGAGTGGTGTAGAAATTTATTTACTTATAGAATAGTTCATGTAATTAAAGAAACCGATTGATTTTACTTAGTTTTAAGTTCTTATAAACAATTATAAATCCAAAATGGCGGCTTAAATGGCGGATATGATCTTATAGTTCAGTATATATAATATATATACATGGGCGGAAACAAACACGTGTGGGTTTAAGTTTCAATGTTGTTGTTTTTTTGCTTTTGAATCATTCTCCAGTTCGTAAAACTAGTTTATCCCACCTGATTATCTATTAGCAAATCAAGATTCAAGGTGGAGTCCTAGATTACGGTTACGAAGTAAATTCAATCAGTTCTATTTTTTAGCAATAATGTAATGTAAATAATGAAGTGTTTTCAAAATGGCCTTGTTATTTGGTTATAATGCCGTAGTGAACGCCATATCAGCCCTGAGTCCAATATCATACAGTTAATTAATAATGATACTTATGTACTGGATTATAAATAACAGGCCATTATGAAAACACTTAAGTCACATAGGTGAACCAGATTTAAAACCATATTTTACACCCATGCTAATAGTGTACTTTCTTTATGCTGTCAATAACTGAATGACTTGTAACATTACATTTTAGACGAATGACAGTTGAACGTATTGTTATAGAGTAAGATAGATATTCCAAACTGAGTATCAGCACACCAATGCAGTCAGATATTTTTGGTACTCAGCGAATTGCAGCAACAGTTATAATTTGTTGTACAATTTTGTTGTCTGTGCTTCGTATCAAGTATTAAAGGTTTATGCGATTAAACATATGTAATGTTACCGAAAACATGAAGAATCACCATATCATGTAATGCATCGTCTATAATGTTTAGAATGGAACATATTTGAATATTGCAAACGAGATCGACAAGTTATCTCAGCGTACCATTCTTCTTTGGGGGAGTCTTTGCAGTTGGTAGTGAATATACTCCAAATGTGTTTAGTTACCAGGCCTGTTTAAACTTTTGTCACTGATGCATCAGATATGTTATGTGTTATTTCAAGATATTTAGACTTAAGTGAAACAAGACACTAGACTAAATTTTTACTTTGCCATATTTTTGTAATTGATGAATCCCTTAAAGCCACCATCTTGCACAGGGTAACACTATTTGCTAAATCATGAGCACACAAATTGTAAGTCCTGTGCACAAATTTATTTAATTTATATTTTTGAAAAAAATACCTTGTGTATCGTTCGATTAAAATTTTGTGCGAAAGATTCAACGCTACGAACGAAGCTTGGGAATTTTTGAAAAAAGAAAAAAAAGTGTTTGTTTTATGCGCCGCGTGATGTCATTCAAATATTTGTCAGGCAAGAGATATCGGCGAAGAGCATGTGCTTGTTTATTTTAGATGTAATTGTTGTGACACCCGAGTCTGTAGCACAGTTGGTAGAGCACCGGTATTTTGAATCTAATATCTCGAAGGAATAAGCGTTCGAATCCTACCCGGTGAGGTTATACCTTTCCTTGAACATTTGACAATTGTGTCAATTTTCCTCCATTAATAAGGTATATGGAGTAGTTGCCAACCTTGTTGAAGGGTAGTTGAGTACTGGTTATAGACAAGGGTCCAGGAAAGCTAGGCTAGGTGCGCCGTAATGTAAATAAACAAGGACAAAATGATGAGTTGCTCTCACATATGTTTCATACAAAATCTAATTTCTTATAGATATTAGATAATAGCATTTACCAGTGTCACTTAAGTCAGATAATAAATCAAATTGTTTTTTTTGCATTCAAAATAATTTTACTACTTAAAGAAATTTGATCGTTATAACCAAGCCTAGAGTTATTATTCGTAAAAACCGTGTGGTAATATGATATTGCTTCAAAATAGATTTTGTATAAAATCCATTCAAAAGATATAATACGTCTGTGTTTCAATTGAATAACCCTCATTATCCCGTGGTCTTTATTTGAAAGGCTATTCAAAACTTATATTTCTACTTTAAAATTTGCAGACACCCTCCTGACTTTGCTTTTCATTCAATTGAAATTACGTATATAATAACGATCGCATAGTCCCATTCTTCGTCTGGCGAGTAAACAAATTTGTTTTGTATAAGTTTTATAAAACTGCAATACACATTGCGAGTAATTGTATAGATCATATTAACTTTTTAATGAATAATGTTGACAGTAATGCTTGAATGCCGGCACGAGTGCATTGCTAGTGAAACAAGACACTTCTCTTAAAGCCACAATCTTGCACAGGGTAACACTATTTGCTAAATCATGAGCTACACACTGGGTTCAAATAGCAGTGTAAATAACTTTGATGGATATGTGCGTTTGTATGAGTATTTACAGTGAAATAAAGAACACTCATGATCCAGTTGTGATATCTGATATCAAGATCGAACTTGAAATCCTATTGCAATTTACCTTAATTACTATCAAAATGTGTTACAATGTCGACATAATTTCTTTCAATTGCTTTGGAATTAATGTACTTTTAGAATACCTTGAAATGAAATTGAACTTGCACACAATACTTTCAATATCCTTTGTCTTTTCCTTTGTTTATAACCTCCTTATAGTACATATTGATTATTATTGAAGTGGCAAACATATATGGAAAAGTGGTCGTTATTCTAAGTATATTAAAATTTCGTATCACAACTTATGTTGTTCAATGAATTAAATATTATCAGATTAGTGTCTCTAAATTGCCATCTTAGAAACAATTTGCTTCTAGAATCAACTGACAAGCTAGTATCAATTACTTAATTTTCGCAAGACAAAGAGATATAAAAACCTAAACATGTCGCTGTATACTCATTAGTGTGGAGTCATGTTTATTTATGTGACTTAATTTTCCAGCTCTTATCATTTATTTTGACCACCATCTTGCATTCTTGAAGATACCAGTATGGCATCAATTGGTTGCATTAATAAAAGTGGATGAACGACAAAATAAAATGCATTGAAATTATTTGGTATACCACACTCTATGACTTAACTCATTGAGGTTGATATATACATAACAGCTAGTTATTTACGCCATTTAGCCGCCATCTTGGATTTTGGGAATTGCCCAATGATGCCAGAGTGGCATTAACAAGTTGAATAAACTCAGGTATAACTACAAAAATGGATTATTTCTTTCGATATGCCTTTGTGTACGATTTGGCTCATAGCGGTTGACATACATGACAAATGTGGCCTTTATACGCCATTTTGTCCGCCATCTTGGACTGGAGAATAAACGAAGGGTGCCAAAATTGCATGAAACAATATTACAGATAATGTTAGACTAATTTTAGCTCTTTAAATTATCTGACTGTGATAAAGATGGATTTATTATTGATTCATCAGTTCTAATCCGCCATTTTGTCAGCCATCTTGAATTTTGGGAGTTGCCCAAGAGTGCCGAAATGGCATCATCCAGTTTCGGAAACTACAGTGTCTTAGCTTCAAGAAAATGCAAAATCATTTTCTACATCCTTTCATGCACGGTTCAGTCGATTTTTGTAGTTTATATACCGGACTAATGGTGGAGAATCCAAACAGATGTTTATTTTTCAAAAGCTACTACTAACGTGTTCATTTGATTTACATTTTGTTTGAAATTTACAAATTCGTTTGCACCACGTGCGATAGGTTGTCGCCTTTGGATTTATGTTGCAGTGTGCATTGTCTTCGGAACTGTGATTTACGTTTCCACGTGAGAACGTTGTTCCCTTCATTTGATAGACTTTGCATTTGAAATACATTTTCATATAACAATGGACCTATCAGTAGACCCAAATATGTTAACAACTGGGACAGAGAATACTGACCCTTTTGGAATGGCTCCATTCTCAGGCTCGGATAGGCACCCTTTACATGTCAGTTCTCCAAACATACCTGGAGGTGTTTCAACACCAGCTGCTCCTGCATATCCTGCCATGACTACTACTCATGTTGTTCCAAATAACAGTGTCCAATTTTCTGACAAGATAGTACAGAAATTCTCAGGTTATATGCATGAAAATGCTTGCAGATTCATCAGAGAATTTGAAAGTTTTCTAACATTATCAAATATTTTTTTTTTTTAAACTTTATTAACTCTAATTGTCTTACAATATAAGAGTATACAGTACAAAAATTATATAATAGATATAAATGTAAATGTACACGTGACATGTACGCAACAGTGCTAATAAAAAAGAACATAATTAGTAGTATTATATTACTATTACATGAATATTTTGGGGGGATTTTAATGAATGAATGAATACAAGTACGGAATACGTGAGGTCAGTTTTTATAAGCGGGTAATCCTTATTATGTAGTAATTTCGAAACAGACTATAGTATAATGTGTTAATGAAGTAAAAATTGAAAAAATAAAAAATAGCTGTTTTTTGATTGGTCAATTTTATCTTTATAAATGGACAGGTACAATAAATTTATGTAAAGGATGTAAAACACGTGGAATTTTACAGTTGTTTAATTTAGTGCGTAGAGTGGTGCGTTTTTGTGTTATCTGATCATTCCGGCATGTCATTAATTATGTTGTATATTTAAATCAATTGGATGTTTAAACTAATTGGTAAGTCTTTTAATTTGCTAGTTCATTAACTATGGTTTGAATGTATTAATTATCAATTTAACAAATTTGCACAGTTTCCGTAATACTTTAGGAGACGTTTCGTTCATTAGTTCATTGTATTTAAGTATATTGGGGTGGGTGTAAAAGTATCTTTTTAAGAATTTTTGTCTTTCTTGTTTGAAAAAAGGACATAGAAGCAAATAGTGCATTTCATCACCTGTGTCATTTGTGTTACATAACATGCATTTTCTGTCACTGAGTGGGATATTTTGCCAGCGTCCTACTTCAACTGGTAGATAATGATTGCCTGTTCTAAATTTTACTAAGTATGAATAATTGGACTTACTTAATGTCAAGAAGTATTTTTCGAATACACACTCATTTTTGAAAATTGAATATTGTATACCTTTAGAGGAGTTTTGAAGTGAACTGTGCCAATTTTGTTTGTATTGATCAATGAGTATCTGTTTGATAGTATGTTTAATTGAGTATTAATACTGACACTGAGCCTCAACGGGCAATAGCTGATTTTCACTAACACTTAAAGGGACCTGCGTTGCAATGGTTCCTGTCATTAACTGACAAATCTTCTTGGGAAGCAGTGAAGATTGAATTTTCCAAAGAATTCTCCAATACCAGTGATCCAATTTATATTTCGGAAATGTATTATTCGACAAACTCACACTTGGTCAACAACAACCCATTGAGGAATTCTATGCCATTGCATGTGAAAAAGGTAACCAACTTGGCAAACCTGAACGTGACATAATTAGCAAGTTCACTCAGGGTTTACCTGATCAATTAGCATTCTTTGTTCGTGCCAGTAGAACCACTTCATATCGTGATGCACTACATTCTGCTAAAATTGGAGAAGCACATTGTTACCGTAGTGTTAACACTCTCATTACTAATGCAATCTCATCACAGTCTTCATCACCAGGGACAACACCTACTCAACCGCAGACTAGGAGACCAGCAACTGTCTAGTTCAGTACCAAGACAAGATGATGACGCATACCAATGAAAAGAGAGGAATGCTTTCTCTATCTTTTGGCGATTATGTGTATGTTTCAGATGAATCGGGTGGTTCTGCCAAGAAACTTCGAAATCATTTCAAAGGTCCCCATGTTGTTCATAGGGTCACAAGTCCTCACATGGTTGTTCTGAGAGATGTTTAGGGTGAAGAAGACTTACCTCAGCCCATATACATTGATCATCTTAAAATGGCATATGTACGTCATCCCACACCACTTAACTATTATCATGTAAAGACCTAAACCCAGGACAAGACCTATGTTACACACTCTGTTCAGACAGACACAGTACAATATCATTCTGATGTGGCGCCAATGTTGGTGTCCAATAATGACACGGACATATCCAATATACCTACTGACATTGAACCTGTTGTACAGGCACGACCTAAACGTAACATCCAAAAACCGCTCAGATACAGAGACACAGACCATGTTGACCCCTTGCAATTGAATATAGGTATAGTTGAAAACTCTAACGTGTCTACTAATGTTAAGCGGATTTTGGCACAAAGACATACATCTGATGGTGTTCAGTATTTAGCACAATTAAAAGGGGAACCGGCTCAGAATGCAGTATGGGTTTTTGCCAAATCATTGCATCAATCCACCATTCAAAAGCTTTTTAATAATCCTCCCCCCACAGGTGTAACAGAAATACTTCTTGAGTTTGAGGTTAAATACCTTATAAGGCTTTATATTTTATAGATACTATTGTGTGCTTTGATTTTGACTTTTTTAATCCGTATCAGTTATAATTGCTGTCAATTATTTCCAATCACTTAGTGTTATTAATAATTTTGGTGTTTTTTTTCAATAGACCAACCTTACAGTATTTTTGCTGTAATTTCAAATCACCTATAATTGTAGAACTGAAAATATTGTTCCTATTGATCATCAATTTTATGTTCAACTTCATAGGATTTTTTTAAATATGGTATACTACATTGTTTCTGTCAATATCATTTTATATTGATATTCTTGAGTGTCCAAATTTTTCTCCTGACAGAATAACTACCATATAGGCATTATTTGATAAAACCTTTGTTGATGTCATGCTTCATAATGTCTGTATGTGATGTCATATTTCTCAAAGGCATGTTTTTCATATTCATATAGTTGCATAGCTAGCTGTGTATGAAAATATATTTTGGCAATATGTTTAATGCTTTTAAGATACGCATGTCATATGGTGAATTTCTTAGTGTCATAATTGACTTTGCAACAGAACACCATGTACATTATAGTTTTCTAAATTTGCATTATTATGTTTGCCTGTTCATTTTGTTTCCATTGACGCTATGATTATGATCATATGAACCAAGCAGGTTGATAATTGTTTACTTTAATTTCGTTCATTCGATATTTTGTACATTTGATTCTAAAATCATCAGAAAAAGGTTTGCAATTTTGTTCATAGCACATTTGAGTAATGATTAAAGACCTGGTTTTGATTATGTTTGCCGGTTTGCCTGTTAACCTTTGGTTTGGCCAGCCTTGTGTGTTTAATTGTGTGTGTGTGTCTGTTTGTGGCAAACATATTCAAGAACATGTACTTTTCTCATGTCTGGAAAGTTTTACTAGTATTAACTTTTGTCTATTACTGTCTAAATACCTGTCAATGTTTACAGAATCTACCCACCTTTCAAAATTAATGTTGATTATTTTTTGTGGGGGGATGTTATGTATGTAGGGTTCAATGGTAGAGCCCGTACATTGACAGTTAGTTTACTCGATTAAGTTCTGTTGGGTCAAAACGTGCAGAACATATTCTATATAGTAGTAGGAGAGAAGCAAGCAGTACCATCAGAACGAAAGTGAAATAAAAGAATGAAAATGGAAAGATCTTGTTTTTGACTGTTTTATTCCCCAGATCAAAGGAAACAACAATTTTGATACAATAGAGTTAAAACAGTTTTGCATTCACTGTACCATTTATTAATATATGTATAAAATATTAAAGCTACAATATCAAGACTATATAACCTGTACATAGGAGACAGGACTGCAAAATAAAATTTAATATATTCAGTTTTTTTCTTATATCATTTATATACAGGTGCATTTATGTTGTATTAATTTACCTTCTATTTCAACGTATTGGCAAATATGTAATAAGACATATTTGCGGTTTATCACAGAGAGCATGATTTCTCCTGTACTTTACTTTACTTTTGTTTTCGCTGACATAAGATTTTCACGTTTTTGTATTCATTGTTTTTAACAATGAATACTCTGTTACCAATAGATTAATAGCGGTATTCCGATCGGAGTCCTATACTGACCTATTGACCTATATACTAATCAACGAAACCGAACAGCATCCGGCTATAAAATAGTTTGCAAATAGTTCTTTTGTTTCATCGATCATCTGTGTATTCCTACGCGTCAATTTAATTACGCATTTAACTCGATCTACATCAAACCTTTCTTCGAAGTGACACCGAGTATTGACAAATTTGTGAACAATTGAACAATGGAAGACAAATTATTACGTAACTGATAATCGCGGATGTATACATCGATTTCATTCATGAAAAATTATGAATGAAACTACGTTTCCGTATCAAGCGCTATAGTCACGTGACTACAAATATGCATTTGCTGACAGACATCGGAAGACAAAGGAATTGAAGGAAAGTACTCGAAACTAAATCAGTTTCTCTTAATGCAGTTTACAGTCATTCACATTATTGGAAGGAATTGTTTGCAAACAATTCCTTTCTATGTCAGCGCTCCCAGAAATGAGAAAAAGAACGAACAACAGTCAACACATAATTGAACTCTGTTGCGACCCAGAAAATAATATAGCAACAGAAAAATGTGTATACTCGAGTACTATCAATTGCAGACGAGTTGAACAAAATACAAATTTAAACAAATAGTACTTAAAATTATGATATTCAATGTTTTCACATTAATAAAACTTTATTCTATCTGTGTACGGAGAAAAGTTATTTTGTGCATTGCGCATTTTTATAATGTCATGCATTTGTATATGTATATAAATTTATCACAATAATTAGCGTCGTGTCTGTGGCCTAGTGGTTAGCATGTCAGACTACCAATCATGAGGTCGCGAGTTCGAATCCTAGGCGCGTAACATAAATTTTTATTAATTTTTTTTTTGGTTTAGGCTACAAAAAATTGATCATGTTCGTCAGATTTACGCACTTAAAATTCAGAAAATGGAAAAAATTTTTTTGCTCTAGTTACTTTTCACTTATAAAATGAAAACATCAATTATAAATGCAACCATGTTTGATCATCAGTTGAACACTGACGTAAACTTGATGTTTTCATCAACTCTACACTGCTCTAGTTATGTGACGTCATGTCCCCCTGCTGTGTTATTTACGACAAGCAGGTAAGACGGGGTAGAATATTTAACATTATAATTGTTAATGCCCCAAAATACTCAACTGACTTATTTTGAAATAAATTTTGCATAACGTACCCCAAGACTATATTTATATACCTAAAGGTTTAGTCAATTTTTATTTTAGAAGGGTTCTGATGTAATTGTTTTCTTTCACATAATTTATGACAAGCCTCTATTTATTCACTTTAAAGTTTTCCAGTTTGGTCCATTTTCATTTTATAGGGATGCTGACTCTAAAATCCTCATACATGATGGCTTAAATGATCTTAGTAGTTGTTTGTTGTTTAGTTGTTCCCATATCATCCAAATAATATAACTTTATTTATACTCAAAAAGTCAATAAGACTCGTCCATTTATATTTACGGGGGTGCTCAACTGGTACTCATTCTGGATTACTAAATTATATTGAGCAGTTGTATGTTGTTGAGTCATTCTCTTATTTACCCAATAACATTAAGACTTTACTAAAACACCAACATCAACAGGTTTGATCTATCATGATGTTAGCCGAGCTTATTCTAAATTGTACAGAAATATTGGAAGTATTTAATTAAAGGTTAATATTGAATGAATTCACTTAGTGTATTAGCTATGCAGTATAGTAAATGCAAATGGAACAAAATACAGTTAATTATGACGTATGTACCTTATGAAAAGCATTTATGTATGTTAACAGCAAATAATCTTTCTTACAACAACCTGCAAAATAATCAAAACTATATGCCCTGTACCCCAATATCAAAATAATATGGTTCAAGTTAGAAAGATTTTGACATATTTCATCTTTGAATGTACATTGTACATGATTGTATCATATCAATATGCTGAATAAATGACCAACTGGTATAAACACTAAAAAGTTACTTATTATGCTTTTTCTGAACTACATGCTATAATGTGATTTTCTGTATAATGTTCATATTTAACATGTATTTTTCCATTTGTATAAAAATTCTCATGAAAATATCACACATTTATTCCTCGCCTTTCGATCTTCGATCGCTTCTCAAAATGTTTTTTTTTCGCTGGCCAGCTCTATTTTTTGAGACAAAATTCATAGAACATATGATCAATTCATTGAGGCCTTAACGCCATAGCAACACATATTGTATAGGTTATATCACGGAGATCAGTCCATCCACTCACTGTTCCTGAAAAGGCAAAATCTCTGGATCTAGCTGTTAACCAAAAAGAAATCACATCGATGACTGAGAGGTAGGAGGGAGAATTACCGTAAAAATTATTTCATAACTAAGCTCAACGAAAGTATGCCCCGCCCATGAATAAAACCTACGACCCCTCGATCAGTAGAATAATGGGCCTGTAAAATGAAATATGAAACACAGTTGACTATGAATGATAAGAAGGTAATGAGTGATATCGAAATAGTATCTTTGAACTTGTTGAAGTCATCAACATAATTAATGTTTGGAACATATATCACCTTTTCTAGTTTGTGTGTACTAATGAACTCGGGTATTAAATCTTAGCATAACATTTTGAATCTTAACATTTGTTTATTTTCTTACATAATATAGATAATTTGTGCATATAAAACACTTTCAACTATTTTGCAAAAAATAACCCCATTCACTTGACGACATTAACCTCTTTGTTAAATCAGTTCATCGAATGAAAAAAAGAAATTTATCATACAATTAATTCTTAATAATATTTGTAAATCTTAACCTTCATCATTAAACACCATCAGTGCAGGTAAAATTAATTTCTAAGACCTTTATGATAAGCAGAAATGGGGGTTAAATACATTACTTTCTATTCAGTTACTATATAAATCATAGAATAGCAGCAGGGTGTTAGTCCAACTTTACTAAAAAATGTGCACTACGTAGCACACATAACAGATAACAATTACATAGTTTTAAATCTCTCCTATATTAGATTTTTTGACACACAGACTAATTAAATAATGTGATAGTCATATTGTAACAGTTAATAGCATTGGCTAATTACAACAGTAGTCATCTACGGTCATTCTGTCCCCTTCCCCTGATTCTAAGTCATGTAGGACAGTCGTCAGTCACTGACAAAGTATGCACCCAGTAGTTTGTTAACAGCAAAATCCTGAGATAAAGCTTCTTCAGGAACAGTGAGTAGGTGGACTGACCGCTGTGATATAATCTATATAAGGTGTTGCCACAGCATAAAACCCAACAAAAATTGAATAAATCTAAACACAATGAATACCCCAGTACTTTCAGTGCTTTGATTGCTTATGTCATGCTAAGCTTGACCGATTTCGGCACTCTTGGCTGATATCGTTGACCAACTATTTCATTTCTGACCGGCTACTCGAGAAGGTAGGACCTTGTTTTCATAAGGTTTTAAGAATAATGAATTTTTTTAAAACCCATCCCTCCCACCGCAAGTAACTTATTGCTTGATGAACAGTAGTCTGCCTTTAATGTTCTTTATATTTTCAGATGTATTTTATTATGTAATAAATTTATTGATGTATGATAACAAGAAAATGAATAGATGAATAGTCAACAAACTGGTGTGATCGATGGAAGATTGTTGTCGTTATAAAAGCATACAGATAACATTTCAGAT
Source organism: Mactra quadrangularis (assembly GCA_025267735.1). NCBI lineage: Eukaryota > Metazoa > Mollusca > Bivalvia > Venerida > Mactridae > Mactra > Mactra quadrangularis. Next base: position 15,094,380 of record CM046302.1, on the reverse strand, counting down.
GACTGCCAAGACTGTTAAATTGATGAAAATAAGCCACAGTTCTAGTAAAAAGGAATTATTTTGTATACATAAGTGTTATAAAGGATTTATTTTAAATGTGATTTAACATTAGACCACTGTTACCCAGGGTCTAATGATTTATATCTAAATGGAAAGCAATGAATAGTGATTATTGGGGCTTATGATAATGAAGATGCCCTTTGAATGCCGAGTTGGCACGGTATCTTAACATAAGCTGCCTATCAAATACAGTGTGATAAATATTGATTAACATTTGGGGCTTGTAAGCCGCCTTTCAGTTAGTTATAGAAAATGCTATTTTTGAAATGTTTTAATAACCATCGATCACGCCCATATATGCCACATCGTCATGTTTAAGTAAAAATAAAATCAAAGATATAATGTGAATTGTGTATTGTTGTTTGTTAGAGTTGAACTATGCGACGATTGTATGCAGTTCTGTTTTTTTTGGGGGGATTGAACTGTATAATCAGGGCTTTTAAGTAGAATTGGAACAGAACTGCATTCAATCGTCGTTCATGGTTTTCTGGGATAAGATATCTTTCAACAATATTTATTTCATTCCATACATGAAAGTTGATCATAACTGGAAGTAGAATTGAAAAGTAATTTACAAAAATGAGTTTGAATCACAAACTGGTTAAAATTAAGTCTTAATAAAATATTCTCATGAAATTTTGTACCAGTATCATTCAAATTGAAATATAAGTTAGGAAGATTGTGTTTCTACATGATTTTGAGGTAAATTATGCTCATAGACTGTTTCACAAAATAATGCATTTTCCTGCGGATCTGTCATTGTTAACCCCATTTTAAATCAGCTGAAGTCATATTTTTGGTCATAACTGCGACAACTTTTTGTCAAAAACTTCAGAAACATTCAGAAGTTACATGGAAGACATGCGCAAAAACATAAATCAAGTTTTTAAAATCTGGAATAGTTTGTACAGCCTGCTTTAGCCAGTTATAGACAGTGACGACCGTGAAAATAAAAAAAGCAATTAAACAATTTGGCATTTATTTAGGCTCGCCCATATGCAAAGTAGGGCTTTGGGCGAGCGTTTACTGTTTTCTGCAGCTTGCATGTCAGCAATAAGTTTGAGGAAGAGGCTTAAAGGCAATAGTATATTTTATCTCAATATCAAGTTATTGACTATAATAAATTGAAGTGGGTTTTATCTCAGACGTTTAATCCAACAGAACGAAAGTTAGCGTGTAGATGTGAATTTGGCTATAGGAATTAGTTACCAGAGGAGTCTGTGTCTGGCTTCATTTATAGAATTCACTACTTTGCAAAGTTTTAATAGTGTATGAAATAACTGACTTGTGTACAGGTTAATATAATCAAACTTGCTTTAAATAAACATGAAATTATGTCACTTCCATTTGGTTAAGTGAGATTAGACATCCTGAGTTTACACCAAATAAACCATTTCCACAAAGCGCTAGCATTTATCTTGGAGTGATTTACTGATACTTATACGTCAACAAGTAAAAGAGTTTTGCCCATGGGATGTATTTTCTTGCTGTGTGCTAAACTTACAAGATCCTTTTGACTTGGTAGTCTGAAAGAAATAGAAATCAAAAATTCTTATGATAATGGATACCAAGTTTGATTTTTCCATAAAGAGTATACTTAAGTGCTTCCTTAACTTTTTTTAAATGTTTTTTTGTAATTCTTTTTTTCCGTATAGATTACAAACACTATACAAGTTTAATGATGATGTTCAATATCTACAGCAGAAAGTATATAAAGACATTGACAGTAATTATATAATATATGTATGTTGACTAACAATGTTTACTTTAACAAGTGTTATCAATCTTTGAAATAAAGAACATTTAACAAATAACAACATTATATTAACCTAATCTATAATTATATAGGACAAAAGGGAGAATTCGAAAAGTGTGGTTAATTATTTTTGGACTATTTAATTTAATAAATCTTAAAAAAGAAGGCTCATATATGGAAGGTAAAAACAGTCTATCTACTGGTGCTAGAGCTTCATTGTATGTGACCTGTTGATAAAAAGAAAATTAATTCTAAAATATGTATTAATGTATTTATAAAAGTACTATCCTAAGTATTGCATTGGTTAAATTGAATAATTTTATAATGAGTATTTTGTCACATTAAAAACTAGAACAGTCTACTTCAGTATCAAATTTGTGGAGACATAGATTAACTAGATAACAGTTGTGTTTTGGGTGGTTTTCTTAAGGCCAACTACGATATATGGAAACAAATAAGAAAAAAACAACATGAGAAAAAAATCATTCATTATTTTCTATGACAAGATACATGATATCATTGTTAGAGATAAGGGGAATTAAAATGCATGACCTACATAAGAGTATTCTCCCTTGGATGTTAAGTAAGTTATGAGTATTACATTATCGAACTGTTAAGTTTTAAAAATAACACTGCAAAAATAAGTCATGTTGATCCAATAAAAGACGGTATAATAGATACAGTATTTTGAATTTATAATAGTTCAAGAGAATACCTGACATAATCCATAAATAAAAGAAAAAGAATTTAAGAAAACATTTAAACAGAGTTAATATTGTAGTTATATTGAAAACAGTTTCATCTTTTTTATATTCTTGCAAATAATACTATACGTTTAAAGTCATATATATGCACCCATACATATTCAAACATGTAAACAATTCTCACACATAATCGAGCATTTCTCTGGGATAACAAAATCTACTATGAATAAAGGATTAAACATTAAATCCTGTAAATACAATGTACATTCAAATAAGCTATATAAGTTTTATACAAAATTCTAATATTTGCAACTCCCGAAATAAAAGTAAAAAGTAAGAAAAGATTAAAGGGAAGAGTAGAAATAGAAAGTAAACAATAAACAGGGAAAGTCATAAGGTGAATGGTTACTATATATACAGATAGCTGTGGTAGATGGAGGAGCCAAGTATTTGTGTATTGTTTGAAGGTGACCGATGTTTTATTACTTAACATTTTGAGCTTTGAGAGTTTTTACTGTGTTTGATATGTAGATACCAAAGTAACTAACAGAGACCATATCCTTTCAAATGTATGAAGATTTGAAATTACAATAGCATTGAATTGTTCAACTTTGTAGTATGAGACCAACTGTCACTGAAAAACTTCTAAATAAGGGATTATTGAATTCATTTTACATTTAAATATATGCTGCTTTGCTAGTATAAGGAATTTGCATAGAATATCTTGATGTCTATCATTACCGCGCAAAATATCTTGTTTTGACCAGTTTGTGACAATGTCAGGACATTTGTTTGATATCCATAACTTGACCACATCAAAGTAAAAAAATAAATGTACTATAGATTCAGTAGATGAATTGCAAAACGTGCAGTTATCACCATTTTGTATGCCCATTTTTTCAGTAAAGGTTTTGTGCCTAGAATTTTTTGATTAATTTTATATTGAAACCACTGAAGTTTACTTTCCTGTAAGGCTTTAAAGGGCATTTTGTATATTTGTTTCCACCTAATGAAGTTTACATTGGGGTCATGTTTCCATTTCAATTCCGAATTTCTGGTAGTGCTTCCTTAACTTTATCTTCCTTTTTTATATAATACGCTCCCAACAAGCCTAAAGGGTGGAACACTGTACGGTTAGACTGAGGCAAATTTAATGCAAGCATTAGTACAAAAGGCATCAGGGTCTAGAGACTATGAAACATTATTGTCTCCAATTGTCTGGTAAGTCTAGATGCAAGAAGATCTATGTTTGGTTGCTTTGTACACGAAGAGAGTCTAAGAGCAATACATGGTTTAGTATCTACCCTGAGCCGCCCGGCTAGCTCAGTTGGTAGCACGCAAGTCTACTGATCGATGGATCTTAATTTCTATTCCCGGGGGGGGGGATACTTTCGTGGAGCTTGGTCATGAGAATATTTCTACGGCCATTCTCCCTCCTACCAATTATTCTTTATAATAATTATGTAGGGCTGTTGTCAGTCACTGACGAAAGTTTGGCTTGGTAGTTGGTTAACAGCTAAATCAAGAGATTTAACCTCTCCAGGAGGAGTGAGTACGTTGACTGACCGCCGTTATATGACCTTTACAATGTGTTGCTACGGCGTTAAACTTAACAATATCAAACAAAACTTTTACAGTTTGTTAAATATAAACCCCAAAAAACAAACAAACAAACATCCACGCTGTGGTTTCTGAAAATATCCTTAAGACATAAACCGCTTAAACATTATCAACGTCTGGCAAATGGAAATCAGTGAGATAATTTTCTCGTGATAAACACATCAAAATTTGTTTTTCTAAACATCAATTTCTATAGACTGCATACCAATGTTGTAATTGATATATGCTATTACAATAGTAGTATCACATTAACAGAAACATTTATGTAGTCCTCGATACTCTCTTAACCAACAATTTAGAGCAAAGAAAATAATAAGGAGTTAAAGATAATTAACATGAAAATCTTTTGAACAGTATCTGACCACCTGTCACTTGTCGTTCTTTCTTGTAAAGTAAAAATGAACTATAACCATGTGTTTGAATTGTGACTGATAAAGGATTTTGTCTTATTTTCTGCCTATCTTTATATTATATGTTTTTGATCCATAAATAAATTTGTTCCAAATCATGAACATTAAGTATCATAAAAAGTTCATTACCATATTCTTATGTAATATCTTAGATATTTGCCTGTTAAGGTCTGTTCTCAAGGACCTTCTAGAATGGCATGAAAAAGCTAACAACTTAGCAAATAAATTAAGCTAATTCTCGAAATCTAACAACTTCTTAGTCGTTATAAAGATGGCACTAACTTTAATTATTTCAATTTTGGATTCTGATGAATAAACTTTAAATTGGACTGAATGAATGATATAACGTACGGAGCCCCTAAAGAGACGTTTTAAAATACCTTATTATTTAATTATGAATTCGAATAAACGTAAGTTTGTTTCTTTTTTACGAAATATTATTTCGTTTAAACGTTATCATATATGTAATGGTTCTTTCACATTGTATATTTTCTTTGTAAATGATATATTACAATATATGTCAATGGGTGTATGGTCGACCGACTACAAAATCTTAAGGTGTTATTAAAGATTTGAACTTCCGGTATGAAAAGTCTTACAGTCTCGTCAATAATTTTGTGTAGATTAATCTTGGAATATTGTTTTTCTAAAGAGACGTATACGTTTTAAATAATGATTAAGTGTGATATTATATTTCATTTTTTTATGAAGATTGAGAAGTTACAATTTTGGAATTTAAATGTGTATGAAGATACAAACTGTATGACAGAGTAGGAAGTGAGAAGACAATAATACATCGGTATGTATGCATAATGTTTGTGTGTTTTAAGAATTCTTAAATCTTATACTTATAACAATAACTATAAGGTTATTACATTACATTTTTACCTCTGTATGTTAAATATTTCGAGCTAAATGTAGTTACTGGCACAATTGTTAATACATAATGACATATCGCTTTTAGTAACTTCCTCCTTTTTCATGTAAACTTGATCTCCTAAGTTTGTTTGATCCTTATAGTAACAGATGAGTTGAAAATAGTTCGTCGATTCGATTGGGTTAGAATTTGGAAATTAATTTAGTAAGAATCTTCTACTGTAACATTATAATAGGAATTTTTTACAAACGAAAAACATTGTTTTTTCATAGTTCTCTTAGTCTTAGCAGTCACATGTTTTTTTTATGCTGAGGATATATTAAAGCAATTTTGAGTGAAAAAAATCTTGTTTATAAATTAACTTCATGTTTATTTTAATTAGGTATCATAAAATAAACCAACAATGGAAGGATGGTATCATGTTAATGTAAGATGTTACACCATGTCACTATGTACTTTAGTTGTAATATTGTTAATGTTATCACACTATTCAGGTAAGCTTTTATGAATATTGTTTAAAAAAGATACAAACGTAAACCCTCGTGTCGTTTCTTAGACACTGATGAGTAAAGAATAACATGGCACAAGTATTAAGAATATATGGTTTAGTTTTGTGATTACTTTTGTTAAAACAGCTAAATTAATCTGTTCTGATTTAGTTTGTACTAACAGACTCGTTTTCACAAGCTTTAATAGTCAAATAAAATTAGTTGCAATTTTTTAGATCTTTGAGTTAAAATCATTTATGTTTATATTCAAAAAAAGATTTTATTCAAAAACTATATGATAATTATATTCGTATATACAATCATATATTATATATATTGTATGTTCGAACAATTACATCTAGAATAATAAAATAATTTGGGCATTTTGGAGTAAATGTAAATTTTTGCTGGATGTGAAATAAATGTCATATCGTGGTTACTTCTTCAAACTTTCAGAATCTAATTGTACTGTATCAATGTGTAATCAATCACAATGTAATGGTTACACATGTTATGGTTGTAATGATGGCTATTATCTACAATCTGGATCATGTAAAAAATGTTCTGATAGATGTTCTACATGTAAAAGTTCAACACAATGTACAACATGTAAGGAGACTTATTGGAATGTGTACAATGGATGCAGTTCATACTGTTCCGATAATTGTTTAGATAAACGTTGTGCTACCAGCTCAGGATTTTGTTATTCATGTATCCTAGGCAAATACGGTCCACTATGTGGTGAAGATTGTAATCTATGTAAAGATGGCCAATGTGATCTTAGAAAATGTACAAATGGATGCAAAGTTGGTTATTATCAAGATAACGCATTTAGCGGATATTCATCTTGTCTGGAATGTGTATATGATAAATGTATAACATGTTCTAATGGAACATTTTGTACTCAATGTGATCAAGGATATTACAGAAATTTTTATCAGACACCCAGTGGTAGAGGCACAATGCATTGTTTGCAATGTTATGATAGCTGTCTGGATTGTAGTTCTACTGAACATTGTCATGAAGATTGTATACAACACTGCAGTAAATCAATAATCCCAGGAACCACTAAATCAACATATAAATCCAGTAAGTGAAACTCCATTATGATGTTATGGCTTTCAGTATGTATAACATGTCATTCGGTTCTCTTGATAAATATTACGTCTAGAATTAAAACAGTTATCCCACCATCTGTTGCGAATATTCATAAAATCGGTAATTATTATTCTAGTTTTTAGTGTTATTTACGATAAATTGGTAAACGCTATTAGACAGCGTTGTATCCGCAGTTCAAATATGTTTTACAAATCGTACCGCTTTACTTTCAGCAACAATTCAAAGCACTTCATCCAAATTTACAACAACGAACTCTGAAACAGAGCCCCAAACACAGAAAACAATTGAAACAGTTAAGGCCACAGAATCAACACCAACTGAAGGTAGGCCAGGGTTACAAATACTAAAACTAACTAGTAGGTTATCATGTAGTTGTTAATGTTGACGAACATTTCGTATATATAACGGATTGAATATGTCGACTAAAGTATGATAATTCTGCTTAAGGGCCTATTAAGCTCGAAACAAGTGACGAAAGATGTGAGTAATAATTCGACGTTATAATAACTTCATACATGTAATATATCTATATAAAGAACATAATTGTTTTAAAGGCAATACTAGTAAATATTTACATGTATATATTTTAAATATTATATCGGTACCGGTACTTGTAGTAATGACACAAATCCATACAAATATTATATGTGCGAACATGTATCAAAACTTAACTACTTCGATTATTTGAAAACTGTGTCGCTGTCCAGTTAAGTATTATTTCACATAAAAGATTGCCGATTCGAAATGAATAAATAAATAGTTGTCAAACAGCATCCTTTATAACAGCATATTTAATAGATATTTTACTACTTTGATTATTTGTTTACTATGTCAATGTATAATTATAATTCGACATGATAGATTGCCCTTATTTGAATGGTGCATTGCACGAAGAACTTAATAGTTGCCAACGACAAATAAAGACTAGTAGTGAAAGTGAAGGTCAATATCAACCAACATTTGGTCATGGATTGGCAACTGGTATTGGTGTATGTATTGTGTTGTTTGGTTCTGGTGTTGGAATAGCTTTATTTATCAGAAGGTAAGTAGTTATTTTGTCTTTTTTCTACATGTGCATTAATCAATATAATTTTAGAATTACATGCAAAGTTTTATGTATTCAGTATACGTAATGGACTATACGCGGAACTCAAATATTTGGGTTATCCTGTCCGGGACAAACAAACTTTTACCGTAACAATGAAAACATGTGTCCAAAAAACAATTTGATTTAATCCAAAGCTCGTGCTGTTTAGCAATAATGTGTAGAAAACTTTGTTTGTACCGCCTGTACACGGACGAAAAACGCCATTCATTTGAATTCCGGATTAGGTCTATTCTGACTCTCGATATTTCTTTACAATTGTTTCATTTTCTCCGTTTTATCTTTATTAATAATCGACTGAGTTCACTAACACATATAAAAACATATATGAAAACATATATAATTTACAAAATATCTTATAATTGATAATCCAATAGTATGAACATAGAAAATGCTACTAAGGACAATGTGTACTGTACCATTTAAATCTATTTTCTAGGCAGAAAAAAACAGCACAAACATGCGGATGAAAATTCGGAAGAACATCATGAGTATGTTAACACAAACTGACTGGTATATTGTCATTTATATCATCAGAAAGTAATGAAGTATCCGATGCCATTCATACGGTCTCCAGTGACTTAACAAATACGGGAGTCACTAATATTGACTCAAGTAGAGACTACGTTATGTTAGGAAACAGACCAACTGACGAATCTGATTATATAGGTAATGTCCTTTGCTCATAAGTTGCTGCAATAATTCTATTATTAAAGAATCAAAGTTGCCATGTACAGAAAACAGCGTCATGCCATTGTTTATGAAAATTTGACAACACATTTGCTGCCCAAAATAATTTTGCTGCATTTAATCTAATCAATAGTTAGGGTGTTTTATTTACACATTTACTTAGATGTTATTCCTGTTTATTGTAATTTATTGAACACTTACACTGTGAGAAAGTCTTGTTATAGCGAAAACTAACTCATACTGTCAATTATACCGTGGATCAGTGAAGATAGGGGGTTAAAACTTGTACAATTAATTTTTATAAATTTTATAAATCATGAAAAACAGAATTTTGTTTTTCATTTAGATTTACAGAACACATAAGGAGTGAAATATAGGCGTGTATATATAACTGAACCCAAGGAATCAAGAACCTTTCGTGGAGAAATATCATCTGTGCTCACAAGCAAGTCAATAAAACTGATTGACAAAAACTATACATATATATTTGAACAGAAGAGGGCACTCTCGAACATCAACAATTGATAACTCTTGGTTAAATCAGTCTATTAAATGTCTGGAGATATATCATGATTGACTATTGATAGAAACATTGTATTTTAAAATTCACATTATGTTCAAATCTTTTAAAACACATACTCACACAGACAAACTATAATTTCCATGTTCAATTAATTTTGCTGTAAACTACTGTATGTGATGCCTATACATTTGTATATTGTTTTGTCTATTGGTATACATTACCTGTGTGCTTTTCACTAGGTATATACATTTAATATATGTAAAAACATGTATGTTATATAGTCTTTGTACGAATGTGGTGATTAAAAAACTGTAAAACTGTAAATGATATCCTTGTATTATATATCAGTGCAGTGCTTTTTTACATTTTGTTCTTCTTTCTGCTTTGTTTATTTCGTAATTTCCATTGAATATATATTTTGTTTTTCCCTCTTCTTGAATAGTTTTTGCTGTTATTTAATTGTTAATTTTGTATTTAAACTAACATTTGTGTGTTGAGAATTTGTATGTTAAGTAGATGTTAACTCACACAGGTGTATGTACGGCTTCAAATATCTACATGCAAATGTATATTTATAAAGTAAGACACGATGGACATGAGCAGAAAGTATCATCCCATTCTATCTTTAAACTGCTTAAAAGAACAAATTTCTATAAAATTGTTAGGAAGATCGTTATATGGTTTCGCAGAGATAAACATGAATTAGTTTACTTCGAACGTTACAGAAGTGTTTGTATAAATGAAATTATAAGACTGTCGTTTGAAAATTAATATTGACTTTGTCATATTTAAATAAGTAGGTCCCCGTTTAAAACGTTAACTTGAATAATTCTTTTGCAATTAGTCTTCCTTATTCTCAAGGATAGAAAGTCAGATATAGCTTACAACTGTTCATGCATGTAGCTAGAAGTGTATTCACAGTATGTTTCACAGAATTCGTCAGGAAAAAGGTCTCTAGTGGAATTCTTTTTAAACTTCCATTAATTTGTTTATTTGCACATTTGAAGTAAATTTATCGAAAAATGATAGGTCACCGAAAAAGTTACAGCCATTTAAAGATGACCCACTTAAAACGTCTAAATTTCCCGTAAAAAATACTATATCAGGCAGATGCATAGGAAATATTCTATTTGCCATCAAATGGTGATTATTTTTGTAAAAAAACAATATAAATGGGATCTATCTTCCTATTACATGCAGTTTTACAGTATTTTATAAATTTAGTTTCGTAAATTTTTTCGTTAAAAAATTATGAATATCACACCCACTTTTTAAGAAATGTTCAAAAAAGTCAATTTTTACATAACAATGAGAAAGACCCTGTAATGGAATATTTTTTGTGTTAGAAATGTCAAATAACGACTTATTATCGGAAAAACGGAAAAACAATATGTCACCGATTTTTTTTCAAAAAAGTTACAGCCATTTAAAGATGACCCTAAAAAAAACGTAAAAAATTCCCACCAAAACAAGTAACCAATACAATGTATCAGGCAGATGCATAAGAAATGGCTTTTTTGTCATTAAGTGATAATTATTTTGTGATAAACAATATGAATATGATCTATCTCCCCTAATCATGCAGTTTGACAATATTTCAATCGAGTTTCGCAAAATTTACTTTCAAAAATGCTAAATACCCCACCTATTTTTGAAAAAGTGTCTCAAAATGTTGGTATTTTACATAACAGTATTATGTGACCTGGTAATGATTTAAAAATGTTTTCAATGAGAGATATAAAGTCTAATTATCGGACTAAAATGAAAGAAAACAAACAAAAGGTCACCGAACTTTTTGAGAAATGCGACATGTTATAAACACACTTTCAAATTTTAATTGTAGTCAAATTTATTTGAACTTTTGTATACTATCTGTGTGTTTTTATATAGTTTAAGACTAATAAATGTAAATATTAATTATCATATTGTTGTTTTGTCAAAACCTGATACACTTTTGAAACATTTAAGCCCACCCACTCATTGAAAGCCATTCAAAATTTATGTTTTGTAATTACCATGGAATTATTATTATGTAATAGACCTTCATAAAAAGGTGATAAATAAATCTTTACTCTACATATGTATTTAAAATATATTTTTTAATTCTAACATAGGCACGTGCGCTTTCACTCTTTATTTAATGCGACGACATCTGTTTTATTATTCAACAAAATAACGAGACGGCTGGTATAATTTTACTCCCCCACGTTAAATAAGCAAAGCCAAAAATAGTGCCCGAGTTTATAAGGGTTGACTTTAACAGGACCTTGGAACATGTAAGTAAATGTAAAACATGTACTAACCTTATTACTTGAACGAAAATGGTCTAAATTGAGTTTAAAACGATTCTAGCATAAAAAGACCTACTTCAAGTCCCAGCATTTCCCGGTTCCGCTGTCTCATTTCATCCTGTCCTTCATCCGACGATCATGCCAGCCATTATACAAAAAATACAAAGATTGACTATTTAATTAAAGCCAAACTGTGCATAGCATAATATAATGGAACTGGCTACGTGTAATCTTTCAAGTTTCATAATTATTCAAGCTGACACTAGTAGCGCTGATTTTCCGAAAATCCATTCTTCCTTGACACGCGTTCATAAATCCAATTTATATCCAACCTTTTCAAAAATTCTCAATTAAGTTGTCTGATAACACACTACTATCCAGTTAATATCTAATTATTTAAGCTGTATTTGCAATATTCCGTCGAAAACATCGAACTTAAAATTTTTCTACATCATCATGTGTATATAAAATGTCACTCACTAAGGGCAAGGACGAATGTTTGTTTATTTCACGGCGCTTATTTTGTATAATGATGTTAAACACACAAATAAAACTATGACAAATCGTACTTAGTTTTTGGTTTCTATTTTTGTTATTAAGATTTTAATATTATTTGTTTGGAATTAGAAACACCTATCTATGAGAATTGTGTAAATAAATGCTATTTTCGGCCTTTGCACTGGGGGTGGATTTCAACAGCATGGCGTTTCTGACAGTTAAAAATAGTTCTATAAATATAGAATCGAAATAACTTACAGTTGTCTATATTCTGTTGTCTAATAAAACAAAGGCACTCGTTTGATGCGCTAATAAAAGCACTCGTGCTAAAGCAGTAAGCAGACAAAATTGGAATTATGTAAAACGGTGACGACGTAACGAAGTTTTTTTTAAAACACAAGACAAATCGGCGCATGCGCAGATAGACCGCTGACTGCCTTAAATTTCTCAATCGTTTTGGCGTTACAGATACTAGTAAAATGCCGGAATAGAAGAAAATGTAATACAAAATTCGTACATAGAAGGTGTGCTCAGTTTTTTCAAGTTATTAACTAGACGTTTCATGACGTTATGTTGGTGGGAAGTTATTCTACATATGTTTGTAATATGTGAGTTGAAATCTAGCTTAAAGTCCAGCATGACTCCAAACAAAACTACCTCGTCATCAGATTGAATATAAACATCATTAATTTGCGTAACATTGTCGATGCCGAGTGTTCATGATTTATTGCACTCTGAAGTTTTCCCGTTATCAAGTGGATCGTGACGAGACTAACCTGCAACAATTTTCATAGTTAAAATCTGTATCATGAAGAAATTATCTGAGCTTTTTTTGTTGCGTTTTCAAATCTCGTCACAGTTTGGTTATGGTTAAAATAAATAAAGTAAAGTTTCCTTGTAATATCAGTATCAATAAATATACCATTAATCTATTGTTGACTTATATTTCAGTATATTTCAGTATTTATATTGGCTGAAGGTAATCAATGACAGTGACTATTTAGCATGTTTAGATTTGATTATTTTTTACTTTTAACTGCAATATATCATGCTGAGCAGATATGTTGCAAATCAAACACTTAAAATACAAACAGCTTAAATAATATCTAAATCATATACATGTACACGTATTTTACATAAAACGATTTATACTGTTCACAAATTGCTAATTGTTAAATATATTTACCTAGTGTATACATTTAAACCTAACATTCTTTTCATATATCCAAACAAATAGATATATCAACATGATCAAATTACTGAAAATCTTAAACCTACTCTTACATCTTAAACTTCCTGGTATGCTTTTTTAAACATTTAATGAATACAAAACTTCTGATGTAGTCTGAATCTTTAATCAGAGTATATATCTTTTATCCTTTGATACCAAGTCAAACTCGTGAATGTTTTTCTTACATTGTTATTGTGAAATAAGGATACAATAGATTTTATTTAAATACTGAAATCTGTGATTTAAACACTCAAGTCTTGTTCGTTGCACTCATTGAAAGAGGACTACATGTTTATTATTTAGCTTTTAATATGCGTTTAAAATAAATTAACGTATATTGACTTACATAGTTGTTAACAAAACTGTCTTACCATATTTAAATCACCGTACAAACTCAATAAAACAAAACAAATATTAGGCATTTGCAAATATTAACTTTTTTTAAAAGGTGCAAACCAAACGGGTGTTTTTATTGCCAAATTATGTGCTGAGTCTGAATGTCACAATTAAAATTATCTACGATGACGTTTCAGGTTCTCTTTTTGCCAAAATGGCCGATTTTGGTTATACAGGGCTATATTATGTTGTCACCATAGAATGTAATATATCATTCTATAGGTTTTCATGGTTGATAAACATGTTTTTGAGGTTAAAAATACCAAAAGAGGTATGGGAAGCTATATTTGTATATAATTTATACAATATTTATGCCAAACGATACATATTTATTTTTAACAGAAAATACAGAATGTGATGTTGTGAGTGTACTGCATTATTCATGTACTGATTAAATTCATTATGATATAAATTCATTAAAAATTTGATGTGGTGAATGAATGTTAATATATAGAATGAAAAATGTATGTAACGAATTCGTCAAACTATTTTTAAAGTGACCTTATCGTTGTGTACTAAATTGAATTAATTAGTATCGTATGAACTTGATATTTCTTTATATAAATAATACCTCAACACTACGCGAACTAAACGTGGTGATTTAAAGAACGAATGAACTTCATTACATGATTGTCAGTTCATTAATAAAGCTTAGCAATGGAAAGTTACGAACGTTGATAAAAACGCAACCATGAAAATAATATTTATATTTACAAATTGTGACGTTACGTTATGTCCGTCATTATCGTGCGTTACGTCTCTGTAAGACAATAACACAATATGCGACATGATCAAATAATTAGCTTTAAAACACTGTGTATAACAAAACATGATTTTCTGGTTTGTTGACATTCTAAAGTGGTTGGCTTTTTTTCAGGCAGTATATTTATTTTGACTTTATAACCTTCTTTAATGTGTCGCATCTGGTATAAATGCGACACAGTTGTGGCTCTTAGATATCTTAGTTCACATATCAATTGGGTTTTTTGTTTATGAATCCACAGCAAAATAACTGCTTTTAGTGTGAATGGACCAGTATAAGTTTGTTAAAAATATGATACTGCAGATAGTTATCTTTGTTTTTATCACTTCATTAAGTATGTACATACTTATAACATATCTTTATCGTGTAAGATTTCACAGACATTGCATCTCTTTGCAAGTTTATCATTGTAAAATTTTTAATTTCCGAACGCTCCTGTGATGAACCATGACTTTAACATGGTACAGATTAACTTTTAACCAAGTTTTCAAACAACAAGCAGATCTATAAGTCATTGCGGACGAGATATATTGGATAATTATTGACAGGAATTCATCAAAGGAAAACATACAACTTTTACAACTAGACAGATGCTTTAGTGATAGATTTAATTGAATGACAACTTTAAAGATGAAAATGAACCTATCCAGAAGGAAAGAAATGTGTATGAAACTACACAACAATGTCTTAATTGATCTAATATAATGTAAAAGAAGGTTGACAATGGGCGATACTCTTTATGACTAGATCACTTCACTTTGATCTTACTTCACAAAGAAGTATCAGCTTTCCCAAAAGCAATTGCATATCTTTAGACTATACATAAGCAGTTGACAAGGAAATCAATGGAAATAATTTTGCATGGTTTATACACTGTACTATCAAGCTTTCAAATCAAAGGCTGCAACAGATTCAAAATCTCTATTTACTTACAATTAGATTTAGAATCATGTTTAAAGTCCTTGTAATGGTTTTACACCATTTTATTATAAAACTATAATAATTATGCTAGATCTATGCAAACGAAGATGGCAGATAGATAAGTATTGTTCAAAAAAGTAGTGAAACGATTTACCAGGACACCTAAAAGTCATTTATGACAATGCCCATTTTAGGCAAGCACTTAAGACACATTTATTCAGTATAATACGCGGAAAACCCGAGCGGGGCCGAAGGCCCGCGAGGGCTTTGAGCGCTTTTAGACAACGTGTATGACGTACGTTAATTCTTTAAAATTGAAAAAAACGATAAAATTAATGAAAAATATATAGTCCTATGAGTTTGAAAAACGTCTCCAGTATATGGGGGCCGCCATTTTCATCAATTTTATTAGACGCTTAATCAAACATCTGCTAATCAAGATTAAAGACGCTCTATAGAAAATTGCACAACAAGCGTTCAACGATTCGGATCAATAAATAAAGCAACTGGCGGCTTTTCATTGGATAAAAATATTGGCAGCTTACTCGTGGCCTTTTCCGCTTACAAAGTAATTTCAAATGTGCTTTTTTACGATGCTTATTCCAAGATAACAATCCAAAATATATTTGGTCGTTTTATTCGTTCGTTTCCTCATTAAAGTTTTTTTTATGACTTTTTACATTGGAAATACTTACCAACGCACCGTTCGTGACGTCGCTAAGAGACGTTCATGATAAAACCGGCACGTTTCCGTAACTTAACGTTACGGAAAGAGGAAAACATTTCTATCTTCATAAATGAATGTTTTATCGAGGCTTTTTTATCTTCATCTCTATTCATAAGATAGATAAATATGTACAATACATTTCTTTTAGAATTGAAATATGATTCCGACATAAAAGAATGAAATGTTGTCTGATTTTTCTGAATGCAATAAATCACGCAGTTATCTCCCCTAGCTTATCTAATTAATAGGCCCTCAAACAAAATAAATCCTTCACAGCGCCGAATCACTTTTCTTTATTTTATTTTGCCAAAGTAACAATCTTATTTTATTATTTTTAAATAATACATGTAAGTCTGTTTTCCGCGCCATAGGTAGCACCTAAGTTCATATTATAGATAATCAGTGAACAGTGTTTACAAGAATTGTTTACAATATTTTTTGCGCTATGTAAGTAACATGTATGAATTGAACACTTTGCTAGATTCCAAGTTGCTTCATTTATTATCAATTCCTAACATATCCATTTATGTAAAAGGAAAATATTTGTCTTAATGGTCATAATCCTTTACCCAAATATGAAATCAAGGCTTGGTTTACGTGTAAATATGTATAGGTACAGCTAGCACAAGTTTGTTCGAGTTTTTATCTACAATTTCATCGAATAATTTCAAAATTGATTTTTATGATTAAGGAATTTATTTACAATCTCTGCTTTGCATCAAATTTTTATAAAGAACTTTTAAATCATAAGAACTCGAAAAGCGAGCTTTACGGTAACGCGAATTTGTTTCTTGGTATTTTGACAATTAAGCGGAAGTTGATTTTTGAACCGTTCTGCGCATCCAGGAAGTGATAAAATGGGCTGAAGCTACTGGCGTCTTTTCATTGGATAAAAAGATTTACAGCTTCCTCTTGGCCTTTTCCAATTACAAAAAAAAATCAAATGTGCTTTTTTACGATGCTTAATATTTGGTCGTTTTATTCATACATTTCCTCATTAAAATATTTATTTATGACTTTTTTACATCGGAAGTATTAACCAACGCACCGTTTGTGACGTCGCTAAGAGACGTTCATGATAAAACCGGCACGTTTCCGTAACTTAACGGTACCGGGCATTGTTTAAAGAGGAAAACATTTCTATCTTAAAAAAATGAATGTTTTATCGAGGCTTTTACATCTTCATCTCTATTCATAAGATAAATAGAAATGTACAAAACATTTCTATCAGAATTGAAATATGACTCTGACATAAAAGAATGAAATGTTGTCAGATTTTCCTGAATACAATAAATTACGCAGTGAAACAGCTACAATAAGGCCATGTTTACAAGCGCGGATCTACAAGTTCATAAAAAAGTGACATTTTTAAATGTACCAAAAATACAATAGAAACAGGGGTTATGTTTTGTGGGTTGAAGCCATATATATATAGTCCAATCAAATGTTTTATTTGTATCTTGGAGAACATGATATTCGTGTGAGGATGCAGGTGTAGTCCTACCTTCCATATCTCTGTGATGTGACGCTTTTAAATACAGCAAAACACATAAAGTGATCATAGTGTATAATAAGTGTTTCGATGATTGGTCTTGAAAATTGATTTCCTTTAGGTTCTTTTTTCTCCTTATAATCCCCATTAATTTCCGGCTTCTTGCTTTTATGGGTCTACAAGTTAACAAGTAAAAAAGTTGGTTACGTCTCCGCATATAAGTTTGGATTCGTCGAGCTCGCTTTGAGGCTTTCCCTTAGTCATATTAACAGTTTAATGTCATTATACGATAAAACAGAAAGAGTGGCATGGCTCGAATAATGCAATTTGGTTATTGCGATTGAAACTTGTATTAGAATACTCGTTAAAGGTGATAAAATCCATTCTTAATAGCATTAACATTATCAAAAGCAGATATAAGTATCATCATTGTAATATGCAAGCTGAAAGGCTTTAAAAAGTTGTAATGGAAATTAGTTGTAAAACTACGAAATTATGTGCCTTTGGTGAAACATTACAAAAACAAGCGCACCGCTAGGCGGAGCATTATATGCCCAAAAGTGTTGGTTTTTTTTTTAGTTAAGATGAAGCATTTGTAAGACATAAGAATATTTCATATGAAAATCATATTATGAATAATTGTGGAAAACAAAGTAGAGAAAAAAGATACCATTGAGAATGCTTCTTTTTATTTGTGATGAGTATAACTTTGACCTTATGACCCTAAAATCAAAAGGGGTCATGTATTGGACATGGCTGTTCATCCTATACAATTTTTATAGCTGTAGGTTGATTAATACTTAAGTTATTGAGCCGAAACTGTTTTCACTTTTAAGGTAATAGTGACCTTGATCTTGTGACCCTAAAATCAATAGGGGTCTTCTACCCCATATGGACAATCATCCTTTGAAGTTTGAATATCGTGGACAAAATGGAACTTAAATAATGCTCCGGAAACAGTTTTCAGTTTTAAAAAAATAGTGACCTTGACCTTTGACCTTGTGATCCCAAAATCGATAGGGGTCTTCAAACCAATATGGACAATGATCCTATGAAGTTTGAATATTGTGGGCCAAATGGAACTTAAGTTATGCTCCGGAAACCAAATTGCTAACAGACGGACGGACGGACAGACGGACGCCAGGGGGTATAACATAATATGCCCGAAATTCTTTCGGGCATATAATTATCAATAAAATAGCTACCCATACATATTTTGATATTTTAAATCTTAAAAACGTGTTTATCAACCATAAAAACCTATAGAATGATACATACAAGCTATGGTGACAATATAAAATAGTACTGTATAACCAAAATCTGCCATTTTGGCAATTTTTTCGCAAAAAGTGAACCTTAAACGTCGCCTAAAACAAATTTAAAGGTCATATTTGGATTCAGTTCATCATTTCGCCATAAAAAACACCCGTTCCGAAAAAAGTTATATCATAAATGAAAAAATCATGCTAATATACGACCGTAAAAATGTAACAACATGTCACCGTGTGGAGATATAAACGTAGTTCCAACTACTACAAAAAGAAGAAACCAGCATCCTGGTTTAAAATGGTGCATGTCGCAATGTATTCTTTTAGTAATAATTTTAATATTACGTCATCCAGGTAAGTAAACATTCATTGTTAAAGTATTTGCGTCTCACAAATTAAAAAAAAATTGTATTTAAAAAACATCTTCACGGTAGTATTGAGTATGACTTGATTTATAAAACAGTATGAACCGTTTTAAAACCGTAAACCCTCGTGTTGATTTATGGACACTGATAAGAAAATGAAACTACATATGGTATCAAGTTTAATTGAATAGTTAGTTACACAGCTTTTTTTTGGATTCACACTTACTGAGTCAAAACAGCTAAATTGATAAAATTCTGACGTAGTTTGTACTAATTGACCCCTTTTTTTATCTGATTTAATGCATGTAATTGATGAGTTTAATTGTACTTGTTTTAAATAAGGTCATTTTCACAAGTTATGCTTGACAATAAAAACTCAGTTGCAATTTGTTTTTAATTTTTTGAGTAAAAATAATTCATGTTTATAAACCGAATTAATCTATATTGTACTATTAGACAATTTTACTCCTATATTCAAAATATATAGGTTGCTTGTTCAGTTTTACAGTTTATTTATTTACACTTAGCACAATTATGTGATATAAGGTACAGCAATTATAAAACAAGTTGTTATGATACCAGGCTACTGGTTGAACAATAAATACAAGATACAGTGTATGCAATGTATACATATATATATGTGCACATATACACAAGTGAATGTGCATATCTTTATATATATTAATGTATATATACATGTATATATATATATGGAATTTTACAGTAAAACGATAACATTTGAAAAACTGAATATTGTTTACAAAATTGAAATGAAAATGAAAGATAGTTAAAAGCCAGGTAGTAGTTTGAATGTTTTAAAGATACATGATAAATATTTGCACAGTTTAATTAACTTGATATGATTTGTGGTATTCATTAATCTGTAATAAGTAATTATGTTAGGTCTACCTAATGGTGATAAAAACTTTTGTCTATCAGAACTGAAAAATGAACAATTAAAAAGATAATGAAATGCATCTCCGATTTCGTTGGAAGAACAAAAAATACATTTTCTATCATTACGAGGAATATTATGCCATCGACCTGTCTCGATTGGGAATCGATTATTTCCCATACGGAAGTTAACATAGTGTTGTATATAGGTTAAAGGTAGTGTGTCAAAATATTGTTCATATTTGTGTTCAGTTTTGAAAATTCTATAATTTGTACATTTTTGAGAGGTATTAATTTCAGCATACCAGGACTGTATGTATTGGTCTTTTAGAATTCTTTCGGCTTCATGTAGAAAACTAGATTTAGAACCATGAAAATTTTGGTTAAGCCATACATGGCTAAGACCACATTCGTCTAGTATCGATGAATAATTATTACTTATACTATCATTATAAATAAATTGATATATCAAAGACGATAATTTGTTGTTAGATGAAATGAGATTGCACCAAAATGAAAGTATGCGCTTCTTTATTGTTATTGAAATTGGAAACCTGCCTAGATCACCGTATATCATTACGTGTGGTGTGCTGCGTTTAACATGCAGTATTTGTTTCAAGAAGTCTGTATGAATTTTTTCTAGCATAGAGAGGTCTCCAGTGGCCCAAACTTCGCAATTAAAAGTTATAATAGGCACAACAGTTTGGTCAAAAAGTTTAAATTGACAGTCAAATGATAAATCTAGGTTTCTTATCTTTTTAAGTAGACTAAACAGGGCTTTTCTTGCTTGCTCTACGACATGTTTTTTCGCTAATGCAAACTTTCTATTTTTTGAAAATATGACACCTAGATATTTAAACGAATCTACTATTTCCAAACTATTTCCATTCACACGAATGTCTCTTTTTCGCCCATTTCTGTCGCCAAAAACCATTATTTTTGTCTTATCAAAATTTATATTTAATTTCCATTTATCGCAATACGAAGAAAAGGTATTTAAAAGTGATTCGAGTTCATTTTCTGATGTTGCAAAGATTACAGTATCATCAGCATAAAGTAATACGATGAGTTTAATATATATATTTAGGGTTTCATCATTTAACTCTAAACCTTGGTTATTATTAGAGGAAATATAATGCTCTATATCGTTAATAAAAAGTGAAAATAATAAAGGTGACAAATTTTCACCTTGTCTTACACCACAACAACATTGAAAGAAATTTGAAGTGTTGTTATTTATACTTATACATGATTTAATTCCATGATACATATTTTTTATTACAGAGTATATTTTTCCTCGTATATTATATTGCCAAATTTTTTCCCATAAACCTACGCGCCAGACGGAATCAAATGCTTTTTGAAAGTCAATAAATGAACAGAATAGTTTCTTATGTTTCTTATTTAGAAAGTCTGACAAGATATGTAGAATGAAAACGTTGTCTGTAGTGGCATGGTGTTTCCTAAAGCCAGCTTGGTTCATATTCAAAGGTTATTAGTTTCTATGTAAAGTGTTAGTCTTTCGTTTAAGATAGAAGTGAATAGTTTACCCATGCAGTTTAAAAGTGTAACTGGTCTGTAAAATTCCGGTTTTAGAGGGTCTCCTTTCCCCTTGTATATTGGTTTTATAACACCTACTAACCAAGAATCAGGTATGACTCCTGAGTCAAAAATTTTATTAAATAACTTGTGATATAAAGGCAATAGCACATCAATTGAGTATTTAATGTATTCATTTACAACGCCGTCTAAACCAGCTGATTTTCCTAGTTTTAATTTATCGACACATTTTTTGATTTCAGTTATTGATATTTCACTGTTTAGATTATTCTCAATATTAACATTTGGGAAATCAACAATTTCTGGTTCTGATAATGTATGTTTATCGGTGTTTAATTCTTTAAAAAAATCATGAAACAAGTTCATATCGACATCGACGTCTTTATTACGTGCGTTAAGACTATTAATATATCTCCAATAGTCACGAGGGGAGGAAGATTTAAGAGATCTTATTTTCTGTCGCATTTTCCGTTTATGCTTCAAGACAGCATTTCTGATTGTTTTCTTGTACAATTTACTAGCATTTAGCATTTCAAATTTATTATTATTGTTCTTAATACGGTGATATTTAAGTCTAGAAGTATGATATTTATTTCTAGCTTGTTTACAAGTTTCATCAAACCATTGTTTATTATCTTGTCGGAAAGAATTTGAAAATTTTTTTACTAGGTATATAAGTTCCAAACGTTTTGGACGCCGAATCAATTAAAACATTTTCTAAATTGTTTACAGTGTCATTTACAAGTACTTCAATGTCAGTATTGTTAGAATCTAAGGTCGAAATAAGGGTTCCAATTTTTTCCACGTTTAAATTATATAAAAAATCGTTTGCTTTTTGGTTCGTCCAACGTCTAACTTTTTCATGTGTATTGGTAGTATTTAAAGAGTTTTCTTCAGCAATTGTGCAAACAGCCAATTCAGATTGTATGGAACAATGTACATCTGACAATAATGGACAATAATCATTTACAATAAAATTAGTAAAGAATGAAATAGCATTGTATGATGATAAAACATAGTCAATAACCGAAGCAGATTTACTCGTATATTTCCCCAATGTATCATTAAATGACCTACCGTTCATAATAAGAAGTTCGTTAAATTTGCAAAAGTCGAGCAGTGTTCTACCAAGCTTATTATTAAAACTGTCTTCAGAATTTCTCTCTCGTAAAATATCTTTGTTTTTTAATAAATTGCTTAATTGATTATCAAACATAGAATAAGTATCAACATCAATAAATTCTAAAATGTCATCATCTATGTCTGTAATGTCACTTAAGGTTCCGGTACGGGCATTAAAATCTCCCATTAGAATTACATACTTATTCTTATCATTAAAATGTAAAATTTCAGAATAAAACGATTCAAGTAAATCTTGAGAAAAATATTTAGTATTTTCGGGTGGAACATAAGCACATCCAAAAAAGATATCTTCGTCAGACTTAAACAAAAAATTAGATATTTTGAACCAGAGTACATATTCGCAGTCTGTGTCTATTATAGATACATATTTACTCAAATTTTGTTTAATAAATACAGCAATTCCACCTGATTTCTTACGAGTAGTTTGCTTCCGGTTTTTGACATAACAATCATATTTATCAATATTAATAATATCTAGATTGTCCAAATGAGTTTCTAAACAACAAACAATGTCATGTTTTGAAATAAAGTTAATAAACTCTGGCACGTTTAATTTTGACTTAAGACCACACACATTAACACTTGTTATAGATAGTCGGGAATTCACAGAAAACTGATTGAGTTCACTACCATGGCAATCCTATGATCGCGTATCGCGTCGATTTCGTTGCTGGTTCATGTTTTGATGACGATTAAAGTTCTCATGATTTCTACCCTCTCGAGGTCTGGCGCTATGTGGATCGTCTGCTTCCCTCTGAAGTTCGTGAAGGTTGACATCCCCGGCTCTTACTTCCCTACCGTCGACGAAGAGTTTGTCCTTGACGAGAACTACATGTTTCTTCATCCTTCGGTAGATACGAGCAAGTGGATATAGCTGTTTACGAATTTGTTCAATTTCTTCAGGAAATTGCTCGTGTATACCAATATCTGACCCCGCCAATTTATAGCCTGAACGTCTCACTAGTTCTCGATCTTTAAAGTATGTGAATTTGGCTACAATAGGTCTGGGTTTGTCTTTTTGACGTCGTCGGCGCTCTACATTTGTTGGAGTGCGATGAACACGCTCAAATTTAACATCTCTGACGTTAAGTTTGTCAGCCATAAAGTTCGTGAGCACACTTTCTGTATTTTCAAATCGTTTTCCGTCTGAGTTTGTCTCTAATTTCTCAGGAATGTTGGTAAAAACCAAATTGTCTCTCATGTTACGACATTTAAGATCAAGTAATTCAGCTTTAAATTCACTATTTAGAGTTTTCACATCATTTAGAGACTGTTTAAGATCAGCATTTTCAACTCTTAGTTCATCAATAGATTTGTTACAGTTTGCAAAACATTCTTGGTCAGATGTCTGTTGTTTAGCTATTTGATCAAATTGATCACTCATGTTCAAGCAATTACAACTAGAATGGTGGTTTGACCTGTTGGACACTTTATAAATTTTTCGCTGGATGTTAAAATAATGTTATTACATATTTAAATTTTCAAATTCTGCCTGTTATGTATAAAATTGTAATCTATCTGTATATTGTAAAGGTTACACGTGTCATGGTTGTAATGATAGTTATTATTTACAATATGAATCAGCAGGTGTACAATGTCAACTATCTCTACATAGTTAAATTTACATTATGTTTAATTTATTAAAACACACTGAGAATAATTCCCATGTTCAAATTATTTTGCTGTTAACTGTTGTTTGTGCTCTATCAGGGGTGGATCCAGGATTTTTTTCTAGGGAGGGGGTCCAACTATTTTCTCAAACTTTCGAACCACAACCATATTATATACATTTTGCAGAACAAATGCAACATATATAAATAACAAAAACTACATAACTATTAAATATATGTTAAGCACCGAGAAAAATTTATTCATGCTACTTGAAAATGACTTACAGTCAAAAATATACTTATGACCAGGTACATTTTGAAATTTTCAGGGGGTCCGGACCCTCTGACCCCCGCTAGATCCTCCTATGTGCTTATTCATTTGTGTATTGTTTTGTCGATTGAAATACCTTAACCTTTGTGTTTTCATTAAGTATATACATGTTTGTATATGTTTAAACATGTATGTTACTTAGCCATAAGTACTGATTAAATAAACTGTAAATAATTTCCTTGAATTGTATATTTTCATTTACATGTCCCTTTGCAGTGTATTTGTACAGTTTTTGTTTTCTGTTGTTTTTTGTAAATTTCCATTGAATATATATTTCGTATTTTTCTCTTATTAGATTGTTTTGCTTTCGTCTAATTTTATATATAAACTGATAAGATTTGGAAACACAACAAAGTGTTTGTTGACCTTTAATTTTTAAACAGACCTTAATCAAGTTAAAGTTACTTTTTGGTTACAGAAACAATACTACACAAGCTCGGTGGAACTTTTATAGAGTCACCAAGAAGGCAACCAAAACCTTAGCTTTCATTTGCCGGAATTTCTACAAAGCCAATCAAGAAAAAAAGACATGGGCATAAAATGCTCTTGTACCTTCTAACTTAAAATATTGCTCGGGCGTGTGGAATGCCCATCAGAAGACTCTTAACACCGTGATTGAAATGGTTAAACGAAGAGCAGCACGATACACCACCAATTGTTACCACAACACAAGCAATGTGACTGACATGTTCCATCACCTAAAATGGGAATCTCTTAAATTACGTAGACAGAAATCTCAGCTCATCATGCTTTTCAAGATCATAAATTATCTAGTTGACATTGATCTTTCTATCTATCTACAAGAATCAGAACCTATGCCTATGCCTAGATGAGTACCGACTTGGAATAATTTCCCAGCCCCGTTGGCTGAGACTCAGTCTTTGGCATCATTTAAGAGTGAGCTAAGCGACCTAACCTTTTAAGGAGATACCATTCCCGTTATGCAGTAGCTTCATATGATGAGTTGAAAATAACTGAGTGAATCTTTTCTTTTTTCTTACTTTATTTCTCTTATTGTTATTTATATCTTGGCCCCTCTACTTTCTTTTTTTGGCTTATTTCATTTTATCTTGCGCACGTCAAAGAATAATTATTGTCAAGTACCAGACAGCTTGACGTCTACGAGTACATGAAGATGTAGAAATCCAACTATTAAGTTTAACTAATATAAATAGTCTAAAAAGAGAGCACAAAACTAAATAACATTTCAATGAGCAGATTCACTATAGCACAAACATTAAGATAAAACAAGTGTTTAAAACAAATTTTCCGAATATATATACTATAGCTTTTAAAACAAGAATGTTACATGTAAATAAGTATAGTAATCGCAAATTTTCCTCAATCAAAACACACATTTGAAAAATATTTGTATAAATTTCAAGTTTATAAAGCGAAATAAATTGAAAACAAGATGTATTTGTATACTACGTTATGGGTCTGAAGCAGAGGGACAACATGAGGGCCTAAAATGTCTTCCCTGTATTTTTGGGCATTTAAATTGCCATCAAAAACGACGAGCGGGATTCGATACCCGTAGGCAATACCGCCCCACACCATAACTGAGCCCCCACCCCCAAAAACGATCCCGTTGCAGTACGCAGCAGTCAGCATAACATTCATTCCTGCGTGGGTATAATCGTACATGGCCATCAGCTCGAGACAATGCAAACCTTGACTCATCAGTAAAAAGAAGTGTCCGCCAACGCTGGCTTGTCCTGTTTATTTGTCCTGTTTAAGGGCCCATTGCTTTCTATAATTGCGTCAAAACCGAACCGACGTACGGACGACGTCCGTGCAAACTGCTCCCGGCTAAACGATTCCTTACTGTCTGGGCGGAAATACGGTTGATGTGAGTACCGGGGGTAACAGCAGCTGTAGCTGTCGCTGTTCGAAAGCGATCGCGCAAGTGCTGGTTCAAGATATATCAGTCTTGGGCTTAAGACGTTACGCGCGGTCTACCACTCCGCGGCAAGTCCCTTGTACTCCCAGTCTGTGCAAATCGCCGCCGAAGGCTTCGGATTGATTGCACGGATGCACCAACACGAGCTGCACTCTCCGCAGTTGTGCATCCAGCTTCAAGCATGCCCAAGGCCCTCTCACGTAAATTTTCGGGAATTCTTGGCATCGAATTTTCAAAACAAAACTTCAATTAAACGCGTTTATCGATTTTTTATACAGCTTTGCGACTACAGCAATATTTTGGTAGACAAATATGGACCACGTGGAGCGGTTATGCCCATCCCTTACGCGCACTTGAAAGTCGAATTTTACGTTGAATAAACATATCGGGCTTTTATACGGGGACAAGCTGACCGATTTTGCAAACACAACGAGTTTTACAAGCTGCTACATGTATATATGTGTGTACATCTAAGTGGTACCATTGAACAACTGGCACATACTTTGCGAAAGTTTCTTTTTTGGTTCAGTATAGTATAAAATTTTGGGGACCAACTCCCTCACAACGTGAGTGGATTTCTGTCGAGCTTATGTCACGGATGTCTGTCGATAGTGTCACGAATTTTTTACGAGCACTGAAGTACTAAACTGACAGAA
Source organism: Mactra quadrangularis (assembly GCA_025267735.1). Lineage (NCBI taxonomy): Eukaryota > Metazoa > Mollusca > Bivalvia > Venerida > Mactridae > Mactra > Mactra quadrangularis. The sequence continues at coordinate 15,066,979 of CM046302.1, read as the reverse complement.
AAAGATAATGTCGTATTTTTCTGTCAATAAGAAGACAATCCTAGTTTAACCTTTATTTATTGTAACATTCACAATTTTATGTACAATGTTTTAAGTCCCATAAACTAGGATTAAACAAAGTTTTAACAGCAATTGTACGCTTTGCTATGATCCATGAACTAAAATCATAGAAAAGTAAGATTTCAAACATATATTAATCAAAATTCAACCATATAGCATCGTATGATTTGTAATAATTGTAAAGTGGTGATTTTAAGCTATAATCGATGCCTGTTTCACTGATGATTCGACTAAAAAGCTAAAACTCACAGTTTTTATGACAATACTTGCGACAATGTCACAGCATTACTGAAGATAGTATTAATTTTTCAGGCCTGCCGAGCGAGATGTAGATATAGACCCGAAGTGATTACAACTAAAACGGACGTAGCTTCAGTTTAAACAATATGATCTGTTTTCAATTTTGTTTTAAACGATGATAACAAACTTAAACCAACGACGTACAAGATAAAATGCTGTGACATTAAACAAATGAGTGTTCATGATGTGAGTGGAAACATCCAGGTGCATTCTTCAATGTCTGTGCAAGTCCAGCTTATAAATGAAGAAGATAAACGAATCATCTAAAAGAGTTCATAGGCAATTAGTCAATGCTACTAAGTCTAATGTTTTTTTTTCAATGAGACATTTGACAAAGATGACGGTAACTGCAGCTTTGACTCAGAATCCGATTACACTACTTTTTACAGTGATACTAGTGATATTGATATTCTTGATGAATGTAATGTAACCCGGGTCGATAGCGCAGTTGGTAGCGCGCCGGGATTTGGATACTCGCGCCTGAGGGGGTGCGGGTTCGAATCCAACCCGGGGAGGTTATACCCTTCCATGAAAATTTGACAATTATGTCGATTTTCCTCCATTGATTAGATAATATGGAGAAGTTTCCGGCCTTGTGGAAGGGTTGGTGAATACTGGTTATAGACAATGGTCCAGGAAAGCTAGGTTAGGTGCGCTGGACGCCGTGAAATGACCTTAATTGTGTTGATACGGTGTTAACTCCAATAAATAAATAAATTAATTTAATGTGTCTTTAAATGTTGAACTTTGTGACAAAGTATCACTACTTTACAAAGCGTGTGTACGCTTGTGAAAAAATCATACAGGACACATAAAAGCTATCGTTCAAGTTGTAAACATGGAGCTGTTCAGAAGAACCGACGGTTTATATGTACAACAATGTTTTTTTTATTGTTTATAATGGTTTTGTAAAGATATGTTTGTAAATGTATAGATACTTTCATTATTTCGTAAGGGGATTTTCGACATCTTTGTGCTTATCAACGGTTATTATTAAACATCTTTTTGTAAATAAATGGTTATGATTGCTTTAATTAACATGTAAACATGATTTCAACATGAAAATATGTATACAATAATTATTGTAAAGTGCTAGTTAATGTCAGTCATTATTAACAAAACACGTATTTGAATATGTTACTCGAATTATCTACATAAAATGGGACAATCATGACACTTGTTAGTAGATTATTTAACAAGAACTCTTTTGATATAAGTCTATTACGTGAATTTGTTTTTATACTAAAATAAAAACATGAAACAGGATACGAATTCCAAAAGTAACCAATGTACAGCAATTTCCGACCACTAGAGTTAATAATTTATTTATTTTGACTGGTACAAATAATCAAATAATACCAAATTCAAAGATCAGTCAATCCACCACGGATATGAGGCATTATTTTTGATGTCTCAATTCGATGATATTCTCTGGTTGGCTGTGATTCTATTGCAGATTCATCTAAGCCTGGTACCCTAACTGACTTGTGTCATGGTTTATGTCGACACCGTATGAGGTCAAATACATGGTTTCTGAAAATAGTACATACATATATAAAACGATAAAATTTGAAACAACCTCCATTAAAAAAAAATATGCTCTTGTTTTGTGATCGTTTGTACACATTATGTTCAACACATTGGGTGGACCAACATGCTCTATACTTGGAATAAAATCTGTGACCCTATAGACAGAAAACTGTGACATAATTATGATACAACCTCGTCATAAATTCCGTGACATGTCGAATGTTGCGAAAGAAATTCATAAACTGCTTTTAATCACTTAACGACATGCCCAAAATTTCAAATATCTTTAAACATAATCAAAGAAACAATCTTAATTGTATCAAAGAAACATCATTTAATTGGTGTATAATACCAAAACGGCATGGCGAGTAACTACATATAAATAACGCAACAAAGACAGTGAAGAATATTTTCAACTGCATTTTACAAGCAGAATATAAGGCAAAAACAAGAAATGTAGCTTTAGTTGTGCTTACCTTAACAATGTTAACATTGTTTACAATTTTAACGTCTTTCGAACAGTTTTGTTTCTTATTACTCGTCAAAAAATCCGTTTCACTATCGACAGAATCCGTGACATAAGCTCGACAGAAATCCACTCACGTTGTGCCAGAGTTGTGCCCCCGTGATTACATATAACCTTCAATGATTGTTAAGCATGGATATTTAATAGTTTCCTTTAAATATTTGACATTTTACATTTCCAATGTTAATTATATTTCACAACATATGTCAATGGGTATATGGTCGACTGAATACAAACTCTAAAGGTGTTATGGAAAATTTAAACTTCCGTGATTAACTGTAAATTATACTCTAACGAACTTTGGGAGAGCCTTACACTCGCGTCGATAGTCTTGTATAGAGTTGATATTGATATATATATATATTTTCAAACTATGATTTTGTGTGAACTTATATTTCAGTAAATGACATAAAGTTAATATGTTGAGATTAAATGTAAATGACCACATTACAGAGTAGGAAGTGACTATGATATAATACACTGGTATGTATATCCTAATGTATGATACTACTTCATTTAATATGTTCTCACCTTATACACGTATATATATCTATATAAATTATTCTACCTTTAAGTTAGTACTTAATATTTTTCACCTTTGTAAAACTTTTCTATATCAAAACAGTTCATGATTCATGAGTTGTTTTTGTACAATTTGCACTATCGTTAATAGTGACGTATCGCTTTTTCATAACTTCCTCTTTTTCAGAGCAAATTACCAAAAAATATTGACTATTTCTGGTCCAAATTTATTTCGTCAGTTTGATAACGGGTGGACATTGGAAATTTGTGTCATAATTTGTTAACAATCTTCCACATAGTAAAAGGCAAACTTTACATCAGCAACTGCGGAATACAGATTATTTGTTTCATATATTTACTTAACAGTCAAATGTTTTGATGTTGAAGGTACATTTAAATTTAGCCAAATGTTAAACATGAATAATACTAGCAACGTTTCATGTTGATTAAATTCATGTTCATTATATGTAGGTATCCTGTATTAAACCAACAATGGAAGGATGGTATCATGTTAGTGTAAAATGTTGCATCATGCCACTATGGACTTCAGTAGTGATATTGTTAATGTTACCACACTATTCAGGTAAATTATTATCAAAATAGTTTTATAAGAAATGGACTGCCTTTCATCTATTGTACGAGAATGCACTTCCTTCTTGACTTACGAAATTTACGAACAGCTATAGAGCAATTTAACAGAATTTTTGCATAAATCTGTAATTAATTGATCAGTCGTTATACAACTGATCAATTGATGACATAACAATTCCAAGGTGTGACAATTATTGATAAGTCTTCATGCACCTACTTCCTCTTCTCAAAATACTACTAATAATATTTCTTTATTTCCAATTAAGTTTAATTATGCATACTTACATGCTAAAATATAATTATATTTATAAATAAGGACTTATTACTACTAACCATTCGCATGTATATTCTATACATAATATAATATGTATCGACCACCTAATAGTATTTACATGAAAATAAAAATGTTAACCATTTTGTCATATAAACACATGTTAAAAGCAGTCATGTTTTAAGTTGTTTATGTTGTAATCCTCACATTCCTATTACTAAGGCTGCAACAATTTGCCGGAAATCAATCGAGTTTTTCATTCGATTCGATTCATTGAATGTTTTAGTTTATTCCAAATGTACAATGATACATTCATTTACTTTAAAATTATCAAATATTGATGAAATAAATTGATACTGACATTTTCAACATTTAATTTACAACAATATTATTGTGCACATCAAATTACAACTGGTTAGCTATCACTAGTTTAACATCCTTACGGTAACAAAAAGTCTTGACAAAGACTAGACTAAACAAATAGACATTGACAAACAAAATTAACTATCTGAATAGTGATCTTTTATTTGGAGAACACATGGTAAAGAACTGAAAGTACACAATGATATCATTTTATATTGGATTAAACGCCGTACCAACACAATATTAGGTTATATTTTGGCGCCCAGCGCACATATCCTAGCTTTTCTGGACCCTAGCAAATAACCAGCCCTGCGTTCAGTTACCGCGAACGTTCTGTAACGTTCTGTAACGTTCGCTAACAGTAATAATTGAACGGCCTGTTAGCAGAAAACGTTTAAGGCCAACAGCTAACGGTTTTAGTATATAGTACGCGAGTATGTAACAACCTGAAACAAAATAGTTCCTGTACATTTTGCAAATTAGTAACTGCCATACTATGTCCGGAATTCAAATATTTGGGTTTTCCCTTCCGGTAAAAACAAACTTTCACTGTTACAATGAAAACACGTGTAAAAAAGAATAGTAGTATTTAATCCATAGCTCGTGCTGTTTAGCAATAATGTGTAGACAACTTTGTTCGTACCGCCTGTGCACGGACGGAAAACCCCATAATTTTAAATACCGGATTAGGTCTAACGAAGTCGGGGGAGTTACTCCCATAGATTTAGATCAATACATTTACAAAAATCAAGTAAACGAGAAAAACAAGTCCTCCTCTCCGAGTTCTTCTAATAAAATAGAAGTAACGACTTTTTGTTCGCCATCTTTAAACGTTCGCACTGCAACGGATCGTTCAATTAACCGTTCATAACGGTAACTGTGTTTGGCTAACGCTAACTGCTAACTGAACGCAGCCCAGTACTCACATTACATTCCAAGGCCGGGAACATTATTGTCAACTTTCATGGATCGGTTTAACCTACCTGGAAAATGATAGACGGGATACATTTTAACAAAACAATGACAAATTTATTATTTAGAAATAACTTGCAGTTGTCTATATTTTGTTGTATAATAAAATATAGAGACGAGCTTTGATGCGCGTATGAATTAAATCACGAGTGCTTTAGCACGAGTGATGAGTGATTTAATTAGCGCATCAAACAAGTGACAATATTTTATCATACAACAAAATATAGACAACTGTAAGTTATTTCGATTCTAACATGGCAAATATATTACTAGAGAAGATATATTTAGTAGATGTATTTTTAGCTATTTGAAACACCATGCTGTTGAAATATACCCCCAGTGCAAAGGTCGAAAATAGCATTTATTCACACAATTCTCATAGATAAGTGTTTCTAAATCCAAACAAATAATATTAAAATCTTAATTAAAAATAGAAACCAACAACTAAAAAAAAATTGTCATAATTTTATTTCTGTGTTTTATAACATCAGTCTAGAAAATTAGCGGAGTTCATAAATTTAACTTTCAATTTATTGTCATTTACCTTTTGCACAATACCAGGGTACCAGCCCTCTTGGTATGCAACAATGACATACTCATTGACCACAAAGTCATTTATTGGACGGTGGATTTTTTTCAAACTCATCACAATTTTCTGAATAGTTTTCATCACACATTTGTTTTCTTTTCTTTGTAGTTTTTTTTTCTGTTAGCATTTCATTGTGAATCTCCTTAAGGACATTTATTTTCTCTGCTTCCTGGTGAGCTTTTCTTAGATTCTTCCCACCGTTCCTTGCCTTTTTCATAACTAATGACCTTTCTTCTATACTCATATTCATTAGCCAATTGATCAGTGGATGTCTATTTCTTTTAAGAAGTTGTATAGTTATATGATGGTGGATGGATGCATTTGGACGCCTTTTTTGACTTGCATCCAAATCACCAAAATGATGCTCGCATCCAAGATTAGTTGAGTGAGCATACCTCGTCATTTGTAGGTCTTTTTGTCTGCTGTATTGTCCATCATAAAGAAAATCACCCAATTGTTTCTCAATACATCTCACCATCGCACTAGACACAGCAATAACTAATTTCAGTAATTTTTCTTTCTCTGTATTATACGAGTATGTTATGCTCTGTATTGTTCAGCAATATTATTTAAATATGTCCATCTGTTATTTGAATTGTTTCAAGTAAAAAAAGCTAAAAAACACTACTGTGGACAAATTGCTTTCATCATTGATTATGTCCCTTTACCAACTATTGGATGAATTAGCATTACACTATTTTATGATGTTTAAATTTTTTTATATTTTTTACTGGATTTAACTCTACACAATATTAGGTCATTTTACGGCGTCCAGCGCACCTAACCTAGCTTTACTGGACCATTGTCTATAATCAGTACTCACCTACCCTTCCACAAGGCCGGACACTTCTCCACATTATCTAATCATTGGAGGAAAATCAACATGATTGTCAAATTTTTATGGAAGGGTATAACCTCCCCATGTGGGATTCGAAATATTCCAAATCCTGGCGCGCTTCATGATGTTTAAAGAAGATTAAAGGTTAAAGAAATCAAATCAGAATAAATAACATAATTGTATATGTATCTAAAAAAATACCATTTTCACAGCAATGTGCTTCCCATCTGTCACGGATTCCTCGGTAATCACCAGCTGGAGCAAATGTGTAAGACGCATCTCTCAATGACTGTGCAACTTTTTGACCATGTCTTAAATTGTGGAAGCGAATCCCTACCTAATAAACCACTGTCTTCTGCAAGTTTTTTTTTCAAGATGCTTGATGTCATCACAAGCATACTTATGCACATGTGCCATACAATATTGTGTTTTATCTTATCAATCTGTACTTCATTAGTCTATGGATCTTTCAGAACTGATTCTCTCCACTCGTCAAGAAGTTTATTTGCAGCTTTCTCATTACTGGCACGATCAGACATGCTGAATGATAATTTCTTAAGTGATGACTGAATGAAATCTTCTGAAGGGTCAACTTGATTAATATCCCTCAATTCTTGAAAATGTTCTTTGGTAACATGGTTGATGGTTTTTGCACTCTCATGGGCAACACGCGTAAACCCTAGACTTATGACCTCACCATTGTCCAATGTCACGGATGTATCTAATAACGTCTGTTTTTTCCTGGAAGTTCCATCTCTACTCATTCCGAAGCTTTCACACAAAGATATTTTAGTAGCGATCAACAACTTTGCAAGATAATGGCCTTCATCTATGATTCCTTGTATTGTTGTGTTAGATGGTAATTCATTCAAGTCTACATGCTTTGAAAATAAATGCTGTGAAACTGCGGAAATAACTTTAGGATTTTTTTCAACAGCAACTTCTAACCCTGCTAGTTCAATCACACAAAGTCTCATACTGTCATTAAAAGAACTATCAGAATTTTTCATTGCTACCTTATTATCTAATTTTTCTTGGAGTATTTCAATCTGCATTTGGAGGCTGTCAATTTCATTCTGCTTTTCATCCACTTTTCTTTTGGTTTCAACTTTATGTTCATTTTCCTGTTCCTTTTTTCACTGAAGTTCTTAGTTTATTGAGACATTTTCTGAAATAATTAAATGAGCGATTATGTTTAATGCTTCGGTGATTATTGTCTCTCAATTGTTGTCGTAGTTCTTCATTTTCAGTCATAAGTTGATGTACATGTTCTTCACTATTTAAAATAGATTTTCTCACATTGTTTCTATCACATTTAAACACTTTCAAACTATGTCGTAAGCGTCTATTTCTTTCTTTCACATTTTTAGTTCATTTTCATAATCTTTGATTACAGTTCTTTGTGTCAGTAAAGTTGAATTAGCATTCATTAGTTCAATACGGGTTTTTAGTGCCCGCGCGTCTCTTTTCTCTACATTTCTAACTAAATAGTGACCACGTCTAATTTTGAATTGTTCTAACTTGTCACGCTCCGTGTTAATAAGCAAGTCAAGGTATTTCAGCATTTTCTGTTTATTCAATATTTGCTATTTTAAAGAATTGAGAGTGTTGATTTCATTAGTTCTAGCAGTACGAATTAAATTATCATTAATGTATCTGTTGAGGTTTACATTGGGATGGTGTAGTAGGCAGCAGTATTTTCACTGGTTGAATGTTAAAATCTACCCTTTCTCGTGTCGACGATGATTGTTCAATGTCAGCATTTCTAAACAACTGCACTTTATCAATTTTATTCGAATTGAAAAAGTTAGTTTGAATTCTTAAGCAGACTTAAAACCTTTCACTCTCTTTTTGTTCACTAACTTCTTGTTAGTGTCATATGCTTGTATAATTCTGTATCTCAAGGTACCAAAATCTGCATCTGAATTAGGTTGAAGTGCTTGAACCCAACCTTTTCCAACTTCACCATAATGTATGATAGGTCAAGTTTTGTTTTTCAGCAAATAATTTTAACTCTAAAACAAGTCCTCTTTTCAAAAATTCAACATTAATATTCTTCAAATTGTTGCTTAATAAATTTTCACTTTTTAACCCAATTTCTTCACTAAATGGGCCTGGATAATCTAAGGCCATGATGATAAAATACCTTATTCATTTCTTGTACCTAAAATTATAAACAAATGTCTCAAAATATGTGTGTGCTATCATTTTCATTCAGCAATACAACCATATATCCGAATTAGTCATATCCGAATTTAGTTACAGTTTCTGACAAAAACGTCTACGTTTGTCGCGTCTCGGAGTTTATTGACTCAAAATGTGTTAGGAAAACAATAATGAAGTCATTATTGCTAATTAGGTTTAATCTTAATACAACCATCGGCCTTAAATAGAATGAACAATATGTAAAATAATGCTGTGCTGGACGGATCTTTCAATCCGTCAATGGCCGTTCATCATAGGGTAAACTTATCGTTGGTTTATTGCTAAAATTAGCAATTAAATACCAAATTGACTTTAACAATATAAAATAATGATGTATAATTACATTTTGACCAAAGAATAACACTTATAAAAGAGTTAACAGTCTTATCACGGCGTCGATAGTGTACGACGTACATGTCAACAATGTTTACAGATGATTCAAAATGGCGGCACTACGGTCTGGTCGCGCAGATGTCGTGACCTATAAACTTTGAATGAAAAAGCCGGGGGGTAATCATGGTCGAATTTTATGGTAAAAAATGTCATTTTAAAGCTAAAAGAATAAAGTTTTTAATGGTACCACTTACAGTTTAAATATTCTGGTAATTTTCAAAGAAAAATGGGCAGATTTTGATTTTTCGTTGCGTGCTTGATTCGACTCCGATATTTTCGTAAGTTAGACCATGATGAAGATCAATCTCACCTCTGATTGGATAATATCGCTTCATTAATATTCAAAAAATATTTCGTCACAGCTTTTTAGTTTGAAAACACCGCTAGTTATAAACCCGTGTCCACGACTTGCCGAGATACGCGGAAGTGTGAAAATTACGATAAAAGCGGTAAAGTCCAGGTTTATCAAATCACAAATATTTTATTTTTAAACTTTATTTTTTCATATATATATAATTTTGAATAGAATTTATTACTGAACAATATTATATAATTCTTTTTAAAGTCGGTGCATTGGAAGTAGGTTTAAAAATGAAAAAAGTTCACTGACCACCTACACTGCCGGTAATCACGTGATTTTGTTATGATCAGCTGTACTATTAAATGGCGGCCAGACTCGTCACCTCAGGTAGGTTTTTCACATTTTTTTATTAGAAAACCACGGAATCTTTTTATTTCATTACGCGCAGAGTACCCTCCATTGCAAGCGATTTATGACAATACAAAAATGTTTTTCCTACGTCCATAAATAAAAAAGTTATTGAGCGAATTATTTTGAAATCTTACGTACTTGTTGTGATCGGCTGTACTATATATATCTGTTTTTGCCTTTTTGTACGTAATGAAGCCATTTGCCACAAGAATTTACCCACCAGGAAACTCAAAACATTATTCTATGATACTTGTGTCATCTTTTCTGTCAAAGGTCAGGGTGTAAATGTGAATTTTGACGGAAAACAAAAAATGATAAGCTGTACTATTTGAATTTCAATGATAAGCTGTACTATCAGATTCCTGAACCAACCGACAATGATGTTGAACGTATCTAACAACGTAAAAAGTCGAATTACTCGGTTGTAAATTTCAATTTTTTGGTAAGGATAAATGAAAGTAAACTTTAATGTAAAGTTTGGTTAAATGTCACCGTCAAATTACGTCATTTTATGAACTTATAAAAATATATTTAACGACTTTACTTACTGAAATACGATCATAGATAATCATTATCTGATGACCTAAGTTTTTATGCAGAAGACGTTGTGTATATCCTCGAGTACCATTGCATGTCTCTGTCTAAATATCTATTTAGTGTCATTGAGTGAGACAAGTTGTGATTTGTTTCTCGCTTCCTGTTTTGTGTATTGATATATTCATCTTATTGGTCATTGTAATACGTTTTATTCGTTCCAGAATTATGGATACTGGTAAAGTTTTAGATACTGCGGAAAGTTCTTTCAAACCACAAGGAAGTCTAAGTATCCACGAGAGAGGACACATTGGAAAGGCTCCGTATGATTGCTGAGGATGTTTTTCATTTTCTTTTGTGCAGTAGGCATCGGTAAATGTCTTATTATTTGTAATTATTCGTGTGGTAAATAATGAGATGTTGCATTTCAGTTTAATTGGTATCGAGAATTCCATTAAAAACGATAGACCAGTGTTATGTTACATTTTCGTTTTTAAACACACTGTTACATAGTTATTTTGTCTTGGAATCGTTTAATCAATGTTAACAAAACATTCATATTATTCCTAAGCATGAAAAGATAATGGAATGCACATTTTAATGTTAAATAATTTAAAAAGTCATGAATTATGAATGTTGCAATTGTTTCAAGACATGTTTATGTCTCAATTGTAGAACAATTATTGATAAATGCAGTTTCCCCGCCTAACATGCAAATTCTGAATTGAGGAAGAAGAACTTTCAGTCTTTTTAAACCGTTCTATACGAATAAAACTATTGATATCGACCAACTTATAAGAATGTTTCAAATAAAGAGTCTTGTACTGGGTGCATTAACACGAGTCGTTTCAGCCAACTAGTTATTTTTCAATACGATAGCGGTTTCATTAGACATCATTCTGAAACTGGTCTGTACCGGGCACTGTCTCCTGGGGTGGACTTTATGACAAAAACTCAAGGAGTACATAATGTTTCTCATCTTAAACACCAGTTTTCTTTCACTTGAAAATAATTTTAATACGCTATTAAATATGTAAAAAATTTTTTTTCTATTATTTATCGTTGTAGAGGCAATAAGCATGGTGATGAAAAACGGTATGTGTGCGACAACTGTGGAGAAAAGTCTGCGATTAAAGCTAGCCTTGCCGACGATACGAAAGAAATACATGGGAATAATACACGTGTGAAACGTGTAAACAACTGTTTACTAGAAGAGGACATTTGGTTGAGCATCAGAAAGCAGTACACGTGGGCAAGAAATCTCACTCTTGTGGAAAATGGTCTAGTAATCTAGCTTCTTTTTGTCTTTTCTTATTGCTCACCTGAGAACTTTTGTTATCACAATACGTCTATCGATTGTCCGTTATCATAATTTGTTAGTGACCACTGTAACACCTTCATTATTTGTCCGGCTCAGATTAGCTAGTCTTAGTAAAAATTGTAATTCTCTTTTTACTCCATTTGATTGGTTATATAGTCTGATTCACGTCTTCGGTGATAACATTATAGCTCTAACTATGCTGTAACTTGAACAATTTACTTTGCAAGTTACGTTACCTGATATGGTTATTTCTTATGTCCAGAAACGTGCGCAATTTTTTTGCAAATACTCCGAAAATAGTTTTCTCACATTCGATTTGTCAAGTTATTTCCGATCAACAGTTTAGCATAATGCCACACTGTGTTCATTGGCATTGTGTTTACCTCCAATTGAGGCTTAGTTGTTTTGTCGATGATGTGTATTTGAAATGCAAAAAGCAACATGTTTATTTTTACAATAAATAAAAACAATACTCTATATTTTCGTCCTGTATTAACGTTTTGACTACAAAGCCTTATCAAACAAAGATTGAATTAATGCAGTTAAATTGTACTTTATTACTTGTTGTTACGCTTTCAAGACACGTATTGTTATTTGACTTCATATAACACTCATTTTCATATAAGAGAAAGAAGACGTATTATGAAGTTGCATTTACCAATTTTCTGTTGAATGTAGACATTGCAGTCAAAACATAAATAAGACGAGAATTACAGAATGTTCAATATATCGTGTTTATCTGGATACAAAGTTGAGATACTCAAGAGTATCCATATTAATGATTGTAGATTTTAATGATTTGTAAGTTTTTGTGATATTGTTGCTTTTTTAACAATTAAATTGTGGTATAATGGCATCTGTGGTAAGTTTTACATGATTACACTATTTTTGAAACATATTTATGTTGTTTTATTCATTTCAGAAATGATATTGTGTCACTAACTTAACAAAATGAATATCATTAAAATGATAAGTGACATGCAATTATAGTGTATTTGTCCAACTTTCTGATACTTGATAATTACAAAAAAGTAGCGCAGAAATATTCACATACCCACAGTGATTCGTTGTTCACATACACAATGGTTCAAAAAAGAGGTTTACTGCCATTAATTGAACACTCATCTTGCATTGCAAGGCATGTGAAACTGAAAGGTAACATCTAGTTTCATTTAAACTGCACCGATAAATGGCGTTCAATGTACACCCTGACAATGATTGGTTCGATTAGAAAGGATAGTTGTTAATGGCTTTTTTAAACAAGATTAACTTGGTAAGTATATTCTTGACTCCTTTCATTACATACAATAAACAAAATCATAATCGATCATTAGTTTTAAAATAATGTTTGGCTTATTGTTTTATAAAAATGAAAAGAAACTTGAGTTGAGTCTAAAGCAATGTAATAAGCTGTTGAAAATTGGCCTTTATTTAAATAAATCAATGAGGCAAACAGTAGCTTAAAACTAAGTGATTATTTACGAATGTGTTTAATGTATGTGTTTGATATGTACAAAATGTACACTGAACAAAAGTTCCAACCGGTCACTTTTCAAATTTTGATTATTTAATAACGTCCCAATGGATCCTTATTAAATTTTGCAGAGGTGATTTTTGTGCCACTTTCTACCGATTTGTGGCAAAAAATTGATACGGTCCGATGCACTAGATCGGGACACAGGGTGTGATTTACACATTTTAGCACGAAATGTTCGTGTAGAGAGTGGTAATTATTAATTTTCACTTTGAATGAATCCTTGATAATTTTATAAGTGAAAAAAAAACATCAATTATTGCACAAATGTAGATGCAGGTTCGTGGCGTAGCCAATGGAATGTTGAATGCTGGAGCCTCTATCAAACAGATTAGTAGCTGTTCATGGGAACATCTTTATGGAAATATCGAGAAAGTATTGTTATAATAGAAAAATGCTACAATTTTTTTATTTTCAATGTTTTCATTCCTATTTTAAATTGCATGACACTTTAATCGGGTCTTTTCGACGATCGCTACTTTGGACGATGTAGCAATGGACCGGAGTCGTTCCTATCGGTCGCCGAATACCAAGAACAAAGGTTACAACTCGCCGACATGATCGACATTCGTGCAATCTTTTATGTTTTTTTTTTTCATTTATAAAGTTAACAAGAATTCACGCAAAGTGTAAATTAATAATCACAACTCTCTATACGAACATTTCGCGTGTAAATCACACCCTGTGTGCCGATTGAGTGCATCAGACCGTATCAAACTATTCCCCCCTACAAATCGGTAGAAAATGACACAAACATTCCCTCGGCAAAATTTTATAAGGATCTATTGGCCCGTTATAAAATGATCAAAATTTGAAAAGTGATCGGTTAGAACTTTTGTTCAGTGTATATATATACGCATATAATCTATCAAGACATACAAGTTTCTGGAAAAATGTTTCATCAATTTATTCGTACATGCACAAACACATCCAAAAACATTACATTAAATCAATAATGACTACATAATTTTCGTCTTCATTGGTTATCTCGAGAGAAAATGTAGCAAAAAGAATAAACACATAATTTACACATAATTGGAAAACTAATTGAAATCTATACAAAACAATGATTTTGATATCCAATTCTAAACATATTTTCAATGACGTCCCTTGACGATCAGAACTTCAAATTTATCTGTTTATCTATTTATCTGAAGCTAAACAAGTTTCTTATCAATTGTTTCTGATACCTGCTATATAGATCTACATGTACAGGAAACAATTCAGTAGAAAGAATTGACATCTTGCATGTAAGTACAACACTGTCACTGATGTCCACAATGTTTACTCAGATGAACTTATTTCAGACATTATGAAATCGTATATGTCACGGTATGTGTTTGTTTCAGTTCCGTTCTATTTATCTGAGTATCCACATATCAAGTTAAAAAGTTTCAAGTGATGTGGTGTCAAGGAATTCAATCTTAAAACAATACATCTTTTAGTGTTCATATTACCCCACATTTTATTGAACGAGAGCATTTTGGCTTCTTTCCCTCAGGATTTTTCTCAACGGACGGTCGAAGATCTTTTTTGAAGTGCTGTTTTAGATCTCGCAACAGTCTCCAAACTCGAGGTTCCTGGTAAAGAAACAAAAAAGTATATAATGGAAAACAACATCTGCAATAACATGTAATACACAAATCTTTTCAAACGGACATAAAGTGCTAGTGTAGCCAAAAGGCGGAACAGTGTGCTTAACCCAGTGCGTCTTAGAAGACACTGGTATAATAAAAAAAATTTAAACAGCCAAATTCGGAAGTACTTATTGCCCCCTTAATACGCCAATATATTCTTAAAATAATTGCATGTACCGACGTTATGTACGTAATTATTCGATGTGAATATAAATAGTAAATTCATGTGTGACCGACAATACTGTTTGCAAAAGATACATTGTACAAAACAAATTCCACTTGTTGAAGGGTCTATGTACCTCTTCAGAAAGTGTATTTTGGAAGCACAATTGTATTTCTGTAAATACATTGACCCTTAATCACATTAGTCTGGCGAATTTTCGTTTAAACTCATCGAGCTTTATCCACACTAAAACTCAAATCAGTAAATTTGTAACTATATTACAACGTGTTCTGCTTCAAAACTTAAGTCATCAGATAATGATTATCTATGAGCGTATTTCAGTAAGTAAAGTCGTTAAATACGTTTTTATAAGTTCATATTCATAAAATGACGTAATTTGACGGTGACATTTAACCGAACTTTAAACTATGATTTACTTTCATCTATCCATACCAAAAAATGGAAAATTATAACCAAGAATTTGACTTTTTACGTTGTTAGATACGTTCAGCATCATTGTCGGTTGGTTCAGGATTCTGATAGTACAGCTTATCATTGAAATTCAAATAGTACAGCTTATCATTTTTTATTTTCCGTCAAAATTCACATTTACACCCTGACCTTTGACAGAAAAGATGACAAAAGTATCACAGGATAATGTTTTTCGTTTCCTGGTGGGTAAATTCTTGAGGCAAGTGGCTTCATTTAGTACATGAAGACAAAAACAGATATATATAGTACAGCCGATCACAACAAGAACGTAAGATTTCAAAATAATTCGCTCAATAACTTTTTTATTTATGGACGTAGGAAAAACATTTTGATACTGTCATAAATCGCTTGTAATGGGGGGTACTTTGGGCGTAATGAAATAACAAGATCTCGCGGTATTCTATTCCAAAAATGTAAAAAACCTACCTGAGGTGACGAGTCTGGCCGCCATTTAATAGTACAGCTGATCATAACAAAACCACGTGATTACCGGCAGTGCCCTAAAACGTTGATAAAAATTATCGATGACTAAAGGTTTATAAGGTAAAACTGGGGTTGCTAATTAGATTTATGAACGCGTGTCGAGGAAGAATAGAACATCAGCGAGCTGCTCGTCGACTTGTATATAAACTTGTTAGATTACACGTAGCAGTTTCATTATGCTATGCATAGATTGGCTTGAATTAAATAGTCAATCTTTGTATTTTTGTATAATGACTGGCATGATCGTCGGAATAAGCAAAGAATGACATGAGACAGCGGAACCGGGATATGCTAGGACTTAGAAAATGTTGTGAAGTCGATTTTGAAACATAAACTTAAGACAAAACTTAAGTCACCTAGGGAGGTGACTTAAGTCTAAAACAGGTGACTTAAGTCAGAAATTTCAATATGGCTGCGCCCAATGTTTTAATTAGGTGATGTCATTTGAGTAGGCCGCAAATAATTAGAATATATTTAACTCATTAGAAGTGTTTGACGACCAATACTTAATAAATATGTACGGGTTATCTGGCCAGACCAGCAAGTTACCTACAAGCAGGTCACATAGTTTGCCAGTTTACATGACAGTTCTTGTTGCATTAAAGTTCTATGCTTCTGGCAATTATAACAGAATTCAAATTGCATGACTCATAGAATAAATGGCACTCAAATACATATGCAACGTATGTACCACTATTTCTATGAAGAGGCGAACAAATAAAAATGCGTGTAAAGCGATTAAAACTACCCGACAACAAAATTGAGGTTTGAATGCAAAATAAAAGCAAACAAATTAAATTATGTTTCAGTGAATGTAAAATAGCAATGAAATGCAGAATTTAAAAGAGAAAATATTGATTTACCTTTTCAGTGATAGCCTCACAAATCCAATTATTTGGCTGCTTTCTAATTAGTCATGAAAGCTTTGCTTGCAGAGTGATTTTGTTTTGTTTTTCAAACTCTACACACACACACACACACACACACACACACACACATATATATATATATATATTACAACAACCTCTTTTTGCTTTACTTTCGTTTCCTGTTTGTACAAGGATAACACGAGGACACCGTGTATTGATATTTAATGTGTTTGTGTGATGTGTATTTAAGTCATTTTTTAAAGATTGTACATGTATTACATCATACTATTGACGATTTACACATTACCGGTTTAAAATTGACAGATTTAACAGCGTAGCTATGAAACATTGATATAGTCAAAACTTAAGACCAGACTTCAGTCAGGAACAGGTAAGATTGTCTCAAGTTTTTTGAGAAACTGACTTAGTGAAAACTTAAGTTTACCACAACTTTTAACTTAAGTCCAAGCTTAAGTCTTGACTTATGAAAAAACTTAAGATTTTTTTTGTGAAAGTGGCCCTAGGTCTATTTATGCTAGAATCGTTTTAAACTCAATTTACGCACTTTTCTTTAAAGTGATTAGATTAGTACGTGTTAGGCACTATGTTTGGGGGGTCAGATCATTTAACGTGGGAAGAAAAGTTATAACAGCCGTCACGAGGTATATTTTCTTCATTATTAGAGTATAGATGACTTCACATTAGATAAAGAGTGAAAACGCACGTGCCTATGTTAGAATATACACGTGCTTATGTTAGAATACAGTGAAACTTGGATATAACATACTCGCTGGGCCAAAGAAAAAGGTATGTTATAACAGAGGTATGTTATATCCATATAGCATACTAAGTATGTTATATACAAAATATGAAAATTGGGCCAGGAAAAATGGTATGTTATAACCGAGTGTATGTTATAACCGAGTATGTTATAACCAAGTTCTACTGTATAAACTTAACAACATTGTTATATTGATCCTTCAAGAATTTAAATTGTACAAAACGTAATATTTTATTTCAAAATCAGACAGTCATTTGCGTGTTTGTTTTAGTCTGATACACTTAAGGACTATGTAAAAGTTGAAATTACAGAAAGGTACCTTTAAGTACCGACCCCAAAAAGTTGGTTAGGGTAAATGCAGCGCTAAAAATATCATAATGTTTAAATATCCCTCTTGCCTGAAATATTTTGGACCAGGCAATATTATCGTAGGTACTTCACATCACCTGTGAATACAGGAATAAATACGTTATTTTCTGTGCAAGTTTCCTTTTATTCTAGCGAACAATTTCAGAATACATATGCAGATATTGAATGCACTAATATTACTCTAGATGCACTGAGGCTTACATTTTCTATATCTATGACTGAATTTACATATATGAACAAACAAACAAGTGAGCGCTGTAATCAAAATTTGGGCGTCCATTTTGTGTGTATTAAAAACTTATTCATTACACATCTTTGCGGAAGTCAGGGGCTAATCACAAAAACGTGTGTACATACGCGAACTGAGCTTCTATCTAAAGATTGCTAGATTTTGATGAAATGTCTTAAGAATGGTTTATTTTTTATGAAGTTATTACTATATATGTCTGTAGATTTGATGATTTATTGTTTTAAGGTATTCATTTGACGCCACGTGGGAACTTTTTGTGCCTAATTACTTTATTTTGACATCCATCGGTTCCGTCTTATATTGGTCAATGTTTTGTTAGCAGATGACCATTTATTGTGTCATACCACCTTTGTTTAAATTGGCCAAGTATTGAAAAATCAAGAGTATGGTGGCTCGGTATAGCCCTCGTGCATTTTCTTCGAGAGCTTCTAATCTCCGTTTGTGAAATTGTTCGTTGAAGTTTGTGGAACATATTGTATTCTTTAAATGTTTTGTTGTTTTAATGTATACAAATCATGTGACCAAAATTTTAGGGCTTCACCACTTGTCGTTGACTTAAGTCAGATCGTATTGTACGTAGTAAAGATTTTAAGTTTCGAGTGCGTCTTTGAAATTCTCTCATCGTAAACCGTAAGTTCAACGTATGTAAGTAATTTCGGAAATTTCGCTATCTTACGTAAGATTCTTATGAAACAGTCCCAGTTCTTTATCAGCCCTGCGCTCAGTTAGCATTTAACGTTAGTCAGTCACCGTTACTGTTATGAACGGTTAATTGAACGATCCGTTGAAGCGCGAACGTTTAAAGATAGCGGACTAGAGAATCTTTACTTCAATTTATTAGAAGAATTCGGAGAGGAGGAATTGTTTTCTTGTTTACTTGTTTTTTGTAAATTTATTGATCTAAATCAACGAAAGTAACACTGCCGACTTCGTTGTAATGGCAGTTACTAATTTGCACAATATACTGGAACTATTTTGTTTCAGGTTGTTACATACTCGCGTACTATATACTTAAACCGTTAGCTGTTTGCCTGAAACGTTTTCCGCTAACAGGCCGTTCAATAATGACATTAGTGAATTATACCTATTTTAAGTGTGTACCTTTCATTACCTGTGTCCATTATTGGACACCGTACTTTTTGTTTGTACTACTTCTTTTGTGTTAAGTTGTATTTTGGACATGTTGAAAATTATGAATTTTAGTATAAAGAGATATTTTATTATACTGATTTCAGACAACGTATAAATTAATTTGTATTTTTAACTCTTAGTGCATCTGTACGGGAATGTACACAATCTGATTGGAAGATTTTATTTTAACTGTTTTCACTGTACTTCATGCAAACTTGCACAAAAGTTTACGTGTTTAAACTCACTTTTTTCATAAAAAATAAATATTACATAACCTCTTTTTTTGATATTTTTCTATTAAACTTACTTATTTATTTCATTAGGATTAAAATGAAAACTGAAATTTATGAAAATTATTAGTAAATTTCAATTATTGCAACCACACCTATTTTAAAGTCATGAAGGACATTCATAAATTACATAGTCCTTAACGCCTTACCGTCGTATGATTTACAAAGTTTCGTTATAGAGCATATATTATTCTCTAAGTACATGTATACGATGAAGGTACTCAGAGTAAAGTCACAGGTAAAATAAAAAGAGATATAGTTTATTATTGGGAATAAAGACAAATGCATATCTTAGACACCAAATAAAAAAAGTATATATGTATACAAATAAATCACTCAACAAAATATAGCATACAAACCATACATAGACAATAGAGCAAAAATGAATGTTATTATTTAACAGTTAATGCAATGGCTTAAATTCAATTGGTACTATCATCCTGTGTATGTTTTATTTTCTCTTACGACTAGTTACTGTTTCAAAGTGTCAAATAAATAGATCGCATTGACTTGCTGTAGTACAAATGTATATACTTGTAAAAGGATACATACACGTATTAAGGGTTTTAAGATAACATAGTTCTCTCGTTACTTTGTTTTGATTTTTATCGGATATGAATATTTTGAATTATATATTTTAGTAATAAACTCTTATCATTTTAAAGTTTTTTAATCTTGTTTCAGAATGTAATTGTCAAGTACCAAACTGTAATTCATCTGTACATTGCAATGGTAACTTATGTTATAGTTGTTCTGATGGTTATTATCTACAATATGGATCATCATGTATACAATGTCAGCTATCTCTACCAGGCTGTGTGACATGTAGTAGCAGTACGTCTTGTACTAAATGTATAGATGGTTATTATCTACAATCTGGATCATGTGTTCAATGTCCTGATAGATGTTTTACATGTTCAAGTTCTACACAATGTACAACATGTAGGGACACATATTGGAATGATAATAACAATGGATGCAGTTCATTCTGTTCCGAAAATTGTTTGAATAGACGCTGTAATGATACCACAGGATATTGTTATTCATGTATCCCAGGCAAATACGGTCCATATTGTGAACAAGATTGTAATTTATGTAAAGATGGACAATGTGATCCTTGTAAATGTACATATGGATGTAAAGATGGTTATTATCAATATAACATGGATAGTGGATATTCATATTGTTATAAATGTGTAAATGACAAATGTATAACATGTTCTAATGGAACATTCTGTACTCAATGTGAACAAGGGTATTACAGAAATTATTATCGGCAGGAATCGGGTGGTAGAGGCACCATCTATTGTACACAATGTAATGAAGGTTGTCTGGATTGTACTTCGACTGAAAACTGTCACGAAGATTGTATACAACACTGCAGTGAACCAGTAAAGCTGAGCACCACAAAGTCAATATATGAATCCAGTAAGTCAAACTTTTATATTTAACATATGAAACCAGTAAGTCAAACTTCGTTATTATGTTATGGCTTTCAGCATATACTTATCGTTTCCTTCGGTTCTTTGCTTACATATTACGTCTATTATCAAGACAGTTATTCCATCAAGTGTTGCAAATATTTATAAAGTTAGTACTTGTTATTATGGTTCAAAGTGTTATACACGATAACTTGGTAAACACTATTAGAAATCTTTTTATCCGCAAGTCAAATGTTTTACAAATTGTAGCGTTCTACTTTCAGCAACAATTCAAAGCAGTCCATCAAAATGTTCATCATCCAAGACAGAGCCACAAACAGAAACACAGAAAGCTATTGAATCAATCAAGTCCACAGAATCAACACCACATGGAGGTAGGTTCAAGTTTTGCTTTGTTACAAATACTTATGCTAGTAGACTATTAGGTCACTGCTAACGTGGGTGAACATTACATATCAATAACGGATTGAGTAAGTCGACTAACGTATGATAATGAAATTTAATCAAGCTCGAAACAAGTGGCGAAAAATGTGAGTAATAATTCAGCATTATATTAAGTGCATACAAGTGATACTATAATTATATAAAGAACATAAAATATTTTAAAGCAGTTCGTATTTACACGTATATATTCAACATTATACTCGTACGTGAACCGGTACACTTAGTAATGCCTCAAGTCCATACAAATTATATATTTGCGAACATGCATTTAAACTTAACTTCTTAGATTATTTGAAAACTGTGACACTATGCAGAAAAGTATCATTTTACATAAAAGATTACCAATTCAAATGCAGAAATTAGAAGTTGTAAGCACGCTATAATATAGCATATTTAATAAATATTTTACAACTTGGATTGACACAATGTCAATGTAAAATATAATTCCACATAATAGATTACTTTTATTTGAATAAAGATTTATTCAAAGAACTAAATAGTTGCAAACAACAAATAAAGACATATAGTGAAAGTGAAGATCAACTTACATTTGGTCATGGTTTTGCAACTGGTTTTGGTGTAGCTATTGCGGTGTTTGGTTCTGGTTTAGGAATGGCTTTATTTATCCGGAGGTAAGCGTTTACTTTTGCCAGAAATGCATAAATCTACATTTAAGATTACACATGCATAGTTTTACACATAAAGTATAAATATTTCTGCAAACAACAAAAAAAAGACTTGTTATGAAAATGAAGATCAACTAACATTTGGTCATCGTTTTGCAACTGGTTTTGGTGTAGCTTTTGTGTTGTTTGGTTCTGGTTTAGGAATAGCTTTATTTATCAGGTGGTAAGTGCTTGTTTTGTCCATTAAAGTTAACGTGCATTTATCTACTTTTAAATTATACATGCATAGTTTTACGTAGGCTAAACATAATTCTAACACCCAATATTTGTTTACAATTTTGCCATTTTCTCTGCTTTCTTTATTAATAATTGACTGAGTTCACAGACACGGTGAAACAAATAAGTCAAAAAATATATTATGATTGATAATCCGATAGTATGAACATAGAAATTGCTACAAAGGACAATGTGTACTGTACTATTTGAATTTATTATCTAGACAGACTAAACAACACAAAGATGCGGATGGAAATTTGGAAGGACATCATGAGTATGTTAACACAAACATGACCGATATATTTTCTGTAGAAAATAAAGAAGTAAACAAAGATATTCATACTGTCTCTAGTGACTTAACAAATACTGGGGTCACTAATCTTGACTCAAGTAGAGACTATGTCATGTTAGGAGACAGACCAACTCACGAATCTGATTATACAGGTATTGTCCTTTGTTCACAAGTTACTGCATTAATACGATTCATTAAGAATCACAGTTGCCATGTACCGACAACAACGTCATGCCATTGTTTATGAATTTTGGACAACTTAATTATATACTGCGCAAAATAATTTTGCTGCAAAAATATAATAGCGTTAACATTAATTAATACATTTTTAATTACTTCCTGTCACTAGATATGTTATTTTACTTAAATATTTTCTTAGTATATATTCTTGTTTATTGAAATTTATTGAACACTTATAATATACGAAAGTCTTGTTTTACCAAAAACTAATCTATATACCCAAATATACCATGGATCAGTTTCTTTAATTTGAAAAAATATGTATAACAGTAATTGTTTCTTTATTTAGATTTACAGAACACATAAAAAGTGAGAGGCAAGCCTACATATAACTGAATCCAAGAACTTTGCCTGGAGAAATAACAACTGTGTTTACAAGGATGTCAATAAAACTGATAGACAAATTATATTTATATATTTAAACAGTAGAGGACGCTCTCGTACATCTACAAATGACAACTATTGGTACACTTAGTCTATTAAATGTCTGAAGATGTAGATGTATAATGATTGTCTATTGATAGAAACATTGTATATTTAAATTTGCATTATATTCAAATTTATTAAAACACATACTCACACACAGACAAACAATGTATAATTTCCATGTTCAAATTATTGTACTGTTAACTGTTGTATGTGCTACTTTTATGTTTGTATCTTGTTTTGTATTTCGAAAAACCTTACCTGTGTGCTTTTCAATAAGTACACATTTTTATATATGTTTAAACGTGTTTGTTATATAACCAAAAAGCACTAAATAAACTGTAAAACTGATAATAATTTCATTGTATTGTTTATTTACATTTGTACGTCCCATTGCATTTTCGCATTTTGTGCTTCTCTCTGGTGTGTTTATTTTGTTCTTTCCATTGAGTATATATTTTGTATATTTCTCTTACTAGGAAGCATTTGCTTTCATCGTATTGTTTATTTTGTAAATAAACTGACGAGATTTGAAGACACAGCTAAGTGTTTGTTAAACAGACCTCAAGTCAAATCAAATAAACTTTTAACAATACAATTCAAACTGTGGAGCTTTTAAATCCAACTATACAATATAACAATTATAAAAGAGAGTACACAAATAGAAATAACATTAAAATAAGAACAGATTTCATACTGCGCAAACATGACAATTGAACAAATGTTTAAAACAAATTTTTCCTATACATATTGCTTTAAAACAACAGGGGTACAGCATATGTATATTTTTAGTAAGGCACGATGGACATGTGCAGGAAGTGACATCCCAATAGCTTAAAGGAGATTTAAACTGGTTAAAAGAACAAATTTCTCTACAATTGTTAGGAAGATCGTTCCATAGTTACGCAGCGGTATCCCTGAATGCGTTTACCGTCTATGTTGATGTCCGTGGTTTTGAGTTAGATTTACAACATTGATTTAATATCTAAAATTATAAGACTCTTGTTTAATATTGACCAAGTCATGTAAATAAGTAAGTCCTAGTTTAAGAAATATTGCACAATAGATCTTTATCGCCTTATTCTCAAGGATGGAAAGCTAGATTTAGCTAACAACTGTTCATACATATAGCTATAAGTGTATTCACTGTATGCAAAGCGGAACTCTTTCTTGAATTTTCTTGATTATTTTAGTGTATCAGATACTACACAAATGCCGGGTTATGGGATAATAGTTTTATTAGATAAAATGAAAGCCTGGTACATAGAAAGTTAGCTCAGTTTACTCAAGTTATTTATTAGTCGTTTCATAACAATGAGTTGTTGGGAAGCTTTTCTACATGTTAAGTCCGGCAGAATTTAGGACAAAGACTGCCAATCTGTAAGCCTTGAGCATTTCCGAGAATTCAAAATCAAAAATGATGGAAAAAGATATGAAATTTTAAAATACATGTTATGTTTCAATGCTCACGAAACTCATTTTGTGCTTCCAGTCCTAATCAATGTTTATTTGTTTTGCATTTTGCATGTTGATATTTTATATGTAGAAGCCTCGGCCTAGTTGTAAAGTTGTTAGTGCAGTTGCCCACTTATCTTTGGATCAATGTTCGAATCCTGGTTGTGGTAAGCTATCCAACTTGTCATTCTTACATAGAGTTATTGCGTTTAAAAGTTACGTTGATTTTCGTTCGTTTGTTGTAAATTTGTCAATTTGTAAAGGTATGTTATATGAATAATGTAAAAGGAAAGCATCTTGAAAGGCTGGTTTATTGTACGTGTAATATTTGGCACGAAACATCACAAATCATGATATTTCAAACACTTCAAGAAAACATTGCTCACTTTAATAATTTCATCATTTAAAGTTAAAATTTATATAATGTTACATATTAGGGGATAATAATTTCTTAAGCCGTAGTTTTTAAGGTAGGCCCATATTTCAAGCATCTTACGTCTAATTTTAGTCATAAATCGTATATTGTTATGTTAAATTGTCCTAAGAATTTTGATAATATTCTGCCGTGGTATCACATTTACCAGTTGTCCACATGCTTCGAACATTTGGGTTAATAATTTCCTTGATATATCATGTTCGACTTCCTTAACTTCGTATATTACATGGATATGGGTTTAGCCTCAATATTCTTTTTAAACCTGTACATATCCTGAGTTTAGTATATTAGCTGGTTAATGACATATCAATAAGTTAGTAGACTATACAAAACTTAGTCGTGCCAAATCGCATAAAAATTGTAAAGATCTTAGCTAGAAAATTGTGAATTATTTTAATGAAAAAAAAACTTAAAATCTCAGTTGTAAATGCATCATATTTTTATGTGATCTAAAACATATATGTTTAGAACGTTTCAAGTATAGCTTAGACACTTATAGTCAGATATGTTTACTTGTTGTCTGTATTTGTACGTTCATACCGAAGATGTCTATTGACAATATTAGTTTAGATCGTACCTCGACAGGTTTCACCTACAAAGTTATTTGATATTCTATTCGATAATTCAAATATTTATGATTTATGTTTATGAGGAAAATTTGGTTGGTTTGATATAACACGAAAAACGATAATCTGATATACGACGCTTGTGTTGCTCAATATTTTATTTCGAGCATATTATCGAAATATAATAGTCACAGTTACATGACTGATTTCGGTTAGTCTCAATGTTTCAGAAACTTCCAACAACTTAAAAATGCTTGCACAAAAAAGAGAGGTAACATATAATTTACTCGGCCTGTAATTTCCTAAACGATGATCTATCCAAACACAAAACTGCAAAGTAAATATAAAATGCAATTTTGGTTTTTAATGTGTTGAATTACTTATAACCTTCAAATATTTGCTTCAGTGAGCTTGAATGTTTAATACTTTACTTTAAATATTTCACATTTTCAATGTAAATCATATTTCACAATACATTTCAAAGAGTGTATAGACTACTGAATACAAACTCTTAAGGTAATATGAAAAATAAAAACTTCCGGAATTAACTGTAAATAACATTTTAACGAATGTTAAGAGAAAAGTCTTAAATCGCGTCGATCGTAATGTATAGGGTGGATCTTGGTGGATATCTTTTTTTAAATAATGATTTTGTGTTAACTTATATCTCAGTAAATAAATATTGTGAAGTTCATATGTTTGTTTAAATGTGAATGAAGACATTACAGAGTAGGAAGTGACTATGATACAATACACTGGTATGTATATTTTAATGTATGCTTATACTTCAATTAATATGATCTGAAAACTTATACATGTATGTATATAAAAAAGTTAAATTATGCTGTAACAAGCATTACACAAAAATATGAAAAACAACATTATCCAAATGAACATTTTAATATACATATTTAAACCCGACCGGTTTCAAATTATCAAAGGATTTATAATGATCAATGTGACGTAACGTTATATAGTCTCATAGCAACGTTGTGTACACATGTGTACGCAAAAAATGATAAATCATAAATAATATATTAAGTACTTAATATTTCTCATCTTTGTACTTTTCTATATCAAAACAGTCCATGCTTCATGAGTTGTTTGTAAACAGTTTGTACAATCGTTATAAATGACAAAGTGCTTTTTCATTACTAGCAAATTACACAATAATATTGATTATTTCTTGTCCGATTGTATTTGATCATTAGAGTAAGGTAGGCGTTGAAACCGGTTTCTTAACAGTTCAATGTTCCTTAAGTTGAAGTATATATAAACTGTTTCGAGCAAAGTGTTAAACATTATTGATAATTGCAATGTTCCATGTTTATTAAATTCATGTTCATTATATGTAGGTATCATGTATTAAACCAACAATGGAAAGATGGGATCATGTTAGTGTAAGATGGTACATCATGTCACTATGGATTCTAGTTGTAATATTGTTAATGTTACCACACTATTCGGGTAAGCTATTATAAGTATAATATTTTTAGGAGATGAAGTTTATGTCATCTTTTTTATCTTACGATAATGCAGTAACTTCCTTCTTTACTTGCAATTGAATTGATGTTTAATGGAAGGATATTACCTCCCTGGAATAGGATAGACAAGATACATTTTACAAAACAATGACAGGTAAATAATAAAGCTTAACCACATTGTTATGTTTCATTTCAAAATCAGACAATCCTTTGCGTGTTTGTCATATTCTGATACACTAAACGCCTTACCGTCGTATGATTGACTATGTTTTGCTACAGCATAATATATCATTTCTTAATTATATGATAACTGCATTTAGGTAAAACACAGGTAAAACAAAGAGAGATATAATGACATAAATATTTATAGTTTTTAATGTGAATGTAAAACATAGGATACATGTATACAAATAAACCACTCAAAATATATCACACAAAATATGCATAGACGAAAGAGCAAAATGACACACTTAACTTACTACGTGAACTCTATATCTATATACATAATATGTACCTAACAGTTGTTGAAATGGCTTAAATTAAATGTGGTACCATCACGCACAGTGTGTTTTCTTATTTTCTTTCACGACAAATTACTATTTCAAGGCATCAAATGAATAGATCGGCTTGGCTTGCATGTACTTGTTTCATTCGTAAAGTTGATTATCACCAGATAGGATAATTTTGAATTACAAATGTATATGTTCTAGTGGTTAACTCGTACAATTTCAATTTTTTAATATTACTTCAGAATGTGCTTGTCAAGTATCAAACTGTAATCTATCACAATGTACTGGTATGAATTGTAAAGGTTGTAATAATGGTTATTATCTACACCATGAAACATTATGTATACCATGTCACCAAATTGCGGCAGGCTGTGCTACATGTAGTAGCCAAACGTTTTGTACTAAATGTACTTATGGTTATTATCTACAATCTGGATCATGTATTCTATGTTCTGATAGATGTTCTACATGTTCAAGTTCTACACAATGTACGTCATGTAAGGGTACATACTGGAATGTGAACAATGAATGCAATTCATACTGTCCAGATAATTGTTTAGATAGACGCTGTAATGATACCACGGGATTTTGTTATTCGTGTATCACTGGCAAATACGGTCCGCAATGCGGTCAAGATTGTAATCTATGTAAAGATGGACAATGTGATTTTAGAAAATGTACAAATGGATGTAAAGTTGGTTATTTCCAAACAAACACAGGTAGTGAATATTCATACTGTTATAAATGTGTCTATGATAATTGTTTGACATGTTCTAATGGAACATACTGTTCTCAATGTGAACAAGGATATTACAGAAATTATTATCGACATACCAGTGGTAGAGGCATCACGAATTGTTTACAATGTTATGATAGTTGTGTAGATTGTAGTTCTACTGAACATTGTCACGAAGATTGTATACAACACTGTACTGAATCAATAACCCCGGGAACCACAAAGTCAACTCATGAAATCAGTAAGTACTTAATTCATTATGACATTGTTTGATTTGCTTTTATGATTTTAAAAGATAACATGTCAATCTCAGTAAACAGAGACCCTGTTCAACTCGCGTTGTCGTACTGGATCTCTACTTAGTCAATGCAAGGTCACGTCGAGATGAACTTTGTGTCGACCAATCAATGCGTAGCTTTTATCTAGACGAAAACACTATTAATTACATTTTGATTTCATAATTTCTATTTTTAGACCAAGGTTTGCATGCAAATTTAACAGCGATATTATTCACAGTCTGCGATTGGGTGGCTCATTTTAAAATGCGTGACGTAGACGATGTAAACAAGTTACGCATCATAACAATTTCGTCATGAATATTATGATGAGAAAAGGTCAACTGAACGTGACCTTCGATTGGAAAAGGCCAGATCTAAATTAGCGAGCATGCGAGCGGTAAAATTTTAGATCGGGTTTTAATCAGATTGATAACATGTTGCCGTTTAAGCTATTAAAATATCTTTTTAAATAACATGATTAATAAACTGTTTATACATACAAGTTGAGATTATGATTTAATTTCTTCAATAATATTAAGTACATTTCAAATGTTATATATGTGCACAAATGTTCCTTTTTGGAATCTAAGGGAATAAATATTTTCATTGAATATTACTAGGTGTTAAAACAAGGTGTACAAAAAAAATCTCTATAACAATACAATATCACACGGCAATGTACAAAGGATGACACAAATAAGATAATACCTCTTGGCTTTATTTTTATTCTCTGTAAAGTAATGTACCATTGAACATGATTTGTAATATAAACATTTACTCATTTGGTGTTGTTATAGCAACAACTTTGAGCACAACCACAAAAACATCAACATCAAATGATAAAAAGACATCCACACTATCAACAAATCCTTTACCTGAAAACAATCAAGGAACAAATCCACCTGGTACTACGGACCTTACATTTATCATATCTACCAAACAACCAGATACTATGACCCCTACTACTGTTACATCAACCAAACTACCGGACATATCACAGACTGATTCTAATGTACAAAATGCAGACGATAACTCATCTATAATTTTTGGTGCTGCTGCCGGAAGTGGAACAGTTCTTGTTCTTGCCATACTTGTTATATTAGTGGTATGCTTTATCAAACGCAGGTATTTTGTGTTACTTACTTTATTTCTACTAGAGAAGTTTAAATCTATCATCCCAGTAGGCCAAAGATAGGATATAGTATTCAAGTTAGCCCAATAACTAATATAGCATTATCAATTTGTTGGCGTTCACGATGACTTATCATAGGCCCTTAAATCATCTTAAGTCACGTCACTTGAAGTTAAATTTACTCTGATCTTGCATAAGACATTAAAGTCGATCAATAAATTTACTTCTCAATGACAGTTCCTGTTAATTTCAATATGTCAATACTTTCTAAATATCACAATAGTTAAGATAGTTAAGAAAAATACGAAATAGATGCATGCACCGTCACATCTTTATAAATTATAGTTTTCAACAATGTAATGTAATGGACATAATAATAATTTATCTAACCCCAAGAATTTCAATTTTACTTCCATAGCACAATTTTGTTATTATCTTGCAGATCAAAAAATGTCAACCGAAATCCAGTTGAAAATCCAGTTCAAGCACATGCAAACAGTGAAGCTGGTAAGTCAGCATTACCTCGCAAATGTAGCGTAAAACAATTTTAGAATTCACAAGTACTACTTAGTTTTTTCACTTACCAATGTCATATCATTTAACATGAAACGAAAAAAGTAAGAATACTACTCTTAGTAGCATGTGAGACTACTAGTATTTATGCAGAGGTCAAATTAAGTA
Source organism: Mactra quadrangularis (assembly GCA_025267735.1). NCBI lineage: Eukaryota > Metazoa > Mollusca > Bivalvia > Venerida > Mactridae > Mactra > Mactra quadrangularis. The sequence goes on along the minus strand of CM046302.1, from coordinate 15,036,230 downwards.
TTTTAGGTATTCGAACGATATATTATGACCTATCCAAATAATCACTACTAAAGAATTTCTCCACAGCAGAAATTCTCCAAACTCGGATTTGACTGAATATCCGAATGTTTTGATGGTTTTAGTTTATTTTATGTAACTTATATTTCCACAAAACACAAAAAACAACCATTGTGTAACAATTCATATAATATATTCTCATTTTGATTTAATATTTTTTATACTAGACTATCCAGTATACGCTAAACCAAACAAACCTTCTACAAACAATCAACCAGCTCAAGATTATCTCTACGCCGTACCAAATAAACTAAAACAAAGTTCAAGAAAACATACTAAAAGTGAAATAGATGAACCTCAGAGAGTTTCCTATCGTAATATAATAATTGATCTTGAGGTTGAACAAGTGACTACTGCTGAGACCAATGTTGATGATGTACAACTTGAAATTGTTGATGGTGATGGAGTTACTACAGATATTGATATGGGTAAAGTTGGTATACATTTTAAATACTTCGGTGTTTGGAACTGGCAAAGATAAATTAATGTCGACACTCATCTTTGATATATATAAATCAGATTACTTATGAAATATACATGACTTTTTTATGATGATCTAATGGAACTGCTCTAAGAACGTGTAGAGTAACCATTGTTATAAATAAACTTACTTGTAATATGTTTAACAATTCTACCTAATACTTCAATTATTTTAGCTTCCAATTGGACGTAAGTTTTAATGTCTGTTTATTTTAACTATGACATTCACAATCATGGTAGTCTTTCTATAATATCTAGGTGAGAGTATTCCAACATCTGATACTTACTATAACATGGAAGGACTAATAAGAAGTCAAGTAAAAGTTACACAACTTTTTGATTATGTTAAACAGAAGAACGATTATGAGAAAGAATTTACGGTAAGAAATTAATACAAGTATAGCCTTGCTTAGAATAAAATCGTTCTCTGCATTATAGAACTGTTAATAATGAACTTCGATCTGCTGGATGGCATTTTTATGTGTCTTCATAAAGTCTGTTTGCCTTCTGAGTTCCACTGTCTTCGTGCACTGTTGTCTGTAGTTTTAAATCATATAATTACTAGTTCGATATTGATTACGATAGGTTTTTCTTCCATTGATATTACATGACAAATGTTACACGAGGAACCAAAATATATTAAATCTATTAAATAAGTTATAGTGTTATATCTTTAGAAATTATTGAAAGGTCTACAAAGAAGTTGTAATGAAGCTCTTAAGCCACACAACAGACAAAAAAATCGGTATAATGGAATTTATGCATGTAAGTAAACTTCAGACTTGGCTTCTTGCAATATATGTGTTGAAACAATCATTTGTAGAATTTTCGTCTTAAGCAATTAGTTATTTTGGTATTAAATACATGTAACGATTACGAATTCGTGTTTATAATTTCCAGACTGCACCAAGATTTTTGTTAACATTTGAAAATACTTAAACTTTGTATAGGGAACATACTTATTTGAATTTCTTTGTGTTCATTTACAAAAAATATTTCAAGCAGTACAATAACACCCAAACGACGATACAAAAGTTCATGAAATTCCCTTTGTTGCGCACAAAAGTAGGAAACAGTAACTGAATGTAAAAATGTTTTACCAGATTATTTGAAGAGAATATAATCAGGAAGTAAAGATTTCTTGATTTATACTATTCAATAATGAATCAAAACCGTCTGACGTCTAACACATGAATAGAGAGTGTTATTAATATAAATGGTTGTAGATTTTTTTCTTTTCACTAAAGTCACGAATTTTTTTTCAACACTTTTATCACACGATCGATATTATCTTCCTGGTTCTTTTTTGAAATTATATAATAGTTTGAAAAAACACTTTTGGTATTAAGTTACATAGAAGTTTGCAGCAAGATGATTTTGATCACGTTTATTTTCCTGTTTCATTGCAGACGATGCAACCAGGGTCGTTTTACAAAGTGGTACATACATCAATGCTAATTATATTGATGTGAGTAATATATCTAGTACTTTCGTCACTTAACATATTTCACATTCTAAATAAATACTGACATGTCCTATGAACTACCGATATGTTAAAGACTCAGGTTTTACAAATGAACACTTGTTTAACTATATTCATAACATAAAAAAGATTAATTAAACTTAGTCTTTGATAAATATTGTTTATAATATACTGGTTATTCATTATACTTGCTTTTATAAAAAGTTGTAATTATTAACAACTGCAAAATTGTCATTGACTCGTTGTATCTGTTATTGTCACAAAAACTCCTTTAAATTTGCTACATACAAAACTGAACAACAATAACTTAGATCAAAATGCTGTAGTACTGTTTCTAAGGACGCATACAGTCGTGTAGTATTGAGGTTCAGCTTTAAAATTGTTCACACTACTTGTTCTTGCTGGTCTGAAAATCGAATGTGATATTGACACAAGTTTCGTGAACATTCAACGTACTAAGTTTAGATATCTTGAGCAGATATACAATAAAGTATACTCACGTAGTTAGTCAAAAACAGTGCAGTTGCTCCACGAGCGAACAATTAATTAATATACTTACGCATGTTCATTTTCGATATGAATCAATCATTGTTAAGTTTGTATTTTATTGGACTTAAAATTTAATATGTATATCAGGGTCACAATAAAGAACAGGCGTACATCGCATCTCTTGGTAAGTAAGTTCTTTGATATTTTTTCGTATTATTTATTACCAAAGTATTAAAACATACAAAACCCATTTGTATCATTATAGAATATGAACTAGATATTGATTAAAAATTCAAACATTTTATTCTTATTTCTATATCACGCAATGTTTGTAGCTCTATATGTCATTTAACTAAGTTTAAATAGCTTTACAAAATAACACTTTTTCACTTTTATATCTAGTTGTTATTTGACGGATTTTAATGTTTTATAATAGAAGCAAAACATACTTACAGTAGATATAAAATTGCTTAAATAGTTATGCATACACTACATTATTTTAAGACTTCGTTTAAAGTCTTTATACAACTGTTTTATAAAATGGTAAATTACTTTATGTACCATTACTAGGACCAACTGCAAGTACAATGAATGACTATGAGACATTTTGGGAGATGATATGGCAACATAATGTTGAGTCAGTTGTTATGTTGACAAAACTTGAAGAAGGCGTGGTGAGTAATGTATTAGATATAACACAGAATATTATATAATATGTCGTCAAACTGATTACAGATGAAAATTTTATTGTCACGGTCGTTCGAAATAAAAAAGTCATGTGTTTTGACCCCTGATCATTTTATACCATATATATTAAATAACAAACTTCACAAACATTTGCTACAAACCACGAAGTAGACACTTAGTCATTTATAATTAATTACTGTTGCGTTGAGATTTTGGTACATGTGTGTTTTAAATATGTGTGGCATTTCGAATAGATTTGTTTAAAAAACAAAGAATTAATGATTTTTCAGACAGGAAACAGTGTTAAGAAATTTTATCACTGGAAAATGTTGATATCATTATTACTGCTATATTTCCATTTCGAATAGAAAATGAAATGTGAACAGTACTGGCCAAATCAAGGAGAAGTAATGACATGTGGACAATATATTCTAGAAGGAGTATCAGAGAAGACTTTTGCAGACTTTGATGTCAGAGATATTTCACTTCAAAATGCAGATGTAAGTTCATTGAATGTTTGCTTTTCAATACTCGCATTTCTAAAATGAGTAATCTGTATGCTTTCATGAAGTAATTGTAGTTGGCTGGCTTTTATTTACTCGTGTCTGTATATTGATGTTTAATGCTCATTTAAACTTCACAAAATTTCAATGAATAAGGGACACTGATGTATTGATGTTTGTTAATATCTATTCTATAGGTTATAATTTGAATCAAACCAATCATGCTAGTGACAAAAACAATGCATGTAAAGCTATTGTATATGTATTTCAGTATTCATTTTACAATGATGTATAAGTAATATTTCATCATTATATTTCAGACATCTGATAGACGTCATGTTATACAGTATCAATATACAGCTTGGCCTGACAGATCTGTTCCTGACTCAGTTGTCTCTCTTGTTGCTTTTAGAGATAAAGTTCAACAACAAAACAAGAAAACAACATCACCTATTGTTGTTCATTGCAGGTAAAATATTTCCATTCAATCAATGTAAAATACAAGTAATATTCTGTAACACGAACAAAAATAAGTTCTAGAAACAATATTTATACATAACCTTACAATTATGTTTTCTACTTGTATCTTATCTATTTCATCTCAATGTAAAGAATATACTTTTATGAAGTTTTCTTTTTCATGTTCTCCTTGAATATGAATCAATAGGTATTACATAAACAGACATCAATATCTTCTCACAAATGCATATTTTGGCAAAGTGTTTTCTCTCAGTTATAGCAATATGCACTATTGCAAAAAAATTGCCCAATGGCTTATATGTACAAACCATTTGTCAAAATATCTTTGTAAGTTTATTTATCAAATGGCAGGTTTATTTTAACTTTGTGGTGATTAATAATTGAAATCTGCATTAGTTTTAAAATTTTGGAAATGTTCGTACATTTTTGACATCACTTAAACGTGTTTTATTTCAGTGCTGGTATTGGACGTACAGGTACATATATAGCTTTAGATTATCTTCTACATCAAGCAAAAGATGATACTTATGTTGATATTTTTGGTTGTGCTATTGGTCTACGTGGACAAAGAGTTAATTTGATACAAACTGAGGTAAAGTTTTATAACTAAGTCACTGTTTAATTTAGCTGAATAAACCACCTATCCTAAAGTGTGTCATCAGTAGTCAAATGTTTATAGCATAGTAAGCATACTTTTTGATATTATTTGTATATTCCCGTTACCGCATTTGAAAGGGTGCAATGCCATAGTGTCATGAAACATCGAAAATATATGACTGTGCACTTTAGAACTATGACAAAATTTCGGAAATTTCACGTGGTAGAAATGTTCGTTTTGGTGGTTTGGATTAAAAATTTACATACACATTACCATGACTTATTATAGGTAATTGTGACAAGTTTATTTTATTTACAGCAACAATATGAATATCTACATCATTGTGTTTTGTATGAGATCACAGGTTTAAGTGCACCAATCAAAGAAGTAAAACTAAAGACAGGCGTTAATAATGAACAAATATCTACTCAATATGATGTTAGTATTATGTTTTTATAGTTTTTACAATGTTAGCATGCACAATGTACTGTTCATTTCAACGTTTTCATTACGTATAACAACTACATATAACTTGATATTTTGAATCTCACGATTTTATGCATTTTCTGTCCATGTGGCCCAGAATTATAACACTAGTTGTTTTCACATCATTTTATTTTGTTTACATATCTTTCATAGAATTATATTCACAATAAATATTTTGTAGAACGTCTCAACGAAATATGTTGTATAGTATGATATATGAAGCTGATTATATATTAATGGTATTACTTTTTATATAATCATATAGGCTTTAAAAGCCATGGAATCAATCAAGAGAGGTTGGTCATTTACATCCGTGAAGAAATATAAGACACAGAAGGGTTCAGAACATTTAGGTATCTAACGTTTCTTTCTGTTGACTAAATGTCTTTTATTGGCTTCTAATTGTATAGGTATTGCTCTACATATCGTACCATTTTCTATTTACTTTTTTGTACTACTAATGTGACGGCCAAAACAATGTTTGAAATATATTTGTTATGTCATTGTTATTTGTAAATGTATGTATGTATTTATTAAATTTTCATATCTTTGGTCAATTACATTAGTGCAAAACTACGTTTAATTTTGAAATTAAATAAAATTTTGAGTCCATTGAGAAACAACATATTTTATAGTATTTACAAATCTTTGCTCTTGTCAAGTTCGGAAAGTTGTATTAGTTATTGATATATTCAAAACATAGTTTAAACGTATAAGGAAACTTTGGTGAATATTTTTGCAAAAGTCGGTATTAAAGTACTGTCCGTTTGATGCCAAGACAATATATTGAACGTATACTGATTAATATCATGTTATGTGTTTGTTTTAGATGAGCGATATCGTGTATGTCTACAGTCATCTAAGAACACTAGCATCAATGCTGTGTATATAAATGTAAGTTCTTTAGCCACATGTAACAGTTTTTGTATAAGATCTACGAATATATGCTTTTAGATGTAACAAGTTTGAACCAGGCGTATGTTATTACAGAGATTCATTGGCAAAGGTATTGGAAGAACGGATTCTAACATACACATGACTTTGAAATGTTAGAGTCGTTGTGCATTTTTTCAGTAGTAATGAAAATAATGTGCTGATAGAATTACTAAAAAGGGATAACTTTCTGAGAGGTATAGTTACGGCAACTTAAGTGAACTGTATAATTATATAATTCTACTTATTATATGCTTTTTTCTTACTTATTAAGAGTTATCTCAGACAGAAACAGCTTATTATGTCACAGACACCACTATCATCAAATATACAAGAATTTGTCACTTTGATTTATCAAGAAAAATGTTCAATTATTGTTTGCTTGGATGACGACACTGTACCGGTAAGTTATAACATACTCGAATTTTGTTCGATATCTAACATGATTACATTTTATTGTATAAATGTATGTACTAGGCTATCCACAGTTAGATACATAGCATTTGTATTGCTATATCAATATTGGGTTCTATGATTTTCATGTTTAATCACAGCTAATTGCAAGAATAAATGATTGAATTATATCTTTATGTAGGCTTTACAAATTGCTGATGCTGATTTATAAATTCATGCATTTGCTTTTCAAAATGGTTATTGTTGATTTGTAAATTCATGCACTTGCTCTTAAAAATAGCTGGTGCTGATGTGTATATTCACGTACTTACTCTTCAAAATGGTTATTGTTGATTTGTAAATTAATGTACAATGCACTTGCTCTCCAAAATGGCTTGTGATGATTTGTTAATTTATATACTTGCTCTCGAAAAAGGCTGGTGTTGATTAGTAAATTCATGTACTTGCTCTCGAAAAAGGCTGATGCTGATTTGAAAATGCATTTACTTAAATGAAAATGAATATCATTGCTTTATAATATATGATGTATTTGTATTTTACAGAACACAGGACAATACATCCCATCTGATAAAAAAGGGATAAAGATAGGACAGTATGAAGTGACATGTACCACAAGCCATAATATGGATGGTTACACTGTTAGAGATCTTAAACTTTCAGATTCGGTAATTAAAAAAACGTTTTCTAAAGTAAATCAAAACAATTAACTAGACCTATTTGGCGTAAATCTAGAAATGTAGAATAATAAACTGGAATTACAAGGTTATTCTCTGAAATCTAATTTCTAGTTATTTAATATAGGTGCTCAAATAAATTGTATATACGTACATTGTCGATGATGTTGCCGATCTGTGCTTATGTATTATTTTTCCCATTGGCGATTAAGGGGAGAATACTACTAGTTTTGGGTCTAAATAAATGGTTAACAATAATAAATTAGACTAGCAAGTTTTATTTCATAGTTTGACTTTGTTACTGTAATATAATGTATTCTCTCTAATCGGTTCGCTTGTATATATGCTTACAGGATTCTCATCAGCAACTTGATATACGACATTATCAAATACATGGCTGGAAAGCAGGAGATGTTGTGCCTCCAGATTCAAACGCATTTTTGAAACTGGTTCAAGTACTAAACGATAAGAAATTCAAACTACAAGAAGAATGTTCTATTTTGATTCATTGTCAGTAAGTAAAATCATTCATTCTACAAAGGAAATTGTGCAAGGCCTTACAATGTTCCTTCATTACCTAGAGCATCGTAATAATTTGAGTGCTAGAGCACTGAAAAACATTTTGTATATATAAATTGCATATTAGTAATCTAACTATCTGTTAAGTTCGTGTTATCTATGACTAAAATAAATAATTCTTTTTTATTCTAGGGAATCATAAAGCAATTACATGTACAATGTATATGAAACATTCTGCTTGAATGCCGACAAAACATCAACACATGTTCGATGATCTTTTTTTCATTTGCATTCATTAGTAAAATGTATTGTTCATTTCAGAACTGGAGCTGACAGATCGGGTTTATTCTGTGGCATATCTACAATGTTAGAAACTCTGACAATAGATAAACAATTAAGTATCATACATGTTATATATCACATACGTGAAAGATGTCATACTGCTTTCAAAACTTTTGTAAGTACACTGCATTCATTAATTGTATTCAGTATTACCGCGTGTAATTGACAAAATAGTAAAGCATTTGTTTCTAAATGTATCTTTTTTCCTTTCCTGGATACAATTTATTGAATACTAGTACATTTTCTGGCCTGGGAAAACTTTGTGACTACGTTATTTATTATTTGAAGATAACATTTATATCACATAGGTAGATGTAATTTCAGCCACTCAATTCTAAAATAGAAATATGGTTCATGTATTTTAGTATCCAACATTTTATCATCGTCGGTTATCCCACGATCAATTACTCTGCTATACAGCTGTCATGTATGGAGTGTAACGGAAGAAAGTACTGTGGTTGTCAACGATGACATGTTATATAATTGTATAATCGTTTGTTTGTTCTTTTCTGTTGGGTTTAACGCCGTACCATTGTACAGGTCATATAAGAATCATAAATAGGAGGGAGAATGGCCGTAGAAATAATTTCATGACCAACCTTCATAAAAGTATGTTCCGCCCGCGAATCGAACCCATGACCCCTTGATCAGTAGACTTGTGAGCTACCAACCGAGCTAGCCGGACGGCATAATCGTTTGTTTTTCACAAGATGGCACTCGTAAGTGCCATATACAAATTATTGGTTTAATTTAGCCGCAAATAGGCCCCCAAGTCCTTACATGAAATCCAAATATTCAATGTGGACGTAATTGGATAGTTACGAGGGTGTCCCAGTAAATCGTGTACTTTGTCCGTATATTTCTTTCCTTACGTTACATTGTGATCATTATTTACAAGACTGTTTGTTAGTCATATTGTTATACAAATAAGGCATTTGACTTATAAGTTTTGGCATTAAAGGCGTCATTTTAATGTTTCACTAATACAAGGTATGTGCATGCGGCGCAAACACTTTTATACTTGTATATTCGATTATATTGAGTTTAAGTGAACAGCAAAATTTAAACTTTAACCTTTTAATTGCATTTTATTTTTGCATAGATATTCGTAGGAATTATCATACCAAATCTCAGATCATATAATATGTACACAAAAGTGCAATACGGGTTTGCACTAAAACAAAATGTGACATGAACGAGATAAGGTGACGTCAGGACAAGATTGAGTCTATGTAATTGCAACTGAGTTTCATAATCAGCCTTGCACAACATGGATGGGTATAATTTTTAATTCGAACACATAGACGGACGGAAGAAATCATTAAGTATACATTGTGCATACTACATAGAGTAGTTATTCATTGTGTAATATATCCACCAAAAACTGGTACCAAAAACTACTGAAAGTGTTATTCAAAATTAAGTTGGATACTTAACCCGTGGACCATTATATCATTGACCATACTAATATTTTGAGACTGATGTAACAATTTTGTAACAAAAGTAAGACAAAACAAATATGTTAAAGTAAATATGAAGTAAATACATTGCCTGTATATGTCACTGTTCACAACAAGACGAACTTTGAGAGTGATTAAAATAATTTCATAGACCTGACGTCTTAGTATGACGTTGACTTGCGCTGTGTTTCCATACCTAGTGTTATTCTTTAATTAACCTTCTAAAGATTTAGCATACTTACAACACATGCATGTAATGGCAGTTAAAAGTTGGAGCTAAAGTTGCGCGTAATTTTTAGTTCACGATTTACTGGGACACCCCTCGTATTTTAATAATTTTAGTTTAATCTGGTTGTAGGAAACATTTAAGTTCTGTTATGACTGTATAAAAGATTTGTTGAACAGAGATGGTGGCAACAAAACTTACTACAACGTGAAAACACTAAATCGTTAGAATTCTGTGAATGGAAGTGAAAATAATTATATCACTGTAAGATGTATTTACGCATAGGAAGATATACTTAATACATGTGTATTAAATAACTGCTATGTGCAGAGACAGTTATTGCTCATCGTTTTGCTTCTATTGAAATTGTTTTTTTTGTTATTTTAAATATTTTTAACAAATTAACCATGGTTTGTTACATTTGTGCCTATCGTACAAGGTTTGAAGAATGACATTTAATTTAAGAAAACAACATTTGACAAAAATGATAACAATTCCAAGTTTCAATTTAATGAAGAAATGTTTTCTTTCGTCGTATAGAAGTGATGATATTATTGAATGATTAAATAAGATCTTAAGCAGTGTGACATTAAATCTAACAATCTAACTTTTAACTTAGCGTAATGTACGTATTGGTTAAACAATTGTAGGAGATAGATCAAGCTATACACTTACAAGTATTATGCCATAAGAATAAGACATTGAATATGTACAATAACATCAAGATGAGATATAAACTTACCACACATTTTGTAGGATAAATTAGTACTTGTCTTTGTTCGCTTTATATTTTATTTATTGTAATACTCACTGTTTAATGTTGCATTTACTCGCGTTTTTACATTTCTAATCGGTTGTTTCACACCACAGGTTTATCAGTTATGCTATAGTTTCTTTTGTTAAAATCATCTTATGTTGTAGGGTCAAATTTGTTAAAAACCCTTATGTACACACTGATTATCAACTATTAGTAGTCACAAGTAATGTCTCGAGGGTAAATTGGCCTCGTGCTCTCTTATGTGTGCTGGCAAAATGTGACACGCGCTAACGAATCTACGATAGCTTTTTCACCAACTTAGTGAAAAGCAGGTTGATATAATGTCAGTCAAATTACTTCATGATCGATATCAATCAAACAAGTCTAGTTGACCATTGTAAAAAATGACACATACAGATTGCTATGTGTAACAAATTGTGAACGCATTCAAACGTAAAAATTATATTACGGTGTTTCCGTCATAAGCATGCGTTATCTTAACTATTACTGACACAGAATCGCGGTGCATTTAATAGTACATGAACTTCTTATTTTAGCCTATTTTGTGTTACGTTTCTATTTTGCTTTTTTGTTATCTTCAATATTGATTTTTTGTCAGTTATTGTTACGGTTTCTTTAATTAAAACTTAAAATCATCTTATCTTGTAAGGATAAAGTTTGTCCAAAACCCTCATGTATCCAATCAAAACTCAAAATCAAAATCATTTATAGTCAACAGTAATGTCTCTGAGGTTAAAATTGGCCTCGTTCCAGGGTCAGTTTTATAAAGCTAAATATGAACGTGTTAAAAGATTTTGTGGCGGATGCTTTTAGAACCATGTTCTAACGTGAGCGGTAAAGTGTTTAGAATTCTCTTATGTGTGCTACCAACATATTTAATGCGCTAACGTATCTATGATAGCATGTTTCACCAACTTAGTAAAAATAGCTGATTGAGAAATTGTCCGTCAAACTATTTCATAACGAACTATTTCTTGATCTACATCAAACACACAAGTCCATTGACCATTGTGAGAAAATGACGGATACATATTGCTATATTAAACACGTTTTTTGAGAGCATTCAAACGTCAAAATTATGTCCGCCACTAGCGTACGTTACGTTATCTTTACTAACAGAATCATTGTGCATTCAATATGTGTTCTACTATATTTAATAGTGTCGCTTATTATAGCATATTTTCATGTTATGTTTTTATTTTTTCTCTTTTTTGTTAACTTCATTGTTTATATTTATGTTCACATCTTTATTTCTATATTTTTATTGAATGATCGTGTTTGTCATATTTTACGAGTTGTTTGTTTCTGTTAAACTATGTATGAAATGTATAAACTTATTCTTGTAAAATGTTGTTGTTTTCATTTCACAAACACGGGCAATGCCATGGCGATTAATTGTAGAAATTAATTTATCAGAAATGTGACCCATTCGCATGTGGGCTCTCAACTTGATTGGCATGTGTAATGCATTGATAGATAGGGCCTACATCTATATGTTACAAATGTGAATTTCTGTAACTTGCAATTTGGTTCTTACAGGGACCATATAGTGTCATTGGTTCCTATAACAATTTTGTCAGACATTGTTCATGTTTTCAATGTCTGAATTTTATCAATACGTTGACGTACAGTTAGAATATGTTTCTTCTTTAAAATGAATTATAGAACTTGATTGCACAGGTACATTGGGTTTTATCAAACACATTTATAGCCAATATGTTCACACAATAAGGTCTACGATTTTGTTTCAGTGAAAGTAAAATAATACTGAATTTATCTGTACATTTGCATATTATAATGTACTCTACAATATACAGGTAACATTTGTAAAAGGGTAACGGGAGACGCTTATTCAAAGACAATGTAGGTGCTTGCAAATGTACTTCCCTTGCAAGAGTTCCAAATGTCTCCATTGTACGTAAATGCTACAAGATCTATGGGCTTGTGTTCTCATTGAAAGCTCGGCTATCGTAAGAGAGTCATCGATAAGTTAACCTTGCTCTGGGTCGAAATGAGGGAGAGGTAGTGGTATTACTTTGCGTCTGGCGTTGGACATATATGTAATTGTAAAGCCTGGTTGACGCAGTTTATATGATTCTTTATTGTTAAAAGCTATGTATAGTTTGGACGGCTGAAACGCACTGTGAGCTGTTTTGTATATATTTTATGTTTCGTCTTTCTTATTTCTTTTGTTTGATCACAACCTTAGGTTTAGGTAGGCCCCGAGGAAAATATTTATATAATTTGCATATACATTTATATTGTATTACCATTTTGTTAATCTGTACATGTATATTGTTGCTTTCCGCTCGGTACACGTTACACATCTTTAATCACGAGACGAGACCGTTTTTATCCTTTTATTATCAACTTAGGTTTACACGATTTCTTCCCTTTTATTAATACATCGTGTATTTTATTAACATGGCAATTCAAGATTAGCAGTGCTTTCAGTAACGACTGTTAGCCATTCGAAACAACTTTGGCGATCGTCTACGAAGATTTGCGTAGAAGATCATCGAGATAGTTCCGAATGGACTGTTAGCGAACGTTACGGGTAGGAAGAATTAAACCCGAAGACAACCCAACCCGTGAACAACTCAACACAAAGTTGGGACAACTCAACCCGTTTGTCGGGGATTATTGAACAGGCTACAGTACTTTTATAACTCTGACACTCAACAAAGACACACTGAGTGACACAAGACTACAACTTATTGAATTTATTATGATAAATCGTGTAATAATTGATTGGTAATGTTTTGTTATGACCTTAATATAATTATAGGCACGGCATATTGATGGAAAAGTTTGTTTGTTTGTTTGCTTAGTTTAACGCCGTTGCAACACATTGTATATATCATATAAAGGCGGTCAGTCAAACTACTCACTCCTCCTGGAAAGGCTAAAATTCTGGATTTAACTGTTAACCAACTACTAAGCGCATACTTTCGTCAGTGACTGTCAACTGCCCTACATGATTAAAAATCTTTGGTAGGAGGGAGAATGTCCGTAGAAATAATTTCATGACCAAGCTCTACGAAAGTATTCCCAGCCCGGGAATCGAACTTACGACCCCTCGATCAGTAGACGTGCGTGCTACCAACTGAGCTAGCCGGGCGGCTGTTTCATGGAAAAGACATTCAACTTAGTGAAGTTGTTAGTTGGTCTTAAGGGCCATATATTTAATAAACAATTAAATCTCCATTTCGCCAATGTTTTATATGATTGTTAGAAGGCCTAAGGGAGGTAACTAGAAACCGAATCGACACAAATTTCAGTTTGGACAGTATACAGAAATTAATCCGCCAGGACACAGCTCTGAGGCACACCTGAAGGTACTGGTATTGGTTCTTGAATAAAAGCAGACGCCATTAAAAACGACAGTCTGATATATGTTATATAGAAAGCCTTTGATCCATGTCAGGGCCTTTCCTCTTACTCCAAAGTTATTCATTTTAAGATTTTTTTCATTGTTGACTTATTCAAATACCTTACTGAAATCTAAAAGTATAAGGTCAACTTTTTTGTCTAATTGATGTAACTATGTCATTGACAAGCATTAAAAATTGTGTTACACATGATCTTTTTTCTCGGAATCCATACTGAAGATGGTATAGGATTTTATATTCAGTAAAGTGTTTGACTATGATGGAAGAAACTATAAGCTCAAGGACCATACAAAGTACACATGTTAGGGAAATGGGTCGGTGTTTGGAAGGATTTGACCTGGTTCCTTTTTTGTAAGATTTCCATTGTGATTGTAGTTTTCCTTTATTTAGTGATTTCTGGAAGATTTTGTAATAATGGACACAGGTAATGTAAGATACACACTTAGATAAGGTATAATTCACTAATGTAAAATTGTGTTTTCGACCACAGATTTTTTCAGAAAAGTTGTCTCTAATTGTTCATTGGATTTTCAAAACTTTTACAATGTCAAATTTTTAAATTATATTACAAATTACTTTGATTCGAGTACCAATACCAGTACCTTCAGGTGTGTCTCAGGGCTGTGACCTGGCGGATTAATGTCTGTATACTGTCCAAACTGAAATTTGTGTCGATCCGGTTTCTAGTTACCTCCCTTAGGCCTTCTAACAATCATTGTTTGTACTACTTCGTTTGTGTAAAGTTGTACTTTGGAAATTATAAATTTTTGTGAACAGGGATATTTTATTATATTGATTTTAGTCAATGTATGAATGAAATTTGCATTTTTAACTCTTAGTGCATCTGTACGGGGGTGTACACAATATGATTGGAAGATTTTGTTTTAATTGCTTTCACTGTACTTCATGTAAACTTGCATGAAAGTTTACATTTTTTTTAAATCACTTTTTTCATAAAAAATAATTACTAGACCACTTTTTTATATTTTTATATTTAATTATTTGTTTCTTTAATTAGGATTAAAATGAAAACTGAAATTTATGAAATTTATTTGTAAATTTCAATTATTGCAACCACACCCATTTTCAAGCCATGAAGGACATTCGTGAATAGCATAGTCCGTTTAATATTTGGCACGAAACATCATACAACATAATAATTCAAACGCTTCACGAAAAGCATTGCTTAATTCAATAACTTCATTTGACATTTAATAATTTACAAAATGCAATTTGAAGTTAATCATTACCTAAGTCGTAAGTCGTACACATTTATAGTCCAACAGAATTAACCTGAGCTTGACCTTTATGCAAGAATATATTAAACTCAGTATTTACAGTCTATTTTGGTCTTCGTTTGTAAATCGCGCTTTATCGGAAGCCTTCGGCAAAATGCACGTACTCAACAAATAATTTTGTTTTTATAAGAATAAATGCTTTAAAACTGTGCCATAATATTGCTAACTTATAGTGCGTACAAAAAACAAAGCACTGTTTATAATAACAATACAATGAACTAACCCACGACGAGGGATGCCCATGATGACTTTAAAATAAACAATTGTTATATGTTTTATAGTGTCTTAGTAGTTGGTGTAATGGAAAGCGTTCTACCATAACAAGCATGATATACCAAGTGGTGGTGGTTTATCAACCATTCTAATTTTGTTAAAATGAATTACACAAATTTTATTTTCATTACTGCCTACCCCTGAAATGAATTGTCTCATTTCTAATGTTAGACAACGGTGACCCCCTCTCAGCCAATCAAATTGCTTAAAAAGTGTTTGATAAATCCCATAACACACGGTAAAGTGTTTGATATTATCAGATCGTTTTCTCCGTGCGTTAAACTCGAGAAAACATTGACTGAAAGTATGGGGTGGATCCAGACTTTTTTTTAAGTGGGGTGCACACTAAGAACAAAATGAAATGTTATAGTTCGTATACAAGCGGCCACGAACATTGCAAAAGTCTAATAATGATCTTATTTGTTGACAAGCGTAAGTCATTAAACAGTACAACCCCTTGTTAAAAGTCTAGATCCGCCCCATAATCAATTTAATACAATTAACTGAAATGCTTCAATAAGCTTATCTGTATTTAGTCTGGATTACCTGCCCCTTACCACTATCGTTATCAGGTCAGGCAAAGCACGATCATGGCTGCACTCCCAGTTTTTATTCAGATAACAAAATTATCGTATACGTTTCTTTTTCTGCATGATCATTTGTTAACAATAGTAACTTTAGTAGGAATTCGGTACAATATAAGAAATTCAAAGTCGATTTACTGATTGCTCGTATACTTAGCGAACAATTAAGCAAAAACCATGTCTCGAAGTGAACACAATTCAGATGTGAAATAGTCTTGTTAGAATTTCGGAAACTTTATTTATCATAAATGTAACCGAACTACTTAAAAAGGTATCCTTGTACAATGATCTTTAGATTTAAGCCCATGTAGTGAGAAATGTTCATATGAAAACCTTATTATCCAATACCTAATTCATTAATAGGGCGCGGCCATTATCATGCTTTGCCTGACGTTATTTTACCTGTCAAAGTACGACTGGGAACCGGACAAATCTATTTGAAAGCTAACCGAAGTTTTGAGAAATTAACTGTCCTTATTGCTTATTACCGGGAGACAAGGAAGCGCATTTTTTATAAGTCTAAAACTACTGCAAACGAATGATTTTATTGAATTCATCCGATCAAGTTAATACTACATGTTATGTTATTTTAAAGAAAACCAAGATCTATATTTAAGACAAAAAGCTTTTCGATCAATTGTATTTTGGATAGTTCATACTTTTAACAAAACAAATGTTTAGGCGTCATCATGCACAAATGTTTATAAAACATAATGTATTTAACAATGTAATTGAGATTTTCTACCATTTTTGTTCACGACAATCGTCTTGATGGTTTTATTCAAAGGTCCACTTGTTCCTACATAATAGAACGACCAGTATTATGTAACACAATGCAATTCACATCTATCCACTCCCTTGATTACATATTAAACCGACTATATATGAGAAATATTGTCTCAATTGAATATTCGCATGTTTAGTAGGTATAACAATGCAGAAAATGATGAAATTCGTAAAACAGTAACATGTACTTACAGCCTAATAACACTCTTGGTTAGCAAAAACATTCTTTAGTTTTGCGATAAAGAATTATTCCTAAGACGACTCACCACTGTGATTATTTATCAAAAATGATTTTTTATTTATTGTCTAACTGCCGATATGTACATAGGCACAAATATTTATGACCATGAATATTATTCGTTTTTTTCTCAATTGTCAAAGCATGAATAATTTCACGATGACTTCGTGCTCTTTGTCTAACACTCGAGATATTGAGATAGTGTGTAATCATTCACCGTGAAATTATTCAAACTTTGACAGTTTAGAAAAAACGAACAATAACACATTCTAAATGTTGTTCATGAGTTTTAATTAGCTTTCGCACGAAATTCACGACACAAATATCGTACGCTTTAGATTAAGGCCAACCATATTTCTCTGCGTTTTATATGGCTTTAAGGTGACAGTAGTATAAATACGTGACAAAATAAATGAAAATGGACATTATAAACATATAATTTCCTACCCGTTGTCTAAGTCGGATAGAGTACTCGTAGCAGTTTGATATGAGATTTATCAACTCGCTTCGCTCGTTGATAAATCCCATATCAAACTGCTACTCATGCTCTATCCTATACTTTACCAAAACACGTTTTGTTTTTTTGTACGCGCTATACTTGTAAAATTACAATAACATGTCACTTTTACAAAAAAAAATACAGTCACATAGGTTATTATAAACACGTGTATAACCGTATACACGCATACGGAAACTCACGATTTAATGTAAGTGAAGTGTGTAATTATTATAATTCGGTAGTTCAAGCTCAGGTTAATATTGTCGCACCATACCTGATTTCCACAGGCTTCGAACATGTAAGTTAATCATTACCTTGATATACCATGTTCGAGTTCCTTAACTTTGTGTATCACATTTATGTGGGTTTAGCCTTAATATTCTTATCGAACCTATACCTATCTCGAGTTTGTAGACTATATCAATCTAAGTCGTGCCAAATAAAAAAAAATGAAGAGCTTAGAAACAGAATTGGGAATAATTTTCATGAAATAAAAACTTAAAATTACAGTTGTAAATGCATCATATTTTTTCATGAGATCTAAAACATCTATGTTTAGAATGTTTCAAATATAGCATCGCCAGTAATAGTATGTTTACTTGTTGTCTGTTTTTGTACGTTCATACCAAAAGATCTATATAGGCAATTATCAGTTTAGCTCATATTTCGACATTATACTGATTTCAGTCAGAAAGTTATATGATTTTCTATTCGAATATTGAAATAGTTATTATTTAATGTACCATTACATTCATCGCAGCATTTGGCCGACTTTATGTCTATGAGCAAAATTGGTTGGTTTGATTGAACATGGAAACGATTATCGGATGTGCGTCGATAGTGTTGCTAATGTTTTATTTCGAGCAAATTCATCGAGATGTACACGTAATAGTCACATTTATAGAACTAGTTTGGTCAGTCCCAACTTTTAAGATGTGTAGAAGTTTTTATATCGAACACTTGATACTTCTTGCATGAAAAGGGAGGTAACGAATAAATTACTTGACCTGTTATTTATTGCTAAGCAATAATCATTTTTTACTGGGTTTTACACCGTGTCAACACAATTTAGGTCTTTTATGGCGTCCAGCTCACCTAACCTAGCTCTCCTGGACCATTGTCTATAACCAGTACTCACCTACCCTTCCACAAGGCCGGAAACTTCCCCATATTATCTAATCAATGGAGGAAAATTGACATTTTTGTCCAATTTTCATGGAAGGGAATAACCTCCCCGGGTTGTATTAGAACCCGTACCCCTTTCGGGACACGATACTGTAAATCCTGGCCCGCTACCAACTGCGCTATCGACCCGGGTTATAAGCAATGATCTACCTATATTTACACACAAAACTACAAAGTAAATATGTAGTAATATGTAAAATTTACTATGCAATTTCGGTTTTAAATGTGTTAAATTGCTTATAACCATCAAAATAATTAATATTTGCTTCAGTGAGCTTGAATATTCGATAGTTTATTTTAAATCGTTCACATTTTACATTTTTAATGTACATAATATTTCCAATACATTTCATGGGTGTATGGTAGACTGAATACAGGTGTGTTAAGAGAAATCTAAACTTCGGGGATTAGAAGTAATTGACTTTAAACGAAGCCTAACATTCACGTCAATAGTTTGTGTAGAGTTAATCTTAAAATACTGATTTTCTAAAAAGAAGTATATGTTTTAAATTATGATTTTGTGTGAATTTATATCTTAATTTAGTAAATTTATATGTTAAGTTAAATGTGTATAAAGATATTACAGAGTAGGAAGTGACTATACTGAAATACATTGGTATGTACACTGTATTTTAATTGTCTGTTACGACTTAATTTAATATGTTCTCAATAATATTATGATCTTCCTTAAAGGTTTTTAACTTTTATTTCCCATCTATGTACTCTCCAATGTAAAAATATTTCATAGTAACTGAGTTGCTATAAAGAAATTTGCATCATCATTAATTATGACATTACGCTTATTCATAACTTCCTATTTTTTTCAAGTAAACTAGAACACTAAAAGCAAATTACTTTAATAAAATATAATGTTGATAATTTCTTGACCAATTATGTACATTCTATGTTTCCGTTTGTGTTATACTTAATTTAATGTTTACTATGTGGCTTGAAAGAAAAGCACAAATCTAACTATAAGTTGCATTTGATGAATGTTGATTACTCCGTTTTCTTTCGTTAAAAATAGAATTGAGTTTTGCAGTGAAACAAACGCTACTGTTATATATGCATGTATGTTATATAACTGACTTAATGATTTTAATAACTCTTAGTAGATCTATAACGGTTAGAACATAACCATTAAATTGGCAGACTCAGTAGACCTAGCAGACACAGCAGAAGATTTGAGCCTTCTGCTATGTCTGCTGGCAGAAAGATACATACATCTGAAGAATCAATCTTTCTGCTGGGACTGTTGGCAGAAGGATTAAATTACAGAAGGTAAAAAATGTAAATGAGACATATACCGACATTTTCCTTCGCTATAAAAATATATAACACTCATGCTAAATGATAAATACAAACTGTCCATGTTTATTGATGATACTTTCACTCTATGTAGATACACTGTATCAAATCAACTATGGAAGGTTGGAACTATCGTAGTTTAAGATGGAACATAATGTTACAATTAACATTGATAATGATACTCCTCAAGTTACCTAAATATGCAAGTAAGTGAAAGTGAATTTTGTTCTGTAATTCAGTCAAGAAAAAATGGAGAGACTTTTGTCTTTTGTCAAGGCGATGCTATTCAGTGCGATTCAGTGATGTTCAGTGAATATATAAAATATTTCAGAGCTTCATTGTGTATTTCTAAGGAAGTATGAATTTTTTTCTAACAATCATAAATGTTTCATAACATCATAAATAGTAGTGACGTGATCAACAACTACACATATGCATATTCTCGACTTATGTGAAGAATATGGCATAATGTGTAGTATTATAAAGGCTGTTGTTATCATTGTGACGTATATTTACTGAAACTTATTATTATCAAAACTGTTGTTTCAAAGACAGACATCCAACTTCTACTTTTGGTTTATATATACCTTTGCGTTGAAATGCAATAAATAAAACATACAAACAATTCGGAAAGTTTCATCATTAAAAAGTTATTTTTCATTTGAGGTGTTTAAAATAATGTTTGTTCTATTTAAATGTCTCTGTTTTCTTTCAAGTTCATAGACAGAGCTTGTCTTGATTATAGGAGGCTTTAACTGAGGAATATAATGCGTGAATGCAGCTAAAATATGCAATTTCTCTAAATTTGTCAGTCTATTTGTCATGCAAGAAGTTGTCATTCATGTAAATCTATAAATAAACTATGAGTCCTAAACACTTTCCGAAAGGTATGATTCTTTGTAATGCTTTATACAAACAATAAATAAACTCACGACTAACATTTGGTACATATATAACTTAATAAAAAAACTTGAGGCAGGGAGTTTCGTCATATTTACAAACATTTTTACATTGTCTGGCGATCATTGTTTGAATGCGTGACTTCAAGCTTAGGTACAACGTTTTGTGCTTATTTGAATTCTGTATGATTTTGATAATAACATACCTTTCAAACCATTAGGTCTTATTATCGATTGTATATGATTATATGGAACTTTGATTATTTATTATTATATTTCGTTGATACATTTTCAAATTGTAGAATTATACACTCTCACTAAGATAACTTGTTTTGCTTTTAGAATCACAGACTTGCCACGTAAACAACTGTTCTTCACAATGTAAAGGAAACACATGTTATAGTTGTACTGATGGTTATTATCTACAATCTGGATCATGTATAAAGTGTGAGCAATCTATACCAAATTGTTTGAAATGTAGCAGCAGTACTAACTGTACTGATTGTAATGATGGTTATTATCAACAATATGGATCATGTATACAATGTCAGCAATCTCTACCAGGCTGTGCTACATGTAGCAGCAGTACGTCATGTACTAAATGTAATGATGGTTATTATCTACAATCTGGATCATGTGTACAATGTCAGCAATCTATACCAGGCTGTGCTACATGTAGCAGCAGTACGTCATGTACTAAATGTAATGATGGTTATTATCTACAATCTGTATCATGTATACAATGTCAGCAATCTATACCAGGCTGTGCTACATGTAGCAGCAGTACATCTTGTACTAAATGTAGCGTTGGTTATTATCTACAATCTGGATCATGTCAAAGATGCCCTGATAGATGTACTACATGTACAAGTTCTTTACAATGTACGACATGTAAGGACACTTATTGGAATAGGTACAATGGATGCAATTCATATTGTTCCGAATATTGTTTAGATAGACGCTGTAATGATACCACAGGATTTTGTTATTCATGTATTAGTGGCAAATACGGTCCACAATGTAAACAATATTGTAATTTATGTAAAGATGGACAATGTGGACTTAGAAAATGTACAAATGGATGTAAAGGTGGTTATTATCAATATAGCACAGATGATGGGTATTCATATTGTTGGAATTGTGAATTTAATTGTATCACATGTTCTAATGGAACATACTGTACTCAATGTGAACAAGGATATTACAGAAGTTATTATCGACAGCCAACCTATGGTAGAGACACAATAAGGTGTATACAATGTTCCGATGGTTGTATGGATTGTACTACTGAATATTGTCACGAAGATTGTACATGCAGTAAACCAGTAACCCCGGGTACCACACAATCGATTAATAAAACAAGTAAGTATCCAATTCATTATGACAATGTTTACATATGCTTCTATGATATATGAATAATCATACTCAAGTCTAAACTAAATGATGAAATGTTATCGTTAAGCTATTAAGAAATAGTTCTTTAAATACATCATTAAAATTTGTTCACATAGGTCCGCTACAAACAGTATATCATTAAGTTTCGACTACGGTCAAACTTTACTATGTGCAAAAGTTATGAATTTTATACGAGAAGTGATAATGCTCTTATTTCTACAATACTATTTAGTACATTCAAAATGTTACGTACACAAATGTGCAATTTTTAGGAATCTAAAGGAATAAATGTTTCATTACATATTACTAAGTGTTAGAACGAGATGTATGAAAAGATATATAATAATACAATATCACACGGTACTGTACAAAGGTTGACATAATAAAGGTTATACTTGTCTTAATTGTAATTTTCTGTAAAGTAATGTACCATTGCACATGCAATTGTGATATTGATATTTACCAATTTACTGTCGTTATAGCAACAACTTCAAGCACAACCACAAAACCAACATCAACATCTAATGATCAACAAACATCCACACAGTCAACAAATAATTCATCTGATAAACATCAAGAAACAAATCCACCTAATGCTATGACTCTTACTACTGTTACATCAACCAAACCACCAGACATATCACAGACTGACTCTAGTGAACAGAAAGCAGAGGATAATTCATCTACAATTATCGGTGCTGCTGCCGGAGGTGGAACAGTTGTTGTTCTTGCAATTGTTGTTATCTTCGTGGTGTGCCTCATTAAACACAGGTATAGCTGTACATCTTTTATATATGTTGTTGTTTATATATATACATAATATTCATACATGTACTATTTATTACGTTCATTATTTATATTAGCGCCGTCATACATTTTAGGTTTTACATAATTTAAAGTTATGAACGTAATATTATCTTTAATTTCAAAAAGTCGAATCTTATAAGTTACCACAGCACAATTTGTTATTATCTTGCAGGTCAAAAAATGCAAACCAAAATCAAATTGAAAATCCAATCGAAGCACCTGTAAACTGTGAATCTGGTAAGTGTGCATTCTATACAGATTTAGTGTAAAACAATATTAAAATTCACAAGTACTAGATCTGCATGTACTAAGTATTTCTTTTACATTCCATTGCCCTATCATTTAACCACAAACATCGTGAAATTTAGAATACAACTGTTAGTAGCATAATAGTATTAATGCAGAGGCCTAATTAAGTAATTTAGGTGTACGATCGTAATCACATCACTTATCCAAATAAATACTGCTAATGAATTCCTCCACAGTAGAAATTCTCCAAAACCAGATTTGACTAAATACGAATGTTTTGATGGTCTTTATATTTTACATGTTTCTCATATTTCCAGAAAAAAACCCAATTCTGTAATAATTTACATTTCCCATTTTGATTTGATATTATCATTTTAATACTAGACTATCCAGTATACGCCAAACCAAATAAACCTTCTACATCAAACAATCAACTAGCTCAAGATTATCTCTACGCTGTACCAAATAAACTGAAACAAAGTTCAAGAAAACATACTAAAAGTGAAATAGATGAACCACAGAGAGTTTCCTATCGTAATATAATGATTGATCTAGAGGTTAAACAAGTGACCACTGCTGAATCTAATGTTGACGATGTACAACTTGAAATTGTTGATGGTGATGGAGTTACTACAGATATTGACATGGGTAAAGCTGGTATACATTTTAAATACTTAGCTGTTTGGAACTGGAAAAGATAAACTAATGTCGACACTCAGCATTGATATACATGTATATGTATATCTTAACCTGATTACTAATGAAGAATACATGACTTCTCTTATGATGACATAATGGAACTACAGTGCCATTCATAATTACCTTTACACTTTCGTAAATGTATAATTTGTATTCAAACTTTTAGCAATACTTGATAGATTAAAAACATATACTCAGATACATGTATATGTATAACAATTACAGTTGTATAAAGTATCATTACTCTTCTTTCGAATATCACGATCTATTATAACTTTACTAAGGCATAAAAACATCGAAAATAAGATTAAATTGCGATAGTGAAAGACCTGCTTTTTCAAAAGTGTAAAGGTAATTTTAGATGGCACTGTATTCTAAATAGTATAATTATTGTTCAGAATAAACTGACAAGTACATTTTACCCACTCTACCAAATACATTTTACTTCAATTTCTTTAGCCTCTAATTGGTCATAGCTTTAAATGTCTGTACATTTATACTGTGGCATTCACACGCACTCCATTTTTCTATGATATCTAGGTGAGAGTATTCCAACATCTGATACTTACTATAACATGGAAGGGTTGATTAGAAGTCAAGTAAAAGTTACACAACTTTTTGATTATGTTAAACAGAAGAATGATTATGAAAAAGAATTTACGGTAAGACATTATTACAAGTATATTCTTGCTTAGAATAAAATCTGTTCTCTGTATTATAAAACTGTTAATAAAAGAATGCCGGTCTGCTCGATGGTATTTATATGAGTCTTTATGTAGTTAGTTTGTCTCCTTTGTTCCATTGTCCTTATGCTCTATTGTCTGTAATTTTAGATTCTATAAATTACAAGTTCGATATTGATTGAGATTGAGTTTTTTCCATTGCTATATTTACTGACAAATATTACAAAAGGAACCAAAACTATTACATGAATTATACAAGATTTTGTGTTATTTCTTTAGAAGTTATTGAAAGGTCTACAGAGAAGTTGTAATGAAGCTCTGAGGCCGCACAACAGACAAAAGAATCGGTATAATGGAATTTATGCATGTAAGTAACTTAAGACTTGTTTTCTCGCGGTATATTTGTATGAGGCAATCATTGGCACATTGCACAACATTCATCCTAAGCAGTTAGTTATTTTGGTATTAAATACATGTGTTTTTGTTTATTATTTTCCGACTATATAAAGAATTTTGTAAACATTTGAAATTATTTAAACATTTGCTTAGTAAACATACTTGTTTGATATTCTTTGTGTTCATTTATAATAAATATTTCAAACAGAATAAAAGCACTCAAACAACGATACGAAAGTTTATGAAATTCCTTTTGTTGTGTACAAAAGTAAGAAAACGTACCCGAATGTAAAGATTCTTTTTTGAGCGCACGTATTGTAATGAGGAAGTTAAGATGCTTAAATTGTTACCATTCAATTCTGAATCAAAACCGTCTGACGTCGAACATATGAATAGAGAGTGCTATAAATATAAATGTTTGTAGATTTGTTCTTTTCACTAAAGTTACGAATTTTATTTTGCAACAATTTTATCACACAATCGATATTATCTTCCTTGTTATTTTTTTGAAATTATATAATAGTTGGAAAAAGACTTTTGGTAATAAGTTACATAGAAGTTTGCAGCAAGATTATTTAGATTTCGTTTATTTTCCTGTTTCATTGCAGACGATGCAACCAGGGTTGTTTTACAAAGTGGTACATACATCAATGCTAATTATATTGATGTGAGTAATAAATTTAGTACTTCCATCACTTAGAAAATTTCACATTCTTAACAAATGCTGACCGGTATCATTAATCTACCGGTATTTCAAAGTCACGAGTTTTGCAAATAAACCCTTGTTTAACTATATTCATAGCATAAAAAAAGATTATTTAAGCTTAGTCTTTGATAAATATTGTTTATAATATACTGGTTATTTATTTTACTTGCTGTTTTAAACAGTTGTAATTATTAACAACTGCAAATCTACCATGGATTTCTTGTATCTGTTATTGTCACAAAGAATCCTTTAAATTTGCGACGTTTAAAATTGAATAACATTGACTTAGAGCAAAATGCTGTTGTACTGTTTCTAAGGTCGCGTACAGTCGTGTAGTATCGAGGTTCAGCCTTAAAATTGTTTACACTACTTGTTCTTGCTGATCTGAAAATAGCATATCATATTAACACAAGTTTCGTGAACATTCGTCGTATTGTACATGTATTATGTTTAGATATCTATAGCAGATTTACAATTAAGTATACTTCGTATACATAATTAGTAAAAAACAGTACAGTTGCTCCACGAGCTAACAATATAAGTTTACATATCTACTTGCGATATGAATTAACCATTGTTATGTTTGTATTTGATTGGCCTTTCAATTTAATATGTATATCAGGGTTACAATAAAGAACAGGCGTACATCGCATCTCTTGGTAAGTAAGCTCTTTGATAGTCTTTGCATTATTTATTACAAAAGTATTGAAACATACAAAACCCAACTTTATTAATATAGAGTCTGCAATTTATAGATATTGATTAGCAATTCAATCGTTTTATTCAGATTTCTTTATCATGGAACGTTTGTAGCTTTGTATGTCATTGAACTAAGTTTCAA
The DNA here is from genome assembly GCA_025267735.1 of Mactra quadrangularis. Taxonomy (NCBI): domain Eukaryota; kingdom Metazoa; phylum Mollusca; class Bivalvia; order Venerida; family Mactridae; genus Mactra; species Mactra quadrangularis. The sequence continues at coordinate 15,009,383 of CM046302.1, read as the reverse complement.
TAGCTTTAGAAAATAATACTTCTTCACTTGGTATATCTAGTTGTCATTTAACGGTTTGAATGTTTTATAATAGAAGGAAAACCTACTTACAAAAGATATTAATCTGCTAATATGGTGATGTATATACTACATAATTATAAGATATTTTATAAAATAGTAATTTACTTTATGTAACAATACTAGGTCCAACTGCAAGTACAATGAATGAATATGAGACATTTTGGGAGATGATATGGCAACATAATGTTGACTCTATCGTTATGTTGACAAAACTTGACGAAGGTGTAGTAAGTACTTTATTGATTATATCAAAGTATATTATATAAAATGTCGTCAAACTGATTACAGACGGAAAATAATATTGTCACGATCGTTTCAAATTAGTAAAATAAGTCATATGTTACCCCCTGACCATTTGATACAATATATATTTAATGACAAACTTCAAAAACATTTGCTACAAACCACGAAGTAGACATTTAGTCATTTATAATCAATTACTGTTGCATTGAGCTTTTGGTACATGTGTATTTTAAATGTTTGTAGCATTTCAAAAAAATATTTGTTAAGACAACAAAACCACAAATAATTAAGTGGCATAAACAATGTCAAGAAGTTTAATTACTTTTATTATGTTCATATCATTATTACTGTTATATTTCCATGTCCAATAGAAAATGAAATGCGAACAGTACTGGCCAAATCAAGGAGAAGTAATGAAATGTGGACAATATATTCTAGAAGGAGTATCAGAGAAGACTTTTGCTGACTTTGATGTTAGAGACATTTCACTTCAATATGCAGATGTAAGTTCTCTGAATGTTTGCTTTCAGCTACTAACATATCACCTATGAGCATACTAAGTTTTTATTAATTAGTTGCAACTGGTTGACTTTCATTTACTCATGCTTATATATAGGTGTCAAGTGCACTTTTGAACTTTGCCAAATTTCAATTATTCAGAAAAACTGATACTGATATTGTTTATATTCTATTTTGCTGGTCATAATTTTAATCGAAACAATCATGCTTGTGACGAAAGAACAATGCATGTAAAGCTTTTGTATAGTATTTCATTATTCATATTACAATAATACACTATCAATGTCACATCACTTGATTTCAGACATCTGATAAACGTCATGTTATACAGTATCAATATACAGCTTGGCCTGACAGATCTGTTCCTGACTCAGTTTTCTCTCTTGTTGCTTTTAGAGATAAAGTTCAACAACAAAACAGGAAAACAACATCACCTATTGTTGTTCATTGCAGGTAAAAATATTCACATTCAATCAATGTAAAGTACAAATGATATTCTTGGACACGAACATAAATAAGTTCTAGAAAATTTTATATATGACTTCACATTCATCTTTTCAACTTCTCTTTTATCTATCTCATCAGAATGTAAAGACTATACCTTTAAGATGTTATCTTTTTCCTTTTCCTTTTGAGTATGAGCTAGTAAAATGACATGAACAGACAGTATTATCTTCTCGAAGGTACATATTTTGGTAGTGTATGTCTCTTATTTAGTACAAAATACACATTTGTAACAAAATTACCAAATACTTATGTATATGAACCATTTGCAACAATATTTATCCTATGGCAGGTTTTTACTTGTTGTGTTCAACAATTAAAATCTACATTAGCTTAAAATTTGAAAACCCGGGTCGATAGCGCAGTTGGTGGCGCGCCGGGATTTCGAATCTCGTGCCCGAGGGGGTGCGAGTTCGAATCCCACTCGGGGAGGTTATACCCTTCCATGAAAATTTGACTATAATGTCGATTTTCCTCCATTGATTAGATAATATGGAGAAATTTCCGGCCTTGTGGCAGAGTAGGTAAGTACTGGTTATAGATAATGGTCCAGGAAAGCTAGGTTAGGTGCGCTGGACGCCGTGAAATGACCTAACTTGGGTTGATACGGCGTTAACTCCAACAAATTAAAATATCAAAATGTTCTTACTTATTTTGACATCACTTAAACATGTATATATATATATATATATATTTAAGCGCTGGTATTGGACGTACAGGTACATATATAGCCTTAGATTATCTTCTACATCAAGCTAGAGATGAAACTTTCGTTGATATATTTGGTTGTGCTATTGGTCTACGTGGACAAAGAGTTAATTTGATACAAACTGAGGTATGGTTTCATTACTGAGTCACTATTTATTTAGCTATAAAACATCTACAGTTTATTCTAAAATCTGACCTCAGCAGTCATTATGTTATAGCCTAGTAGACGTACCTTTTAATCTTATTTGTATATTCTCGTTATCGCGTTTGAAAAGTTGCAATGCTGAACTATTATAAACATACGTAAATGAATGACAGCGAACTTTAGAGCAATGTTAAATTTCGAAAATTTCACGAGGTAGAATTGTTCATTTTGGTGGTTTGTGGATAAAAGTTTTACTTATACACGACAATTAATTATTGTAACGAAATTTTTTTTTACAGCAACAATATGAATATCTACATCATTGTGTTTTGTATGAGATCACATGTTCAAGTGAACCAATCAAAGAAGTGAAACTTAAGACAGGTGTAAATAATGAACAAATATCCACTCAATATGATGTAAGTACTTATGTATATGTGTTGTAGTTTTCACTATGTTAGCATCGCATCGTAATGTTTATTTCAATAGTTCCAACACATTTAGACTACATGTAACTTTACATTTTAAAACTCACTTCCGATTTTATGCATTTTCTGTCCATGTGGGCCAGAATTATAACATTAGTTTTTGTACACATCATTTCCGTTCGTTTAAATGTTTTTCATATAATTACATACACAATAAATATTTCATTTAAATCGTCTCAACGAAATATGTTGTTGAATATAATTTATATAGCTGATTTTTATATTGATGCCTTTACTTTTTTATCATCATATAGGCTTTGAAAGCCTTGGAGTCAATAAAAAGAGGTTGGCCATTGACAACAGTGAAGAAATACAAAAGCCAGAAGGGTTCAGATCATTTAGGTAACCAACGTTTCTTTCTGTAGACTCATGTCGTTTATTGGCTTGTACTTGTATTGGTTTTGCTCTACATATATTATCTTTTTTTATTTTGCTACTAATGTAACGGCTTACAAAATGTTTGAGATAAATTTGTTATGCCAATGTTATTTGTAAACGTATGTATGTATTTAATGAAATACATATAATTGGTCAATTGCTTTAGTGCAAAATTATTTATATTTTTGTTATTTAATTAAATAGTGTAGTTAATTGAGAAACAACATATTTTTTAATTATTAACAGAAAATTGTTTTAGTTCGGAAAGTTGTATTAGTTATTGAAATTTTCAAAAAAGTTTTGAACGTTTAAGGAAACTTTTTCGTAGCCGTTTGATACCAAAATAATTTGAATTAACGTATACTGATTTATGTTTTGTTCTGTGTTTGTTTTAGATGAGCGATATCGTGTACGTCTACAGTCGTCAAAGATCTCTGGCATCAATGCTGTGTATATAAATGTAAGTTGTGTAAAGATTCAATAGTTTCGAACTTTTAGATGTAACAAGTTGGATTCTGGTTATTCTTATCACGTAGCCTCATTGGTAAAGGTATTGAAAGAACGGATTGTAATATACATATGACTTGAAAACTTTAGAGGCATTGTGCATATTTTAGTTGTGTAACGAAAATAATGTGCTGATAGAACTACTGTAAATGGACTACTCTCTGAGAGGTATAGTTACAGCATCTTTAGTGATTTGTTTTATTATTATATTTTCTAAAGTTTTATTCTTACTTATTTCAGAGTTATCTCAGACAGAAACAATTTATTATGTCACAGACACCACGATCATCAAATATACAAGAGTTTATCACCTTGATTCATCAAGAAAAATGTTCCCTTATTGTATGCTTGGATGACGACAGTGCACCGGTGAGTTATAACATACACGATTTGTGTTCGATATCTAACATGATTACATAAATGTATGTACAAGACCATCCAATATTAGTTAAATAGCATGTGTATTGTTATATCAATATCGGGTTCTATGTTCCTCATGTTTAATATGATCTTCATATTTAATCACACCTAATTGTCAGAATAAATGATTGAATCATATCTTTATGTAGGCTCTCAAAAATTGCTGGTGCTGGTTTTTAAATGTATGTACTTGTTCTTTGAAATGACGGGTGCTGATTTGAAAATTCAAGTACATTTACACTCAAATGAAAATGAATACTATTACAGTTAAATGTATGATATATTTGTATATTACAGAACACAGGACAATACATCCCATCTGACAACAAAAAGATTAAGATAGGACAGTATGACGTAACATATACAAAAAGCCATAATTGGGATGATTACACTGTTAGGGAGCTCAGACTGTTACATTATGTAAGTTAAAGCGTCCTCTAAAGTAAATCAAGCAATTTGATTAGATCTGTTTTGGCGTAAGAACCTAGAATTGTAGAATAATTATCTGAAATGTTGAGGTAGAATTCTGAAATCTATCCAATCTGATTAAAACCCGATCTAAATTTTCCGCTCGCATACTCGCTAATTTAGATCTGGCGTTTTTCAAACGAAGGTCACGTTGAGGCGACCTTTTTTCATCATAATATTCATGACGAAATTGTTATGATACGTAACTTGTTTACATCGTCAACATCACGCAATTTGAAATGAGCCGCCCAATCGCAGACTGTGAACAATACCGCTGTTAAATTAGCATGCAAAACTTGGTATAAAAATTGAAATTACGAAATCAAATGTGATTAATAGTGCTTTCGTCTAGATGAAATCTACGCATTGATTGGTCGAAACAAAGTTCATCTCGACCACGGAGAAAGCAGAGATCCTGTACGACAACACTCTACAGGATATCTGTTTACGGAGATTGTAATGTTACCATATTATGCAACTGTATTTTTCTCCCATCAGTGATCCAATGGAAGAACAGCTCTAGTTTGGGTCTACACGATTGTTAACAATAATAAATTAGTCTAGAAAGTTTCATTTTGTTTTATATTTTGACTTTCTTGATTTTCTCTAATCGGTATGCTTGTATATATGCTTGCAGGATTCTCATCAGCAAATTGATATACGACATTATCAAATACATGGCTGGAAAGCAGGAGATGTTGTACCATCAGATTCAAACTCATTTTTGAAACTGGTTCAAGAAATTAACGATAAGAAATTTAAACTACAAGATGAATGTTCCATATTGGTTCATTGTCAGTAAGTAAAATTATTCATTTTACGAATAAAAATTGTACAAGGCCTTTAATGTTCCTTCATTACCTAGAACATCGTAATAATTTGATAGCTAGAGCACTGAAATATATATTGTATATATAAATTGCATATTAGTAATCTAACTAGCTGTTAAGTTCGTGTTATCTATGACTAAAATATATAAGTCTATGATTCTGAGGTATCATAAAGCAATTACATGTACATTGTATATGAAATATTCTGCTTGAATGTCGACAAAACATCAACAAATGTTTTTTTTTTTTTTCATTTGCATCTGTTTGTTAAATATTATACATTTCAGTACTGGAGCTGACAGATCAAGTTTATTCTGTGGCATATCTACAATGTTAGAAACTCTAACAATCGATAAACAATTAAGTATCATACATGTTATTTATCACATACGTGAGAGATGTCATACTGCATTCAAAACTTTTGTAAGTACACTGCATTCATTAATCGTATTCATCATTACTCTGCGTAATTGACAAAATGGTAAAGCATTAGTTTCTGTGTCTTTTTTCCCTACCTGGATATTCTAATAAATGGAATAACAGTACATTATCTGGCCTTGGCAAACTTTGTGACTACGTTATTTATTATTTGAAGATAACAGTTATATCACATAGGTAGATGTAATTTTAGCCACACTCTATTCTACAATAGAAGTATGGTTCATGTATTTTAGTATCCACCATGTCATATAATCCTTTGTTTATTATAAGATGACAAAAAGTATTATATACCAGATATTTCGTTTAATTTAGCCGCAACTATGCATCCAAGCCCCCAAATGAAATACAAATATTAAATGATTCAGCATTGAAAGAACGTAAATAAGGATTTTACAATTAACTATAATTTTATTTTGATTCATTCAATACCATATTGTATGTTTTCTGTTGTTTTATTTTTTTATTTACTTGTGTGTTTCATGTATAGTCATATTCTTCTCTCTTGTCATGATGTTCATGTTTGCTTAGTTTAATGCTTGCAATTATCTGTTTATAGATGACGCTTAATAAAGAAATATCTATAGTATTGTTGTGTGGAAGTAATATGATAACTATTTTAGTAATTTTAGTTTTATCTATTTGTAGGAAACATTCAAGTTCTGTTATGATTGTATCAGAGATTTGTTAAACAGATATGGTGACAACAAAACTTACTACAATGTGAAGACTCTACATCATTAGAGTGTTTATATTCTAAAAATCAATATCATGCTGAAAGAGAGTGAAAATAGTTATATAACTGTAAGATATATTTACGCTTTGAAGGAATTACTTAATATATGTATATTAAATAACTGCTATGTGCAGAGACAGTTTTATTCTATTTGTTTATTTATTTACTCACCATGTTGTATTACTTTGACCATGGAGAGGATGTGTATAGGCATTATATGCCTGTTATCCAATCCTATTCATTGAATAAAATATGTATTGAATTAGAGACAGTTTTTTGTTCATCGTTTTGCTTCTATTGAATGTTTTTGTTATATTTTTGACTAATTAATAATGTTTGTTTTTACATTGAATTATTTGTGCCAGCTGTGTTTGAAGACTGACATTTCATTTTAGAAAGAAAAAATATTTGACAAATGTGATCAACAAGTTTCAATCTATGGAAAAAATGTGTTCTTTCAACGTAAAAAAGTGAATATATAATTGATTGATTTAATAAAATCTTAAACAGAGTGACTTTGAAACTAACAATCTAACTTTTAACTTAGCGTAATGAACATATTGGTAAAACAATTCTAGAAGATAAATCAAGCTCTATTCTTACAAGTAAATGCCATAAGAATTATACATTGAATATGTACAATAGCGTCAAGATGAGATACACATTTGGGAGGATAAATTAGTACTTGTTATTGCTCGCTTTATATTTTATTCATTGTAATACTCACTGTTTAATGTTGCATCTCTTTGCTTTTTCACATTTCTCATCGGTTGTTTAACACCACAGGTTTGATCAGTTATTGCTACGGTTTCTTTAGTTAAAATCATCTTATGTTGTATGGACAAATTTGTACGAAACCTTTATGTCATTAATTGTCAACAGTCATGCCTCTTGAGTTAAAGTTGACCCCGTTCAAGGGTCAATATCATATAGCTAAATATGAACGTGTTAGAAGATTTTGTAGCAAATGCCTTTAGAATTCAGTTCTAATGTGAGCAGTCGTTTTGTATATAATGTGTTCCATACTGTAACTCTCTACTGTACAGCTACTGTAACTACAACTCTCGTGTGTTAACCCACTACCAAAAAAGTACAACACGCTAACATGTGTACGATAGCTTTTTCACTAGCTTTGTGAAAAAAGCAGGTTGACATATTATCAGTCAAACTATTTCATAAATGAACTATTCCATGATCGATATCAAACAAACCAGCCCAGCTGACCATTGTAAGAAAACGACACATACATATTGCTATGTTTTACGCGATTTTTAACACATTCAAACGTCAAATTTAATTTAAATTTTGTTCTACCATATTTGATGGTGTTGCTTACTTTAACATATTTTTATGTTACGTTTCTATTTTTACTACGTTTTGTTAGCTTCATTGTTAAATTTTATGTTCACATCTTATTTTTTATAAATTGCGTTTGTCATATGCTATGAGTTATTTGTTTTTTTACACCATGTATAGAATGTATAAACTTATTCTTGAAAAATGTTGTTTTCTATTATACGAACATGTCAAGTTCAGTTATGGGATGGGAAGTGGCCAACTATAATATTATCAAATGAACGTGTAGATGATGGACAAACATATAAAATCTGTACAAAGATGGGGTAAATCTGGTAGTTCAACTATTGGTAATAATGAATCAGTTTATAATCACTTGTCAAATGTTTAACCTTGCTTGTTGTATATTATATTTTATATAAATACTGTTGTTAAGAGGCTCGTAGAGAAGATTAGGCTTTGCCTAACTGTGTTGCCTCTGTAAGTAAAGCCTTTATTATTTGACACTGGCAATGTCACGGCGATTAATTGTAGAATTTAATTTAACAGAATGGTGACTGTTTGACATATGGGTTCCCAACATGATTGGCATATGGAATGCATTGATAAATAGGGCCTACAGCTATATAATATAAATGTGTTATTCGGTTACTTGCAAGCTGGTTCCTACAAGGACCATATATGGTCCTTGGTTTCTATAACAATTATTTCAGACATTGTTCGCGTTTTCAATGTCTGAATTTTATCATTAGGTTGGAGTAAAGTTAGAATAGGCTTATTCTTAAAAATGTATTATATATTTTGATTGCACGGGTACATGGGGTTTTATTTAACACATCTATAGCCAATATGTTCACACAATAAGCTCTTAGATTTTGTTTCAATAGAAGTCAAATTAATTTTTTTTTATTGAACTTATTTGTACATTTGTATACCATAATGTACTCTACACTATAGAGGTAACATTTTAAACGGGTAACAGTAGACGCTCATTCAGAGATAATGTAGGTGGTTGCAAATGTACTTCCCTTGCAAGAGTTCGAAAGGCTTATTAGGTCTCTATTGTATTTGCTACAAGATTTAGGTCTCGTGTTCTCATTGAAAACTCGGATATCGTAAGAGAGTCATGGATAAGTTAACCTTGTACTGGGTCGAAGTGAGGGAGATGTGGTTGTATTATCTTTGCGTCTGGCGTTGGACAAAAATGTAGTTGTAACGCCTGGTTGACGTAGTTTATATGGTTCTTTATTGTTAAAAGCTATGCATAGCTTGGACGGCTGAAACGCACTGTGAGCTGATTTGTATATATTTCATGTTTCGTCTTTCTTACTTCTTTTGTTCAATCACCACCGTAGGTTTAGGTAGACCCCGAAGAAAATATATTTATATAAGTTGCATATAAATTTACATTGTGTTACCATTTTGTTAATCTGTATAGTGTTGCTTTCTGCTCGGTACACGTTACACATCTTTAATCACGAGACGAGACCGGGTTTTCCTTTTATTATCAACTTAGGTTTACACGATTACTTCCTTTTTATTAATACATCGTGTATTTTATTTACATGGCAATTCGAGATCAGCAGCGCGTTCAGTAACGACTGTTGGCCATTCGGAACAACGTCGGCGATCATCTACGAAGATTTGCGTAGATCACCGAGATAGTTCCGAATGGACTGTTAGCGAAGGTTACGAGTAGGGAGAACTCAACCCGAAGACAACCCAACCCGTTGATAACTCAACACAAAGTTGGGACAACTCAACCCGTTTGTCGGGGATTATTGAACAGGCTACAGTACTTTTATAACTTTGACACTAAACAAAGACACACTGAGTGACACAAGACTACAACTTATTGAATTCATTATGATAAATCGTGTAATAATTGATTGGTTATGTTTTGTTATGACCTTAATATTATTATAGGCACGGCATATTGATGGAAAAGAGTTGGTTGTTTGCTTAGTTTAACGCCATTGCAACACTTTGTATAGATAATATAACGGCAGTCAGTCAACCTACTCACTCCTCCTGGAAAGGCTAAAATTCTGGATTTAGCTGTTAACCAACTACTAAGCGCATACTTTCGTCAGTGACTGACAACTGCCCTACATAATTAAAAATCATTGGGATAATGGCCGTAGAAATAATTTCATGACCAAGCTCTACAAAAGTATGCACAGCCTGGGAATCGAACTCACGACCCCTCAATCAGTAGACTAGCGTGCTACCAACTGAGTTAGCCGGGGGGCTGTTTGATGGAAAGGACACATATAAAGGGCCATATATTTAATAAACAATTAAATCTCCATTTCGCCAATGTCAGCTTCATTTCGCTTCATTGTGTGTTTTAGTCATACAGTCATACCGTCTCACATTGCAACGATTGGTAAGCACAGGAATCAGAAGCGTTCCGAACGTGCAAATTTAGTTCGAAAAAAATGAGGATATGTTACTCCCTTTTATTTGATTGTGGAAAGGCATAAGGGAGGTAACTAGAAACCGGATCGACACAAATTTTAGTTTGGACAGTATACAGAAATTAATCCGCCAGGACACAGCCCTGAGGCACACCTGAAGGTACTGGTATTGGTTCTGGAATCAAAGCAAACGCTATTAAAACGACAGTCTGATATGTTATATAGAAAGCCTTTGACACATGTCAGGGCCTTTCCTCTAATGCCTCAGTCCCGTAAAATCGTGGCTTGTTGCAGACCCGTACGTTTAGACAGTCGTGGGCCGTTGGAAGCCGTGCGTATCAAGGTGACGGTACGCACATGGTACAAAACAACACACCAGTACCGAGCCGTAGCTGGAAAATAATGCATGTTAAGGTTCTGGAACTGTAATGGTGACCTTCCACAATCTTTATTATGATATTGTTTCTTGAATCTATACTATTAAAGACATTGAATGGTGAATGTTTAGGGAAGTTTACCGTTTGTAACTTAAGTTATGTGCATTTTTATAACGTGACCCTTGATTTTCGAACAGACCGTAAATTGTGCCGTGACAAAAATGCAAAAACAGTTTTTTTTTCAAATTCTACAGTTTTATATTCACATTTTAATCTATTTTCCTGTTACACATGATAATCCAGGACAATCAGATTACACTTTGGACAAACACTTATAAAAATATAGTGCTTTGTATACATGTACCCCCCGAGCAAAAATCCGAGTTTTTGGGAGTGTTCAAAAAATTACTCTATCTTTAAAAGTTTATATCTCAAGTCTAAAGTTAGTTAGACACATGCAACCAGTTTTAAAATTTTTTCTGCCCATGATATAAAATATTAAAGAAAGTTTACCCATTCTAAAAAGTTTTATAAGAATCTGTATAAGATTACTACAATGAAACTGCAAGAGAATTTATAGCGAAGAAAATACGTCAAAATAGTAAATTACAGATAATACTCTTTTATTGAAATTTATCATCTAAATTTGTACTGGATTTAGAAATATGAATGTAGAACTCTGGATTATCATATAAAACCTTTTCTTTACTGATTTTTGCTGGTTTGAGGGAAATATTATAGAAACTTACAACTTAACACGTTTTTCAAAAAAAATTCTGACTAGTTAGGCATAACGGAGTCAAACACTTTTTGTATTAGAGACTCTTGGTTGACTATCACAGTTTTGACTCATAAACACATTTAAAAGTCCATTCTGACCACCCAGATAAATATCAGAGGAAGTTAAGCAGGCTTGTTAACCCTTTACTGGTTGCGACATGTGTGTAAAGTAGCCATTTTTTCACCATTACGCGCAATGACTATTTCAAGAGGCTCTAGTTTCATTACTAATTATCATACAGATATGCAATTTGGCCATGTTATTACCTGGGTGAATGTCTTTCAGAAAAACCAAGTTGAGCCCCGATCCCCGTTACCATGGCAACGCTGGGGCGGAGCAAAAACAGCAAAAATGCAATTTTCGCTCTTTTTCCACCCCACATTTGCGTTTCAAACAGTAATATTTTCCATAATTGAGGTCTAATGTGCCAGGTCTTTTCAGATACAGAAAACGTGTTTTCTTATCAGCATTTGGCGCGATTTTTCTGCACTGTATGACCCCGATTTTTTTTCTGGCGATGAGGGGCGCTGCGACCCCTTCAAACCCCAGCAAAAAAGGGGGGCACATTCCCCCTTCGGAATCCCCCTGAGACAACTTTTTTGGAGGGAGGCGCGTGAAAAAAGCTTATTTTTTGGAGACAACTATCCTTAAGTGAAATTCACTTATTCCAGTTAAAAATCACCATTTTCAAGGCTGTGGCAGCCATTTTGGAGGGGGGGGGGTCTAGACACATAAAAATGCGGGATTGAACGGTTAAGGGTTAAACCTTCTCCTGTCGTGTTTTCTGCAATAGTTTTGCATACACATTTTGACACCAGACTTAGTAATGTTGGCATAGTTTTAGCCTTAGCTTTCAAATAATGCTGATAATTGTATTATTTACTTTTTAAAAGACAGAAAAGTACAACGATGTTGTCTTCATATGCCTCACATGGGCGGACCCAGCGGGGGGATCAGGGGGTCTGCCCCCCTAGAACTTAAAAAATGTACATGTCCATTAGTGTATTTCTTGCTTGAAAGTAATTTTTAAGTAATATGAAGCAAATTTTCTCGGTGCTTATCGTATGTAAATTGGTTATGTAGTTTTTATTATCAATGTTGATTTTTTCTGCAAATTGTATATAATGTGGTTGCGGTTCGAGGTTTGGACCGCCCCCCTAGAAAAGTTCGGACCCCCCTAGAAAAGTTCGGACCCCCCCCCCTAGAAAAGTTCGGACCACCTAAAAATCCTGGATCCGCCCCTGCCTCACTATATTCTACCGCCTTCCAAATTGCTTAATATGGCGGTGTGTTGTGCGTCATACTTGTATTCGTACCGGTAGGCCTATATGCGGTGATATCTTCTAGAATCAAGCGGTTGTGATGGCAAATTTAAATCGCAAATACAAAATAAAACAGTGCATTTTACTCCTGCACACACAGAATTAACCCAATAGTTATGATCCTATACGACGTAACTTTGTTTTGTCGATAATCCATTACTTTTACATTAACGTCCTCGACGATCACGCTGTCTAGCTTCTGGTATCGCCATTTTCGGAAAATGTGTTACGCTATGACGTCATGGAAAAACCGGGTCGCAAGGTGAAAATTACTAAAAATAGCTATTACGAAACTTGACGACGACAGCTTTTCGGGTAAAACCGGATTATACCGAGCGTCGAAGTTTACCGAAGTTAGTTACAGTTCCAGAACCTTAATAGCGGAACTTTACTGTATTATATATTGTAAATGTTTGTCAAAGGACAGAATACAAAGGTTTAAAAATACTGGATAAAAACGCTGACTAACAAAATGCTCCTCAAAATCATTTTATAACTAGCGTTAACTAACAACTAACAATTTTCGGGATTTCCCCTAAATTTTCTATTTACATGTACTTGCATGAACATTCGTTCTGGTCTATTGCAGGTTTAAATACAAATTTTGTTGAAGAAATTCTATGCTTATTCATTTATTTTAGTACAAACCTATTTTTATGTTATTGAATAAGGTTGTTATTGTAAGTTTAACTGTGGTAACAACGCAAAATAGAATCAGATTACAGCCCTGCGTTCAGTTACCGCGAACGTTACAAAACATTCCGTAACGATACATTCGGAACTCCTCGGCCATTCGCTGCGAATAATCTCAGACATATTTAGACGCTATTTTGAAACTACTGGTGCTATAGCAAACAAATATATGATCGTTTAGGCATTGAGTGATGTTTCGTTTTTAGTCCGTAAATTTTGAAACATCACTCATTGCCTTAACGATTTCTTATTTGTGTATTAGATTAGGTAATTCGCAGCGAATGGCCGAGGAGTAACGAATGTATCGTTATGTAACGCTCTGTAACGTTTTGTGTAATTGAACACGCTACAGTAGTAAAGCTCGTTTAGTATAACTTGAGACAAAATACAACGATAACATTTTTTACACAGGTGGATTTAAGTTCAGAACACGTAATATTATCGACTATTATTTGTGCGTTTTTTATGTATTGAATTTAGTACAATGACACACGTTCCACGCTTTATGACATGTTTAAGACTTAATTTCACAAATCAGCTGACCTCCCTGTTTTATGTAATATCCGAGTCCCAAATATGTATACAAACTGGGTCGTTCGTCTCAAATTACCATAAACGAGCTTTTTTATACCTACTCGCCGTGACGGAAAATATAAAACACGGCTTGCAAATAGGTATCAACGACGTCTAGAGAAGATCAGAATCAGTAGTGTTGATGCATAAGCAGGACGGTAAAAATGTTAGTCGTACAATTAATGTGCTTGTTGCACATTTTGGATTATTGTATTGTAGCTGCTGACCAATCTCAGTGTAGTGTAAATAAAGAAAGTTTAACATGTAACTATATACCAGCTGACATACCTGATGGAATACAAAGTGTATATATACAAAATCTATCGGCAAAAGTTGACAATTTTGAAATTATTGGTGAGCAATTTCATGGCAAGAATTGGGAAAGAATATCAAATTTTCAAATTTACGACCAATCGGGAATACATTTTACTCTGAGGAATAAGTCTTTGACAGAGTTAACTAAATTAAAGGAATTTCGAATAAACAGTGACGTAACACTTGTTATCGAACCCGATGCACTATTAGGTTTAGAATATCTGCATATTTTGGACTTTAGTGGTTGTGCAAGACTTAAGTTGGATATGATAATGAAGGCTGTGACAGGTGCTGTACATGTGCCAAGGTTAGAACAATTAAAATTGTCGCAAGTTCAGTATTTTTGGTCTGGTTTAAGAATTGATAGAAATTTTTCTAAACTGTTGTCGAGAAAACCACTGAATACATTAGATCTTAGTAGAATTCATATCGCTAAATTTGACATCTGTATCTTCAAGGACATGAAATATCTAAAAGTTTTTGATTTATCTGGAGCAAGTGTAGATGAATATAAAGTTTGTGAGGACTTTACAGGTGAAGATTTATATGGACTTAATGTGGATATGAGTTATTCAACATTTTCATCGTTTTCAAATATAAGTCCAAGAGATACGTTTGTAAATCTTAATGTTTATATAAATGAAAACATAATCTCGCTACTCCAAATTAAAACTTTAAATATGAGTGGTGTATTAAAAGGTGATGACCTACGTCTTTATAACATAAAAGTGAAAGCTATTATTAAAAGTAAAACCTCTACTAATGAACTTATACTGAAACAAAACAAACTGAAATATTTTGATTTGGAATTTGAATGTGACAACCTCGACTTCTCCTCTATTAAACTGATTGATCTTTCAGATAATGGAATGGAATATTTTAATCCGAGCTTGTTGACTTGTCTTTCAAACTTGGAACATTTAAATTTGGAAGGAAATGAATTGAATGTAATGCAACAAGAACATGTGGAGAAATTTGGCCAGTTATTAAATAACAGTGAAAACCTATCATTCATTAGTTTAGCGAATAATAATTTGACTAATATTACTGAAGACTTTTTTATGGGAAGCAAAAATCTTGAAATAATTCTCCTTGCTGAAAATAAACTTACCCAGGTTCATTTTAAACTAAATCATCTGAAGTCACTTCGCTTTATTGATCTTTCAAACAACAATATCAAGATACTTGATGTACTATCAACGAAACAACTTGATGCTCTGAGAATAGACGGAGAACCTAACGTACAAATCGCTAATACAATAACATCTGACTCTTACTATACCTCTGCCCACCGAAAAGTGAAACTTATAGGCAATCCGTTTATGTGTAATACATGCAATTCAAAGTCATCAATTCTTTGGCTACTGAGCACTAAACTGACTGAATCAAATCCTAATGATCTAACATGTAAAGATGAAAGTGGAACACAGATAAAACTAACTGATGCTGTGCCTGGCATACAGGATATATGTGATAGAAAAATGAAGATTATTGTACTTTCAACCACCATTGTTGTTGAAATTGCAATATGTATAGTTGTAGTTTTATTGATCCATCACAAAAGGAAACGATGACAAAGACTAAGAAGAAGAAATAACATTATTGAACTTTAAAAGCATGAAGTTGATCGCTTTCCTGTATTTTTGTTCTATTCTAACGACTGTTCAACGACTGTTGGACACTGAACGGAATCTTATTTGTATCGGAGATATAGAATTTCGTTTTGGTATATATGTTCACAATGAATTATTGAGAAACATCGAACGATGCTCAGTGTTTCTGTGTGTAGTTTCAGAAAATTATTGCAAAAGTCGGTATTGCTGCGAGTAATTCAATCAAGCAATACAGACGTCCATTCCAGTTATTTTGATGATGAAGGGAGAAGTGAATATTGAACTAATGACACCAAAAATGAAACTTTTGTTTCGTCATCAAGTAAGAATACTGTGGGAAGAAGACAATAGCGAGTATAGAATGAAGACAACTTGGGATAATGTTTGTAAATCCATTATGGACATAGCAACAAATTAGAATAAACCAAGAAATATATGGAATTTAATGTACGCATCATGAAATATTTTGTCTGAAGGAAAATACTGCAAAAACTCTTTTCATGATTTTATAATACATAACGTTAAAATTAAGCATTGTTAATATATGTAAATGTGTACGTGTATATGTATTCACGTACTAGCATACTGAACAACTTTTCTAACTCATCAGTTATTTTTCGGGTAAAATTTCTAAGATGCATAAATCTTAACTTGAATATCTTCAAAAGGTAAATTATCATTTTGTGTAGCAGAACTATATTGCCTTTTTATTTGTTCAATCAATTCGTTAATTTCTATTACATACTGATGATCTTTTAAAAGTGAATTATTAAATTTCCAGTAAGATTTACCTTTCTTGAACTTATTTATATCTAATTGTAAACTAATTAAAGAATGGTCCGTGCGATAGCCTGGTAAAGTTACTGCAGTTAAAACATCCGTAAATAAATTCGATGAAATTGGGAAGAAATCTAAACGTGCTTGTAGGAGCAGTAGTCCAGTGGTAGGACGCGCGCTTAGGGATCGAGAGGTCCTGGGTTCGAATCCCATTAGGGGCACTGCTAATTTCCTTGGGCAAGAAATTTACCTGCGATTGCTTCACTCCACCCAGGTGTAAATGGGTACCTGCGAGGGTGGTATAATTCCGTTGTGCCAATTTGTCGGCTGCACTAATAAGCGGAGTAAAAAGACTCCCCAGGGAGATTGATTGATAGATACCAGTTGCCCAATGACCAGGGGTAATAGCTTTAAAGTCGATAAACGTGCGTTAGCATGAAACTAAGACTATAAAATGCAATAACTTTCTTCATTGGATTGTTTGAACCAAGTATACTATTTGGATTCTATGTTTACTGTTTAGTTCTCTCCAACAGTATATTAGATCATATTCTATTATTAATTGTAACCCGGGTCGATAGCGCAGTTGGTAGCGCGCCGGGATTTGGATACTCGTGCCCGAGGGGTGCGGGTTCGAATCCCACCCGGGGAGGTTATACCCTTCCATGATAATTTGACAAGTATGTCGATTTTCCTCCATTGATTAGAAAATATGGAGAAGTTTCCGGCCTTGTGGAAGGGTAGGTGAGTACTGGTTATAGACAATGGTCCAGGAAAGCTAGGTTAGGTGCGCTGGACGCCGTGAAATGACCTTAATTGTGTTGATACGGCGTTAACTCCAATAAATAAAATAAATATTATTAAGTGTAAGACATTATCTCTAGCTCGAGGATTATTAAGGTTTACATAATTGTAACAATCTACTGAAGGATTTAGAATTAGGTTAAAGTCTCCTCCTATTATATACAATAATTATCTAGCTCAGAAATTTTAGACATAATATTATCATAAAATACTGGGTCATCATTATTTGGACCATAAACGCAAATTAGTGTGAACTTTTTAGAGTACATTTCACAATGTATCATTAGTAGATTGCCATTATCATCGGATTCAGGAGATGAATATTTAAAATCAAAATTATTGTTAATCAAAATTGCCACCCCTCTTGAATTACTCCTAAAATTGTTAAGGAAGCATTGATATCCCCATTCACTCCTAGTTATTTTACTTTCTTTATTTATAAAATGTGTGTCTTGTAAAAAATATATGTTAAAATTATTTTCTCTTAAGAATTTGAAGACATCTTTTCGTTGAAGACATCTTTTCGCTTTAGTTTATCACCAAGGCCATGCACATTCATTGGTGCAAATTTAATAAATCCAGTCATTCAAGAAAATAAAACCTGTAATCTGGACTGTCTCTGGCTGCAAACACAGAACCATGGCACCACTAATATTGTGATTTAAAATAACTGCTCTGTAACTTTGTTTACCTGGAAAAGAGGCTAAAAGAAGAACACAAAACAAGAACATAGTAAATGTAAATAGAAAAAAGGAGGTCAAACTTAAGGATGATTTTATGCATAAGTCAGTTTTTTAAGTATTCTATATACAGAAAAAATATTTTGATTTTTACCAAAGAGGAAAGATACTTGCCGAATTACAAGATAAAAAAGTTCTATCTATGAGAAGTAATAAATATAGTTGACTAAAATCTTTAGTTTAATTAATTACAAATTCCATGATGTGTTTATTTTCATACTGAATGAATTCAATAAGTATTTCTACATGGCTTATCAGCTTTGAATAAGATCATTTCAATTAAAGCTATTAATATTAATATAAAAAAATCAGGGATGGTTCATTTAGAAAAACTTTTTAAAACCTTTTAAAACTTTTCCAGCCGCCATCTTTAATATCTAAGTGAAACACCTCTTGAGCTGAATCGCGAGCGCTCTCGAGCACTCGCACGGGCACCCGCGTTCAGAAGGGCATGCGCTCGATGTCGCCTCGAGCGCTCGCATTGTTGAACACACCTCTGGTTTGAAGTGCACTAAAGATTTGTAAAATTTATAGCTATCATGTTTATGTATTACTCCAGTTTTGTATACGGTGAATATCATTTTTAGGCTTTGTTCAAAATCTTTTCGTGTGAATAATTGTAAACGTCGTCTGCACAAAATTTGTATACGGCATTCTATTGATAGCTGGTAAAGATATTGCTTCTGAAATAAATCTCTCAACGTTGACAGGTTTCGGCGATTTGGTACGCGGTAGAAATATAATGATTATTATATACCACAAGTGTACACTTAACAAAACTTATAGGTAAACATATATATTTGGGCTCGTATCTAAGTAAGTGCCTGTCCGATTTAAGTCAAATTCTCAGCAAATATAGATTAAAGACGGATCGTTATTATTATGTTTATTTTATAACATAAAACGAAAGATTTAACTAGTAATAACAAAAACATCACAGGGTGTTAAAATAACAAAGTAACAAAATGAGGATTGCGATTTGCGTGACTAAGTGAATGTGATAAAATGAAAGTGGAATTCGGGTAAATTTGTCAACGATTCTCTCTCTCTCTCTAATAACATGTGTGGCATCCATGGCTGTAAGGAACCGTTGCGTTCTAATGAATCCCTTATACAGATGGAAAAGATTCTGATATATTCCTTCCCACTCGCGCACAATCCTTCCGCGTGGCTCAGTTAGGGGTTGGGCTGCAACACCACGGCGTACACGGCGGTTCAAGTTATCCCGTGATGTTGTTGTCATGCAGTAATTCTGTTTTCTCTTGCGGTGCGGGCTGGCTCGCCATCCATTTTAACAACCCATTAGCTATTCCTCACTGTTCTATCGTTAGCCTGTCCATTTTGTGTTTTTGGATGTGTGGATCGTTATACTGTCCACAGTGACTATGTGCAATTTTGATTCAAGCTAGTCATTATTTCCTCGAGCATTAAATGAATTTCATCGATTTACGGTCCAACGCGCTGGTTAGGCGACTTTCAAAAAATGACCTCGCAGTAATTGAAATATAGCTAATACCAGATGTACAAAATTTCTTTAAAAAATAGTGGTTAATAAAAAAGTTATACACAATTTAACTATGTATACTTATAAGTTTTGTGAGTATATAGCGCTCTTTTCATATTGAAACTATGTTTAAAAGTGCTTTACAATTTTATTCATAATCTATAATAAATGCTATATAATGGTTATGATATATTTTCAAGGGTACAGATATAAAAGATTAAATACCGATCCATACTAAACCTCGGTATCGATTTAGTGACCTTAGTGGTTAATAAACAGGTAGGTTTCTGTCTGTGCTCACTTGAGTGTGTCCGGAAGTGCATTCCAAATGTTTGTAGCAGCATGACTGTAACTACGGTTGCCAAAAGTTACTGTCCTAGACCTTGGAACAGTAAAAAACAGGAATTGCTAGAACGAAGATCTCTGTTGGGTTTGTAAACATGTATTAGGTCTTTGCTATACATGGGACATTGGTTGTTAAGTGCTGTAAATGTATACATCAAGAAGTTTTAGCTGATCCGCTGACAGGGAGCCTATGAAGTTTTCTAAGCACTAGTGTTATATGATCATGACGGTGGGTTCTGGTGATGATTCTTGCTAAAGCATTTTGTAGACGTTGATGTTAATTTAGATTTAACTTTGCAATAGTCCAATCTTGACGTAACGAAAGAATAAACTAATGTCCATGTGGCACCCACAGTAAGAAGTTTTCTAATGCGACCAATATTTCTTAGTTGTTTATATGACGATCTGCATACAATATTGACATGCTTTTCATATTCATGTGTGGTGTGAAGTAAGCGCCAAGATTTCTAATATAGTCTATAGATTCTATAATGGAATCACCAACTCTAATGGAAATGTCTTCATAATGTTTACGATTAAGTTTTGAAGAGAACAACATAACTTCTGTCTTGTCTGTGTTTGATTCCAGCATGTTGGCATTCATGCATATAATAATTTTGGTCAAATATTTTTCAATACAATGTATGACTGAATGCTTCTGATCTTGAAATATTATCAATTGCTTTGAAGTTCAGAAAATATATAAATCATAAGCATAAAAATGGTGTTATCATTCATGCTGAATGTCAATGGCACCAACAGGTTTAGTGTACATGGTTAGATACTTAGGGTCAAGGACAGATTCTTGACGTACACTGTATTTCATCAGCACATGGTCCGAAAGTTCTCCATTAAAAGAGACTGTCTGATATCGATCATTCAAATAAAAAAAGTTATCCAATTGAGAGTTTCATAAACAATACCATAGTGATCATGCAGTCGACTTAACTATGTGTGATGATCCATGGTGTCGAAAGCAGCAGATAGGTCCAGTAACACTAAGATTGTAACGAAGCTATTGTCTAAAGACTGGAGAATTTGCATTTGCATTTTGCAACTTAAGAAGAGCCGTTTCGGTAGAAGGAAATTTTCGGTATGCGGACTGTAACGGTCTAAGCAGGTTGTTCTCTTTGAGATGATTCTCAAGTCTAACATTGACAACTTTTTTTCCAAAATCTTTGACAGAAATGGAAGATTTTTAACAATTTTGTTTAAACCTTTGCTGTCTCTGCTAGCAGCTTCAACTTTGTCCGAGAAATAATTTTTACGGGCTTCAATAAGCAGTTTAATGTACACAGCACATTGTTTCCTGTAGATTTGATGATGAACCAAAAGTTTTGTTTCCCTACATTGGCGTTCAAATTTACGTTTCACATGTTTAGCGGAATGTAACTCTTCATTTAACCATGGACACTGAGGACACTGAGGACGAACCGGTTTTTTTTCTTTGAAAGTAAAGGTGTTTGCTTGTCTATAAATTTGGTTAGCTCACTTTATAAATGTCAATAAGTTCTTCAACATCCAAATTTTGAAAATTTATTTGATTAAAATAACGAATCTTCTTTGAAAAAGCCAATGTCAATTGCTGTAAACTTTCTAAAGTTAACGTTTTTGTTTATTGGCTTTGGTTTAGTTGTATCAATATTAAAACAACAACAAAATGGTCAGACGGCGTATAAAGACAAAAACGTTGTAAATTTGGATTTTAGATACAATCATTATTATGTTGTAAGATGTATGATGGATTATAACTACAGGAATATTAATCCATAGAAAGATATAAAGTATGTTAGTCAATGGGTATCGATATGTGTATAAAACCGAGTATCGAACTTTCGTTTTCATATGTTTTACAGCGGGCGTGTCTTAATACGAATGGAACTGTATTTTACGATTGAAAATGGATGTTGTCTTCAGCAAGTGCACAATGCCAAGTCACTGGCAGACTTCAGTAAAGTTTTAACTTACAAAATGTTTGCGAAATGTGTTTTCAACCTCCACTGAGCTAGTAAGATAAAGTTTCTGATTGGGAATCAACGGGATAGGATTTGGATGGGATTCGAACCATAGCAAAGATGGCTAACCAATGATTAATGCAATATAAGGGTATATAGCCGAATGTAAGCACACATTTGTTTTCAAGCCTTGCTGCATTAAAAAACGTTTTTAAATCGCTCTTAAAATGATTGTCACATTAGGCTGTGTGTTGTAATTGTTTGCTCTGAATCTTCTGCGCTAATTTTTTTTGCTCATGATCTAGTATTCTACTCGATTCACTTATTGTCCTGACGATGTACATTCTTATACCCAGAGGCTATCAAGATTCTCGATACTAGCTTGGTATCCGCTTGGTAAAGGAATGGGCAATGTAGAGATATCGATAAAACATACAAGCTCTGGAATGTTTTGGGGGAAGAATAAACGTCTTATGCACACTGTAAATCGAAACGTTAAACTTATGAACACCATGTGAACACACAAATGCAACAGATATTGAACGCGTCCATTTGTTCTAAACATGTTCCAAATTATAACACTTGATGTTAGATAGGAACGCCTTTAGAACACTGGTGTTCAGTAAGTTGATGACATGTGTTATATACTTGAACGCTTAAAGTGTTAAGAAATTTTACGTTCGGGACGTTCAAATCAAATGCAACAAATATTGAACACCTCGAACATTTAAAAGATAGGCGTATATTTTTGATCACTAGTTGAATTTTTAATCTTTCCAATAGAACATACAGGCGTTCAACTATTTTATGCGTTCAAACTGCAAGTGTTCAATAATAAGGGTTGTGGTCCATATATACAATAAAACCTTTCTTTTTTCCTTTCTACTCGCAACGAATAAAAAGAATACACAAAACATAAAACAACAAAATACTTTATTTAGCCAGGTAGACTAAATTGATACCCATGAATTTGTAACTAACTTTTTATGAAATATCCATAAGTTTTAAATATAACAATTGTAGACTAAACACTGCTCTATTTTTTAAAAAGTTACTTTTCCATTTTTAAAGGAATTCCATGGTATAGATTACAATAAGAATGTCGCAAGATTTGATTTTTTATAGATATAGAGACCTGATGGCATGTCACTTTAAGTGAAAGATATCAACATATCTTGTATGTTTAAACCACCTGAATATTTTGTTATGTATGTAGGGTTCAATGGTAGAGTCCGTACATTGACAGTTATTTTACTCGATTAAGTTCTGTTGGGTCAAAAAGTGCAGAACATATTCTATATAGTAGCAAGCAGTACCATCAGAACGAAAGTGAAATAAAAAAATGAAAATGGAAAGATCTTGTTTTTGACTGTTTTATTCCCCAAATCAAAGGAAACAACATATTGTCCGGCCAACACCAAGGATGACCTTGCACGAAAGGATGTTGAAAATGTAATTCAAATTATTGGTAGACATGGTCTTACTGATTCCAAATCCGGTTGATGCTACTTTGTCATCTATGGGCAACTCCCAAAATCCAAGATGGCGACCAAGATGGCGGCTAGAGGCTAAATAATACATGCAAAATGTATTTTTACACAGTATGTTCTTAAAATGAAGGACAAAAGTGATTTCAACATCTGCGGATCCAGTTGGCTGAATTTTGTCATTCATATAGAAATCTTTAAATTCAAAATGGCGGTCAAAATGGCGGATAAAGGGCAATTAGCCCAGTATATAAAGAACAAACTGGCAGAAAGAGACTGAGTGGTGTAGAAATTTATTTACTTATAGAATAGTTCATGTAATTAAAGAAACCGATTGATTTTACTAAGTTTTAAGTTCTAATAAACAATTATAAATCCAAAATGGCGGCTTAAATGGCGGATATGATCTTATAGTTCAGTATATATAATATATATACATGGGCGGAAACAAACACGTGTGGGTTTTAGTTTCAATGTTGTTATTTTTTTTTTGCTTTTGAATCATTCGCCAGTTCGTAAAACTAGTTTATCCCACCTGATTATCTATTAGTAAATCAAGATTCAAGGTGGAGTCCTAGATTACGGTTACGCTACGAACGAAGCTAGGGATTTTTTGGAAAAAGAAAAAAGTGTTTGTTTTATGCGCCGCGTGATGTCATTCAAATATTTGTCAGGCAAGAGATATCGGCGAAGAGCATGTGCTTGTTTATTTTATATGTAATTGTTGTGACATCCGATTCTGTAGCACAGTTGGTAGATCACCGGTATTTCGAATCTAATATCTCGAAGGAATAAGCGTTCGAATCCTACCCGGTGAGGTTATACCTTTCCTTGAACATTTGACAATTGTGTCAATTTTCCTCCATTAATAAGGTATATGGAGAAGTTGCCAACCTTGTTGAAGGGTAGTTGAGTACTGGTTATAGACAAGGGTCCAGGAAAGCTAGGCTAGGTGCGCTTGGCGCCGTAATGTAAATAAACAAGGACAAAATGATGAGTTGCTCTTACATATGTTTCATACAAAATCTAATTTCTTATAGATAATAGCATTTACCAGTGTCACTTTAGTCAGATTAATAAATCAAATTGGTTTTTTTGCATTCAAAATAATTTTACTACTTAAAGAAATTTGATCGTTATAACCAAGCCTAGAGTTATTATTCGTAAAAACCGTGTGGTAATATGATATTGCTTCAAAATAGATTTTGTATAAAATCCATTCAAAAGATATAATACGTCTGTGTTTCAATTGAATAACCCTCATTATCCCGTGGTCTTTATTTGTAAGGCTATTCAAAACTTATATTTCTACTTTAAAATTTGCAGACACCCTCCTGACTTTGCTTTTCAATTGAAATTACGTATATAATAACGATCGCATAGTCCCATACTTCGTCTGGCGAGTAAACAAATTTGTTTTGTATAAGTTTTATAAAACTGCAATACACATTGCGAGTAATTGTATAGATCATATTAACTTTTTAATGAATAATGTTGACAGTAATGCTTGAATGCAGGCACGAGTGCATTGCTAGTGAAACAAGACACTTCTCTTAAAGCCACAATCTTGCACAGGGTAACACTATTTGCTAAATCATGAGCTAGACACTGGGTTCAAATAGCAGTGTATATAACTTTGATGGAAATGTGCGTTTGTATGAGTATTTACAGTGAAATAAAGAACACTCATGATCCAGTTGTGACATCTGATATCAAGGTCGAACTTGAAATCCTATTGCAATTTCCCTTAATTACTATCAAAATGTGTTACAATGTCGACATAATTTCTTTCAATTGCTTTGGCATTAATGTACTTTTAGAATACCTTGAAATGAAATTGAACTTGCACACAATACTTTCAATATCCTTTGTCTTTTCCTTTGTTTATAACCTCCTTATAGTACATTTTGATTATTATTGAAGTGGCAAACATATATGGAAAAGTGGTCGTTATTCTAAGTATATTAAAATTTCGTATCACAACTTATGTTGTTCAATGAATTAAATATTATCAGATTAGTGTCTCTAAATTGCCATCTTAGAAACAATTTGCTTCTAGAGTCAACTGACAAGCTAACAAGTATCAATGATTTACTATTCGCAAGACCAAGAGATATAAAAACCTAAACATGTCGCTGTATACTCATTAGTGTGGAGTCATGTTTATTTATGTGACTTAATTTTCCAGCTCTTATCATATATTTTGACCACCATCTTGCATTCTTGAAGTTATCCAAAATACCAGTATGGCATCAATCGGCTGCATTAATAAAAGTGGATAAACGACAAAATAAAATGCATTGAAATTATTTGGTATACCCCACTCTATGACTTAACTCATTGAGGTTGATATATACATAACAGCTAGTTATTTACGCCATTCTAGCCGCCATCTTGGATTTTGGGAATTGCCCAATGATGCCAGAGTGGCATTAACATTTTAAATAAACTCAGGTATGACTACAAAATGCATTATTTCTTTCGATATGCCTCTGTGTACGATTTGGCTCATAGCGGTTGACATACATGACAAATGTGGTCTTTATACGCCATTTTGTCCGCCATCTTGGACTGGAGAATAAACGAAGGGTGCCAAAATTGCATGAAACAATATTGCAGATAATGTTAGACCAAAATTTTAGCTCTTTAAATGATCTGACTGTGATAAAGATGGATTTATTATTGATTCATCAGTTCTCATCCGCCATTTTGTCCGCCATCTTGAATTTTGGGAGTTGCCCAATAGTGCCGAAATGGCATCATCCAGTTTCGGAAACTACAGTGTCTTAGCTTCAAGAAAATGCAAAATCATTTTCTACATCCTTTCATGCACGGTTCAGTCGATTTTTGTAGTTTATATACCGGACTAATGGTGGAGAATCCAAACGGATGTTTATTTTTCAAAAGCTACTAACGTGTTCATTTGATTTACATTTTGTTTGAAATTTACAAATTCGTTTGCACCACGTGCGATAGGTTGTCGCCTTTGGATTTATGTTGCAGTGTGCATTGTCTTCGGAACTGTGATTTACGTTTCCACGTGAGAAAGTTGTTCCATTCATTTGATAGACTTTGCATTTGAAATACATTTTCATTTAACAATGGACCTATTAGTAGACCCAAAAACAACTGGGACAGAGAGTACTGACCCTTTTGGAATGGCTCCATTCTCAGGCTCGGATAGGTACCCTTCACATGTCAGTTTTCCAAACATACCTGGAGGTGTTTCAACACCAGCTGCTCCTGCATATCCTGCCATGACTACTACTCATGTTGTTCCAAATAACAGTGTCCAATTTTCTGACAAGATAGTACAGAAATTCTCAGGTTATATGCATGAAAATGCTTGCAGATTCATCAGAGAATTTTTCTAACATTATCAAATATTAATACTGACACTGAGCCTCAACGGGCAATAGCTGCTTTTCACTTACACTTAAAGGGACCTGCGTTGCAATGGTTCATGTCATTAACTGACAAATCTTCTTAGGAAGCAGTGAAGATTGAATTTTCCAAAGAATTCTCCAATACCAGTGATCCAATTTATATTTCGGAAATGTATTATTCGACAAACTCACACTTGGTCAACAACAACCCATTGAGGAATTCTATGCCATTGTATGTGAAAAAGGTAACCAATTTGGCAAACCTGAACGTGACATAATTAGCAAGTTCATTCAGGGTTTACCTGATCAATTAGCATTCTTTGTTCGTGCCAGTAGAACCACTTCATATCGTGATGCACTACATTCTGCTAAAATTGGAGAAGCACATTGTTACCGTAGTGTTAACACTCTCATTACTAATGCAATCTCATCACAGTCTTCATCACCAGGGACAACACCTACTCAACCGCAGACTTGGAGACCAGCAACTGTCTAGTTCAGTACCAAGACAAGATGATTACGCATACCAATGAAAAGAGAGGAATGCTTTCTCTATCTGTTGGCGATTATGTGTATGTTTCAGATGAATCGGGTGGTTCTGCCAAGAAACTTCGAAATCATTTCAAAGGTCCCCTTGTTGTTCATAGGGTCACCAGTCCTCACATGGTTGTTCTGAGAGATGTTTCGGGTGAAAAAGTCTTACCTCAGCCCATATACATTGATCATCTTAAAATGGCATATGTACTTCATCCCACACCACTTAACTATTATCATGTAAAGACCAAAACCCAGGACAAGACATATGTTACACACTCTGTTCAGACAGACAAAGTACAATATCATTCTGATATGGCGCCAATGTTGGTGTCCAATAATGACACGGACATACCCAATATACCTACTGACCTTGAACCTGTTGTACAGGCACGACCTAAACGTAACATCCAAAAACCGCTCAGATACAGAGACACAGACCATGTTGACCCCTTGCAATTGAATATAGGTATAGTTGAAAACTCTAACGTGTCTACTAATGTTAAGCATATTTTAGCACAAAGACATACATCTGATGGTGTTCAGTATTTAGCACAATTAAAAGGGGAACCAGCTCAGAATGCAGTATGGGTTTTTGCCAAATCATTGCATCAATCCACCATTCAAAAGCTTTTTAATAATCCTCCCCCCCACAGGTGTAACAGAAATACTTCTTGAGTTTGAGGTTAAATACCTTATAAGGCTTTATATTTTATAGATACTATTGTGTGCTTTGATTTTGACTTTTTTTAATCGGTATCAGTTATAATTGCTGTCAATTATTTCCAATCACTTAGTGTTATTAATAATTTTGGTGTTTTTTTTTTCAATAGATCAACCTTATAGTATTTTTGCTGTAATTTCAAATCACCTATAATTGTAGAACTGAAAATATTGTTCCTATTGATCATCATTTTAATGTTCAACTTCATAGGATTTTTTTTTAATATGGTATACTACATTGTTTCTGTCAATTTCATTTTAAATTGATATTCTTGAGTGTCCAAAATTTTCTCCTGACAGAATAACTACCATATAGGCATTATTTGATAAAACCTTTGTTGATGTCATGCTTCATAATGTCTGTATGTGATGTCATATTTCTCAAAGGCATGTTTTTCATACTCATTTATAGTTGCATAGCTAGCTGTGTATGAAAATATATTTTGGCAATATGTTTAATGCTTTTAAGATACGCATGTCATATGGTGAATTTCTTAGTGTCATAATTGACTTTGCAACAGAACACCATGTACATTTTAGTTTTCTAAATTTGCATTATTATGTTTGCCTGTTCATTTTGTTCCCATTGACGCTATGATTATGATCATATGAACCAAGCAGGTTGATAATTGTTTACTTTAATTTCGTTCATTCGATATTTTGTACTTTTGATTCTAAAATCATCAGAAAAAGGTTTGCAATTTTGTTCATAGCACATTTGAGTAATGATTAAAGACCTGGTTTTGATTATGTTTGCCGGTTTGCCTGTTAACCTTTGGTTTGGCCAGCCTTGTGTGTTTAAGTGTGTGTGTGTGTCTGTTTGTGGCAAACATATTCAAGAACATGTACTTTTCTCATGTCTGGAAAGTTTTACTAGTATTAACTTTTGTCTATTACTGTCTAAATACCTGTCAATGTTTACAGAATCTACCCACCTTTCAAAATTGATGTTGATTATTTTTTTGTGGGGGGATGTTATGTATGTAGGGTTCAATGGTAGAGTCCGTACATTGACAGTTATTTTACTCGATTAAGTTCTGTTGGGTCAAAAAGTGCAGAACATATTCTATATAGTAGTAGGAGAGAAGCAAGCAGTACCATCAGAACAAAAGTGAAATAAAAGAATGAAAATGGAAAGATCTTGTTTTTGACTGTTTTATTCCCCAGATCAAAGGAAACAACAATTTTGATACAATAGAGTTAAAACAGTTTTGCATTCACTGTACCATATATTAATATATGTATAAAATATTAAAGCTACAATATCAAGACTATATAACCTGTACATAGGAGACAGGACTGCAAAATAAAATTTAATATATACAGTTTTTTTCTTTTATCATTTATATACAGGTGCATTTATGTTGTATTAATTTACCTTCTATTTCAACGTATGATATCTTTTAACAATATTCATTTCATTCCATATATGAAAGCTGATCATAACTGGAAGTAGAATTGAAAAGTAATTTACAAAAATGAGTTTGAATCACAAACTGGTTAAAATTAAGTCTTAATAAAATATTCTCATGAAATTTTGTACCAGTATCATTCAAATTGAAATATAAGTTAGGAAGATTGTGTTTCTACATGATTTTGAGGTAAATTATGCTCATAGACTGTTTCACAAAATAATGCATTTTCCTGCGGATCTGTCATTGTTAACCCCATTTTAAATCAGCTGAAGTCATATTTTTGGTCATAACTGCGACAACTTTTTGTCAAAAACTTCAGAAACATTCAGAAGTTACATGGAAGACATGCGCAAAAACGTAAATCAAGTTTTTAAAATCTGGAATAGTTTGTACAGCCTGCTTCAGCCAGTTATAGACAGTGACGACCGTGAAAATAAAAAAAGCAATTAAACAATTTGGCATTTATTTAGGCTCGCCCATATGCAAAGTAGGGCTTTGGGTGAGCGTTTACTGTTTTCTGCAGCTTGCATGTCAGCAATAAGTTTGAGGAAGAGGCTCAAAGGCAATGGTCTATTTTATCTTAATATCAAGTTATTGACTATAATAAATTGAAGTGGGTTTTATCTCAGACGTTTAATCCAACAGAACGAAAGTTAGCGTGTAGATGTGAATTTGGCTATAGGAATTAGTTACCAGAGGAGTCTGTGTCTGGCTTCATTTATAAAATTCACTACGTTGCAAAGTTTTAATAGTGTATGAAATAACTGACTTGTGTACAGGTTAATATAATCAAACTTGCTTTAAATAAACATGAAAAGAAATTATGTCATTTCCATTTGGTTAAGTGAGATTAGACATCCTGAGTTTACACCAAATAAACCATTTCCACAAAGCGCTAGCATTTATCTTGGAGTGATTTACTGATACTTATACGTCAACAAGTAAAAGAGTTTTGCCCATGGGATGTATTTTCTTGCTGTGTGCTAAACTTACAAGATCCTTTTGACTTGGTAGTCTGAAAGAAATAGAAATCAAAGATTCTTATGATAATGGATACCAAGTTTGATTTTCCATAAAGAGTATACTTAAGTGCTTCCTTAACATTGTTTAAATGTTTTTTTGTAATTCTTTTTTCCGTATAGATTACAAACACTATACAAGTTTAATAATGATGTTTAATATCTACAGCAGAAAGTATATAAAGACATTGACAGTAATTATATAATATATGTATGTTGACTAACAATGTTTACTTTAACAAGTGTTATCAATCTTTGAAATATAGAACATTTAAAAAATAACAGCACTGTATTAACCTATTCTATAATTATATAGGACAAAAGGGAGAATTCGAAGAGTGTGATTAATTATTTTTGGACTATTTAATTCAATAAATCTTAAAAAAGAAGGATCATATATGGAAGGTAAAAACAGTCTATCTACTGGTGCTAGAGCTTCATTGTACGTGACTTGTTAATAAAAGAATAATAATTCTAAAATATGTATAAATGTATTTATAAAAGTACTATCCTAAGTATTGCATTGGTTAAATTGAATAATTTTATAATGAGTATTTTGTCACAATAAAAACTAGAACAGTCTACTTCAGTATCAAATTTGTGGAGACATAGATTAACTAGATAACATTTGTGTTTTGGGTTGTTTTCTTAAGGCCAACTACGATATATGGAAACAAATAAGAAAAAAACAACATGAGAAAAAATCATTCATTATTTTCTATGACAAGATACATTATATCATTGTTAGAGATAAGGGGGATTAAAAATGCATGACCTACATAAGAGTATTCTCTCTTGGATGTAAAGTAAGTTATGAGTATTACATTATCAAACAGTTAAGTTTTAAAAATAACACTGTAAAAATAAGTCATGTTGATCCAATAAAAGACAGTATAATAAATACAGTATTTTGAATTTATAATAATTCAAGAGAATACCTGACATAATCCATAAATAAAAGAAAAAAGAATGTAAGAAAACATTTAAACAGAGTTAATATTGTAGTTATATTGAAAACAGTTTCATCTTTTTTATATTCTTGCAAATAATACTATACGTTTAAAGTCATATATATGCACCCATACATATTCAAACATGTAAACAATTCTCACACATAATCGAGCATTTCTCTGGGATAACAAAATCTACAATGAATAAAGGATTAAACATTAAATCCTGTAAATACAATGTACATTCAAATAAGTTTTATACAGAATTCTAATATTTGCAACTCCCGAAATAAAAGTAAAAAAGTAAGAAAATATTAAAGGGAAGAGTAGAAATAAAAAGTAAACAATAAAAGGGGAAAGTAATAAGGTGGATGGTTAGTATATATACAGATAGCTGTGGTAGGTGGAGGAGCAAAGTATTGGTGTATTGTTCGAAGGTGACCGATGTTTTATTACTTAACAGTTTGAGCTTTGAGAGCTGTTACTGTGTTTGATATGTAGATACCAAAGTAACTAACGGAGACCATATCCTTTCAAATGTATGAAGACTTGAAGATACAATAGCATTAAATTGTTCAACTTTGTAGTATGAGACCAACTGTCTCTGAAAAACTTCTAAATTAGGGATCATTGAATTCATTTTACATTTAAATATATGCTGCTTTGCTAGTATAAGGAATTTGCATAGAATATCTTGATGTCTATCATTACCAAGCGAAATATCCTGTTTTGACCAGTTTGTGACAATGTCAGGACATTTGTTTGATATCCATAACTTAACGGCCTGCCAAAATGCCTTGACCACATCACAGTCAAAAAATAAATGTACTATAGATTCAGTAGATGAATTGCAAAACGTGCAGTGATCATCATTTTGTATGCCCATTTTTTCAGTAAAGATTTTGTGCCTAGAATTCTTTGATTAATTTTATATTGAAATCACTGAAGTTTACTTTCCTGTAAGGCTTTAAAGGGCATTTTGTATATTTGTTTCCACTTAATGAAGTTTACATTGGGGTCATGTTTCCATTTCAATTCCGAATTTCTAGTAGTGCTTCCTTAACTTTATCTTCCTTTTTTTTATTTAATACGCTCCCAACATGCCTAAAGGGTGGAACACTGTACGGTTTCCACTGAGGCAAATTTAATGCTAATGCAAGCAATAGTACAAAAGGCATCAGGGTCTAGAGACTATGAAACATTATTGTCTCCAATTGTCTCGTAAGTCTAGATGCAAGAAGATCTATGTTTGGTTGCTTTGTACACGAAGATAGTCTAAGAGCAATACATGGTTTAGCATCTACCCTGGGCCGCCCGGCTAGCTCAGTTGGTAGCACGCAAGTCTACTGATCGATGGATCGTGGGTTCGATTCCCCGGGGCATACTTTCGTGGAGCTTGGTCATGAAAATATTTCTACGGCCATTCTCCCTCCTACCAATAATTCTTTATAATAATTATGCAGGGCAGTTGTCAGTCACTGACGAAAGTTTGGCTTAGTAGTTGGTTAACAGCTTAATCCAGAGATTTAACCTCTCCAGGAGGAGTGAGTAAGTTGACTGACCGCCGTTTATGACCTTTACAATGTGTTGCTACGGCGTTAAACTTAACAATATCAAACAAAACTTTTACAGTTTGTAAAATACAAACCCAACAAAAACAAACAAACAAACATCCACGCTGTGGTTTCTGAAAAAATCCTAAAGACATAAACCGCTTAAACATTATCAACGTCTGGCAAATGGAAGTCAGTGAAATGAAATTCTCGTGATAAACACATCAAAATTTGTTTTTCTAAACATCAATTTTTAAAGACTGCATACCAATGTTGTAATTGATATATGCTATTACAATAGTAGTATCACATTAACAGAAACATTTATGTAGTCCAGTCCTCGATACTCTCTAAACCAACATTTTAGAGCAAAGAAAATAATAAGGAGTTAAAGATAATAAATATGAAAATCTTTTGAACAGTATCTGACCACCTGCCACTTGTCATTCTTTTTTGTAAACTTAAAATGAACCATAATCATCTGTTTGAATAGTGACTGATAAAGAATTTTGTCAATTTATTTTCCTATTTTTATATTATATGTTTTTGATCCACTAATCAAATTTTTCCAAATCATGAACATAAAGTGTCATAAAAAGTTCATAACCATATTTTTCATGCAATATCTTAGATTTATGCCTTTCTAAGGTCTGTTCTCAAGGACCTTCCAGAATGGCATGAAAAGAGCTAACGACTTATCCAATCAATGAAGATAATTCTCGTACTCTAACAATCTTTTTGTCATTGAAAGCTGGCTAGGTAAGTGGAACACTGGACTACTGATCTGTCTTTATATTTTTTATTAATTGTTTTATTTTTCCATTTTGATCTACATTTTATGGTGGCATATTTCTGCCATCAGATAACCACATAACTAACTAGTTAATTAAGAGGTTAACTAGTTACGGTAACTAGTTTACCTCTTAAGTTACTAATTAACCTCTTAATTAACTAGTTGGTTTAGTGGTTAACTAGTTATGGTAACTAGATAACCACTTAACTTAATTAAGTTAAATATTTTTGTTGTTGTTCTATAAAGTGTGAAAGTATAAATGTATATTCACTTATTTTATATTGTCTATGTTGTATTTATTAACTTTATAAACCTATCATTATGTTTTCTGTCTTTTGATTTACATGTAGTATAATCAGACATTTCTCTGATTTTATGTCTCTATGTTTGTCATTGTCATTGTATAATCTTGTTAACCCGTGCCATTGTAATGTTGTCAAGTCATTTTAATTTTGTGATACTTTTATGTCATTGTAATTTTATGATATTTCCTATTCATGTTATGATCGTATTGATTGTGATGTAATCATTGTATTCTTATAATTGTTAATCACTAGAAACTGTATAGTGTTTGTGAATAAATGTATGTTCTGTTCTGTTCACTTATTTTATAATGACAAAATTATTTTGTTATCGGTTAATTATTCCGATAATTAGGCCATTTATATCGGAGATCAGACATCATAGAGCATTTTCTTTACAAACTATTAAATATTCAAAAAGATCAATTACTATAAAGAACTTTTTACAAATAAATTTAATCATAATTGAGCGGGAAGAATTTCAAATAAAAAGTCAACTCCCAATCTAACACGATCGCGCAATTAATTTGCCCTTTTTGACGATTACCGCAACTTTTGGGTTAAAAAAGATGCTCTTTCCCCCAATTTATTAACTTTATGATAAATTTGCAGACGACACTGAAACGACAGTAAAAATCAATAAAAATCTGGTTTAACGAGAGGGCGTTACATATCCTTCTAATGAAGGATCCTTGCTTTAAATTGGACATAATCAATGATATAACCTGGTATCCGGACATTTGCTCCCGGACATTTGCCCCCCGGACATTTGCCCCTTTTTTCGACAGGGCGTACATTTGCCCCCTCAGTTTTTTGAAGGGCGGGCATTTGCCCCCTCGTGTGTTTTGACAGGGCGGACATTTGCCCCACTTCGAACTAACATGTGTCAATAAAATGTTATCTGGGAATTTTTGGAGCCAGTACAAATTTTAATATTCGTTTTTATAAAGTAAAACAAATATTCCAGGTACGTTAATGTCTAATGTTTCGAATTTTGTGTCCGAATATGTCTATCCAAATACTATGCTACTTTGGTTTACGTGGAATTAACAATATACAAAGTTTCAATGCTAACACATGGGTACATTTTGAATAATTATTTCCTATAACTCGAGTAGGGTGTTTACATTTACTTTTCTTCACAATAATTAACTGCAATTATCAGTTGTGTTCCGAAACAAAGAGCGCCGACTACGGCGTCACTTCACAATCAAAGTATATTATATGACAGTTCATGGGAAAACTGTGAAAAAGGTACAGCCTATTATCCAAGTTTTTTTTTATTTAATTAGGGGTTCAAATTAATTGACATGTGTTATACAACACTTAGATTTGTAAACTGTAAAGAAAGTACTTTCATCGTCTATTTATTTTCTAATTTTGGATAGATAATTGGGGGTCATAACCATTACCTAATCTGTTCGTGTTAAACTATCATCCTAACTGTAAACAGGCTTCTTAAAATATGATTTTAATTGAAACTTTTTAGTACATGTATTAATTGAAATAGAAAAGACCGATTTGTTATGAGAATATTCAGAGTTTGTATATTAAGATATTTTTTAAACTAATTGCTTTGCTTTCGTATTATTTCAGAAGCATATTTTCGAGTAGAAAACCTGTTCTCAATAAAAAGAGGGGCAAATGTCCGCCCTGTCAAAACACACGAGGGGGCAAATGTCCGCCCTTTAAAAAACTGAGGGGGAGGCAAATGTTCACCCTGTCGAAAAAGGGGGCAAATGTCCGGGGGGCAAATGTCCGGGGGCAAATATCCTAGAATCATATAACCTAAGTACGGAGCCCCTTAAAGTGACATTTGGGAATACTTCTTTATTCATTATTAATTCGAATAATCGTAATATTATTTCGTTTTAGGAAATATTGTTTCGTTTTTTAAAAACGAAATCATATATTTAACAGTTCTTTCACATTTTACTTTTATTTGTAAATCATATTCCAAAATAACTTTATTGGGTATATGGTCGACAGAAAAAAAACTTTAAAGGTGCTATGAAAAATTTTCCGGGATTGTATGTAAATAATGTATTAACAAACCTTTGCCGTCTTACATTCACGTCAATAGTTTAGTGTAGAGTTAATCTTGAAGATTTTGTAAGAAGACGTTTTAAATACGTTTTAAATTATGATTATGTGTGATATTATATTTAAGTGTTTGAAAATTGTAAAGTTACAATTTTGGAGTTTCAATGTATATGAAGATTCAAATTGTATTACAGAGTAGGAAGTAACTAGACAATAATACATTGGTATGTATACAGTATTTAATGTTTGTTTGTTTAAAGAAAGTTTTCTTAAATCTAATATCTATAACATTATGGTCTTTATTTAATGTTAGTACAATATATTTCTCGAGTCTGTATACAAGAAAAGATTAATGCAAAGCATTAAATACCACCGGATAGTGATACCATTATGTGTACATACGTCAAAAGGGAAGACAAAGATATATGCGGCAAAAAAATACTTCCAGCTGTATTGTCAAACCTATTTTGACTTAATGGCGGCCTCCGTGAGTGAGTTAGACAGTAAATAAACAGTAACAGCCGAAAAGTTCAGCATGCAGAGACAGTACCTGTCAGTAACTTACTACAGACAAGTACAAATGACTAACTATTACATCATGCATTTAGCATGTATACCATTAACCCGATCTAAAATTCTCAGCTCTCGCACTTGGCTTATTTACCGCGAGTCTGTAGGAAATCTGTTCACAGAGACGTGCGTTAAATATGTACGGTACGTGTCTTTTTTAGCCTGAACCTCAGTTTAGGGGAGCAGATATTTTACAATGTCTTAAAAAATAAATTCAGGATAAAATGCTCTTTAAAATGTCCCCCAAAAAGCGCGAAATTTTATTGCATTACTATAAAGCTAAAATTAATGCAATTTCTCACTGTCAACATTTGTAAATAAAAAAGGAGGACACAATTAAAAAAGGAAATCATGAACTGCTCCTACCATGGTCATCAGATTCTGACAACTCCAATATACCACCGGCCTTCAGGCCGGCGGTAAATAAAAGTCAGTTATTGCTAAATGTAGTTACTTGCACAATCGTAAATAATGACTTTTTTCGTAACTTCCTCTTTTCAAGTAAACCTGATCAAAAGAAAATTAAAAATAATTCTTATTGTAACATTTGAGTTGAAAACAGTTCGTCGATTCAATTAGGTTTGGGTTTTGAAAATTTGTTCAGTTAGATTTTTTTTGACAATCTTTTTTAGTCCGTTTTTATGCGGTGAGCTATGACTACACTTCTGTATTGATAAATTTTTGGAACATTCAAACAAAAAAGGTAACACTGCTTATTTAACTAACAAAATGATTACTGCCTTAGTTATAATTATACTACATCTGTTCAAATGTTTCCTTGGTCGTGAGGGTAAGACATAGCTTTTGTTACTCCGGTTTCGAATCCTGCTTGGTATAGTTTTATTATTATTTTTGACATGGAAACGTAAAACTCGAAATATATGTACACCAAGAAGCCAAATGTATATAAAAAAAGAAAATGCACATTAGTAAACTGTCGACCGTAGCTTACTGGTCTGATTCTATTACCTTTTGCCATGGTTATGATTAGACTCGTCTCACCTGTCACAGCTCACCAAATAAAATCTGACTATACTGTAACATAATTATAGACTTTAATTACATCCATCGACAAACGCGGAATATAAATAATTTGTTTCATATTTTTACTTAACGGTCAAATTAATCATCTACTGTAACATAATAATAGGCAAACTTTATAAACTTGAAAAATAAATATTTTTTCATAGTTATCTTAGCAGTTAAAATTATTTTTAGTTGTTCATATAACAACTCTATACGCCAATTTTGAGAAATCAGTATAGCAAGCTTACTACAAAATCTACTCTTTTTGAGATACATGAAGGAACTCAACTCTTCAAACATGTGTATTACTGAGAAAGGTCTTAATAATTAATATTGTAATAATTACATTTAACCAAACACTGAAAATATATACAACAGAGATTCCCTGTGGTGAACCCCAATCTGAAAGGGCGTGACGCATTAATCCCCCATTCTATACGTAGACAATAAAACATATCTTGGATCAGACGCTTAACTCATATCGCACAACCACAACGCACAGGAAGTAGTTCGGCGTATACATGAATATAAAACTGTTGTATGTTTTTTTCTTTTTAAAGATATAATCATGATGATTAAATTGTAAAAAATGCTGGCTAATAACTTCAGGAATACTTTTAACGTGCATATTAATTTTAAATAGCAATATCATATTGCGAAATCTCAAAAACATATTGCATTCATTTAGTACATGTAAAAATTGTCACGTAGTTTCAGGTATTTAGACAGTTTTACCCACGATGCTTAGCGTAGTATCGTACTGACCAGCTAGTTTATGTTGAACTCTAAGGCCATGTCATATCGGAATTTTGTTAAGCCTCCTCGTGCGCGTAGGATTTAGAGTCCTTAATCCAATAAAAAATTGTTGGTGGAATTTTCTTAAATAATTCTGTTGTTCCAGGATTCGATGACTGATTGTTTCAGGAAATACTGATAGTTCCTAGTTTCTGTGTATTTGATTAAAAAAAATAGACATGTGTATGTTGTATATATACTTTTTTATAGAATTACTTTAACCTCACATTAATGTCATAAATTTTCATGTACTAGCAAGTACTTATTTGTGTGAATACTAGCTAGAATGGACATGTGTTTTCGTTTTCGGTTTGTGTGTTTTTGTGAATAGGTACCTAGGTTTATCAAACTTGAGTTGACGCTTTACAAAAGTCCAATTAGGCATGGCCCTTATATAGATCAGTGGATGGGAAATTACAGTTTATTAGGATTATTGGTTAAATTGTTCCACGTTGTATTTTTCTCATAGCTCTGAAATTGGTGATTAATTTAAGTTAAAAGTTCGTTTGCAAATTTAAGAACACTAATCATTACTTGAAAATTACTGATTATAAGTTAAATGCAGTTACGCCGTGTGTGACACTATTGAATGAATACAGGTGGTTCTGTTACATATTAGTAACATATACTCTTATTTTTTATGAACATTTAAATGTATATCCTTGTACTCCTCTATGGTTATTATACCTGTGCAATTATAGGAGTACGCATTTTAATTTATTTTTAAATTAGCTTTACCTGAAAATTGGGATATCGGTTTTTATTTGTTCGGGACGTCAGTCCTGAACAAATATATATACCGTATTTCAGACCCTTTCCCACTTTGAAAATTTACCGAATCCAGAAGTAGTCCCTCAGAATATATAAGTATAGAGCAATTCAAAATGATCGTCTGCTACGACAGGCGCAATAATTTCTGAAATACACTTGTTAATCGGTTTATACTGAAGTGCATGTATTATAGCTTATGAGTTTAGCGTCTCAGTTGAGCTCTTTACGTATTATGTATTAGAATGGTATCAACCATTCCGTCACGACTTGTCGTTTGTCGGCAGTAGAGATGTTACATCATCTTATGTAATAGAATGGTTTTGTAGGTAAAGTTTAAAGATCGTAGATGATGACTTTGGATAATGTCTGATTAGTGGACTTTATTTATTTAAACATACAGATGCAGTAGAATAAATAAGCATAAATGATTGCTGTAAAGCAGCAATTATTGCATTGTTATAAGTATGACCCACTTGAATTGTTGTGATTGTGCGAAAACAAATCAAATGTTGTGTTCGCCTGTCCGGTTAACATCCTGTATCTGTTGGTCGATTCTTTGAAGTGTTTTGAACCGTTCTAACTATAAAACTAATATCACTGAACTGTTTTTTGTGTACAAACGTTGTTGGAGCCGGGAATGTCATTGTACTTTTTAAAGCCAAACAAATTTAGTGCCTTCAGCGCTTTGATTTGATTATTCAATGAAAATTTTCATGTATACTTTATTTTAGTACATCATTTTGAAGATACATCTCATACAACGAAAGCTCTGCAGTCTATGTTTCAAGAAACGAAATCTTATTCTACATATGTTTTTACATTTTTTAGCACATTAAGTGACCGAAGCACAATGTGTTTTCTATGTCGAACAACTCCAGTGCCTTTGGCGCTTTGATTTAATGTTGAAGATACATTGTATATTAAAACAATTTAGAGTAAATTGATTCTTGTTTATACAATTCATGTTAGTTATATATAGGTATCTCGTATCAAACCAACAATGGAAAGATGGTATCATGTTAATGTAAGATGTTACACTATGTCACTATGGACTTTAGTTGTAATATTGTCAATGTTACCACACTTTTCATGTAAGCTTTTATGAATGTTGTTTAAAAGAGATTAAAAGCGTAAACCCTCGTGTCGATCAATTAGGCACTGTTGAGTAAAAAATAACATGGCACTTGTATTAAGTATAATTGAATATATGGTTTATGTTTGTGTTCACACTTACTTTAGTCAAAACAGGTAAATTGATAAAGTTCTGATGTAGTTTGCACTAACAGACTCGCGGCATTTGTTTTTTTGTATTAGGTCATTTTCACAAGCTAAACTTGACAATTAAACTCAGTTGCAATTTGTTTTTAGATCTTTAAGTTAAAATCATTCATGTTTATTAACAGAAAAACATAGTTATTTTATATTATACTAACTGACAATTATATTCGTATATTCAATCACAATAAATTGTTTGTTCGAAAAATTTAAACTAGAATAATAGTTTTGACTTGTTGGATTGAATTAATTTTCACTGGATTTTAAATAAATGACATAACATGTTAAAATCTTCAAACTTTCAGAATCTGCATGTGCTGTATCAAATTGTAATATATCTTCATATTGTATTGGTTACACATGTAATGGTTGTAATGATGGTTTTTATTTACAATCTGGATCATGTGTTCAATGTCCAGATATATGTTCTACATGTACAAGTTCTACACAATGTACAACATGTAGGAACACATATTGGAATGGGGACAATAAATGCGATTCATACTGTTCCGATAATTGTTTTAATAGACATTGTGATGTTAGCACAGGATTTTGTTATTCATGCATCACAGGCAAATACGGTCCACAATGTGGACAAGATTGTAATTTATGTAAATATGGACAATGTGATCTTAGAAAATGTACAAATGGATGTAAAGATGGTTATTATCAGGAAAACGCAGCTAGTGGATATTCATATTGTTTTAAATGTACAAATAATTATTGTCTAACATGTTCTAATGGAACTTATTGCACTCAATGTGAACAAGGATATTACAGATATTATCATAGACAGCCAATCGATGGTAGAGGCACAATGAATTGTTTACAATGTTATGATAGTTGTATGGATTGTACTTCTGAATATTGTCGCGATGATTGCATATGCAGTAAACCAGTAATCCCGAGAACCACAAAGTCAACATATGAATCCAGTAAGTATTCAATTCATTATGACACTGTTTGCTTGTGTTTCTATGATTTATGTATAATCATCCTCAAGTCTTATCTAAATGATGACATGTTGTCGTTTGAGCTATTAAGAAATAACTCTTTAAATACACAATGAATAAATTGTTTACATTTACCAATTGAGATTAAATCAACATTAACCTTTAAGCATGTTTCTGATGATGTCGAATTGTTAAAATATATAAAACACACACATAGAAAGCTCCAATTGTATTCCTATCGCCTGTGGGTAATCGAGATTTGATATTTAAGTTATCATCTTCTAGAAATTCCAACGCTTATCGTGTCGGCACTCGATTTACA
The DNA here is from genome assembly GCA_025267735.1 of Mactra quadrangularis. Taxonomy (NCBI): domain Eukaryota; kingdom Metazoa; phylum Mollusca; class Bivalvia; order Venerida; family Mactridae; genus Mactra; species Mactra quadrangularis. The sequence continues at coordinate 14,967,507 of CM046302.1, read as the reverse complement.
GCTACACTGATCTTTATTTGGTAATTCTCAAACGCATAATTCGTGACGCAGTGAGTGTCGTTGATTCCGTGTAATGTGCCCGCTGTCAAATGTTGACAAACGCTCCGATTCGTTCAAAACCTCGAAATGATCTCAGGAACTAAACCACAGAACTGACAAATACATCTTTTTTAATGCCATTAGACTGCACTATGTTTTGATAGGTACACATATTAATAAATATACTTAAATGCGGGTTTTATGTTGTTGGTTTTATACAAATCCGCCATGTTTTATGACTTCAAAATAGCACGTGTTCCCCACACTGAATAATTTATTATTGAACATTTAATTTTGATATAAATATATACAAGTTCACTGTCTTTGTAGCAACACTTTCAAACACAACTACTGGTATATCTACCCACCATCCAGATAAACCACAGACTGATAGCACATCTACAACTCATACATTCAGTAAGTCAAACCTCGTTATGAAGTTATGACTTTCAGTATATATGTGTAATTTCCTCCGATTCTCTGTATAATTAAAACAGTCATCCCATCATGTGTTGTGAATATTTATAAAAGTTATTCTGGTCCGATATTATTTCTAGGCAATACATGTAGTAAAATCACATCGCTATACAAATTTTACAAGTGCGAACATGAATTAAAACTTAACTTCTTCGATTAGTTAAAAACCGTGTCACTGTATAGTATAGTATTATTCCACATAATAAATATAGATTGCCAATTCAAAATGCAGAAGTAATGGTGTCAAACAGTGTGCTATGATACATGAACAAAAATTATAAATGTTTTAATACTTTGATTACATGTATTTGTACACTATGTCAATTTATAATATAATTCTACATAATATAATTTTAAGTTCAAAATCAACTAACATTTGGTCATGGTTTGGCAACTGGTATTGGTATAACTATTGTGTTGTTTGGTTCTGGTGTTGGAATAGCTTTATTTATCAGGAGGTAAGTGCTATTTTTATACATTTTACTAAATGTGCATAAATCTACATTTGAGATTATGCATGCATAGGTTTACTTATTAAGTTTTCATAATTCTAACATTTGATATTTGTTAACAATTTTGCCATTTTCTCTGTTGTCTTTACTCATAATTGACTGATTTCTAAGACACGATGAAAACATGTAATTTACAAAATATATTATAATTGATATTCCGATAGTATGAACATAGAAAATGCTACAAAGTGCAATGTATACTGTACTATTTGAATCTATTGTCTAGGCAGAAAAAACAACACAAACATGCGGATGAAAATTTGGAAGGACATCATGAGTATGTTAACACAAACATGACTGGTATATTGTCAGTTATATCATCAGAAAGTAATGAAGTAGCCGATGCCATTCATACTGTCTCCAGTGACTTAACAAATACTGGAGTCACTAATATTGTCTCAAGTAGAGACTACGTTATGTTAGGAGACAGACTAACTCACGAATCTAATTATACAGGTAATGTCCTTTGCTCAAAAGTTACTGCATTTATTCAATTAATTTAGAACCAAACTTGCCATGTACCGACAACAGCGTCATGCCATTGTGTTTAAAATTTGAACAACATATTTACAGCACAAAATAATTTGTCTGCATGTGATTGAACAAATACATAGGGGTTCAAAAATTTTAATACATGTAGTAAATAATTTTTAATCAATCGATAGAGTATTTTATTTAAGAAAGTAAGAAAGTCTTTTTTTACCAAAACCTAACCCATATACCAAATTATCCCGTGGATCAGTGTAAATAGAGGGTTTAAACAGGTGAAATGCATTTGCATTACTTTTATACGTTAGTTTAACAGTAATTGTTTCTTAATTTAGATTTACAGAACACATAACAAGTGAGATGTAAGCCTACATAATACTGTACTTAACAAATCAAGAACCTTGTGTGGAGAAACAACAACTGTGTTTACAAGCAAGTCAATACTAATGATAGACATAAATTGTACTTATATATTTGAACAGAAGAGGGCACTCTTGTGCATTTACAATCGATTAACTCTTTTTAAGCTAAGTCTATTAAATGTCTGGAGATGTATCATGATTGTTTATTTTATAGAACCATTGTATTTTGAAATAAGCATTATGTTCAGATCTATTAAAACACATACTTACACAGAGACAAACACTGTATTTTTTCCATGTTCAAATTATTGTACTGTTAAATGTTGTGTGTGCTGCTGATACATTTATATATTGTTATGTTTATTGAAAAAACTTACCTGTCTGCTTTTCACTAGGTATATAATTTTTATATACATGTATGTTTAAATATGCAAGTCATATAGCCATACTGTACTGATTGAATAAACTGTAAAACTGTAAATAATTTCCTTTAATTATATATTTACATTAGCATATCTCTTTACAGTGAATTTGAATAGATTTTGCTTTCATGTTATTGTTGATTTTGTATTTGAACTGACAAGATTTGAAAACTCAACAAAGTGTTTGTTGCCATGTAATTTTTAACAGATCACAATCAAGTTAAGTAAAGTCATGTCAACCTTTAGAGTAAGTTAACATTAACAATACAACACAAGCTCTCTGGAGCTTTTAAATCCAAATATATAATATAACACAATAGTAAAAAGAGCATTCAAAGAGAAGTATGCAGTTTTTACAATTGCTCAAGCATGGAGAACAAGTGTTTAAAACAAATTTTGCGCATATATAAAACATAAAACAAGAAGGGTACAGTTTCATGTAAATATGTAAAAAGAGAATACAATTAGAAATAACATTAAAACAAGAGTTTTGTGTATAGTCCATGTTTTTCTCAACTTTCAAAGTTCGAATAATTTCACGGTGATTGAATACACACTAACTGAATATCACGAGTATTAGACAAAGAGCACGAAGTCGCCGTGAAATTATTCATGTTTTGACAGTTAAGAAAAACGAACTATATACATATGGCTTTAAAACATGAGGGGTGCAGTTAAATTGGTAAAACAATCACAAACTTTTTATAAATTTAAACACATATTATAAAGAGAATTAGTATTAAAAGCTTATGAAATGAAATACATCAATAGCAAGATGTTTGAATGTATGTTAAAAAAATTTAAACGAGCAGATTTAAACTCAGTGAGGCGGACAGTGGTTTAAAAATATCTAAATACAAATGTATATTTATTTAGTAACACACGATGGACATAAGCAAAACTGTTTAGGAAGATGGTTCCATTGTTTCGTTGTGGAATACCTAGAAGAGTTTACAACTTATGCTGTTGTCCGTAGTTTTGGAATCACAGCTGTTGTATATCTAAAATTTTAAGACTGTTGTTTGATATTGACAATGTCATGTAAATAAGTAGGTCCCAGTTGAAGACATTAACTCAAAGAATTTTCAAAAACTCTCATTTATCAAAGAAATTATTATTATTTCTATTGCCTGTAGAAACTTATAAATGAGTAGCCAATGAAGAAAGTTATGTCGAACAGAACCACAATGTGACCTAAAAATCGAGTTGACTTCTTAAACGTAATCATAGATTAGTTCTTAGAACTCCGATTGAAATAAACTAAAACAGAGAAAATCATGCGAGTTATGTTCGGAAAGTAAACTCGAAATCCATTAACCTCTTTTACAAGGTAGTGCACTCCCGACTGAGTTATCATAACGCTTACATATTCTTCTTATAAAGTAAACAGATAAGCACCATGTACCAAGTACCATCACATACTCCCCGAATTTCAGAATTCCACACAGTTAAATGAGCATTAATTTAATCCAAAGGTTTCTCAACGGACCAAGAAATTAAGTCACGGTCCCACGTTGGGCGCTAAATGTCACAGGGTGAGGAAGCCTAATGCCTCTCCCATAAAATCTTGGTTTGTTGCGGACCCGTACGTGCAGACAGCCGTAGATCGTGGGTAGCCTTGCGTGTTAAGGTGAAGGTACGCACATGGCACAAAACAACACACCCGCAGAGAGACGTAGCTGAAAGATATGCAAGTTTAATTCAAACTCGGTCACGATTTTGTTCACGATTTGACTTTAACACAGATACGTGTATCCTGGGCTCATCTCACGTAACCGTCCGTACGGGTACGCAAGAGTTCGTAGGGGGCCTTGCAGAGTTTAGTCGCACGGCGCCCGTGCGGTGCCCTCACGGCTTTTTTATGTTTATCGAACTGTAGCTTTACCTGAACTTCTCGCTTACAATAAAGTTTGTAGTACAGGTACTATAACACTACATATAAATTTCAAACACATTAAATTCAGTAACAAACACCATTATAAATATTTTTCACCATTACACAACAATTCTATGTCTGTAGAGGTCTACAACATGTTTTCAATTTCAAGTTATCACTCTCTCCCTTTCTCTGCGGTCTCACATAATATCTTATGATTACGTCCGTATTGAACATCACAAAACACGACAGTAATATGATAAATAAACACATATCATTCGCTAATTATTTTATCTGACATATGAAGTTATGAATTTATATAAAAATACAAAAAATGTTAGAAGTTAATCATTACCTAAGTCATGCTAAGGGATAAAATGTTTACTTGTTGTCCACAGGCTTCGAACACTGAAGCTAATACTTAGCTTGATATATCATGTTTGAGTGATTTTTAACTTTGTATATTACGCTGAGGCTCAAATTATATTCTTTTCAAAACTGAACATGTCAAGAATTTTCAATGTACATGGGTTAATGTTCCCCTTTTAATCAATTAGTGGAAGTTATTAGTTTAAGTCTTGATACTCGACTAGAAAGATTTGTGAAGAGCTTAGCCTCAGAATAAAGAATAATTGGAATGAGCTACAAAAATAAAAATCTCAGAGCAAATTGTTTTACAATGTTTGAAGTACAGTACATGTATTGTCACTTGTGTAGCTCCTTTAAGACAACATAATATATTGTTTACATAAAATATCGTGTAAATTTGTCTCTAGTTTTCCTAAACAACCTATAGTCAAGTATGTTTACTTCTTGTTGTCTGTTTCTACGTTCATCCCGACTATCCCTATTAACAATGTCAGTTTTCTCATACCTCGGCATAACACATATTTCAATATGAAAAATATATGATATTCTATTAGAATATTTAAATATTTCTGATTCATTTATCCGAACATTTGCCCAAATTTACACAGATTTCAATATGAAAGAAATATATGGTATTCTATTAGAAGATTTAAATATTTCTCATATATTCATCCGAGCATTCATCCGACTTTAAGTGCATGAGCAAACATTGGTTGGTTTGATTAAACATGGAAACGATACTCTGATATGCGACGCTTGAGTTGCTTAATGTTTTATTTCGAGAAAATTCATCGACATAATCTAGTCACAGTTGTAGAACATTTTGGTCAGTTTTTTTTATCGAAAACTTGAAAAATTTTGACAAAAAAGGGAGGTTACAATTTATTTACTAGACCTGTAATTTATTTTTAAGCAATGCTCTATCCAAACACACATAATAACAAAGTAAATAATATGCAATTTTGGTTTTAAATGTTTAAAATTACTAATAACCTTCAAATATTTGCTTCAGTGAGCTTGAATATTTAATAGTTTACTTTAAATATTTCACATTTTACGTTCCAATGTAAACTATATTTCACAATACATTTCAAAGGGTGTATAGACGACTGAATACAAACTCAACTCTTATGGTAATATGAAAAATTTAAACTTCCGGGATTAACTGTAAATAATATTTTAACGAACGTTGAAAGCCTTACATTCACGTCAATAGTTTTGTGTAGAGTTGATCTTAAAATACTGCGTTTTTAATAAGACGTAAATGTTTTAAATTATGATTTTATGTGAATTTATATCTTATCTTAGTAAATTTATATGTTAAGTTAAATGTGTATAAAGATATTACAGAGTAGTTAGTGACTATACTATATATTGGTATGTACACTGTATACATTGTATTCATTGTCAGCTACGAATTGATTTAATATGTTCTCAATGATATTATGTTCTTCCTTTAAAGTTTTTAACTTATATTTCTCAACTTTGTACGCTACTATGTGAAAACGTTTCATGCTAACTGAGTTGCTATAAATGAAGTTGCACCATCATTAATAATAATATAACGCTTATTCATAACTTCCTATTTTTCAAGTAAGCTAAACTTAAACACCAAAAGAAAATTACTTTTATAAAGTATAATGTTGATATTTCTCGACCAATTTTGTACATTCAATGTTTCCGTTTGTATCTTACTTAATTTAATGTTTACTATGTGACTTGAGAGAAAACCACAAATCTAACTATATGATGCATTTGATGAATGTTGGCTCGTATTCTGTTTTCTTTCTTCCAAAATAGATTTGAATTTAACAGTGATACAGACGCTACTGACTCATGCATGTTTGTTAGTTATATAATTTGACTTGATGATTTTAATCACTATTAGTATAACGGTTAGAACATTAACATGAAATTGGCAGACTCGGTAGTCACAGCATACTTAGCAGACGAATCGTTCCTTCTGCTTGGTCTGCTGGCAGATAGGTGAATTAGAAGAAAGATCAATCTTTATGCTTGGTCTAGGATTAAATTACAACAGGTAACGAAAATGTTAATGAAATATATACCGACATTTTCCTTCGCTATAAATTTTTTTACACTGTACTAAATGATAAATACATACTGTCCAAGTTTATTGATGATACTTTCACTCTATGTAGATACACTGTATTAAATCAACTATGGAAGGTGGTTGGAACAATTGCAGTTTTAGATGGAAGATAATGTTACAATTAACATTGATTATGATACTGCTCAAGTTACCTAAATATGCAAGTAAGTGAAAGTGAATTTGTTGTTTAATTCAGTCAAGATGAAGGGAGAATTTTTTGTCTTTTATCAAGGCTATGCTATTCAGTGCGATTCAGTGATGTTCAGTGAATATATAAACGCTTTCAGAGCTTCATTGTGTGTTTCTAAGGAAGTAAGCTTTTTTCATCAAAAGACCTCATCATAAATAGTAGTCACGTGATCAACAACTACACATTGCATGTTCTCGACTTATGTGGAGAATATGGCATATTGTATAGTATTAAAAAGGCTGTTTTTATAATAGTTACGTATATTTACTAAAACATATTATTATCAAAACTGTTGTTTCAAAGACAGACATCCCATTTCTTTTTTCTGTTTGTATCTACACCTTTACGCTGAAATGCAATAAATAAAATATTCACACAATAAGAAGAAAGTTTCATTATTAAAAAGTTATTTTTTCATTTGAGGTGTCTAAAATATTTTTTATCTGTTTCAGTTAAATGTTTCTGTTTTCTTTCAAGTTCATAAACAGAGTTTGTGTTGATTATAGCGGGGATGGGGGGGGGGGGCTTTAACTGATGAACACAATGCGAAATATTTTTCATTGTCTGGCGTCCATTGTATAAAACAATTATTTAGATTCTATATGAATTAGATATCAACATAACTTTCAAACCATTAGGTCTTATTATCGATTGAATATGATAATATTGAACTTAGCTCATTTTGATTTTATACTTCGTTGTTATATTTTCAAATTGGAAAATTATACACTCTCAAAAAGTTAACTTGTTTTGCTTTTAGAATCACAGACTTGCCACGTAGACAACTGTTCGTCGCAATGTTATGGTCCAACGTGTTATGGTTGTAAGGATGGTTATTATCTACAATATCAATCATCATGTAAACCATGTCAGCAATCTCTACCAGGCTGTACTACATGTAGTAGCAGTACGTCTTGTACTAAATGTAATGATGGTTATTATCTACAATCTGGATCATGTATACAATGTCAGCAATCTCTATCAGGCTGTACTAAATGTAGTAGCAGTACGTCTTGTACTAAATGTTATGATGGTTATTATCTACAATCTGAATCATGTAAACCATGTCAGCAATCTCTATCAGGCTGTGCGACATGTAGCAGCCAAACGTCTTGTACTAAATGTACTGCTGGTTATTATCTACAATCTGGATCATGTGTAACATGTCAGCAATATCTACCAGGCTGTGCTACATGTAGCAGCAGTACGTCTTGTACTAAATGTACTGATGGTTATTATCTACAATCTGGATCATGTGTAACATGTCAGCAATATCTACCAGGCTGTGCTACATGTAGCAGCAGTACGTCGTGTACTAAATGTACTGATGGTTATTATCTACAAAATGGATCATGTGTTTTATGTCCTGAAAGATGTTCTACATGTACAAGTTCTACACAATGTACAACATGTAAGGACGCATTTTGGAATAAGAACAACAATGAATGCAGTTCATACTGTTCCGTTTATTGTTTAAATGGACGTTGTGATGTTAGCACAGGATTTTGTAATTCTTGTATCCAAGGCAAATACGGTCCACAATGTGAACAAGATTGTAATCTATGTAAAGATGGAAAATGTGATCTTAGAAAATGTACAAATGGATGTAAAGATGAATATTATCAAGAAAACACAGATTTAGGATATTCATATTGTTATAAATGTGCATATAATAATTGTATAATATGTTCTAATGGAACATACTGTACTCATTGTGAACAAGGATATTACAGAAATTATTATCGACTGGAATACAATGGTAGAGGCACCATGAATTGTTTACAATGTTATAAAAGTTGTCTAGATTGTTCTTATACTGAATATTGTCATGAAGATTGTATACAATACTGCAATGAACCAATAAGCCCGAGAACCACAAGGTTGATTATGAAAACAAGTAAAACAAGTAAGTGCCCAATTCGACATGACACTGTTTGATTTGTGCTTGTAGAAGATTATGATTGAATAATTGCAAATGATTACACATTACCGTAATTCTTAAATTATTCCGTATACTGAAATATCAAACAATCACAGTTCGATTACTTAGTACTTTATTTACAGTTCAGATCTCACCATTACAAGTTTCCATTATGTCTCACATCTTAATAGTTATATACTATTTTCCCTTATGTTAGTATAGAAATTGATTGACATAACAGTCGAGACGAATAATTTATACTTCATAGAAAACTACATAGAACAATTATAAATTTGACAAAATTGAACAACATAGTTAATTAAGAACAGGTGTTCATTTTGAGCTGCTCCAATACCTAAAAATCGTCTAGCAACTGTGATTTATATCAACTGTGACACATATTAGCATAAATGAATTGATAGCTAATGACCAATGTATTAGCAGTAAAAAATCTAATGAAATGGTTTAATCTGTTGTAAAAATATTTGACTCTATGCGACAAAGATGATTTCTCTGCCTTCATTTTAATTCTTAGAGAAATTATGTACTATTGAATTAATTAAATATTGAATTTGATTGTGATACAAATTGTACCGATTCACCTTCGTTGTAGCACCAACTTCAAATGCAGCCACAAAACCACCATCAACATCAAATGATCAACAAACATCCTCGCAGTCAACAAATCATTCATCTGATAACAAACTAGAAACAAATCGACCTGTTACCAAGGACACTACAACTACCATATCTACTAAACCACTAGATGTACCGCAGACTGACTCTAGTGTACAGAAAGCAGACGATAACTCATCTACAATTATCGGTGCTGCTACCGGCGGAGGAACGGTTGTTGTACTTGCCATTGTGGTTATCTTAGTGGTTTGTCTCATTAAACGCAGGTATAGTTGTGCATCTTTTATATATGTTGTTCTTAATATACTTTTTATCTTTTTATTATTTAGATTTGCTCCTTCATATCTTTTTTTATAAGTTATGAATAATGTAACATTATGAACGTAATATAACTTTTTAATCGCAAAAGTCAAATCTTATTACCAAAGCACAATGTTGATATTATCTTGCAGATCAAAAGATGCCAACCAAAATCGAATTGAAAATCCAATCGAAGCACTTGTAAACGGTGAATCTGGTAGGTGCGCATTTAATACAGAATAAGTGCAAAAAAATTCACAAGTACTACTTGTAGTAGTTGTTTTACATGCCCTTGTCCTATCATTTAACCTGAAACGAGAAATTAAGAAAACAACTCTTAGCAGAGTGTATGAATACTAGTATTTATGCCGAGGTCATATTAAGTACTTTAGGTCTACGAACATAAACTAATGACTTATCAAAATAAATACTACACAAGAATTCCTCTACAGCAGAAATTCTCCGAACCCGAAATTGACTTAATAATCGAATGCTTTGATAGTCGTAATTTACTGTATGTTACTTTAATTTCTACAAAACACACAAAATAACCATTTTGTATTGATTTACATATTTTATTTCTATTTAATATTATAATTTTGATACTAGACTATCCTGTATATGCCAAATCAAACAAACCATCTACATCAAACAATCAACCAACTCAAGATTATCTCTACGCTGTACCAAATAAACTAAAACAAAGTTCAAGAAAACATACTAAAAGTGAAATAGATGAACCTCAGAGAGTTTCCTATCGTAATATAATGATTGATCTTGAGGTTGAACAAGGGATTACTGCTGAATCTAATGTTGATGATGTACAACTTGAAATTGTTGATGGTGATGGCGTTACTGCAGATATTGATATGGGTATTACAAGTTATTTTACTAATTTAATAAATAGTATGGAACTGGAAATGATAAATCAATGTTGACATTCAGCATTGACATTTATTTTAATCAGATTACTTAGGAAATATAGCTGCCTTCTCTGGTGATGATTTAATAGAACTTTTCTAAGATGTCAAATTATTGTTAATAATAAACTGCATATGACTTGTAATATTTTTTAACCATCTACCAAATACTTTAATTACTTTAGCTTCTAATTGGACGTAGGTTTAAATGTCCGTTCATTTAAAATATTACATACACATGTTTGATATTATTTCGATAAAATCTAGGTGAGAGTATTCCAACATCTGACACTTACTATAACATGGAAGGGTTGATTAGAAGTCAAGTAAAAGTTACACAACTTTTTGATTATGTTAAACAGAAGAACGATTATGAAAAAGAATTTACGGTAAGAAATTAGTACAAAAAATCATTGCTCAGAGCAAAACGTGCTATCTGCATGATAAAACTGTTAATGTAGAACTCCGATCTGCTGGATGGCATTTTGTATGTGTTTTAATAAAGTTAGTTTTTCTACTTTGTTACATTGTCTTCATGTTCTATTGTTTGTAGTTTTAGATTCATAAATTACAAGTTCGATATTGATTGAGATTGAGTATTTTTCATTGATATGTTTACTGACAAATATTCCAAGAGGAACCAAAACTATTACATGAATTGTACAAGTTTTTGTGTTATTTCTTTAGAAATTATTGAAAGGTCTACAGAGAAGTTGTAATGAAGCTCTGAAGCCACACAACAGACAAAAGAATCGGTATAATGGAATTTATGCGTGTAAGTAACTTAAGACTTGTTTTCTCTCGGTATATTTGTATGAGGCAATCATTGGCACATTGCACAACTTTCGTCTTAAACAATTAGTTATTTTGGTATTAAATACATGTGTTTGAGTTTATAATTTCCCGACTATATAAAGCCTTTTGTTAACATTTGAAAATATTTAAACATTTGCTTAGTGAACATACTTGTTTGAAATTCTTTGTGTTCATTTATAATAAATATTTCAAACAGTACAATAGCAGTCAAACGACGATACAAAAGTTTACGAAATTTGTTTTTGTTGAATACAAAAGTAAGAAAACGTACCCGAATGTAAAGATTTTTGAACAGATTCTTTTTTAAACACACATATTACAATCAGGAAGTTTAGATTTCTTTTTTTTTTAACCGGCTGACGTCCTACACATGAATAGAGAGTGCTATAAACGTAAATGTTTGTAGATTTTTCTTTTAACAAAAGTCACGAATTATTTTTTGCCACAATTTGATCACATGCTCGATATTATCTTCCTGGTTATTTTTTTAAATTATATAATAGTTTGAAAAACACCTTTGGTATTAAGTTACATAGAAGTTTGCAACACGATAATTTAGATCACGTTTATTTTCCTGTTTCATTGCAGACGATGCAACCAGAGTAGTTTTACGATGTGGTACATACATCAATGCTAATTATATTGATGTGAGTAATATTTAGTACTTGCGTCACTAAGCATATTTCACATTCTAAATAAATACTGACATGTTTAATTAAACTACCGATATGTTAAAGGCATAAGTTTTGCAAATGAACACTTTTTAACTATATTCATTACATAAAACAAAGATTAATTAAACTTAGTCTTTGATAAATAATGTTTATTTAACAACTGCAAAATTGCCATGGACTCTTTGTATCTGTTATTGTCACAAAGACTCCTTTAAATTTGGGAAGTACAAAACTGAACAACAATGACTTAGAGCAAAATGCTGTAGTACTGTTTCTAAGGACACGTACAGACGTGTGGTATCGAGGATTAGCGTTAAAATTGTTCACACTACATTTTTTTGCTGATCTGAAAATAGCATATGATATTGGCCTGAACATTCAACGTATTAAGTTTAAATATCCTGAGCAGATTTTCAATAAAGTTTACTCACATAGTTAGTCAAAAACAGTACAGTTTCTACGCGAGCTCACAATATACTTTCACATATTTATTTGCGATATGAATGAATCATTTTTAAGTTTGTATTTTATTTAACTGTCTATGTAATTTATATCAGGGTCACAATAAAGAAAAAGCGTATATTGCATCTCTTGGTAAGTAAACACTTTGGTCATTTTTTATTCCAAAAGTCTTGAAATATACACATCCAATGTGTATACATGATACTCGTATAATTGGAAATTTATAGATATTTATTTACAATTAAATTGTTTTATTCTGATTTCCATACCATGTAATGTTTGTAGATTTGTATGTCATTTAACCAAGGTTGGGTATTATATAAAAAGCTTGATAAAATAGCACTTCTTTACTTTGTATATTTAGTTGTTATTTAACGGATTTAAATGTTTTATAATAGAAACAAAACATATGTACAATAGTTAAACCTAAAACAGTTAGTTATCGTTTGCTTAAATGGTATGCAGGTACTACATTATTATTAGACTTAGTTTAAAACAAATCCTATATGCAATAATTAAACCAAAAAGACCTAATTATCATTTGCTTAAATGCAGGTTCTACATAATTATTAGACTTTGTTTTTTTTAATGGTAAAATAATTTATGCACCATTTCTAGGACCAACTGCAAGTACAATGAATGACTATGAGACATTTTGGGAGATGATATGGCAACATAATGTTGACTCTATTGTTATGTTGACAAAGCTTGAAGAAGGTGTAGTGAGTATTTATTTAAGCATTCAAAGTAGTTGGTGCAATATGTTGTCATACTGATTACAGATGGAAAATAATATTGTCACTGTTGTTCCAAATAATAAAGATAAGCCATATTCTTTGCTCCTGATAATTTTATACCGTATACATTTTATGTCAAACTTCAAAAAATATTTAGTCAATTATAATTAATTATTGTTGCATTGAGCTTTTGGTACATTTTGGTGTATTTGATTAAAAGGTTGGTTTAAAGCACAAAGAATTAATGATTTTCCTAGCGAGATACACAGTGTCAAGAAGTTTTATTACTGGGAAAATGTTGATATCATTATAACCGCTATATTTCCATGTCCAATAGAAAATGAAATGCGAACAGTACTGGCCAAACCAAGGAGAAGTCATGACATGTGGACAATATATACTAGAAGGAGTATCAGAGAAGACTTTTGCTGACTTTGATGTTAGAAACATTTCACTCCAAAAAGTAGATGTAAGTTCATTACATGTGTGTTCTATGTACTCGCTTTTCTAATCTGAGTATTCTATGCGTTCATGAAGTAATTGTAGCTGGTTGACTTTTATTTACTCGTGTCTGTATATAGATTTTATTGCACATTTGAACTTCACAAAAATTTTAATGAATTAGTGACACTGATATTGATATCATTTATATTTTATTCTTTAGGTTATAATTTGAATCGAATCAATCCTGGTGACAAAGAAAAAATCCTTAGTGTAAAGCTATTGAATAAGTATTTTATCATTCACCTTACAATAATACACTATCAATGTCTTATCTCTTGATTTCAGACATTTGATAAACTTCATGTTATACAGTATCAATATACAGCTTGGCCTGATAGATCTGTTCCTGATTCAGTTGTCTCCCTTGTGGCTTTTAGAGATAAAGTTCAACAACAAAATAGGATGACAACATCACCCATTGTTGTTCATTGCAGGTAAAATATTCACATTCAATCAATGTCAAGTACAAATAATATTCTTAAACAGGAATATCTAACTTCTAGAAACAATATTTTTATGTGACCTTATACTCATGTTTTCAACTTGTCGTTCATCTATCTCATCACAATTTAAAGACTTTACTTTTTAGATGTCATTTTTTTACTTTCCTCTTCAATATGAATTAATAGATATTACAATAACAGCCAGCATTATCACCTTAAAGATGCATATTTTGACATAGTGTATGTCTTTCAGTTAAAACAATATGCATTATTGCAACAAAATGCCAAAATATTTATGTATAAGAACCATTTGCAACAATATCTTATTATGTTTATTGATCTAATGGCGGTTGTGGTGATCAACAAGTGAAATCTTCATCAGTTTTAAAATTTTGGAAATGTTCTTACTAATTTTGACCTCACTTAAACATGTATTATTTCAGTGCTGGTATTGGACGTACAGGTACATATATAGCTTTAGACTATCTTCTACATCAAGCTAGAAATGATACTTATGTTGATATATTTGGTTGTGCTATTGGTCTACGTGGACAAAGAGTAAATTTAATACAAACAGAGGTATGGTTTTATAACTAAGTCACTGTTTTATTTAGCTTAATAAAAACTACCTTATCTAAAGTTTGTCCTCAGTAGTCATATTGTTAAAGCCTAGTAGGCACGCCTTTTGATCTAATTTGTATAATCTCGTTATCGCCTTTGAAAGGATGCAATGCCAAAGTATTACTAAACATTTATAAATTTATGACTGCGTATATAGAACAATGGCAAATGTTCGGAAATTTCACTTAGTAGAATTGATCATATAGTGCTTTGTGGATAAAAGTTTTACATATGCACGACCATTTATTGTTGTAAGTTATTGTGACGAGTTTTCTTATTTACAGCAACAATATGAATATCTACATCATTGTGTTTTGTATGGGATCACATGTTTAAGTGAACCAGTCAAAGAAGTAAATCTTAAGACAGGTGTAAATAATGAACAAATATCTACTCAATATGATGTAAGTGCATATGTATTATAGTTTTTACTATGTTGGCATTGTATCATACTGGTTTTTTTTTCAATAGTTCCAACACATTTAAACTACATGTAACTTTACATTTTAAAACTCACTTCCGATTGTATGCATTTTCTGTCCACGTGGGCCAGAATTATAACATTAGTTTTGTACACATCATTTCTGTTCGTTTATATGTTTTTCATATAATTACATACGCTATAAATATTCCATAAAAATCGTCTCAAATGCTGTTGAATATGATATATATATATCTGATTTTTATATTGATGCCATTATTTTTGTATCACCATATAGGCTTTGAAAGCCTTGGAGTCAATCAAAAGAGGTTGGTCATTGACAACAGTGAGAAAACATAAAAACCAGAAGAGTTTAGAACATTTAGGTAACCAACGTTTCATTCTGGGGTTATTTGTAAATGCATGTATGTATTTATGGAATTTACATATCTTTGGTCAATTGCATCTGTGCTAAACTATGTATAATCTTGTAATAATATTAAACATTGAGTTCATTGAGAAACAACATGATTTCTATTATTTACAAATCTTTGTTCTAGTCAAGTTCGAAAAATTGTATTAGTTATTAAAAAATTCAAAAATGTTTTGAACGTATAAGGAAACAGGAATTTTTGTAAAAGCCGGTATAGAAATCTGTCAATTTGATACCAAGATAAAAATGTACGAACGTATATTCATTTTATATCATGTTCTGTGTTTGTTTTAGATGAGCGATATCGTGTATGTCTACAGTCGTCAAAGAACACTGGCATCAATGCTGTGTATATAAATGTAAGTTGTGTTAAAAACACATACATTTCACGGTTTTTGTATTAGATCTACAAATATGTGCTTTAAGATGTTACAAGTTTGAACCAGGTTACTCTTATCATAGAGCTTCATTGGCAAAAATATTGAAATGATGGATTCTAACATATCTATAACTTGAAAACCTCTGAGGCATTGTGCATATTTCAGTAATGTAATGAAAATAATGTGCTGTCAGATCTACTATAAAGGGGCTATTTTCTGAGATTTATAAGGACGGATAAATTTTGTGAATTGTATTATTATTGCAGTTTGTTATGTTTTTCAGAGTTATCTCAGACAGAAACAGTTTATTATGTCACAGACACCACTTTCATCAAGTATACAAGAATTTATCTCCTTGATTTATCAAAAAAAATGTTTAATTATTGTATGTTTAGATGACGACAGTGTACAGGTTAGTTATAACATGTACGATTTTTGTACAATAGCTAACATGATTATATTTACTGCATAAATGTATGTACAAGACCATCCACTATTAGTTAAATAACATGTGTATTGTTATATCAATATTGGGTTCTATGATTTTCATGTTTAATCACAGCTAATTGTCAGAATAAGTGACAATATAATAATAAATTCATGTACTTGCTTTTCAAAATGGTTATTGTTGATTTGTAAATTCATGTACTAGCTCTTCAAAATACTAATTGTTGATTTGTAAATTCATGTACTTACTCTTCAAAATAGCTGGTGCTGATTTGTAAATTTACGTACTTTCTATTCAAAATGGTTATTGTTGATTTGTAAATAATTGTACAATGTACTTGCTCTCAAAAATGGCTGGTGCTGATTTGTAAATTTATGTACTTTTACACTTAAATGAAAATGAATATCATTACTGTATAATATACATGTATGATATATTTGTATTTTACAGAACACAGGACAATACATCCCATCTGATAACAAAAAGATTAAGCTAAGACAGTATGAAGTGACATGTACTACAAGTCATAATTTGGATGGTTACACTGTTAGAGATCTCAAACTTTCACCCTTGGTAATTTGAAAGCGTTTTCTTAAGTAAATCAAAACAATTAACTAGACCTGTTTAGCGTAAAATCTAGAATTGTAGAATATTAAACTGGAATTACAAGGTTATTTTCTGAAATCTAATTTCTAGTTATTTGATATAGATGCTCAACCAAATTGTATTTACGTACATCGTCGATGATATTCCGATCTGAGCAAATGTATTACATTTGTATTCCACCCCCATCAGCAATTAAGGAGAGAATACTAGTTTTGAGACTAAATTAATTGTTAACAATAATAAATTAGACAAGAAAGTTTCGTTTTACTTCATATTTTGACTTTGTTAATGTAACATAATGTATTTTCTATAATCGGTTTGTTTGTATATATGCTTGCAGGATTCTCATCAGCAACTTGATATACGACATTATCAAATACATGGCTGGAAAGCAGGAGATGTTGTGCCGTCAGATTCAACCTCATTTTTGAAACTGGTTCAAGAACTTAACGATAAGAAATTCAAACTACAAGAAGAATGTTCTATTTTGATTCATTGTCAGTAAGTAAAAAAATCATTCATTTTACGAAGGAAATTGTGCAAGGCCTTTTAATGTTCCTACATTACCTAGAGCATTGTCATACTTTGAGTGCTAGAGCACTGAAATTTATTTTGTATATTTATATATATATTGCATGCTAGTAATCTAACTATCTGTGAAGTTCGTGTTATCTATGACTTAAATAAATAATTCTTTATTATTCTGGGGTATCATAAAGCAATTACATGAACAATGTATAATAATGAAACATTCTGCTTGAATGCCGACAAAACATTGACAAATGTTTGGTGATTTTTTTATTTTATTTGCATCCATTAGTAAAATATATTGTACATTTCAGTACTGGAGCTGACAGATCAGGTTTATTCTGTGGTATATCTACCATGTTAGAAACTCTGACAATTGATAAACAATTAAGTATAATACATGCTATATATCACATACGTGAGAGATGTCATACTGCATTCAAAGCTTTTGTAAGTACACTGCATTCATTAATCGTATTCAGCATTACCGTGTGTAATTGACAAGATGGTAAATCATTTGTTTCCCAATGTATCTTTTATCCTTTGCTGGATATAGCAATGAATTGAATACATTTCCTGGCCTTTGCAACATAAGTGAATACGTTATTTATTAATTGAAGAAAACAATTACCTAACATAGATAAGTGTAAATTAAGCAACACTCTTTTCTAAAATAGAAGTATGGTACATATATTTTAGTATCCAGCATGTTATAACATGGTTTGTTTTTCACGTAGTGACACATAATACCATAAATTATATATACAAGATACTAAGATTTTGTTCAAGTTAGTCCCAACTTGCAGTCTAGCGCTTATCGTATTAAATGAAATCCAAAGATTTAATGTTGAAGTAATGTGATAGCTATTTTAGTAATTTTATTTTTATCTGTTTTTAGGAAACATTCAAGTTCTGTTATGATTGTATCAGAGATTTGTTAAACAGAGATGGTGACAACAAAACTTACTACAACGTGAAGACTGTAAACTGTTAAAGATTTTATATTCTAAGCTACAATATTATGCTGATTGAGAGTGAAAATAGTTATATAACTATAAGATATAGTTACCCTTAGAAGGAGTTACTGCTATGTACAGAAACAGTTTCTTTTGCTTATCGTTTTGTTTCTATTGAGATGTTTGTTTTGTTATTTTTTGATATTTTTAATTATTTAATTACGATTTGTTACATTAGTTAAAAAATTTACTTTAATTTTAGAGAAAAAACAAACATTTGACAATTGTGATAACATGTCAAAGTTTCAATCTAATGAAAAAAAGTGTTCTTTTGCCGTAATAAAGGGATTACATAATTGAATGATTAAATTTAAACTGAAGCATCGTGACATTGAAACTAACAACCTAACTTTTAACTTAGTGTAATGTACCTATTGGTTAAACAATTCTAGGAGATAGATCAAACTATACACTTACAAGTATTATGCCATAGGAATCAGACGCTGAATATGTACAATAACGTCAAGATGAGATATAAACCTAACAAACATTTTGTTTGATAAATTAGTAATTGTATTGTTCGCTTGATATTTCATGTATTGTTATACACCCTGTTTCATGTTGCTTCTAATCACTTATTCTCATTTCTAATAGGTTGTTTCACACCACAAGTTTTTGTTATTGCCACAGTTTATCTTATACTGTAAGAACAACCTTTGCTCAAATCCCCATGTATCCAATCAACTCTGGTTATCAATAATTTATAGTCAACAGTAATGTGTCTGGAATTAGACTTGTCCTTGTTCCATGATAAATTTCATAAAGCTAAAAATGAACGTGTTAGAAGATTTTGTGGCGGGTGCCTTAAGAATCCAGTTCTAAGGTGAGCGGTCCAGTGCTTCGGTGTGACCGTCATTAAATGCGTTACGTTACGTTATCTTATCTATTACCTAAACAGAATTGTGAAGCGTTTAAATTGTGTTCTACCATATTTAATAGTGTTACTCATTTTAGCCTATTTTTATGTTACGTTTCTATTTTTTTATATTTTTGTTTATTTCATTGTAAATTTTTATGTTCACATCTTAATTTTTACATTTCTATTAAAAATGTGTGTTTGTAATATAATATGAGTTGTTTGTTTCTGTTATACTATGTATGAAATGTATAATTTTATTCTTGGAAAATGTGGTTGTTTTCATTTCACGAACATTGCCAATGTCATGGCGGTTAATTGTAGACCAGGCTCCTTTGTTTGAAAATTCGGGCAATGATAGCAGATGTCCATTGTGATGGTAGTTTCTCTTCATTTTGTGATTTCTGGAAGATTATTTGCAGAATGGGTGACAGTTAAACAGAGAAACGTTTGATAATAATGGGTAAAATTTTATCAGTCCTACATGCTTTATAGGGATTTAGGTTGTTAAGTATTACATCAATACCTCCCTTGTTTATTTGTATGTCTGGCATGCTAGATATGGTTCTCTTGTATGATGTATCATTGATTTTCATTGAGCACAGAGGGCTAGACTGAGTAAGGATTTTGAACTAAATACTGATTGGAATTGTTTTTTCAGAATATAACCCTTGTCAGTATCCTCATCTTATAATGTTGTTATCTTTAAAAGGGAGAGAATGTATAATCCTTGTTTTTAATGTTTTAAAAGTGAATATAATTTCTTAGTACACGTATTGGGTGTTCTAGACTGGGATGGGTCTTGGCTATCCATGTTTAAGATGTCTTTTAAATAATGTGTTAGCATAATTTATTATGTGCATCTTTGATATTTGCGTATTTTATGGTTTAACCAAAGAAATTTTTCTCCTGTCAGAGCTTTTCTTGTTTTCCTATATTTGGAGAAAACCCTGTTTTTCCTACCGATTAATCCTTTGAGATCTTAATTGACCCTGGGTAGATGGTCTCTGGTTGAGGTCTCTTTGGATAGGATATGTTTTTCGGTGAGATTATTTAAGGTTTCAGAAAAATCAGCCAATAGTTCCTCTGTACTAAGTGAGTCATACCTTTGTTTGTTTCAGCGAATCAGCTGAACTCCTCTCAGACAATGATTCTGACGATGATATACCCATTGTGCCAGTTTAGTTCTAATGGCAAGCGAAGGCATGGCCGCCTATGTTAATGCGGACCTAAATGCCCAATTCGTCACCAGTCAAGTGACAATGTTATGATAGAAGATCATATATCTGTAAATATTTCATGTGACAACAATGAAGAAGATGAAGACAAACAAGAAATTACAAAGTTCAGTATCCATGGGGCTATGGAAGCTTGTGTTTACCTGAAACGTTTCTACGAGATATGTGATAATAAATGTGGCATCAGTTTGTTGTTATGTACTATAAAAAAGGATTTGATAAATAAAGACTTTCAGAGACGTTGTGCTAAAATTTTCACTAGCAAGGACTTTTTTAAATGTGCTTAATTATAATAAAAGACTTTATTATGTAAGTTGATAAGTGTGCTACTGATGTTTGGCCATATTCTTGTACTGTTTGCATTCTGTTGATATGATTGTTTTATGTTTTTGTGGTTATAATAAAATAACGTAAACGATATTCGAGTTAGTCTTTATGATTTTATTACACTTATACTTATATGATGCGCAACGCGAGAAAAGGGCCCTTAAGCTATTTGACGTCGTTTGCGGTTAACGTCACAAACGTAATCGAGGTCAATTTTAGCGTACATGTGTCACGCCAGTGACTATTGCATTGTTTATACTGACGATTTAACTGGCTCTATTGCATTATTTAAAGGGAATAAATATATGTTCTGCAAAATATGAATGTCTTAGTATCAATGTTTTAAGAAATCAATTACAAATAACGTAAAAAGGAAGGATTGTTGACCGTCATGAGTTGTTTTTTCATCCAACTTTCGTCAACGTGCCGAGCCGCCGTTTGGTGTTGACACTTTTAAAACTAGGCTAACTTGTAACTTGACATTTAGAATAGTCTGTTTTATTTGTATTTTAAAATTGGATTGCTAAATAGAGAAGCTACCATTAGATTTTTAGGGAGAATTACACGCATAATTTCGGTACCATTGATTTAAATTGACGATGGATGCAGCCTCTACACGCGTCGCCATCTAATTGTTTACTCGTAACTACGGGTATACATACACACCCCTGAATACAGCACACGCTATAATGTTAAATGCGGACTTTTACTTTTTATTCTGATTTTTTTATTCATTTTATCTTAAAATCTTAGCTTGATCTGGAAATTTTGTGAATAGGTAATGCATAATTAGAATAATGTCGTCCCTTTCTGAACTGAAATGTCATTGGGGCTTTTAGACTTTTAGTTTAGATCTGTTATTTCTTAGACACATGTGCATCGAATGCAAACATGTAGGCTATTGTTTTGCTGTAGTTTATATTTAAAATGGTCATTTAAATTGAAATATGGAATTTATTACCAAATTAGTGTTTACCAGTCCGTAGGCTTACTTTGAACAGCAACCCCAGCTGTCACAATTGTAATATACAAAGGTATACTAGAGGAGAAAATGTTATATTTTGAAGTAAGTGCTGGTTGTTTTTAACTCAAATTTTGCACAGTATGCGATATATTACTTTATCGAGTTGCTAAATAATTTTAAGTGTATTGTGTTTATTTAAGAAGGAATTTGATTACAATTCCCGCCGACTCAAACGTCCGGTTTATATGTCGCTCGTCCGTATTTTACGGACGATTTCCTCGCGAGATTTAGACCCATTTTTGAAGTAAAAAAATGTATTACTTTTTCTTGGTATATAAATGTACTGAGCGGGAACCGAATTATATGATGTCAAAATTTCAGTTTAATACATGTTACAACAAAAAGTTATCACTGAAAATGTCCAAAAAACGTCCGGTAATTGGAATGTGATGAGTAGGCTAAATTTGGTCTGGCTAGATATCGGGCCGGCATTCATTATTCTTTTTTAAATTTGACTAGCTCTAAATAAAGCTTGATTGACATCATTGATCGAAAAATATATAGATCTATTGTTAGCAAATTGTAGCTCTGTCTAATTACCACATCTATCAGTTGGATCTTAGAAATACATTACAATTGTCGAGCACGATAACACTCGTGAGTCAATGTGAACCCGTTGCTAAAAAGACTGTCTGCATAAGTTTTCTAAGGGCGTATCAGCGTATGAAATGAAATTATTTGAAACATAATGTTTCCATCTACCTATACATCATTGTAATAAAATCCAAATTGGTTTAAGATAAAGATCGTTCTTTCTTAAATACAATTATAACTAACCGCAAGTTCGTTTGTACACATCATTTTCGTCATACAAAACTGTAAATACTTTTTTATTTCGTTAAGAATAATTACTAAAGTTTATTGAAAACAAAATGGTGATAATATCATTATATTTTAAAAGTGTAATGTGTGTGTACATTTTGTACTAGTGATTCTTACCTCGTGTTTAAACTAGATCCACACATGAGTATAGGCCTAGGTCTTAGAAGTAAAATTCCTGTTGTTTTCTGTTTTACCCATTAGCGTTATCAAAGCGTTATCATGCAATCTGATTTTGTCATAAAATGACATTAGCCCTCGTTAATGATAGAGCATGCAACTTATACACAGGTCATCGTCGATCCAAAGAACTTTTGTCAAACCTCAATGCAACGTGAAATAACATGAAACTTCCTTGATTCAGAGCCGGATTTCCATATGTATGCTCAGTTTCGTCAACTGTACCACGACTATAACTGCATTCCTTGGGCCAATCAAAATATCAAAGGATTACCGACTATCATCTCCGAACTTCAATACTCCAGATTTTTTTGATAATATTGCCTTCCAAAAGCGTTGTTATGTCGGCATTCATAGATCTTTCAAAGATAAGGTTAGCTAGTTCCGTATTACTTTAATTTCCCATTTTATGTTGAACTAAATTCACCTGGATTTGGACTTAAAATGTGTTAAACATCACATAATTGATATTGAAAGCTATTAGTTAACAGTGTACTCATTTTTGTCATGCGAATTAATTACCTCATTATCAGACTTTTAAATTCTGATGTGACACGATGTTATTGAAGGACGAATATTAAGTAAAAGTAAGCATCATTTTGCTTGAAAATTATGTTACATTTTACGTGTGCAATAATGTGAAATAAACTTCTATTTATCTCAACCTCTTGTGGAAGAAAGTAAAATAGTGTATTTATCTCATTCTTAAAATGTCAATTATAATATTTAGACTGTAATTGTACAAACCCGTCATTAGGAATACCTGCAAATTTAAGATGGTGAAAATATTAAGGACAAATAAAAATTAGCGTTACTATGTTACATGTATTGCATGATTACTATGCCCGTGTAAGCTACGACAATGCTGACATATAAATATGTTCGGAGAGTATTGTAGTGATCGTTGTCATTAAAAGCAGTTTACATATTGAATATCATTTTAACATTTTGAGGCTCATATTCATATGTTTTTCAAAACTATTCACGGATGATACATTTTGTAGGGTCCTGTTTTTTGATGATTAAAAAACATTGTATGTTCTTATACAAATTGGTACATACACATTCATGTTCATGTATAACATAATTTTATGTGAAAATGAGTTCAATATCAAATTATGTTAGCTGTACCCTTTATTATCAGTATACACTGCAGTGCAGTTTACATATTTCGTGACAACTCTTACCAATGATAACAGTTTGCTAAATTTAAACGCCCTAACAACAATTTCAAAGGAAATTTGGCGTCGATGGACCTCGATAAAAATAGACCTTCACATATTTTTGTTGTATCATAGATAAAACAACACCGTTTGTATCAATGCATTTTTTGTTTCACAATCAGACTTAATAATGCTAATGAGATTGAAGTTATTTGTTGGGACCACAAATATATGGTTATAAGTAAACTGTCAGTATAGATTAGTTATTTGGACTTATACATGAAGACTTTCTTTAAGCCTATTGTAAACTGAAAATCAGTTTAAATTCGAGATTTTTTTAGTATAAATGTAAGGAATGTTGAATTTTTAAAAAAAATCTTCTTGATAAAACTAATTCCAAATGCTTTTTGCAGTTAATTAACTATGGTATTCAGTTGCCAAATGTCCAACAAAAACGCGACGTTAAACGTGACGTCGCTTTTTTCTTGGACCGAGTATCGAACTTCAAATCGCCATAGCAACGTCATTAATTGAGATATTTTAATAAATTATACATTTTTGGAAACTACGAAGCCTACTCATTCACATTCTGTAAAAATCTCAATTTCGAAAAATTTGACCATAAGGGCCCTTTTCTCACGTTGCGCATCATATTGCTTATTTACAGTATAACGTTGTAATATACAAGCTTATTATACAAAGACAAGAAATAAAAGAGATGACTAGTGCACAACAATTGTATCAAATCGAACCTTTCTTACTGAACCACATAAAAGAAATGATCATCTTATTTACTACTATTCACTTAAATCATAATTATGTTCTTAAATGTAAAAAAACGAACAACAAATATGTAATATGCCAATTTACTTGCAGTTAGTACTAACTACGTTTACATTACACATGAACGAATCGTGTGCTCGGGTTATATATTAAACCAAGGGAGATAATAAATATAAACAATAACCAAACAAAGGGAAGTAATAACGTCGAACTCGGACGAATATCGGCAAGGTCGAACACCGGTCTCGTTCGAAAAAAAAATCATGCCCCCTCGAGTTCGAGCTAGCGAACTTTTAGTTTGTATACACAAAGACACTTTTAAAGTTATGTTAGATCTAATATGAAATAGTTTTAAGACACATTTCAAAATAATTTGAAATTATATTTCTATTAATTTATGCTCTTAAACGATGGTTAATTCAAATAGAAATGGAAGGGATATGAAACCTTCTAAATTTGACGGGTCTAGCAGTGAGTGGGATGACTTCAATCAAAATTTTGAGCAAGTATCTCAATGGAATGGATGAGATAATGGCCAAAAAGCTTGCATGTCAGCAATAAGTTTGAGGAAGAGGCTCAAAGGCAATGGTCCATTTTATCTCAATATCAAGTTATTGACTATAATAAATTGAAGTGGGTTTTATCTCAGACGTTTAATCCAACAGAACGAAAGTTAGCGTGTAGATGTGAATTTGGCTATAGGAATATGTTACCAGAGGAATCTGTGTCTGGCTTCATTTATAAAATTCACTACTTTGCAAAGTTTTTATGGTGTATGAAATAACTGACTTGTGTACAGGTTAATATCATTAAACTTGCTTTAAATAAACATGAAAAGAAATTATGTCACTTCCATTTGGTTTAGTGAGATTAGACATCCTGATGTTACACCTAATATACCATTTCAACCAAGCACTAGCATTTATCTTGGAGTGATTTACTGATACTTATACGTCAACAGGTAAAAGAGTTTTGCCCATGGTATGTATTTTCGTGCTGTGTGCTAAACTTACAAGATCCTTTTGACTTGGTAGTCTGAAAGAAATAGACATCAAAGATTCTTATAATAATTGATACCAAATTTGATTTTTCCATAAAGGGTATACTAAAGTGCTTCCTTAACTTTTTTAAAATGTTTTTTGTAATTCTTATAGTATAGATTACAAACAGTATACAAGTTTAATAATGATGTTCAATATCTACAGCAGAAAGTATATAAAGACATTGACAGTAATTATATAATACATGTATGTTGACTAACAATGTATGTTGACTAACAATGTTTACTTTAACATGAATGGTTACTATATATACAGATAGCTGTGGTAGATGGAGGAGCCAAGTATTTGTGTATTGTTTGAAGGTGACCGATGTTTTATTACTTAACATTTTGAGCTTTGAGAGTTTTTACTGTGTTTGATATGTAGATACCAAAGTAACTAACAGAGACCATATTCTTTCAAATGTATGAAGATTTGAAATTACAATATCATTGAATTGTTCAACTTTGTAGTATGAGACCAACTGTCTCTGAAAAACTTCTGAATTAGGGATTATTGAATTCATTTTACATTTAAATATATGCTGCTTTGCTAGTATAAGGAATTTGTATAGAATATCTCGATGTCTATCATTACCAAGCAAAATATCTTGTTTTGACCAGTTTGTGACAATGTCAGGACATTTGTTTGATACCCATAACTTAACGACCTGCCAAAATGCCTTGACCACATCAAAGTCAAAAAGTAAATGTACTATAGATTCAGTAGATGAATTGCAAAACGTGCAGTTATCACCATTTTGTATGCCCATTTTTTCAGTAAAGATTTTGTGCCTAGAATTCTTTGATTAATTTTATATTGAAACCACTGAAGTTTACTTTCCTGTAAGGCTTTAAAGGGCATTTTGTATATTTGTTTCCACCTAATGAAGTTTACATTGGGGTCATGTTTCCATTTCAATTCCGAATTTCTGGTAGTGCTTCCTTAACTTTATCTTCCTTTTTTATATAATACGCTCCCAACAAGCCTAAAGGGTGGAACACTGTACGGTTTAGACTGAGGCAAATTTAATGCAAGCATTAGTACAAAAGGCATCAGGGTCTAGAGACTATGAAACATTATTGTCTCCAATTGTCTGGTAAGTCTAGATGCAAGAAGATCTATGTTTGGTTGCTTTGTACACGAAGAGAGTCTAAGAGCAATACATGGTTTAGTATCTACCCAGAGCCGCCCGGCTAGCTCAGTTGGCAGCACGCAAGTCTACTGATCGATGGATCGTGAGTTCGATTCCCGGGGGGGCATACTTTCGTGGAGCTTGGTCATGAGAATATTTCTACGGCCATTCTCCCTCCTACCAATAATTCTTTATAATAATTATGTAGGGCAGTTGTCAGTCACTGACGAAAGTTTGGCTTAGTAGTTGGTTAACAGCTAAATCAAGAGATTTAACCTCTCCAGGAGGAGTGAGTACTGTGAGTTGTGAGTTGACTGACCGCCGTTATATGACCTTTACAATGTGTTGCTACGGCGTTAAACTTAACAATATCAAACAAAACTTTTACAGTTTGTTAAATATAAACCCAAAAAAAACAAACAAACAAACATCCACGCTGTGGTTTCTGAAAAAATCATAAAGACATAAACCGCTTAAACATTATCAACGTCTGGCAAATGGAAATCAGTGAGATAATTTTCTCGTGATAAACACATCAAAATTTGTTTTTCTAAACATCAATTTCTATAGACTGCATACCAATGTTGTAATTGATATACGCTATTGCTATAGTAGTATCACATTAACAGAAACATTTATGTAGTCCTCGATACTCTCTTAACCAACAATTTAGATCAAAGAAAATAATAAGGAGTTAAAGATAATTAATATGAAAATATTTTGAACAGTATCTGACCACCTGTCACTTGTCGTTCTTTCTTGTAAAGTAAAAATGAACTATAACCATGTGTTTGAATTGTGACTGATAAAGGATTTTGTCTTATTTTCTGCCTATCTTTATATTATATGTTTTTGATCCATAAATAAATTTGTTCCAAATCATGAACATTAAGTATCATAAAAAGTTCATCACCATATTCTTATGTAATATCTTAGATATTTGCCTGTTAAGGTCTGTTCTCAAGGACCTTCCAGAATGGCATGAAAAAGCTAACAACTTAGCAAATAAATAAAGCTAACTCTCGAAATCTAACAACTTCTAAGTCGTTATAAAGATGGCACTAACTTTAATTATTTCAAGTTTGGATTCTGATGAATAAACTTTAAATTGGACTGAATGAATGATATAACGTACGGAGCCCCTAAAGAGACGTTTTAAAATACCTTATTATTTAATTATGAATTCGAATAAACGTAAGTTTGTTTCTTTTTTACGAAATATTATTTCGTTTAAACGTTATCATATATGTAATGGTTCTTTCACATTGTATATTTTCTTTGTAAATGATATATTACAATATATGTCAATGGGTGTATGGTCGACCGACTACAAAATCTTAAGGTGTTATTAAAGATTTGAACTTCCGGTATGAAAAGTCTTACAGTCTCGTCAATAATTTTGTGTAGATTAATCTTGGAATATTGTTTTTCTAAAGAGACGTATACGTTTTAAATAATGGTTAAGTGTGATATTATATTTCATTTTTTATGAAGATTGAGAAGTTACAATTTTGGAATTTAAATGTGTATGAAGATACAAACTGTATGACAGAGTAGGAAGTGAGAAGACAATAATACATTGGTATGTATGCATAATGTTTGTGTGTTTTAAGAATTCTTAAATCTTATAATTATAACAATAACTATAAGGTTATTACATTACATTTTTACCTCTGTATGTTAAATATTTCGAGCTAAATGTAGTTACTGGCACAATTGTTAATACATAATGACATATCGCTTTTAGTAACTTCCTCCTTTTTCATGTAAACTTGATCTCCTAAGTTTGTTTGATCCTTATAATAACAGATGAGTTGAAAATAGTTCGTCGATTCGATTGAATTAGAATTTGGAAATTTATTTAGTAAGAATCTTCTACTGTAACATTATAATAGGAAATCTTTACAAACGAAAAACATTGTTTTTTCATAGTTCTCTTAGTCTTAGCAGTCACATGTTTTTTTATGCTGAAGATATATTAAAGCAATTTAGAGTGAAAAAAATCTTGTTTAAGAAATAACTTACAGTTGTCTATATTTTGTTGTCTGATAAAATATAGGCACGAGTTGTGATGCGCGTATGATTAAATCACATGTGCTTTAGCACGAGTGATTTAATAAGCGCATCAAACGAGTGCCTATATCTTATTAGACAACAAAATATAGACAACTGTAAGTTATTTCGATTCTAACATCGTAAAATACATCCGTAGAAAAGATATATTTATAGAACTATTTTTAACTGTCAGAACGTCATGCTGTTGAAATCCACCCCAGTGCAAAGACCGAAAATAGCATTTATTTACACAATTCTCACAGATAGGTGTTTCTTATTCCGAACAAAAAATATTAAAATCTTAATTATAGAATAGAAACCAAATTGTAAAAGTCAACCCTTATAAACTCGGGCGCCATTTTTGGCTTTGCGCATTTAACGTGGGGAGTAAAATTTCAACAGCCGTCACGAGCTATATTTTGTTGAATAATAAATCATAGATGACGTCACATTAAATAAAGAATGAAAACGCACGTGCCTATGTTAGAATTATAAATTAACTTTATGTTTATTATATGTAGGTATC
Source organism: Mactra quadrangularis (assembly GCA_025267735.1). Lineage (NCBI taxonomy): Eukaryota > Metazoa > Mollusca > Bivalvia > Venerida > Mactridae > Mactra > Mactra quadrangularis. The sequence continues at coordinate 14,937,646 of CM046302.1, read as the reverse complement.
ATATAATAAACCAACAATGGCAGGATGGTATCATGTTAATGTAAGATGTTAAACCATGCCACTATGGACTCTGGTTGTAATATTTGTAATGTTATCACACTATTCAGGTAAGCTTCTATGAATGTTGTTTGAAATAGATAAAAACGTAAACACTCGTGTCGTTTCTAAGACCCTGATGAGTAAAGAATAACAAGGCACTAGTATTAAGAATATATGGTTTATTTTTGTGTTCACACTTACTTTTGTTAAAACAGCTAAATAGTTTGTACTAACAGACTCGTTTTCACAAGCTTTAATAGTCAATTAAACTCAGTTGCTATTTGTTTTAGATCTTTGAGTTAAAATCATTTATGTTTATAATAAAAAAAGATTTTTTACTATACTAGTTGACAATTATATTCGTATATTCAATCATATTTAAATTGTATGTTCGAACAATTACACCTAGAATAATAAATAATTTTGGCATTTTGGACTCGATGTTAATTTCGCTGGATGTCATATCGTGATAACTTGTTCAAACTTTCAGAATCTGCTTGTACTGTATCAATGTGTAAGCAATCACGATGTAATGGTAACACATGTTATGGTTGTAATTATGGTTATTATCTACAATCTGGATAATGTATACCATGTCCTGCTAGATGTGCTACATGTACAAGTTCTATACGATGTACGGCATGTAAGGACACATATTGGAATGTGTACAATGGATGCAGTTCATACTGTTCCAATAATTGTTTAGATAAACGTTGTGCTACCAGCTCAGGATTTTGTTATTCATGTATCCCAGGCAAATACGGTCCACTATGTGGTGAAGATTGTAATCTATGTAAAGATGGCCAATGTGATCTTAGAAAATGTACAAATGGATGCAAAGTTGGTTATTATCAAGATAACGCATTTAGTGGACATTCATCTTGTTTGGAATGTGCATATGATAAATGTATAACCTGTTCTAATGGAACATTCTGTACTCAATGTGAACAAGGATATTACAGAAATTTTGATCTGACACCCAGTGGTAGAGGCACAATGAATTGTTTGCAATGTCATGATAGTTGTACGGATTGTACTTCTACTGAACATTGTCATGAAGATTGTATACAACATTGCAATGAACAAGTAACCGCAGGCACCACGAAGACAACATATAAATCCAGTAAGTGAAACTCCGTTATGGTGTTATGGCTTTCAGCATATATAACATGTCATTCGGTTCTCTGGATAAATATTGCGTCTAGAATTAAACAGTCAGTTATCCCACCATGTGTTGCGAATAGAATATTTTTAAAATCAGTATTTATTATTCTAGTTTAAAGTATTATCTACGATAAATTGGTAAACGCTGTTACACAGTGTTGTATGTGCAATTCAAATGTTTTACATATCGCACCGCACATATAATATTACTATATATAGAACATAAATATTATTTAAGAGGAATACACAGTAAGTATTTACATGTGTATATTTTCAATATTATATCTGTACCAGTACATGTAGAAATGACACAAATCAATACAAATTTAACATTTGCGAACATGTATAAAAAATTAACTACTTCGATTATTAGAAAACTGTGTCACTATCCAGTTAATTATTATTTCACATAATTTAGATTTCCGATTGAAATGAAGAAATAAAAAGATGTCAAACAGCATCCTATATAAAAGCATATTTAATAGATATTTTACTACTTTGGTTATTTGTAAACTATGTCAATGCATAATTATAATTCTACATGATAGATTGCCATTATTTGAATGGTGCATTGCACGAAGAACTTAATAGTTGCCAACGAAAAATCGAAAAATAAAGACTTGTAGTGAATGTGAAGGTCAAAATCAATTAACATTTGGTCAGGGACTAGCAACTGGTATTGGTGTATCTATTGTGTTGATTGGTTCTGGTGTTGGAATAGCTTTATTTATCAGAAGGTAGGTAGTTATTTTGTCTTTTTTTCTACATGTGCATTAATCAATATAATTTTAGAATTACATGCATAGTTTTATGTATTCAGTATACGTAATGGACTATATCCGGAACTCAAATATTTGGGTTATCCTCTCCGGTACAAACAAACTTTCACCGTTACAATGAAAACATGTGTCCAAAAAACAATTGGATTTAATCCATAGCTCGTGCTGTTTAGCAATAATGTGTAGAAAACTTTGTTTGTACCGCCTGTACACGGACGAAAAACGCCATTCATTTGAATTCCGGAATAGGTCTATTCTGACTCTCGATATTGTTTACAATTGTTTCGTTTTCTCCGTTTAATCTTTATTAATAATTGACTGAGTTCACTAACACGATGAAAACATATATAATTTACAAAATACATTATAATTGATAATCCAATAGTATGAACATAGAAAATGCTACTAAGGACAATGTGTACTGTACTATTTAAATCTATTTTCTAGGCAGAAAAAACAGCACAAACATGCGGATGAAAATTCGGAAGAACATCATGAGTATGTTAACACAAACATGACTAGTATATTGTCAGTTATATCATCAGAAAGTAATGAAGTAGCCGATGCCATTCATACGGTCTCCAGTGACTTAACAAATACGGGAGTCACTGATATTGACTCAAGTAGAGACTACGTTATGTTAGGAGACAGACCAACTCACGAATCTGATTATATAGGTAATGTCCTTTGCTCATAAGTTGCTGCAATAATTCTATTATTAAAGAATCAAAGTTGCCATGTACAGAATACAGCGTCATGCCATTGTTTATGAAAAATTGACAACACATTTGCTGCCCAAAATAATTTTGCTGCATTTAATCTAATCAATAGTTAGGGTGTTTTATTTACACATTTACTTAGATGTTATTCCTGTTTATTGAAATTTATTGAACACTTATACTGTGAGAAAGTCTTGTTATAGCGAAAACTAACTCATACTCTCAATTATACCGTGGATCAGTGAAGATAGAAGGTTAAAACTTGTACAATTATTTTTATAAATTTTATAAATCATGAAAAACAGAACTTTGTTTTTCATTTAGATTTACAGAACACATAAGAAGTGAAATATAGGCGTATATATAACTGAACCCAAGGAATCAAGAACCTTGCGTGGAGATATATCAACTGTGCTCAAAGGCAAGTCAATAAAACTGTTTGACAAAAACTGTACATATATATTGAACAGAAGAGGACACTCTTGTGCATCTACAATAAATAACTCTTGGTTAACTTAGTCTATTAATTATCTGAAAAGGTATCATGATTGTCTATTGATAGAAACATTGTATTTTAAAATTTACATTATATTCAAATCTATTGAAACACGTACTCACATATAGACAAACTATGTATATTTACATGTTCAAATTATTGTAATGTTAACCGTTGTATGTGCTGCTTATAATATATTTAATTGTTAATTTTGTATTTAAACTAACAAAATTTGAAAACACAACAAAGTGTTTGTTAAACAAACCACAAGTTAAGTTAAATCAATTAAACATTTTAACATTACAATACAAACTCTGATGAGCTTTTAAATCTAACTATACTATGTAAAAATATATATTGTTTAAAAAGAACATACAAAACTACAGAAATAACATTAAAATGAGACCCAATTTACTATTGCACAAGCATGAAGACTGAACAAGTGTTTAAAACAAATTTTGCGTATACGAATAGCTTTAAAACAAGAGGGATACAGTTAAATAGGTATAGTATTAAACCCATATTATGAAGCGAATTTGAATTTAAAGTGGATGTAAACTCACACAGGTGTACAACGGCTAAAAAAATCTACATGCAAATATATATTTATTTAGTAAAACACGATGGACATGAACAGGAAGTGCCATCCAAATAGGTTAAAAGAGATTTAAACTGCTTAAAAGAACAAATTTCTATGAAATGGTTAGGAAGATCTTTCCATAGTTTTGCAGCGAAATACCTGAAATTGTTTACTTCCAACGTTGTTTTTCGTGGTTTTAAATAACAGAAGTGTTTGTATAACTAAAGTTATAAGACTGTCGTTTGAAAATTAATATTGACTTTAGTCATATAAATAAGTAGGTTTAATAGGTTAACTTGAATAATTCTTTCGCAATAAGTCTTCATTATTCTCAATGATGAAAAGCCAGATATAGCTAACAACCGTTCATGCATTTAGCTAGAAGTGTAATCACTGTATGTATTAAGGCCCGAAGTTTTTTTTAATTTCTCAATCGTTTTAGAGTTACAGATACTAGTAAAATGCCAGAATAGAAGACAATGTAATAAAAGTTTGCTCAGTTTGTTCAAGTTATTTACTAGACGTTTCATGACGTTATGTTGGTGGGAAGTTCTTCTGCGTATGTTTGTAATGTGTGAGTTTAAATCAAGCTTAAAGTTCAGAATTACTCCAATCAAAACTACCTCGTCATCAGATTGAATGTTAACATCGTTGATTTGTGTAACATTGTCGGTGCGGCGTGTTCATGGTTTGTTGCGCTTTGAAGTCTTCCCGGCATCAAGTGGATCGTTACGAGACTCACCTGCAAATATTCCATAGTAAAAATCTGTATCATGAAGAAATTGTTCAAGTTTAACGTGTTACGTTTTCAAATCTCGTGACAGTTTGGTTATAGTTGAAAAATATTGTAGAGTTTCTTATATTTGTATTATTAGTATCAATAAATATAGCATTAATCTTTTGTTGACTTATATTTCAGTAGTATTTATACTGGGTTATGATAATCAATGACAGTGGCTCTTTAGCATGTTTAGATTTGATTATTTTTTACTATTTACTGCAATATATCTTGTTAACAAATGACTATCTTGTGTTATTTTAACGTGTTCTGAACCTGTTATGATTTGAATTCACTGAATAGTACTGTTTTCTTTATCTAGATTTCAATATTACAATTATGATGTTTGTTAAAGACTCTTTTAGCCTTGAGATTAGTCAGAACCGTTCCTGAAAATATTGATTACATGCAAGCAATTTCTGCATGACGTCATTACATGATAACATTTTCACCTTTAGACGTTTATGGAGGTCTCTCTACCTTGGACACGTCCAGTTGTCATTGAAACAAATTTAAGACGTCATAAAGCGTTAGCCACTATACCATGGTCTCCATAATGATAAAACTGTGATTGGAACATGAACACATTTTAAGTGTCCACGGTTTGTATGTTCAAATGAGATGATACTGTTGAGCAGATGCAGTGAAAGTCAATACAATTTGACCTAAACTAATTTCTAAGGCATACAAATGTATTTTAGGCCACAACAAATTGATCATATGTTCTATGGATTTTGTCCGAAAAAAATTGGAGGAAGCGAGCGAAAAAAAAATAAATATTTTTTTTCCACTTTTTGCATTTTGAGGAGCGAGCGAAAGGCGAAAAATAAATTTGTACTATTTTCATGAATATTTATTTACTCAAAGTCAAAATGCACCCGAAATATGGACTTTTTGCTGAAAACAACATTATTGAATAGCATTCTGTATTATTTTATAGTGCATATCAGCCACAATAATCACCTAAATTATAGTTGTTGATATAGACATGCTTATATAAATATAAAACAAGGACTGATGCTGTACTACTATGGATGTATTCTATTTTTCTTACATGATACAATTTGAAAAGCACTACATGTATTTAATATTTTTCCACTATGTCAACTATAGCTTCATATTTAGTCTTTTTTCCTTGGGTTTCATTATCTGGAGGGAAAATGTTCTTACAGGGAAATGTGAGTTTGTCTTGTAGTTACTTGTAAGAAAGATTACTTGTTGTTAATATTCATAAAATTAATGCTTATAATATGATACATACATAATAAATGCCTATATTTTGTTCCATTTGCATTTACATGAACTGTACTATATTATCATACTGTAAAATATATTGATTTTGTTCAATATTGACCTTCAAAACTTCCAACATCATTGAAAAAATTTAGAACCAGCACTACTAAAATTACAATGGGCCAAGCCAGTTGACTTATTATGTAAAAAATTCCCTATATTAATCATATAAATAAGAGATGGAATCAACAACATTCAGCTACTCAGCAAATTTAAATCAGTCTGAATGAAAATCTTAGCATCTGCACCCCTATAAAATAATGGACCAAACCTGCTGACTTTTTGGTGTATAAATAAAGTCTTAATATAATTCCAGTAAATCAGGGATGGGCTAAACAACATTATTATATATAATTACATGTACATTCAAATACTCAGAATACTTAAGTTCCTGAATGAGAATTTTGGAATCAGCTTCCCTATAAAATGATAATGAACCAAACCTGTTAACTTTTAAGTGCATAAATGCAGTCTTATTAATTAGACAAATTATGCTACAGACTAAACATAAGCTAAGTATACCTAAGTAATCCCGAAGGAAAAATAGAATCAGCACCCCTATAAAATAAAATGGACTAAACGTTTTGGTCTCAAAAGTATAGCCTTTTGGTAAATTATGCAAAATACAACTTTATTTTAAATCAGTCTGTTCAAATATCTTGGACATGAACATTATTAGAAAGTGAAATCTATCCTATCCTGTCTCAATTCATAAGACATGAGTCGACCTCTGATAATATTGTAAATTATTTTTACACAGAAGTTGAACATATGACGTCACGTATCCAGATAATCTTTGTAGAGTTGATGGAGCCGCTCTGTCTACGTCACAGTGTTCCCCGGTACATGTGTATCCAGAGTTAAAGTTTATGGAAGTTATACATAGCATTTATTAATGCCGTATAAATTTAGTATGTGTTAGAACGTGTACTAAATATTTAAGGATTTAGAAAAATAACAGAATAAAGGATCGACACGACCATCATTGTGACGTATGTAAACGAAAATACTTTACTGTTTTGTTACAAATATAGTAATGTCATGGTGATAAGCGTTGATATTTAGACCCCAAGTTATTGATTTTCTCCGTAAAACTTCTTGGTCGAGTGCCAAAAAAATTTGACTTTTAAAAAATCTTGATGCGGTACAAATTTTGAAGTGCTGTAGCAAAAAAAAAATTAAAATTTTTTTTTTCCATTTTCGGATTTTTAGGTGCGGGAAATCCGACGAACATAAGATCAATTTGTTGTGGCCTTACATATTATATTCCTAACAAATAGAATACAAACATGATAGAATTACTTAAAACCTGTACAACTTAAACTTCCTGGTATGTTTTTGAAAACATTCAATAGATACCCACACCGATGTAATTTTATAACATAATGCGAATGTTTTATCCCATGATAGAAATTCAAAATTCATGAATATTTTGCGTAAATTTTACAGTGAAATATGGATAAAATGTATATTATTTAAATACTGAAATCTATAATCTAAACGCTTGTTCATTGCAGCGATTTAGGAATACTTGTTAATTAATAAATTGGTAATATGTGTTAAAATAAACTTACATATTTGTTAACAAAATGTTTTATCATATGAAACAAACACAACACAACAAAACTAATAACATAAATGTAAGGTCATGCCAATGTACAAGCGTATTTAAAAATGTAACAACATTTCACAGTGTGGAGAAACGTACGAAGTTGAACAAGCTATGAAAAGAAGAAACCTGTATCTTGGATTAAAATGGTGCATGTCACAATGGATCGTTTTAGTAATATTTTTTATTTTACCTCATTCAGGTAAGTTATATTCATTGTAAAATAATTTACGTCTCACAAAAATTTAATGCCGTTATAATACAGTTGAGTTCACACTAAATGTTACACCCTAGTGCACTTGAAGTGCACTTCGCCCACACATGAAGTGCACTAGGCTAAATCACCAGTCAGAGAGACATGATATATTATGTTATCAAGGTTTAAAATCAGATCTGTGTTGATTCAAGCATTGATAAATTATACTAAAAGCATGTATATGATTAGAAAGTGTTTTTATAGGCAGATAGCATTTTTGTTAGTTTGATTAATTCAAATTATAGATGCATTAAATAAGTATTTAACATTTCAAGTAAAATAATTTACGTCTGACAAAAATTCAATGCCGTTATAATACACGTATATTGAAGAAGAATATCCTGACTTTGTCTTCGAAAAAAAATCTCCGTAGTAATTCCATGTAGTTATAAGGCCTATATTGTGTTCTCGTTTACTATTTTTCAAATCAAATTGATAACGTTCTGAATCTGTTTGTGGTTATTAACTTCAATTGGGACATTACACGTTTCGGTAACTACCCATTTTAACTGATTTAATGTATGTATAAATTGATGATATAAATTGTATTTTTTTCTGTATCAGGTCATTTTCATAAACTATAGTTGCAATTTGTTTTTAGTTTTTGTGTTACACAATTAATGTTATGAACAGAATTATTATATATTGAGCGCGATATGACCTTTTGTGTTGGTGCACCGTAAACCCAAACAAACAAAATTATATATTGTACTATTAGATAATTATACCGGTACTCGTATAATCAAAAATATATAAATTGTTTGTTCGAACAATTAGAGCTAGAATGATAGTTTTGTCGTTTTGGACTCTAATTTTCGCTAGACGTAAAATAAATGTCATAACATGTTAAATTCTTCAAACTTTCAGAACCTGCTTGTACTGTATCAAATTGTAACCAATCACAATGTAATGTTAACACATGTTATGGTTGTAATGATGGTTATTTTCTACAATATGAATCATCATGTATGCCTTGTCAACAAGCTTTATCCGGCTGTGCGGCATGTAATAATAGTTGGTATTGTTCTAAATGTACTGATGGTTATTATCTACAATCTGGATGGTGTTTTCAATGCCCTGATAGATGTTCTACATGTATAAAATCTACACAATGTACAACATGTAAGGACACATATTGGAATGTGTACAATGGATGTTATTCATACTGTCCCGATTATTGTTTAGATAGACGCTGTAATAAAACCACAGGATTTTGTAATTCATGTATACCAGGCAAATACGGTCCACAATGTGGTCAAGATTGTAATTTATGTCAAGATGGACAATGCGATCTTAGACAATGTACAAATGGATGTAAAGTTGGGTATTATCAATATAACACTAATGATGGATACTCATATTGTTATAAATGTGTAGATGATAACTGTATAACATGTTCTAATGGAACATACTGTACTCAATGTGAACAAGGATATTACAGAAATTATTTCCGACTGGAACCCAGTGGTAGAGGCACAATGAATTGTTTACAATGTAATGATACTTGTCTGGATTGTACTTCTACTGAACTTTGTCACGAAGATTGTATACAACACTGCAGTGAACCAGTAACCCTGGGAACCACAAAGTCAACATATGAATCCAGTAAGTCCAACTTTATTATGATGTTATGGCTTTCAGCATATATGTATCATTTCCTTCGATTCTTTGCATAAATATTACGTCCATGATCAAAACAGTTATTCCATCAAGTGTTGCAAATATTTATAAACTCAGTATTTGTTATTATGGTTCAAAGTATTATCTACGATAACTTGGCAAGCGCTTATAGACAGCGTTGTGTTCGCAATTCAAACGTGTTTTACAAGTTGTAGCGTTTTACTTTCAGCGACAATTCAAAGCACGACATCCACATTTTTAACGTCTAAAACAGAGCCACATACACAAACACAGAAAACCAGTGAATCAATTAAGTCCACAGAATCAACACCACATGAAGGTAGGTTCAAGTTTGTTTTGTAACAAATATTCATACTAGTAGACTAATAACTCGCTACTAACGTTGATGAACATAACATTTAATAACAGATTGAATATGTCGACTAAAGTATAATAAAAAAGCTTGAAACAAGCAACGAAAAATGTGAGTAATAATTCAACATTATATAAGTTCACAAATTGCGTAATATTACTATTATACGAGTTTATAGAACATAAATATTTTAAAGGCAATACACAGTTTGTATTTACATGTATATACTTTCAATATTATATCTGTACCGGTACATGTAGTAATGACACATATCCATACAAACATTACATGTGCAAAACTTAACTTTTTGAAAATTTAAAACTGTGTCTCTGTACAGTAAGTCTTATTTTACATAATGATTAAGTTGTCAAACAGCATGAACACAATATTATATAATTCATGTTTTACTGCTTTGATTATTTGCATACTATGCCAATGTATGGTATAATTTTATATCGATGTAACAGATTTTCAAATTTTGAATGAAGAATTAAACAAAGATCTTAATCGCTGCCAACAACAAATAAAGACTCATAGTGAAAGTAATGATGAAAATCAACTAACATTTGGTCATGGTTTTGCAACTGGTTTTGGTGTAGCTATTTTGTCGTTTGGTTCTGGTGTTGGAATAGCTTTATTAATCAGAAGGTAAGTGCTTGTTCTTGTCCTTTTAACCAAATGTGCCTTTATTTACTTTTAAATTATACATGCATAGTTTTACGTAGGCTAAACATAATTCTAACACCCAATATTTGTGTACAATTTTGCCATTTTCTCTGCTTTCTTTATTAATAATTAACTGAGTTGACAGACACGATGAAACAAATAAGTCACAAGATATATTATGATTAATATTCCGATAGTATGAATATAGAACATTCTCCAAATGATAATTTATACCGTACAGTTTGAATTTTTTTTCCAGGCAGACAAAACAGCACAAACATGTGGATAAAAATTCGGAAGAACACCATGATGTTAACACAGACATGACTGATATATTGTCAGTTATATCATCGGACAATAATGCTGAAAACAATGGCATTCATACTGTCTCCAATGACTTAACAAATACTGGAGTCACTAATATTGAATCAACTAGAGACTATGATGTGTTAGGAGACAGACTAACTCACGAATCTGATTATACAGGTAATGTCCATTGCTCATATCTTACTGTATTAAATCAATTAATTCAAAATCGCAGTTGCCATGAATAGGTTTTCTCTCAACTGTCAAAGTTTGAATAATTTCACGGTGATTGAATACACGCTGGCACAATAATAATAATAAAACTTTTATTCCTCCACAAAAGTAGTAAACAAAAAGTTCCATAGTACGAAGACAATTTACAAGTACATGTAAACATGATTAAATGCAAACAACATCATACTACTATAGTTCAAATTCCCTCAAGTTCATTTACAGTAACATACATATGTATATCATCCAGATTTAAAATATTCAGTATATAATATACATTCATGGTAAATCACCATACAACGGATTAAGAGATGATGAACACATTTTACAAATGATCTTAGCAAGTTCTAAATATTTGAGACTACTAGTGATTTGACATGTTGTGGTAGCTAGAGACAGCAGTGACTCACAGCGGCGTCTAGGATCACTGAACATGGTGTTCATATAATAATGTATACCTAGAATATTTATACAATGGTCAATAATTGTATACCGTAATGAATCATTACTTGTACAATAACAAAGCCGATGAGTAACAATATCGTAAGTAAGAAGATAGCATTTTTCACATGTTTTTAGAAAATCCCTAGAGTAAAGTTTAACTACAATAATAAATAGTTTTTTACATATAGGTAAGTAGCTGAAGTGAGTTTTAGCTATTTTCCATATTGTACATGGAAAGTGAATCTCAAGTATATTTGATCTCAGATCACTTTGCATAACCTTAACAATATTGTCATATCTTATAAGTTTATCGTACATGGTTACATGTTTATTTATAATGGCCTTCCATGTAATTTTAGACGGGAAATTTCCAGTGGTTAAATAGCTGCTTATAAAGTCTGTTAGACCGTACTTTAGAAGTATCCGGTATATGTCTGGGATGAAACCATTATGCTGACTGTCATAGCTTAAAAATCTTATGAGTCTTTGATTGAATATGTGTTTAGCCAGATAATGGTTAGACAGTCTATATAATTGACCCAAGAATAATAATTTACGCTGATCAATAATGCACTCAACACAGGTGATGTCCAATGCACTAAGTACGATATCAGTTGAGCTGTTTTGCGGTAATGTCTGAATGCATTTTACACAGAATCTATGTGAGCGCTCGAGTAGCTTGATATCAGTAGATGTAAGCATTGACCATAACTCACAGCCAAACAGGGCTTTAGGAATCACTACAGAGAGGTAGATTGATCTGGATGACAGCGGATTCAACGATTTTATGGACACGCCACTACCATTGATACTTAACAGAGTTCCACGAAGTTTGGTACATGCTTCTGTGATGTTGCTTTCATTGAGAGATATTTATCACATTTAATACCAAGATGGACATACTCTTTAGCTTCAGACATAATATTATCACCAAGTTTAAATTGCCTTTTTGTAATTTGGTTGGACTGATTTTCATTGAAAACAATGACTGCACACTTTGAAGAATTGTAACTATATCTCCACCTATTTGCATATTATTACATATGTCAAGCATGGCGTTTAGACCGTTCACAGAATAAGAAAGCAGAACCATGTCATCTGCAACAGTTGGGCATCCCATAGATAAGTTATATACACACAGACCAAATCCACTTTGTTCTAATTCACGAATAAGACCGTTTATAAATAACAGGTACAGGATAGGCGAGGTTATACCCCCTTGTCTGGTACTTTGATGTATGTGAAACCAATCTGAGTATTTTCCCATATAGTTAACACAACTAGACATGTTAGTATATAGAGCTTTTAAAGCCAGTATAGAAGTTTTATCGATATCGGTATCATATAAAAGTTTATACATAAGGCCATTGTGCCAAACAACATCGAACGCCTTACGTCCGTCCATGAAGCATACATATACCTTAGAGTTATTTTCACTTGAAAAATGGATTGACTCTCTTAAAATAAAAGACGTCATCATACAGGAGAGTCCGTCTTAGAACCTTCCCTGTTGTTGACTAATGGACGACAGGAGTGGTTCTTTAAATCGTTGCAGTAGAATTGATTCAAACAATTTCAGGATTACTGATGTTTGGGTGATGGCGCGGTAATGATCTGGATTGTCTTTACTTTTGTTACCACCTTTGTGTATTGTAATAACAACACCACGCTTAAGTTGAGTAGGTACATAGCCAGTTCTTAACATTATAGTAAACAGATTAGCCAATACTGGGGATATAAAGTCTATGCAGTTATTTAGATGTTCGTACTGTATTTTATCAAAACCACCAGCTTTACCTCGGGGACAGTTCTTAATAGCAGTGCTGACAGCATTAGGTGTAACTATCGCTGTAGGATCTGGTGACATATCATGGAATGATTGATCAACTTTAGTAGAGACAAATTCACACCATTCCTGGTTATAACTTTTATCAAATGTTGGTGTGTAAATATTTTTAAAATATTGGCACCAATGTTTAGTTAATTGATCCCTATCTCGAGTAACCGTTCCATTAAAGTTAATACCGGCACCATGTTTGGATTTACCGTTGTTTCTTCTAGCATTAAAAAGCTTCCAGAACCTGCACGAATCTATTTCAGCACAACGATCAATGTCATCATTTAATGATTGAAGATATTTGTTGACAGCCTTTCTATGAAGACTTCTTAACTCGCATTTAGCTGATTTATACTGTTTGTAAAATTCATTTTCTGACTCACGTGGACGACCAGCGCAGCTCCATTGCCATCTTAATTGTTTTATATACTTATTAGCCGCAGTTAAGGACTATGTAATAGTTGAAATTACAGAAAGGTACCTTTAAGTACCGGCCCTCAAAAAGTTGGTTAGGGTGAATGCAGTGCTAAAAATATCATATTGTTTAATGATCCCTCTTGCCTGAAATCTTTTGGACCAGGTAATGTTATCGTAGGTACTTCACATCACCTGTGAATACAGAAATAAATACGTTATTTTCTGTGCAAGTTTCCTTTTATTCTAGCGAACAAATTCAGAATACATATGCAGATATTGAATGCACTAATATTAGTCTAGATGCACTGAGGCTTACATTTTCTATATCTGTGACTGAATTTACATATATGAACAAACAAATAAGTGGGCTCTGTAATCAAAATTTTGGCGTCCATTTTGTGTGTATTAAAAACTTATTTATTACACATCTTTGCGGAAGTGAAGGGCTAATCACAAAAACGTGTGTACATACGCGAACTGAACTTTTATCTAAAGACTGCAAGATTTCGATGAAATGTCTTGAGAATGGTTTATTTTTTATGAAGTTATTACTATATATGTCTGTAGATTTGATGATTTGTTGTTTTAAGGTATTTATTTGACGCCACGTGGGAACTTTTTTGTGCCTAATTACTTTATTTTGACATCCATCGGTTCCGTCTTAAATTGGTCGATGTTTTGTTAGCAGATTACCATTTATTGTGTCATATCACCTTTGTTTAAATTGGCCGTGTATTGAAAAATCAAGAGTATGGTGGCTCGGTATAGCCCTCGTGCATTTTCTTCGAGAGCTTCTAATCTCCGTTTGTGAAATTGTTCGTTGAAGTTTGTGGAACATATTGTATTCTTTAAATGTTTTGGAGTTTATAATGTATTGTTGACAACAAATCATGTGACCAAAATTTGAGGGCTTCACTACTTGACGTTGACTTAAGTCAGATCGTATTGTAACAAAGATTTTAAGTTTCGAGTGTGTCTTTGAAATTCTCTTATAATAAATGTAAGTTCAACGTAAGTAAGTTATTTCGGAAATTTCGCTACCTTACGTAAGATTCTTATGAAACAGTCCCAGTTCTTTATCAGCCCTGCGTTCAGTCAACATTTAACGTTAGTCAATCACCGTAATTGAACGATCCGTTGAAGCGCGAACGTTTAAAGATAGCGGACAAGAGAATCTTTACTTCAATTTATTAGAAGAATTCGGAGAGGAGGAATTGTTTTCTTGTTTACTTGTTTTTGTGTGTAAAATTATTGATCTAAATCAACGGGAGTAACACCGCCGACTTCGTTGTAATGGCAGTTACTAATTTGCACAATATACTGGAACTATTTTGTTTCAGATTGTTTCGTACTCGTGTACTATAACTTTAAACCGTTTGCTGTTTGCCTGAAACGTTTTCCGCTAACAGGCCGTTCAATAATGACATTAGTGAATTATACCTATTTTAAGTGTGTACCTTTCATTACCCGTGTCCATTATTGCACACCGTACTTTTTGTTTGTACTACTTCTTTTGTGTAAAGTTATATTTTGGACATGTTGAAATTTATAAATTTTAGTATATAGAGATATTTGAGTGTACTGATTTCAGACAATGTATGAATTAATTTGTATTTTTAACTCTTAGTGCATCTGTACGGAGGTGTACACAATCTGATCATACGATTTTATTTTAACTTTTTTCACTGTACTTCATGTAAACTTGCACAAAAGTTTACATGTTTAAAGTCACTTTTTTCATAAAAAATAAATATTACTAAACCACTTTTTTGATTTTTTTCTATTAAACTTACTTATTTATTTCATTAGGATTAAAATGAAAACTGAAATTTATGAAACTTATTTGTAAATTTCAATTATTGCAACCACACCTATTTTAAAGTCATGAAGGACATTCGTAAATTACATAGTCCTTAAGTCTTTATTCCAGTATGGTTTCAGATAGGTAACATACTTTTTACCAGAAAAAGACAGTCTAGCATATTTTTAACCTTACTGGACAGTAAATCATAAGTCTTGTCAATGTATTCAACAGTGTTATTTCCAGAGTTTGTAAGGTTACATAGATCATGATCAGACATTAATAGACTATTGTAAGTTTCAATATTCTGGTGAGTTACTTTCTTCCGTAAAATCGCCGTAAAATTATTCATGTCTTGACAGTTGAGGAAAAAAACATACTATTTCGACAACTGCGTCTTGCCGTTGTTTATGAAATTTGGACAACAAATTTACTGCACAAAATAATTTGCTGCATTTGATTGAACAAAATACATGATAGCATTTTAACATTAGTTAATACATGTAGTAAATACTTCTTATCAATAGGTAGAGTATCTGATTTAAATATTTACTTAGATTATATAATTTTCTTGTTTATTGAAATTTATTGACTACACTATTAGAAAGTCTTCTTACCTAAACCGAATCCATATACCAAACCATACTGTGGATGAGTGTAGAAAGTGGATTAAAACTGGTAAAATGCATTTTCATAAATTTTAAAAATCATGTAAATGTATAACTTTTATTGTTTCTTCATTTAGATTTACAGAACACATAACAAGTGAGATGTAAGCCTACATATAACTGAACCAAAGGAATCAAGAAAATTATAGACATAAACTGTACATATATATTTGAATAGGAGAGGATGCTGTTGTACATCAACAATCGATAACTCTTGGTTTACATAGTCTAATAAATGTCTGGAGATGTATCATGATTGTATATTGATAGAAACATTGTATTTTAAAATTTACATTATATTTAAATATATTAAATCACATATACACATACACAATGTATAATCTTCATGTTCAAACTCTTGTACTGTTAACTGTTGTATGTGATGCTTATACATTTGTTCATTTGTTTTGTCAACTGAAATACCTTACCTGTGTGCTTTTAACTAAGAATATAATTTTGTAGATAAGTTTATACATGTATGTTATATAGCCATAAGTACGAAATAAACTGTAAATAATTTCCTTGTATTGTATATTTACATTTGCACGTCCCATTGCAGTGTACTTTCACATTTTGTGCTTCCCCTGGTTTGTTTATTTTGTACTTTCCATTGTGTATATATTTTGTATATTTCTCTTACTAGGAAGCGTTTGCTTTCATCTAATTGTTTATTTTGTAAATAATCGGACGTGATTTGAAGACACAACTAAGTGTGTGTTAAACAGACCTCAAGTTTAGTCAAATAAACTTTTAACAATACAATATAAACTGTGGAGATTTTAAATCCAACTATACAAGATAACAATTATAAATGAGTGTACACAAATAGAAATAACATTAAAATTAGAATAGACTTACTATTGCACATACATAACAATTGAACAAATGTTAATAAACAAATGTTGCCTAAACACATTGCTTTAAAACAACAGGTGTACAGTTAAAAAGGTGTAGTATTTAAACAAATATCATGAAGATAATTTGTATTTATTGTGGGTGTGAACTCACACAGGCGTTCAACGGTTTAAAATATCTAGATGCATATGTATATTTATTTAGTAAGGTTCGATGGACATGTGCAGGAAGTGCCATTCCAATAGGTTAAAAGAGATTTAAACTGGTTGAAAGAACAAATTTCTCTAAAACTGTTAAGAAGATTGTTTCATAGTTACACAGCGGTATACCTGAATGAGTTTACCCAGTATGTTGTGGTTTTGGAATTAGATCCACAACAATAATTCTATATATAAAATTATAAGACTCTTGTTTAATATTGACCAAGTCATGGAAATAAGTAGATCCTAGTTTAAGAAATCTTGCACAATAAATTTTAAGCGCCTTATTCTTAAGGATGGAAAGCTAGATTTAGCTAACAACTGTTCATACATGTAACTATAAGTGTATTAAGTGTATGTAAAGCGGAACTCTTTCTTGAATTTTCTCGATTAATTAGTATCGATTAGTGTATCAGATACTACAAAAATGCCGGGTTAAAGGACAATAATTTTATTAAATAAAAAAAGCTTGGTACATAGAAAGTTTGCTCAGTTTATTCAAGTTATTTCCTATTCGTTTCATAACATTGAGTTGTTGGGAAGCTTTTCTACATATGTTTAGTCCGGCAGAAATTAGGGCAAAAATAGCTCAACCTAGATTTAAGTAGCAAAGAAGTTGTTTGTGGTGTTTTAGAGTGTTGGAATGTAGTAGATACGAATGCTTGCGTCTGATACTTTTTAACCCTTGAGCATTTCCAAGAACTCAGATGGCGTCAAAGATTGTGGAAAATGATACGAAATGTACATGTTATGTTTCAATGCTCACAAAAGTCATTTTATGCTTTTTTGATCAATGTTTTTTATGCAATTTGCATGTTGATATTTTATATGTAGAAGCCTCGGCCCAGTTGTAAAATGGTTAGAGCAGTTGCTTACTTATCCTTGGATCTATGATCATATGCTGGTCTTGGTAAGCTATATATTTTACTTGATATGTCGACAGTTTGTAGACAAGTAGACTATAACAAGCTACATATAACTCTTCAACAATGAAATAAAAGTACAAACACCAATATGAATATCATTTTATTATTAGTTTAAACTACAAATCTACGTTAGTACAGGTCTATAACATATTTCCAACTCTCATGCGCTTATTCTCCCTTCCTTTCTCTGCGGCATCACATACTATCTTCATGATCACGTGTCGATCAGAAAAGCTAGCTACGTTAATCCTTCGGTTGCTTAGAATAACATCCACATTGTCATTCTTACATAGAGCTATTGGGTTTTATAGTTACGTTAATTTTCGTTCGTTTGTGTGAAGGTATGTTATATGAATAATATCAAACGAAAGCATCTAGAAATGCTTACTTGTTGTCCACAGGCTTCGAACATGTAATTTAATCATTACCTTGATACACCATGTTCATGTTCCTTAACTGTGTGTATCACATTTATGTGGGTTAAGCCTTAATTTTCTTATGAAACCTATATATATCTCGAGTAGGTAGTTTATACCAATCTGAGTCGTGCCAAATCAAAACAAATTGAAGAGCTTAGCTACAAAATTGTGAATAATTTTAATGAGATAAAAACTTAAAATTTGAGTTGTAAATACATCATATTTATTCATGAAATTTGAAATATCTGTGTTTAGAATGTTTAAATGATAAAAGAGTCCCTTATAGTCAAGTATGTTTACTCGATATCTGCTTTTGTACGTTCATACCGAAGATCTCTATAGAAAATTATCAGTTTACCTCATATCTCGACATACTAGAAGTTTAAAAAACCACAAAGTTATATGATATTCTATTCGAAGATTCAAATATTTATGATTTATGTCTATGAGGAAAATTTGGTTTGGTTTGATTAAACACGAAAACGATAATCTGATATACGACACTTGTGTTGCTTAATGTTTTATTTCGAGCATATTATTGATATATACGTAATAGACACAGTAACATGACTTTTTTGGTCAGTCTCAAGGTTTTAGAAACTTCTGAAAAACTTGAAAATTCTTGCCTGAAAAGGGAGGTAACAAATAGTTTACTCGGCCTGTAATTTTTAAACAATGATCTATCCAAACTCACATAATAACAAAGTAAATATTGTATGCAATTTCGGTTGTAAATGTGTTACTTAACTTACTTATAACCTTCAAAGATTTGCTTCTTTGAGCTTGAATATTGAATAGTTTACTTTAAATCTGTCACATTTAACATTCCAATGTAAATAATATTTATTACAATATATTTCAATGGGTGTATAGATCGCTGAATACAAACTCTTTAGGTAATATGATAAATCTAAACTTCCGGGATTAAATGAAAAAATATTTTAATGAATGTCAGAAGAGCCTTACATTCACGTCGTTAGTCTTGCATAGGGTTGGTCCTGGTGTATATTTTCAAAATAATGATTTTGTGGGAACTTATATCTAGTAAATGAACATTGTGAAGTTCGCACGTTTGTTTACATGTAAATGAATATATTACAGAAGTGACTATGATATAATACACTGGTATGTATATTTTAATGTATGCTGCTAAATCATTTAATATGTTCTCAGACCCTACACATGTATACATATCTATACTATTAGTTTCCACCTTTAAGGTAGTACATAATAATTCTCACCTTTGTTCTTACTATATCAAACAGTTCATGCTTTATTGAGTTGCTTGTAAACAATGTGCACAATCGTTAATAATGGCATAGTGTTTTTTCATATCTTCCTCTTTTTTAAAACAAATGACCAAATCATATTGACTATTTCTTGTCTAATTGTGTTTGATTCTCATAGTAACACTTGATATGAAATCAGTTTCACCAATTCGATTACTGGTAGAGTTTTGGAATTTGCGTTATAATTTGTTAACAATCTTCCACATAGTAATGGACAAACTTTACATCGGCAACCGCGATATATAAATAGTTTGGTTTATAATGTTTCTTTGCACTGTCAGTTAAATGTTCTAAATGTTTTAGTATATTTAAACTGTTTAGAGCAAAGTGTTAAGCAGTGATACTAGCAATGTCCCATGTTTATTAACTTCATGTTCATTATATGTAGGTATCATGTATTAAACCAACAATGGAAGGATGGTATCATGTTAATGTAAGATGTTACAACATATCACTATGGCATTTAGTAGTGATATTGTTAATTTTACTACACTATTCAGGTAAGATATTATATATAAATATAAAGTTATAGGAGATGACGTTTATGTCATCTTTTTTACGATAATGCAGTTACTTCCTTACTGACTTAAGAAATCTAAGAACTGGGACAATTGAATTGATGCTTGATGGAAGGGTATTACCCCCCTGGAATAGGATAGACAATATACATTTTAACAAAACAATGACAAATTGATAATGAAACTTAGCCACATTGTTATATTAATATCTATCAAGTATGAAAACTTTCCAGACAAATATTTATTAAAACATATTTATCTAAATAATCACACCCCGAAAATTGCTAAATTAAGATTATTTCACCAAGTACCAAATGCACTGGATACGAATAATTTTTGTGAGTCTTCTTGATCATTTAACAGTTTAAACTGTACAAAACGTAACATTTCATGTTAAAATCAGACATACATTTGCGCGTTTGTCATATTCTTATACACTAAACTCCCCATCGTCGTATGATTAACAATGACTCGAGCCGCCCGGCTAGCTCAGTTGGTAGCACACAAGTCTACTGATCGAGGGGTTGTGGGTTCGATTTCCGGGCGGGCGTATTTCAGTGGAGCTTTGTCATGAAATTATTTCTTCCGTCATTCTCACTTCTATCTATGATTTTTAGTTATGTAGGGCAGTTGTCAGTCACTGACGAAAGTATGCGCTTAGTAGTTGGTTAACAGCTAAATCCAGAGATTTAGGCTTTCCAGGAGGATTGAGTAGGTTGACTGACCGCCGTTAATGGCATATACAATGTGTTGCTACGGCGTCAAACCCATAAAAAAACAACAACAAACAATAACAATGAAATTATTTTTTAAGTATACGATAACTGTATTCAGAGAAATGTCCCAAGTGAAATTAAAAGAGATATAATGACATGTATATTACATGTAATAGCTTTTTGTGAATGTAGACAAATAGTATATTTGTTTACGAATAAACCACTCAACACAATATACCATACAAAATGTACATAGACGAAAGATAAAAAAAACAACATCATAACTTACTACATGAACTCTATATGCAAACCATTTTATTATTAAGCAGTTGATATAATGGCATAAATTCAATTTGGCACTATTACCCACAGTGTATTTCGCATTTTCTCTTACCATATTACTATTTTAAGACATCAATTGAATCAATTGCTTTGGTTTACAGTAGCATGTACTTGTAAAAAGATACGTGCATGCAATTGGAGTGTCATGATTCATTTGTTACCTAGATTGTTATGATTTTCATAGCATATGATTATTTTAAATTTAATTTTTAGTGATTAATTCTACCCTTGAAAGTTTTTGGATGTTGTTTCAGAATGTGCTTGTGAAGTACCTAACTGTAATCCATCACTATGTTATAATTCATATTGTTATGGTTGTAATGATGGTTATTATCTACACTCCGGATCATGTATACAATGTTCTGATAGATGTTCTACATGTACAAGTTCTACTCAATGTACAACTTGTAAGGACACATATTGGAATGTGTACAAAAGATGCAATTTACTCTGTCCCTATAATTGTTTAGATAGACGTTGTAATGATAGCACAGGATCTTGTTATTCATGTATCCAAGGCAAATACGGTCCACAATGTTATCAAGATTGTAATCTATGTAAAAATGGCCAATGTGATCTAAGAAAATGTACAAATGGATGTAAAGATGGTTATTATCAATATAACACTGATGATTGGTATTCATATTGTTTGAATTGTGCATATAAATGCATAAAACGTACTAATGAAACATACTGTACTCAATGTGAACAAGGATATTACAGAAAGTATTATCGGCAGAATGGTAGAGGCACAATGAATTGTTTACAATGTTATGATAGTTGTACGGATTGTACTTCTTCTGACCATTGTCACGAAGATTGTATACAACACTGCAGTGAACCAGTTATCCCGGGAACCACAAAGTCAACTCATGAACCCAGTAAGTATCCAGTTAATTGTGATACTGTTTGCTTGTGCCTCTATGATTTATGAATGATCATCTTCAAGTCTAAACTAAATGAAGACATGTTACCGTAAAGCTACACGTATTAAGAAATAGTTCTTTAAAAAAAATGTGTTTTCATAGGTCCGCTACATAAGTTTATCATAAAGTTTCGACTTCGGTCTAACTATAATATATGTAACAGTTATGAATTTTATACGAGTTGTGATATTGACCTTATTTCTACAATAATATTTAGTACATTCAAAATGTTATGTACACAAATGCGCGTTATTTGGAAATAATATTTTTTATTACATATTAGTAAGTGTTAGGACCAGGTGTATAATATATGTATATAATAATACAATATCACACGGCGCTGTACAAAGGATGACATAACAAAGATGAAACTTCAGTTTTTATAGTAATTCTCAGTTACGTAATGTTTTATTGAACATTTAATTGTGATATTGATATCTACCAATTTACTGTCGTTATAGCAACAACTTCAAGGACAATCACAAAAACGCCATCAACATCAAATGATCAAAATACATACACACAATCAACAAACTATTCATCTGAAAACAAACAAGAAACAACTCAACCTGATACCTATGACCCTACAACTACCACATCTACCAAACAAACAGATAAACCACAGGCTGATTCTAGTGTACAGATAGCAGACGACAACTCATCTACAATTATTGGTGCAGCTGCCGGTGGAGGAACGGTTGTTGTACTTTCCATTGTTGTAATATTGGTGGTGTGTCTCATTAAACGCAGGTGCAGTTGTACATCTTTTATATATGTTGTTCTTAATATAATTTTTATTTTTTTATTATTTAGATTAACACCGTCATATCTTTTTTAAGTTATGAATAATGCAATATTATGAACGTAATATAACTTTTTAATCGCAAAAGTCAAATCTTATTACCAAAGCACAATGTTGATATTATCTTGCAGGTCAAAAGATGCCAACCAAAATCGAATTGAAAATCCAGTCGAAGCACCTGTAAACGGTGAATCTGGTAAGTGCACATTTAATACAGAATTAATGCAAAAAAAATCACAAGTACTATCTGTAGTAGTTGTTTTATATTCCAATGCGCTATCATTTACCCTGAAACGAGAAATTTAGAATACAGCTCTTAAGCCTATATGACAACTAGTATTTCATCAGAGGTCATATTTAGTATTTTAGGTGAACGATCGTAATCTCATCACTTATCAAAACAAATACGGCTAAAGAATTCCTCCACAGCAGAAACCCTCCAAAACCTGATTTGACTAGATACTAGAATGTTTTGATGTTTTTTTTATATTTAACATGTTACTTATATTTTCAGAAAAATAACAATTCAGTAATGATTTACATATTCTCATTTTGATTTGATATTATCATTTTGATACTAGACTATCCAGTATACGCCAAACCAAACAAACCATCAAACAATCAACCAGCTCAAGATTATCTCTACGCCGTACCAAATAAACACAAAAAAGTTCAAGAAAACATACTAAAAGTGAAATAGATGAACCACAGAGAGTTTCATATCGTAATATAATGATTGATCTTGAGGTTGATCAAGTGACTACTGCTGAAACCAATGTTGATGATGTACAACTTGAAATTGTTGATGGTGATGGAGTTACTACAGATATTGACATGGGTATTATAAGTTATTATACAACTTTAATGGATAACTGTATTGACCTAGCAAAAATAAATAAATGTCAACACTCATCATTGATATATCTTAAACTCATTTCTTATACTTTATGCTTGAAGTCTCTGATGATCTTAGGAACTATTGCCTGTTATTTTATGTACTATTAGATGTCATTTAGTTATTTGTCTGGATAAACATCGTTCAAAATAAACTGATTTGAAAATTTTTACTCAATCTACCAAATACTAATATATAAATTGTGGATAAACATTCCCATGAAAATTATGACATTCTTTCGAAATCTCTATAAGTGATTTTATAACGAAACACATATTTTATGTTTTCAATTTTTCTGGCTTCTTATTGAAAGTAGATCTATTCATGTAAAATATGACATTCAAAACCAAGTTTTTTCTATTATATCTAGGTGAAAGTATTCCAACATCTGACACTTACTATAACATGTAAGGTTTAATTAGAAGTCAAGTTAAAGTTAAACAACTATTTGATTATGTTAAACACAAGAACGATTATGAAAAAGAATTTACGGTAAGAAATTACTTCAAGTATATTCTTGCTTAGAATAAAATTCATTCTCTGCATTATAAACCTGTTTATAAAGAAATCCGATCCGCTCGATGGCATTTTATATGTGTCTCAATTAAGTTAGTTTGTCTTCTGAGTTCCATTGTCTTCACACTCTTCGATATTGATCGATATTGATTGACATAGGTTTTCTCTCGTTGATATTAACTGGCAAATATTACAAGAGGAACCGAAACTATATAAAATGAATTATATAAGTTGTAGTGTTATTTCTTTAGAAATTATTAAAAGGTCTACAAAGAAGTTGTACTGAAGCTCTGAAGCCACACAACAGACAAAAGAATCGGTATAATGGAATTTATGCATGTAAGTAAACTTAATATGTGTTTTATCGCAATTTGTGTTTATAATTTCCCGATGACATTAAGCTTTTTGTTAAGATTTGAAATTACTTAAAATTTGCTTAGTAAATATACTTGTTTGAAATTCTTTGTGTTCATGTACAATAAATATTTCAATCAGTACAATAGCACCCAAACGACGATACAAAAGTTTATGAAATTCCTTTTGTTGTGTACAAAAGAAAGAAACCGTACCCGAATTATATTTTGCCACCATTTTAAATATGATCGATATTATCTTACTGGTTATTTTTTTGTAAATTATATAATAGTTTGAAAAACACTTTTGGTATTAAGTTACATAGAAGTTTGCAGCAAGCTGATTTAGATCACGTTTATTTTCCTGTTTCATTGCAGACGATGCAACCAGGGTTGTTTTACAAAGTGGTACATACATCAATGCTAATTATATTGATGTGAGTAATATATTCAGTACTTTCATCACTTAGCATATTTCACATTCTAAATAAATACTGATAGGTTCAATTATGCTATCGGTATGTTAAAGACACGCGGTTTACAAATGATTACTTGTTTAACTATATTCATAACATAAAACAAAGAATAATTAAGCTTAAACTTTGATAAAAAATGTTTATAATATACAGGTTATTTATTTTACTTGCTGTTATTAACAGTTGTAATTATTTACAACTGCAAATCTGCCGTGGACTCCTTGTGTTTGTTATTGTCACAAATACTCCTTTGTTTTTGCAAAGTAAAACGCTGAACAACAATGACTTAAACAGAATGCAGTTGTATTTTTTAATGATGTATATAGTCCTTTGTAATGGAAGTTAAGCATTAACAATGTTCACACTACTTGTTCTAGATGAACTCAAAATAGTATATGATATCGACACATAATAAAATTTCGTGAACTTTCATCAGATTTACAATTAAGTATATTTACATCGTTAGTAAAAATATTACAGTTGTCCGCGAGATCACAATGTACATTTGCATATTTGTTTACGATATGAATTAATCATCGTTGAGTTGTTTGTATTGTATTCGACTTTCTATATAATTTATATATCAGGGTCACAATAAAGAACAGGCGTTTATCGCATCTCTTGGTAAGTAAGCTTTCTGATTTCTATATCATGCAACGTGTGTAGCTTTGTATGTCATTTAACAAAGTTTAAATACACTTCTTAACTTTGTATATTTAGTTATTTATCGGATTTGAATGTTTTATAATAGAAGCAAAACATACTCACAGTAGATATAAATGGTAATGCATGCACTACACAATTATAAGACTTCGTTTAAAGTCTTTATATACAACTGTTTTATAAAATGGTAAAACAATTTATGTACCATTATTAGGACCAACTGCGAGTACAATGAATGACTATGAGACATTTTGGGAGATGATATGGCAACATAATGTTGACTCTATTGTTATGTTGACAAAACTTGAAGAAGGCGTAGTAAGTACTTTTTTCATAATATCAAAGTATATTATATAATATGTCATCAAACTGATTACAGATGGAAAATAGTATCGTCACGGTCGTTCCAAATAAGTAAAATAAGTCATATGTTTGCCCCTGATCATTTGATACCTTATATATTTGATGACAAACTTCAAAAACATTTGCTACAAACCACGAAGTAGATACTTAGTCATTTATAATCAGTTACTGTTGCATTGAGCTTTTGGTACATGTGCATTTTAAATAGATGTTGCATTTCAAGAGATTTCTTTAAAAACACACAAAAATAATGATTTTACAAGTGACATACACAGTGTCAAGAACTGGAAAAATGTTGATATCATTATTACTGCTATATTTCCATTTCCAATAGAAAATGAAATGTGAACAGTACTGGCCAAATCAAGGAGAAGTAATGACATGTGGACAATATATACTAGAAGGATTATCAGAGAAGACTTTTGCTGACTTTGATGTTAGAGAAATTTCACTTCAATATGCAGATGTAAGTTTACTAAATGTGTATTCTATATTCCCGCATTTCTAAAATGAGTATTCTATACTTTCATAAAATAGTTGCAACCGGCTGACTTTTATTTACTAAAGTCTGTATACAAATGTTTAATGCTCATTTTAATTTACAAACAATTTCAACAAATAAGTGACACTAATACTGGTATCATTTTTATTCTATTCTACAGGTTATAATTTGAATCGAATCAATCCTTTTAGTGTCGAAAGAACAATGCTAGTGTAAAGCTATTGTATAAGTACATCAATATTCTAATAACAATAATACACAATCAATGTCTCATCACTTGATTTCAGACTTCTGATAAACGTCATGTTATACAGTATCAATATACAGCTTGGCCTGACAGATCTGTACCTGACTCAGTTGTCTCCCTTGTTGCATTTAGAGACAAAGTTCAACAACAAAACAGGAAAACAACATCACCCATTGTTGTTCATTGCAGGTAAATATTTTCATATTCAATCAATGTAAAGTCCAAATAATATTCTTGAACACGAACATAAATGAGTTCTAGAATCAATCTTTATAAATGACACTCATGGTTTCTACTTGTCTTTTATCTATCTCATCACAATGTGAAATTTATACCCATTAGATGTTATCTATTTCATTTTCCTCTTGAATATGAATCAATAGTTATTACATCACTGGTGTATTTTGACAAAGTGTATAGTGCAGTCATAGCTACACGCACTATTGCAACATTATCACCCAAAGACGTATGCCTATAAGCCATTTGCCAGAATATCCTTGTAAGTTTATTGATCTAAAGGTAGTTTTAACTTCACTTGTGGTGATCAACAATTGAAATCTACATTAGATTTAAATAAAAATGTTCTTACTTATTTTGACATCACTTAAACATATATAAGATATATTTCAGTGCTGGTATTGGACGTACTGGTACATATATAGCCTTAGATTATCTTCTACATCAAGCTAGAGTTGATACTCATGTTGATATATTTGGTTGTGCTATTGGTCTTCGTGGACAAAGAGTTAATTTGATACAAACCGAGGTATGATTGTATTAATTTTATACAAACTGAGGTATGGTTTTATAAATTTGATTCAAACTGAGGTATGGTTTTATGAATTTGATACTAAATGAGTTATGGTTTTATAAATTTGATACAAACTAAGGTATGGTTTTATAAATTTGATACAAACTGATGTCTGGTTTTATAAATTTGATACAAACTGAGGTATGGTTGTATAAATTTGATACAAACTGAGGTATGGTTTTATAAATTTGATACAAACTGAGGTATGGTTTTATAAATTTGATACAAACTGATGTCTGGTTTTATAAATTTGATACAAACTGAGGTATGGTTTCATAAATTTGATACAAACTGATGTCTGGTTTTATAAATTTGATACAAACTGAGGTATGGTTTTATAAATTTGATACAAACTGAGGTATGGTTTTATAACTAAGTGACTGTTTTATTTTGCTAAATAAACCATATATCCTAAAGTCTGACATCAGTAGTCATATTGTTATAACCTAGTAAGCATACCTTTTGATCTCATTTGTATATTTCTGTTATTGCCTTAGAAAGGGTACAATGCCAAAGTATTATGAAACATTCATACATTTATGAATGCGTATTATAGAACAATGGCACATTTTCGGAAATTTCACATGGTAGAATTGTTTATTTTAGTGGTTTTGGGATACAATTTTACATATTCACGACCATTAAATATTGTAGGTTATCTTGACGAGTTTTTTTTATTTACAGCAACAATATGAATATTTACACCATTGTGTTTTGTATGAGATCACGTGTTTAAGTGAACCATTCAAAGAAGTAAAACTAAAGACAGGTGTAAATAATGAACAAATATCCACTCAATATGATGTAAGTATACATTTGTTGTAGTTTTTACTATGTTAGCATTGCATCATACTGTTAATTTCAAAGGTTTCAACACATTTAACCTTCAGGTAACCTTTTGAAACTCACTACCGATTATATGCACTTTCCGTTCATGTGTCCCAGAATTAAAGCACTATTTGTGTTTACATCATTTTATTTCGTTTTAATATTTTCATATAGTTTTATACACAATGAATATTTCGTATAAATCGTCTCAACGAACTATGTTGTTGAATATTATGTATAATGTATAAAACTGATTTTATATTGATTATTTTACTTTCGTATCATCATATAGGCTTTGAAAGCCATGGAATCTATAAAGAGAGGCTGGTCATTGACATCAGTGAAGAAATATAAGACACAGAAGGGTTCAGAACGTTTAGGTAACCAACGTTCCTTTCTGTTAACTCATGACTTTATTGACTTCTACTTGTATTTGTTTTGCTCAATATACTCAATATATCTCAACTTTTTTGTTTTTTGTTTTTCAACTACTAATGTGACGACCATCACAATGTTGAAATATATCTGTTATGCCAATATTATTTGTAGACGCATGTATGTATGTGATGAATTTACATATCTTTGGTCAATTGCATAATTGCAAATCTATATTTGTGTAATTATATTAAACATAGGAATTCATTGATAAACAACATATTTTTAAATAATTTAGTCAAGTTCGGAAAGTTGTATTAGTTTTTTTTTAATTTTCAAAAATGATTTGAAATTATAAGGAAACTGGATTTTTTGTAATAGCCGGTATAGTAAACTGTCGATTTCATACCAAAATAAAAATGTACGAACGTATGCTCATTTATTTCATGTTCTGTGTGTGTTTTAGATGAGCGATATCGTGTACTCATACAGTCGTCAAAGAACACTGGCATCAATGCTGTGTATATAAATGTAAGTTGTTTTAAAACACATAAGTTTTACGGTTTTGTATTAGATCTACTAATATGTGCTTTTAGATATAACAAGTTTGAACCAGGTTACTTTTATCACAGAGCTTCATTGGCAAAAATATTGAAAGAATAGATTCTAACATACCTATGACTTGAAAACTTTAGAGGCATTGTGCATATTTTAGTAATGTAATGAAAACCATGCCACGAATGAGTCACCATATAGAAACTTCTTCTTGAATATTGTTGTTACGGAAACTATTGTATTGTGGTTTGTACTACTACTAGTATCTTAAGTATTATAATTTCTACTTATTTCAGAGTTATCTCAGACAGAAACAGTTTATTATGTCACAGACACCACTATTATCAAATATACAAGAATTTATCACCTTAATTTATCAAGAAAAATGTTCAATTATTGTATGCTTGGATGACGACACTGTACCGGTAAGTTATAACATACACGATTCTTGTTCGATATCTAACATGATTACATTTACTGCATAAATGTATGTACAAGACCATCCACTATTAGTTAAATAGCATGTGTATTGTTATATCATGTTGGGTTCTATGATCCTCATGTTTAATCACAGCTAATTGTCAGAATAAATGATAGAATTATATCTTTATGCAGGCGCTCCAAAATAGATGGTGCTGATTGTAAATTCATTTATTCGCTCTCCAAAATGGTTATTGTTGATTTGTAAATTAATGTACAATGTACTTGCTCTCCAAAATAGTTATGCTGATTTGTAAATTCATGTACTTTTACATTTAAATGAAAATGAATATCATTGCTGTATAATATATGATATATTGTATTTTGCAGAACACAGGACAATACATCCCATCTAATAACAAAAGGATAAAGATAGGACAGTATGAAGTGACATGTACTACAAGCCATAATTTGGATGGTTACACTGTTAAAGATCTCAAACTTTCACATTTGGTAATTTGAAAGCGTTTTCTAAAGTAAATCAAAACAATCAACTAGATCTATTTTGCGTAAAATCTAGAATTGTAGAATATTAAACTGGAATTACAAGGTTTTTTCTGAAATCTAATTTCTAGTTATTTGATATAGATGCTCAACCAAATTGTATTTACGTACATGGTCGATGATATTCCGATCTGTGCAAATGTATTACATTTGTATTTCCCCCCATCAGCGATTAAGGGGAGATAACTAGTTTTGAGACTAAATTAAGTGTAAACAATAATAATTTAGACTAGAAAGTTTCGTTTTATTTCATATTTTGACTTCGTTACTGTAACATAATGTATTCTCTCTAATAGGTTCGTTTGTATTTATGCTTGCAGGATTCTTATCAGCAAATTGATATACGACATTATCAAATACATGGCTGGAAAGCAGGAGATATTGTGCCGTCAGATTCAAACTCAATTTTGAAACTGGTTCAAGAAATTAACGATAAGAAATTCAAACTACAAGAAGAAAGGTCTATTTTGATTCATTGTCAGTAAGTAAAATCATTCATTCTACGCAGGAAATTGAGCAAGGCCTTTCAATGTTCCTTCATTACCTAGAGCATCGTAATAATTTGAGTGCTAGAGCACTAAAAACATTTTGTATATATAAATTACATATTAGTAATCTAGCTATCTGTTAAGTTCGTGTTATCTATGACTAAAATAAATAATTCTGTCTGATTTTAAGGTATCATAAAGCAATTACATATACACTGTATATGAAACATTCTGCTTGAATGCCGACAAAGTATCAACAATTGTTTGACGATCTTTTTTTCATTTGCATTCATTTGTAAAATTTATTGTCCATTTCAGAACTGGAGCTGACAGATCAGGTTTATTCTGTGGCATATCTACAATGTTAGAAACTCTGACAATAGATAAACAATTAAGTATCATACATGTTATATATCACATACGTGAGAGATGTCATACTGCATTCAAAACTTTTGTAAGTACACTGCATTCATTAATTGTTTTCAGTATTACCGCGTGTAATTGACAAACTAGTAAAGCATTAGTTTCTAAATGTATCTTTTTTCCTTTTCTGGACACAATTTATTGAATACTAGTACATTTTCTGGCCTGGGCAAACTTTGTGACTACGTCATTTATTATTTGAAGATAACAGTTATATCACATAGGTAGATGTAATTTCAGCGACACTCTATTCTAAAATAGAAGTATGGTTCATGTATTTTAGTATCCAACATTTTATCATCGTCGGTTATCCCACGATCAATTACTCTGCTATACAGCTGTCACGTATGGAGTGTAACGGAAGAAAGTACTGTGGTTGTCAACGATGACATGTTATATAATCGTTTGTTTGTTCTTTTCTGTTGAGTTTAACGCCGTATCATTGTACAGGTCATATAAGAATCATAAATAGGAGGCAGAATGGCCGTAGAAATAATTTCATGACCAAGCTTCATAAAAGTATGTTCCGCCCGCGAATCGAACCCATGACCCCTTGATCAGTAGACTTGCGAGCTACCAACTGAGCTAGCCGGACGACATAATCCTTTGATGAAGATGGCACTCGTAAGTACCATATACAAAATAATTGGTTTAATTTAGCCGCAAATATGCCCCCAAGTCCTTACATGAAATCCAAATATTCAATGTGGACGTAATGGGATAGCTATTTTAATAATTTTAGTTTAATCACAGCGCAGTTGGTAGCGCGCCGGGATTTGGATACTCGTGCCCGAGGGGTGCGGGTTCGAATCCCACCCGGGGAGGTTATACCCTTCCATGAAAATTTGACAATAATGTCGAATTTCCTCCATTGATTAGATAATGTGGAGAAGTTTCCGGCCTTGTGGAAGAGTAGGTGAGTACTGGTTATAGACAATGGTCCAGGAAAGCTAGGTTAGGTGCGCTGGACGGCGTGAAATTATCTAAATTGTGTTGATACGGCGTTAACTCCAATAAATAAATAAATGAATAAATAAGTTTAATCTGTTTGTAGGAAACATTCAAGTTCTGTTATGACTGTATAAAAGATTTGTTGAACAGAGATAGTGGAAACAAAACTTACTACAATGTGAAAGCACTAAATCGTTAGAATTCTATGAATGAAATTGAAAATAATTACATTACTGTAAGATGTATTTACGCATAGGAAGAAATACTTAATACATGTATTATATAACTGCTTTGTGCAGAGACAGTTTTTGCTCATCGTTTTGCTTCTATTGAGATGTTTTTGTTGTTATTTTAAATATTTATAACTTACTAATAATGGTTTGTTACATTTGTGCCTATCGTACAAGGTTTGAAAACTCACTTTTATTTTAGAAGAAAAAATAATTTGACAATTGTGATAACTTGATAAAGTTTCCATCTAATGAAAAAATGTGTTATTTTAACGTAATAAAGGGATAATATAGTTGAATGGTTACATAAAACCCTAATCATTGTGACATTGAAACTAACAATCTAACTTTAAACTTAGCGTAATGTACATATTAGTAAAACGATAGCGATAGATCAAGCTCTACACTTACAAGTATCATACCATACGATCAGACATGGAATATGTACAAGAACGTCAGGATGAGATATAAACCTAACACACATTTGGGAGGATTTGTATATATATAGTATTTGTTATTGTTCGCTTATATTGTATTCACTGTAATACTCAATGTTTAATGTTGCATATGTTCGCTTTTCTCATTTCTAATCTGTTGTTTCAAACCACAAGTTTTATCATTTATCGCCGCGGCTTCTTTAGTTAAACTCATCTTATGTTGTAAGGACAAAATTTGTTCAAAACCAACATGTGTTAATCAACCCTGATTAGCAATCTTTAATTGTAAACAGTATTGTCTCTGGGGTCAAATTAGCGTTGTTCCAGGATCAGTTTCATATACATGTAGCTAAATATGAACGTGTTACAAGACTTTGTGGCGTATAGCTTTAGAATCCAGTTCTAATGTGAGCAGGCCAGTGCTCGAACTCTCGATTGTGTGTTTACCCGCCACAAAAGAGTATAACACCCTAACGTGTGTCAACAGCTTTTTCACTACGGATTCAAACTACGGCTTCTTTTACAAAAATCATTTTATGTTGTAAGGACAAAGTTTGTTCAAACCCTTTTTTTAATCAGTTCTATGGTGAGCGGTTCTGAGCTAAGAACTCTCTTATGTGAGCTATCAAAAAATTAAAACGCACCAACGTATGTATGATAGTGTTTTTCACTAGTTTTGTGAAAAAGAAGGTTAAGAAATTGTCAGTCAAACTATTTCATATAAGAACTATTCCATGATCGAAATTAAACAAACAATTGCTGTTGACCATTGTGAGAAAATGACACATGTACATTGCTATGTTTTTACACGTTCAAACATCAAATATAAGTTACGGTATGTCCGTCATTAGTGTGAGTTACGCTATCTTAACTATTACCTAAATAGAATCGTGGTGCATTTTAATTGTGTTCTACCATATTTAAAAGTGTTGCTTACTGTAGTCTTTTTCGGCGTAGCTGTCTAAGCTGGATTTTGATCTACATTTCTGTATAATGACGTATGTCTGGGAATTTCGGAAATCCGCCGTTCTATTGGATGATTTTATAAGCACTGAAAATGACGTACGGGGGAAACAGAGAAAATCCCCTCTTCGATTGGATGGCCCTGACACGCGCGAAAACATAAAGGCCACACTATTGTAATGCAGTGTTTTACGAAATTTTGCTTCGTTCGTAGATTATTTTTTTTGGTAGACTTCTATTGCTTTCCAAAGTGTTTTTGTATTCATTGTTTTTAACAATGAATACTCTGTTACCAATAGATTAATAGCGGTATTCCGATCGGAGTCCTATACTGACCTATTGACCTATATACTAATCAACGAAACCGAACAGCATCCGGCTATAAAATAGTTCGCAAATAGTTCTTTTGTTTCATCGATCATCTGTGTATTCCTACGCGTCAATTTAATTACGCATTTAACTCGATCTACATCAAACCTTTCTTCGAAGTGACACCGAGTATTGACAAATTTGTGAACAATTGAACAATGGAAGACAAATTATTACGTAACTGATAATCGCGGATGTATACATCGATTTCATTCATGAAAAATTATGAATGAAACTACGTTTCCGTATCAAGCGCTATAGTCACGTGACTACAAATATGCATTTGCTGACAGACATCGGAAGACAAAGGAATTGAAGGAAAGTACTCGAAACTAAATCAGTTTCTCTTAATGCAGTTTACAGTCATTCACATTATTGGAAGGAATTGTTTGCAAACAATTCCTTTCTATGTCAGCGCTCCCAGAAATGAGAAAAAGAACGAACAACAGTCAACACATAATTGAACTCTGTTGCGACCCAGAAAATAATATAGCAACAGAAAAATGTGTATACTCGAGTACTATCAATTGCAGACGAGTTGAAAAAAATACAAATTTAAACAAATAGTACTTAAAATTATGATATTCAATGTTTTCACATTAATAAAACTTTATTCTATCTGTGTACGGAGAAAAGTTATTTTGTGCATTGCGCATTTTTATAATGTCATGCATTTGTATATGTATATAAATTTAGCACAATAATTAGCGTCGTGTCTGTGGCCTAGTGGTTAGCATGTCAGACTACCAATCATGAGCTCGCGAGTTCGAATCCTAGGCGCGTAACATAAATTTTTATTAATTTTTTTTTTGGTTTAGGCTACAAAAAATTGATCATGTTCGTCAGATTTACGCACTTAAAATTCAGAAAATGGAAAAAAATTTTTTGCTCTAGTTACTTTTCAATTATAAAATGAAAACATCAATTATAAATGCAACCATGTTTGATCATCAGTTGAACACTGACGTAAACTTGATGTTTTCATCAACTCTACACTGCTCTAGTTATGTGACGTCATGTCCCCCTGCTGTGTTATTTACGACAAGCAGGTAAGACGGGGTAGAATATTTAACATTATAATTGTTAATGCCCCAAAATACTCGACTGACTTATTTTGAAATAAATTTTGCATAACGTACCCCAAGACTATATTTATATACCTAAAGGTTTAGTCAATTTTTATTTTAGAAGGGTTCTGATGTAATTGTTTTCTTTCACATAATTTATGACAAGCCTCTATTTATTCACTTTAAAGTTTTCCAGTTTGGTCCATTTTCATTTTATAGGGATGCTGACTCTAAAATCCTCATACATGATGGCTTAAATAATCTTAGTAGTTGTTTGTTGTTTAGTTGTTCCCATATCATCCAAATAATATAACTTTATTTATACTCAAAAAGTCAATAAGACTCGTCCATTTATATTTACGGGGGTGCTCAACTGGTACTCATTCTGGATTACTAAATTATATTGAGCAGTTGTATGTTGTTGAGTCATTCTCTTATTTACCCAATAACATTAAGACTTTACTAAAACACCAACATCAACAGGTTTGATCTATCATGATGTTAGCCGAGCTTATTCTAAATTGTACAGAAATATTGGAAGTATTTAATTAAAGGTTAATATTGAATGAATTCACTTAGTGTATTAGCTATGCAGTATAGTAAATGCAAATGGAACAAAATACAGTTAATTATGACGTATGTACCTTATGAAAAGCATTTATGTATGTTAACAGCAAATAATCTTTCTTACAACAACCTGCAAAATAATCAAAACTATATGCCCTGTACCCCAATATCAAAATAATATGGTTCAAGTTAGAAAGATTTTGACATATTTCATCTTTGAATGTACATTGTACATGATTGTATCATATCAATATGCTGAATAAATGACCAACTGGTATAAACACTAAAAAGTTACTTATTATGCTTTTTCTGAACTACATGCTATAATGTGATTTTCTGTATAATGTTCATATTTAACATGTATTTTTCCATTTGTATAAAAATTCTCATGAAAATATCACACATTTATTCCTCGCCTTTCGATCGCTTCTCAAAATGTTTTTTTTTTCGCTGGCCAGCTCTATTTTTTGAGACAAAATTCATAGAACATATGATCAATTCATTGAGGCCTTAACGCCATAGCAACACATATTGTATAGGTTATATCACGGAGATCAGTCCATCCACTCACTGTTCCTGAAAAGGCAAAATCTCTGGATCTAGCTGTTAACCAAAAAGAAATCACATCGATGACTGAGTGGTAGGAGGGAGAATTACCGTAAAAATTATTTCATAACTAAGCTCAACGAAAGTATGCCCCGCCCATGAATAAAACCTACGACCCCTCGATCAGTAGAATAATGGGCCTGTAAAATGAAATATGAAACACAGTTGACTATGAATGATAAGAAGGTAATGAGTGATATCGAAATAGTATCTTTGAACTTGTTGAAGTCATCAACATAATCAATGTTTGGAACATATATCACCTTTTCTAGTTTGTGTGTACTAATGAACTCGGGTATTAAATCTCAGCATAACACTTTCAATCTTAACATTTGTTTATTTTCTTACATAATATAGATAATTTGTGCATATAAAACACTTTCAACTATTTTGCAAAAAATAACCCCATTCACTTGACGACATTAACCTCTTTGTTAAATCAGTTCATCGAATGAAAAAAAGAAATTTATCATACAATTAATTCTTAATAATATTTGTAAATCTTAACCTTCATCATTAAACACCATCAGTGCAGGTAAAATTAATTTCTAAGACCTTTATGATAAGCAGAAATGGGGGTTAAATACATTACTTTCTATTCAGTTACTATATAAATCATAGAATAGCAGCAGGGTGTTAGTCCAACTTTACTAAAAAATGTGCACTACGTAGCACACATAACAGATAACAATTACATAGTTTTAAATCTCTCCTATATTAGATTTTTTGACACACAGACTAATTAAATAATGTGATAGTCATATTGTAACAGTTAATAGCATTGGCTAATTACAACAGTAGTCATCTACGGTCATTCTGTCCCCTTCCCCTGATTCTAAGTCATGTAGGACAGTCGTCAGTCACTGACAAAGTATGCACCCAGTAGTTTGTTAACAGCAAAATCCTGAGATAAAGCTTCTTCAGGAACAGTGAGTAGGTGGACTGACCGCTGTGATATAATCTATATAAGGTGTTGCCACAGCATAAAACCCAACAAAAATTGAATAAATCTAAACACAATGAATACCCCAGTACTTTCAGTGCTTTGATTTTATATTGTAACAATAAAAAGTTACGTGTCAAACACAATATTTTATGGGTAAAATGAATTACGTCTCCAGATGTGAACTGCTTTCTAGTAAAAAGTCTGACATATTACCCAATAATTATTAAGTTAGCCTCACTACGTCCAGTTTCCGGGGTTTACACTTTGAGAGTCACAGCTCCACATATATTTATTAATCCGCAGAGTTATTGGTACGTAACTTTTAAGAATAAATTCATAATTTTTGTTCGGTCACATTTATATCAAAATCGAAGCGGGTTAACGGTATTCTGTCAATTCATGTCAAATTCATTACGCATTATCGTCTACATGTTGACCTACTTCCGTTTACAGAAAAACAAGCGTCTGACGATCCCGATTATTGGATAAAATCGGCGCGGAGTGTAATACGTAAAACACTGTATTTTTGGAAAATTTCGGACCAGTGCTCGGTTTTACTTAGAATATACATAAATATGTGAGATTTTTATTTACAATTGATAGATTATTGTATAAATATTATAAATTTAAATAAGTCATAATACTTCTTAAATTATTATAATAATTATAAGTGAAAAAGACAAGGCTGTCCAAAATCGATTTTCTAGCCTCTAGGATTTTCTAGCGGAAAACAGCAGCTGCGCTCGTATCTATCGTCTGCATAAACAGATAAGCGTCTAGATGATCATGATTTGGGGTTTTCCGCGAGCGTTTGACAGGTATGACTAAAATTAGAAACAATACGCGAGGTCCCCTTTTTAATTAATCGAAATTTGCTAGGGGTGACCGAGCATTGGTAGTGACCGAGCATAGGTAGCTGACTCTAAACAACATTGAACGAGCAACGGAGATCAAAACAATGGTAAGGATTATTAACGGTCGATTTCACCAAGGTCAGATATGCTCACAAGCTGCATGTTATCAGTGTACGGCAATTGCATTGGCTGTTATATTGTTTACGGTAGGCAATCATGTGCCAAGTCTGCGAAACTGGTCTGCAAATGTTGTTGATGAAGTGATGATGCGTGGTCACAACTTGTATGAGCAAATACTAACGGAGGTCACGGAATCAAAAAATAGGTTTTCACAATGCAATTATCAAAAATCTTGTCTGAAACTACAAGGCCTAGAGCTTTCATATTTGGTATATAACATCATCTAGAGGTCCTCCATCACAGTTGTTCAAATTATGCCCCTGGGTCAAAATTGACCCCACCCCATGAATCACAATATTACATTGAATTATATAAGGAACAGTTCAAACAACATCTTCTCTTGAACCGCTTATGATGATTTGCCCAAACTCAACAGTAATGGTCCGTGGGTGGTTTCCTACCAAAATTGTTCAAATAGGTCTGATTGGTTGGATAAGTAGGTCACTGGGTCAAAAAAATAGGTTTTAACATTAGTGGTCCTCTGTAAATGGCTCTTCTGTGACCTTTGACCTTTTCCTCAGGTGAGCACCCAGGGCCCTTTGGGCCCTCTTGTTTTTAAATCGACGCCGTTTGTCTTTTTTAAAGACATTTCTTGTTTCATGTTACGTTTCTATTTTTGCTATTTTTTGTTTATTTCATCATTAAATTTTATGTTCACATCTTTTTTCTTTTACATTTTATTACAAATTTGTGTTTGTAATATGATATGAGTTGTTTGTTTCTGTTAAACTATGTACGGAATGTATAAACTTATTCTTGAAAATGTTGCAATGCCATGGCGATTAATTGTAGATAGGTCTAGGTAGACCCCGAGGAAAATATATCAAATATACATTTATATTGTGTAACCGTTTTGTTAATCTATATATTATTGCTCTCCGCTCTTACACATTTATAATCAACGAGACGATACCGTTGATTTTCCTTTAGTTTTACATGATTGCCTTCCTTTTTATTAAAAATCGTGTATTTTTTATTCATGGCAATTCGAGATCAGTACTTCTATAACTCTGACACTCAAAAAGGACACACTGCGTGACACATTGAAAAAAAATGCAACCTTTTGAGCTCATTATAAATCATGTAAATAATTGATTGGTAATGTTTTGTTTTGACCTTAGTATAATTATAGGCACGGCCTATTGATGGAAAAGACATTCAACTAAGTGAGGTAGTTAGTTGGTCTTAAGGATGTATCATTTGTTGAAATTGAAAAAAAATCAAATTATAAACACGGCTTATTGATGGAAAAGACATTCAACTAAGTGAAGTAGTTAGTTAGTCTTAAGGATGTATCAGTTGTTGAGATTGAGAACAAATCAAGTGGGTGGGGTAAATAAAGATATTAAAATATCTGTAAATTCTGGATAATTTTGATATATTTTGAAAGTGATACATCAAGTGTATAGGCATGACAGTGGAAATACAAAACACTTAACAAGTAAGACATTTAAAATGAAATGAAAACATTTATCCTAACCTTGAAATAGCGTATCTTGCGTCAGTCCAAACACATTAATAAAGTACTTTTTTCATAAATACAAATGATGATATAGGATGTTCATGTACCATTTTACAATGAAACACACAAGACTACTCGCAAAAAGTAAATATCATAATTTATCATAACACTGACGTTAAACGTTTGAACTTTCAGTTCATATCTTTTTTCTATTTTTACTGGGTTTAATGCTGTTTCAACACAATTAAGGTCATTTTACGGCGTCCAGTGCACCTAACCTAGCTTTTCTGGACCCATATATATAACCAGTACTCACCTAACCTTCCACAAGGCCGAAAAACATCTCCATATTATCTAATCAATGGAAGAAATTTGACATTATTGCCAAATTTTCATGGAAAGGTATAACCTCCCCGGGTGGGACTCGATCCCGAACCCCCTTCGGGACACGAGATTTCAAATCCTGGCAAGCTACCAACTGCACTTTCGACCAGGGTTATGTTTATATCACAGGAGCCCAATGAAATTTTTTTTATTGTATTTTCTATATATGCGATAAGAAGGAAAATTGCATCGGGCTCCTGTGATATAGACTGAAAGAAAAACATGTGTTGATAGTGTTGTGATAAATTATTATATTCATATTTTGTAAATATTTTCTGTGTAATACGCCCTAAGACATTGAAAAATGTTACATGGAAATCCTATATCAATTTTTTGATTTATGAAAAAAAGTACTTTAATAATGTAATTGGACTGACATAAAAAAGGCCATTTCAAGGTTAGGATAAATGTTTTCATTTCATTCTAAATGTCTATTTATCCAGTGTTGAATATTTCCACGGTAATGTATTTACATTTGATGCATCTCTTACAAAAATAGCAAAATTTTCCGGAATTTATCGATATTTCAGTATATTTAGTTACCCCATACACTTGATGTTTTTTTTCAATTCCAACAACTGATACGTGTACATCCTTAAGAGCTATATATTTAATAATTAATTAAATCTCCATTTCGCCAATGTCTGCTTCATTTACCTTCATTGCGTGTAATTTTAGTAATACAGGCATACCGTCCCACAAAGCAAGGATTGATTAGCACAGGAACCAGAAGCGTTCCGAACGTGCGAATTTAGTTCGAAAAAATGTAATTTTAGAAGAATCAAAGGGAAGTAACTAGAAACCGGAAGTAATCGACACAAAATTCAGTTTGGACAGTATACAGAAATAAATCCGCCAGAGCAGAGCCATTAGGCACACCTGACGGTACTGGTATTGGATCAGAGCAGACGCCGTAAAGAACGACAGTCTGATAACTTTTATCTAGAAATCCTTTGATCTATTTCAGGGCCATTCCTCTGACTCCATAGTTATTAATTTTAAGAGATTTTTTTCTTGGCTGACCTTGTCAAATGCTTTACTGAAATCTAATGGGGTAAGGTCAACATGTTTTGTTGAATTGATGTGACTAAGTAATTGACAAGCATTAAAATTTGTGTTACATAGGATCTTTTTTCTCGGAATCCATGTTGAATGTGGTATAGGATTTTTACAGTAAAGTGTTTGACTATGATGGAAGAAACTACATGCTCAAAGACCTTACAAAGTACACATGTTAGGGAAATGGGCCCGCCACCGTTGCGTAGTGGTTAGCATGTCTGACTTTGAATCTGGAGATCGCGGGTTCGAACCCGGTCGCGGAAGGTCATACCCAAGACATGAGTTGTCGGCCTCGTGGTAGGGTAAGTTAGTACTGGTAATAGAAAAGTGTCCTGGAAACCTATAGTAGGAAGAGCTGGTCGTCTTATATATAAGCTAAATAAGTACTGTGACGTTAAGAAAAAAAATAATAGGGAAATGGGTCGGTAGTTGGCATTTGTAGTAGGATTTGACCTAGCTCCTTATTTGAAAATTGGCGGCAACGTTGACAGATTTCCATTGTGATGGTAGTTTTCCTTCATTTAGTGATTTCCGGAAGAGTATATGCAGAATGGGTGACAGTTCCGCAGAGAAACTTATGGGAATAATGGGTTTAATTTGATCAGTCCCACATGCTTTAATGGTATTAAGGTTGTTTTTTAATACCTCTATCGTTTAGTTGTATGTCTGGCATGCTAGGTATGATGCGCTTGTCTGATGTATAATTCATTTTTCATTGAGCACAGAGAGCTTAGACTGAGTGATTTGAACTAAATACTGATTGGAATTGTTTATTTAAAATATTAGCCTTGTCAGTATCCTCATTGTATAAAATGTTGTTATGTTAAAAAGGGGGGTAATAGAGGATTCTTGTTTTAAATGTTTTGATAGTGAATATAATTTCTTAGTTTTGAGTGTTCTAGACTGGAATGGGTCTTGGCTATTTATGTTTAAGATGTCTTTTAAGTAATTTATTAACATCAATTACTATGTGCATCTTTGATGTGTTTGCGTATTTTATGTTTTAACCCAAGACATTAATTTTACTTCTGTCAAAGCTTTTATTTGTTTCCCTTTTTCATCTCTTAAGTATAGTTTGAGTCTACAATTTTTAGACTCAACATTTTAGACTCAAACTCTGATTTTAGACTCAGACTCAAGACTCAAATTTTTTGTGAATACCGTTTTTTCGACTTTTGAGTCAGAGTTTGAGTCTAAAGTCTAAAACTACTCAGTTTTAGACTCAAAAAGCGATAGTGAATATGGGCCAATTTCTTCTACCGATTAATCTTTTGATATATTGATTGACCCAGAGTAGATGGTCTCTGGTTGAGGTATTTTTGAGAATATGTTTTTCTGTGAGTTTATTAAAGGTGTCAGAAAAATCAGTCCATAGCTCCTCTGTATTTAATGAGTCATACCTGTGTTTGTTTCAGCTAATCAGTTGAACCCCTCTCAGACAATAATTCTGACGATGATATACCCATTGCCAGTTTAGTTCAAATGGCAAGGGAAGACATGGCCGCCTTTGTTAATGCGGACCTAGATGTCCCAATTCGCCATCAGTCAACTGACAATGATATGATAGAAGATCATATATCTGTAAATATTTTATGTGACAACAAAGGAGATGAAGAAGATGAAGACAAAGAAGAAACCACAAAGTTCAGTAGCCATGGTGATAGGGACGCTTGTGATTACCTGAGACGTTTCTACGAGAAATGTAATAATAAATGTGACATAAGTTCGTTGTAATGTACTATTAAGACGTTCTGAAACGTTGTGCTAAACAATTCACTATTAAGGACTTTTTTAAATGTGCTTAATTATAATAAACGACTTTATTATGTAAGTTGATAACATGAATTGTGCTACTGATGTTTGACCATATTCTTGTACTGTTTGCATTGTGTTTATATGATTGTTTATGTTTTCGTGGTTATAAT
Organism: Mactra quadrangularis; assembly: GCA_025267735.1. NCBI lineage: Eukaryota > Metazoa > Mollusca > Bivalvia > Venerida > Mactridae > Mactra > Mactra quadrangularis. The sequence continues at coordinate 14,894,098 of CM046302.1, read as the reverse complement.
GAAATAACGTAAACAATATTTGAGTTAGTCTTTATTTTTTATTACAATTATATATTGCTTATTTAAAGTTTCACTGTCGTGTAGCTGTGTACGGTGCAGTCAACCAAGATGGCCGTGACTGCCATTGTGTATTTATAGATTTTTGGAACATTTCTACAAAAAGGTAACATAGTTATTTTAACCAATCAACTGATTACTGGTTATATTATAATTATATCACATTTATACAAGTATAAGCATTTCCAAAAATGCTTGAAATCGCTGTTTAGCCGTGCATTCTCAGCGCATCAAACCGTCAAAGGTGTATTTATAGAAGACAAGAACTAGCGTGCCCTGGTCAAGATGTAAAACCATTGAGTCTATTTATAGAATTCCAGGAATTAGCGCGACCTGTCGTAAATATGTGTAAAACCATTGATTTAGATTCGTAGGGAAGATAGGTTGGCATTTTTTCAACAAATCCTATTTTATAATTAGCTACGCATATTTTCTAGAGTTATTTTGCAACTTTCTTGAAACTGGTACTAGTTCATTCATTAATAATGGTATGTTCTGGTTATACAAATCGGGTCGATTGAGCGAAAAGGAACTCATTATCATTGAACTAAATGTCGTTCATGAAAGTTGGCACTGAAAATAAAAATTGAGACAACACCGTACACCAAAATGTACAGACGGACTCCACCGTACAGTTTTATGAGACTGCACCGTTCAAAAATGTGCGTTTTGACTACACCATACACCGGCGACTGCACTCACTTTGTGTACACTCATAAAACGAACGTTTTTGTGGAAGGGAGAGGATATTCCTCCAAAGTAAGGGGACAGAGTAACTTGGTCGATCATTTTACGCTACTCTGTCAATTGATTTGAATCTAAGAGCTCAAATAAAGTCAGAATCAGACTTATAAGATTTTTTTCTCGCTTTAAATTTCAAAATCATAGATCGACCAACTTTGTGATTCATTTATAAGCTTTTAGGTGGATATCAAGCGAAAACAGGTTGTACATTAGCCACCGGAATCTATGCCTGGTTGAATACAACTGATTATACAGCAATACATGTGGATTAAGTAAGAGAAATCGAGAAAATAAAATATGTTTACCTTTTCACCAGCGTTCGGTCCGCAATCTTGGTTGACTGCACCGTACACAGCTACACGACAGTGAGTTTAACCTTGTAATATACAAGCTTATAATACAACAACTAGAAAGAAAACAGGTGACTAGTGCACAACAATTGTACCACATTGAACCTTTCTTACTGTACCACATAAAAATGATCATCTTATTTATTACTAGTGGGTGGACCAGTGCTCGGCGTAAATTTAATCTTTTCCTACAACATACTTTGCAAAGTTTAAACTTATCTTTTATTCATGCAGTTTAAATTGAAGAACGATCCCTGAAAGAAATTCCATTGTAAAGAAAATTGAAAAAAGGTCGTCAATTTTCCGAAAATGGGCTAAAAATAGACACTGGTTCCGATGACCGGTACCAATGCTCGGCGCACGCAACACGTGTGTACTAACTAATTTTCAAGAATCGATCATCATTTTCTGAAAATGCATGCAATTTTGAATAAATACGAAGAAAATTAAAAAAAATATATTCTAAATTAAGCTACGTTTTAATCTCATTTTAAACACGTGTTTACACACTTGTAAACTCTTCAATATATGAATGAAAACATTGTATAATAATAAAAAATGATTGATATCAAGAGCAATACTTGATCACATTTATGATATATATGATTCTCCACTTCTTTGTAGTCTATGACTACGAAAAAAACAAATAATTATGTAATTACATATATTCTTCTCTTTAGTATATCTGTAGGAAATGCGTAAACAAACTGAAATGCAGACAAGACTGAGGTCAACACCTGTTTGTTCACCAGAAGGGAAGCATTAATAATTTTTGAACATATCTATATATGGAATAATTTATTACAAATAATAAAAAATAAAATATTGATATTATTATTGTGTTGTTGTAAATTTTCTCTACCTGTGACTTATTTCACATCCATGATATTAGGAAATGATAAATGGTATCTATGGTGATTGACTCAATGAATAAAATGACCATTTTAAAGTCAAATGCTGATAGAATATATGATATAATTATAAACTGGACAGTATTATTTAAGTAAGGGTGATATTAATGACAAAAAAATAGAGTAAAAAATTGAAATCGTTGTTCTAATCCAAGAACGACTACTCTTGAATGAATTACGGTTACGTGAACATAGCCAATGTTAATATCGGCTGTTGTTGACAGGGGTGAGTTAAATGCGTCTTTCACGAACTTTTCAGCCAAAAATATCACAAGAAACTATTAAAGGACAAGGTTCACGAAGGGCCAAAATCGGCCCCATCTTGAATTTGTATCAAATGTCTTTTTAATAAACCAGGTCATATGTGGAAACATAAAAAACGCAATTTGAGCTGAAAATCTATTATAGTTCCGTTGCCATGGCAACATTTAATATGCATGAAAAATACACAATATGGCATTGTTTTCTGAATTAAAATCAAATTATGAGCAAATGTTAGCTTCTTTTTAAGGTGAAATAATTGTATGTAGTTTGAAATATGAACAGAATTAATAAACAAAGATTTACATGTCAGGTTGCCATGGTAACGCTTAATAAATATCAATATTTTAACCATTTGATATTTGTTTTCCTTTATTCATGTAGAATTCTATAAATTGATAGCTTTGATGCACTAAATATTTTATACAAATAGTTTATCATAAATAGATTGCTCGAAATTAATAATTCTGGCAATTTTGGTTGCCATAGCAACACTAACAGTGTCAAAATTCCATCAGGTTCATTATTTTAGAGTGAAGTTTGTAAACAATGTATTTGTTTGGTCGAATGTAACACAGATGTTTTGGACGAGATATATATATTCAAAACATGCATGGGAAAATCTAGATACATGTACTCTTGGTTTCCATGGCAACAATGAACAACAATATACATAATGGAAGCTTCCGTTTTGGTATCACATAAGTTCTTACAATGCATTGAGTAAACTCATTTTGTTCAATCAACTTATACACAATCTTACATAGTTTTAAAATACAACTATTTAACACAGATTATCTATACAGATTATTGATATGTATAAACCATGCAAACACTGTATAGTTACATTGTAATAACACCACAATTCAGTAACAAGTGGTAATAGCACTAGGACTGTGAAAAATTGGACCGAATAGGTAAAAAGCACAATTTCAGTTCTTTACATTATTTAAAAGGTCTTAGCTTAGAAGAATATTTTGTGAAAATATGTTTGTTGACAAAGGATTTGTTAATGAGTTAAAGGCTTTTATGTGGAAAAGGGTATATTATGCCAATTAACATTTGAAAAAAATAATGAAATCCAGTGCTATATGTAAATGCATGTTTTTTCCACAAAACTGAAAAAAGCTTGTCAGATGTTATGATTACAGATCTTAATTTGCAGTATTAATTTTAACACCTTTAACCAAGTCATTTAATAGACATTTAAGGTATCATTACCATAGCAACAATCACATATTCATCATGAAAATATGAAGCAAGTATAGCATTATCTTTACTATTTTTTCTGTTGCATATTTCAATTTTCCAATGTCTAAGAATGATTATGCATGTCATAATTATGGACTAGATTAAATAACAACTGCAGCTAGTACCAAGTAGTCCACATTGCAGATAAACTTTACCAAGTCCTGCTGAATTGAATGGAACAGGTACACCAATAATTTCTGCAGAATTTTTCAATACGATTACTTTTTTTCTGATGTCAGTTGATATTAATTCCATTTAAATACAATTGAATGTCTGTAACTAATGCCAGTCACCAATTATGATCTTGCTCAATGTCTTTAAAGATACAATCTTCAGACTTTCACCATGGAAACTTGTAATAACACATTCAAGAAATTTACCACAATGCAGGCTCAAGGAAATGTTTTGGTCAAAAAGACAGGAAGACCTTCAGCACCATCAATCAGCTTATCACAGGTCACACATAGTTGAACGGTCACTGGTCAAAACTAGATACCACTACAGACCCAAATTGCAGTTCATGTAACTTACCAGAAACTGTCTATCACTACCTCTCTGACTGTATCAAATATGAGACAGAAAGATCAGTTCTTGTGAGAGCGGTGGAGGATATTATATCTAAATACCAACTAGACTGTCCAGTTATATCTATATCTGTCTTGGTAGGAGAAGTTGAAGATGTATGTGATGAAGCAAAGCAAGGCTTTATTCTAGCTCTGCAGTCATACATTAAACAAACCAATAGATTTTATTATTCCTACAGTGCTTTGATTTTGTATGTGTATATAATGATTATTTATGTATAAGTTTATTTTTATATTTTTCAAAACTCTCATGATCAAATTGTTTTTTCTACATTTTGTAAACAAGATTTTTGTAAATGTCGTTAATCCCGTAGTATAGTTCTATTTTATTAACCTGTTACACTTAAATAGTTACACGGTCACTGAATCTGTTATTTTTAACCCCTTTCGAACTTGTTATAACCCCGATATTCAAAATCGCTGCATACATTGTTAGATTATCAATGATTAATATGGATTGGTGGCTCAATGTTTTAAAAGAGGTTAAATAATAACACATTCAGTGAGTGTGTAATTATTCAAGTTGTGACAGGTTAATGTAATAGAACTATAGTAAGGGTTTAAAAGTACATAGTGAATAAGTACAAATTGTGACGACAATGATGCACATAGAGACTATCAGCTACTTCGATAGCGTATTAGAATTACAACAACAACAAAACTTATAAAAATAAAGATAATCCACAAACTAAATAATATATTTATTCATTTTTATTATTTTATACATTTATTTTTGTAGCACAATGTGATAAAAAAAAACAATTGGTACAATGGTAAGTTGATGTTTCTAAAGCAATTTAATTATGTTTGCATTAATCAAACTATAGTCTTAAATATATATGCGAAGCAAGATACAATTACAGTTAATTAATATGAACCCATGTTCAATCCAAAACTCATGTAGCTTATTTTATCAAATATGTATGTAGAACATAACTACCATTTTCATTTAACAAATCTACACTCATATTACATTTTAAGATTTAATATAATTATTTTACTTGTTGTCATAGATAAAAATGAAAATCTCTATTTCAAGGCAATATCACCTACCATATACATGAATAAATGAACTACACATGAAACATGAAACTGGTAAATACTTAGACTTTTCTATAGAATATCAGCTTGACACATTAAATTGTGTAAAGAATTTCAGGTTGATACATTAAATTGTCTAAAGGATCTCAGGTTGTTACATAGAATTGTCTTGAGCAAATCAGATTGATATACAGAGATCTACAACTGTTTCAGCATAGCGGTTCTTCAACCTGAAAAGATAAAATAAAAGTTTTTGGACTGAAAAATCAAACTAACTTTGTTGTAAGATGGCTATGCAAATTACACATTTCAAAGATTTTACTACTATCATTGCCAAGTTGAACTTATGATTTAGTAACAATACTGTATATTTTCTGATGATAAAAAATCAGCTGAAGATTGGCAGTCCTGCACTTACATAGTTCTCAGCACCAATGGCAATGTTGCTATTATTTTCAATGTGTCATACAAAATTGTGTTATCAACATATTCAAACATACACAAAAACACATTAGATTATATTTTTCACTAAGTGTTTGCAAATGCATCTTTAAAACAAAAATGTCTCAGATATTTTCTTAAACTGCAGCATTTGATATAAAAATAAAATAATGTAATCATATAAAGTCTATTTTTTATAATTAATTGTACCTTTTTCCAATGGCCAAAATTGCCAGTACATGTAAGTTGTCAGTTTGCCACCCTTAGTGTGATATGGGACCATCTCGGTCAACAGCTTCATGAAGTTCTAGACCTGGAATAACATACAAAAACACAGATCTAGCTAACTAAGACTTTGTAACAAATTAATCAGACAGACACTATACTTTCTTTTACCAAATTACATTTATTTCATATTTAATTCATTGATTACTTCATAAATTATCAGAAGTGTGAATCAAATGGGTAAAATATAAATTACACCATGCACTGCCTACAATTTAAAAAAAAAATGATTGCAGTGGCAATGATTTGTTCTTATTTTGTCAGTAGCAAGTATCTAATGTATTGAGCAGTTTTACCATGGACATGGTATTGTGTGAATTATAAACATTGGCCATTGATATCTGTGTACAGCATAGAGCTAGCATCGCTAAGAACTATTTTCTTGTTAGTTTATATACATATTCATGGTAGCAGACAACAATTTTTGTCAGTTACTCTAAACACAGTTACCGTCCATTGATTTCGGGATTCAATGTTTCTCAACCGATTTTCGTCGATTTCATGCCAACCGATTTTTGATGAAAGTAGTCCAATAATAGAACCGCCCATAGCCCCGCCTTCCTGTTTAAAAGGATTGCCTTATAGTACATTTGTAGTATAATTTAGATGGTAGTAAGGTGATATGGCACTGCAGTCACATTTGTCTTTGGTATAACATGACAGGCACGTACATGTAGGAAGCATTTTCAGATTTAGGGGTTTTTTCAAGGAGAAGAAAACAGAACTTAATTTTCATATACATCTAGTCTTGTCCTATAAAAACTCTCGCTTTTTTCTCAGGCTTAAGACTGACTAGGCAGTTTTAGTTATTTATATATATATAGCGTGCAATTTTGACTTTGTTGAAAAAGCACGAATGTGTCAATCAATTGAGTGTGACAGGCCTAAGCCCCCTAACCTCCCCGGTTCCTACGGGCCTGCAAGTCTAACAAGATTTCATTTAGAAAACACTCGTTCACTTATATAATTAATTTCATGCTATGAAAATATGACCAGATTTTAATGTATAAGGGACACTTAGCATTAATTGGAACTTCGCTAGACTATAACAACATGCAATTTTGTAGTTTTTAAGATTTTTGAATAATACATATTTTATAAATAAAATAGTTTTGTTTCTTCACCGATATGAGTATAATTACAATGCCTTTGACATTAATTTGTGCATAATTTTATTCATTTCCTTAAGTAAAAATGAACCAACGAAATGACGTTTTGTATAACTTGGATGCCAACGGATTTTTAAGTATTGATGAGATGGTTTCCAACTTATTTTGGTCCATTTGTAGATTCTGGATGCAAAGTAGAATCAAGATGCCAACCGATTTTGGTTGATTGTTTAGAAAATTTGTAGATTCTGGATGTGAACCGATAAAAGAATAATTTGTTGTGTGTGGATGTTAACCGTTCCAATTGCAGAAAATACATGTGTACTTGATAACCGATTTTTTTTTATATTTCGAGAATAAGGAGAATAAGGACGTTCACCGATTCCAAGAAATTTGCGCAATCTGGATGCCAACCACTTTTCGTCGATTTGTAGCGCCACTAATGCCGAGTGTGGAAGATTTATATAGTCTTAATGCCGACCGATTTTGGGCAATTACTAGTGTTTAGATCGAAACCAATTTTGGTCGTTTTGTTTAGCTTAAATCCCAACAGATTTGGTCCATTTGTTCAGTCTAAATGCCAACCGATTTTCGTCTATTTGTAGAGTCTAGGTACAAATCAATTTTGGTTGAATACTTGTGTCTAAATGCCGACCGATTTTAGTCGTTTTGTTGATTCGGAATGCCAACCAATTTGGTCGTTTAGTTAAGCTTGCATGCCAACCGATTTTGGTCGATTTGAAGCGGCTAGAAGCCAACCTATTTATGTGTATTTGTAAAGTCTAGATGCAGATCAATTTTGGTTTATTGCTAGTGTCTAAATGCAAACCGATTTTGGTCGTTTTGTTTAGCTTGCATCCCAGCCGATTTTGGTCGATTTGCTACGGCTAGATCCAACCGATATTCGTTTATTTGTTCAGTCTAAATGGCTACAGATTTTCGTCGTTTTGTTTAGCTTTGATCCCATCCGGTTTTGGTTGTTTTGTTAAGCTTGCATCCCAATTGCTTTTGGTCGTTTTGTGAAGACTAGATGCCAACCGTTTTGTCTATTTGTTAAGTCTAGATGCTTTCATTTGCAGAACCTAAATGCCAACCGATTTTGGTTGATAACGAGTGTCTAAATGCCAAGCGTTTTTGGTCGTTTTGTGGAGTCTGAGTGCAAACCGATTTTGGTCGTTTTGTTTAGTTTGCATTCCAACCGATTTTCGTCTATTTGTTCAGTCTAAATGCCAAACAATTTTCGTCGTTTTGTAAGGGTATAAATGCCAAACGAATGTAGCGGGTAGATGCCAACCGTTTTTTGTCTATTTGTTCAGTCTGAATGCCAACCGATTTTCGTCTATTAGTTAGATCTAAATGCCAACCGATTTTAGTAGATTAAAGAAGTCAAGATCCTAACCAATTGTGTCTATTTGATCAGTGTTAATGCTAACCGAATTTGGTAGATTTTTGAAGTCAAGATGCCAACCGATTTTCATCGCTTTGTATCTGCTAGATGCCAACCGATTTTCGTCGTTTTAAGCGGTAAGATGCCAACCGATTTTCGTCTACTTGTTCCTTCTAAATGCCAACCGATTTTCGTCTATTTGTTCAGTCTGAATGCCAACATTTTTTCGTCTATTTGTTCGGTCTAAATGCCAACCGATTTTGGTAGATTAAAGAAGTCAAGATCCTAACAAATTGTGTCTATTAGATCAGTGTTAATGCTTACCGAATTTGGTAGATTTTTGAAGTCAAGATGCCAACCGATTTTCGTGTATTTGTTCAGTCTGAATGCCAACCGATTTTCGTAGTTTTTTAGAGGTAAGATGCCAACCGATTTTCGTCTATTTGTTCAGTGTGAATGCCAACCGATTTTCGTCTATTAGTTAGATCTAAATGCCAACCGATTTTGATAGATTAAAGAAGTAAAGATCCTAATCAATTGTGTCTATTTCACCAGTGTTAATGCTTACCGAATTGGTAGATTTTTGAAGTCAAGATGCCCACCGATTTTCGTCTATTTGTTCAGTCTGAATGCCAACCGATTTTCGTAGTTTTTTAGAGGTAAGATGCCAACCGATTTTCGTCTATTTGTTCAGTGTGAATGCCAACCGATTTTCGTCTATTAGTTAGATCTAAATGCCAACCGATTTTGATAGATTAAAGAAGTAAAGATCCTAATCAATTGTGTCTATTTCATCAGTGTTAATGCTTACCGAATTGGTAGATTTTTGAAGTCAAGATGCCCACCAATTTTCGTGTATTTGTTCAGTCTGAATGCCAACCGATTTTCGTAGTTTTTTAGAGGTAAGATGCCAACCGATTTTCGTCTATTTGTTCAGTGTGAATGCCAACCGATTTTCGTCTATTAGTTAGATCTAAATGCCAACCGATTTTGATAGATTAAAGAAGTAAAGATCCTAATCAATTGTGTCTATTTCATCAGTGTTAATGCTTACCGAATTGGTAGATTTTTGAAGTCAAGATGCCCACCGATTTTCGTCTATTTGTTCAGTCTGAATGCCAACCGATTTTCGTAGTTTTTTAGAGGTAAGATGCCAACCGATTTTCGTCTATTTGTTCAGTGTGAATGCCAACCGATTTTCGTCTATTAGTTAGATCTAAATGCCAACCGATTTTGATAGATTAAAGAAGTAAAGATCCTAATCAATTGTGTCTATTTCATCAGTGTTAATGCTTACCGAATTGGTAGATTTTTGAAGTCAAGATGCCCACCGATTTTCGTGTATTTGTTCAGTGTGAATGCCAACCGATTTTCGTCGTTTTTAGCGGTAAGATGCCAACCGATTTTCGTCTATTTGTTCTGTCTAAATGCCAACCGTTTTTCGTCTATTTGTTCAGTCTGAATGCCAACCGTTTTTCGTCTATTTGTTCGGTCTAAATGCCAACCGATTTTGGTAGATTAAAGAAGTCAAATCCTAACACATTGTGTCTATTAGATAAGTGTTAATGCTTACCGAATTGGTAGATATTTGCAGTCAAGATGCCAACCGATTTTCGTCTATTTGTTCAGTCTGAATGCCAACCGATTTTCGTAGTTTTTTAGCGGTAAAATGCCAACCGATTTTCGTCTATTTGTTCAGTGTGAATGCCAACCGATTTTCGTCGTTTTTTAGCGGTTAGATGCCAACCGATTTTCGTCTATTTGTTCTGTCTAAATGCCAACCGTTTTTCTTCGTTTTGTTTAGCCTGGATCCCAACCGATTCCCGTCTATATGTAGTTGCTATATGACAACCGATTTTCGTCGTTTTTTAGCGGTTAGATGCAAACTGATTTTCGTCTATTTGTTCCGTTTAAATGCCAACCTATTTTCGTCGTTTTGTTCTGTCTGAATGCCAACCGATTTTCGTCTATTTGTTCAGTCTGAATGCCAACCAATTTCGTAGTTTTTTAGCGGTAAGATGCCAACCGATTTTCGTCTATTTGTCAGTGTAAATGCCAACCGATTTTTGTCGTTTTTTAGCGGTTAGATGCCAACCGATTTTCGTCTATTTGTTCTGTCTAAATGCCAACCGTTTTTCTTCGTTTTGTTTAGCCTGGATCCCAACCGATTCCCGTCTATATGTAGTTGCTAGATGCCAACCGATTTTCGTCTATTAGTTCCGTATAAATTCCAACCGATTTTCGTCTTTTTGTTCAGTCTGAATGCCAACCGATTTTCGTCGTTTTTTAGCGGTTAGATGCAACCGATTTTCGTCTATTAGTTCCGTATAAATTCCAACCGATTTTCGTCTATTTGTTCAGTCGAGTTATCCTGAATACGTCGACAAATAACGTGTAAAATTTGTGAAACTCAATTGACTAATCCGTTCTAAAAATCGCTCTAATTTATTGATATATTACTTCTAAAATCTTCAAAAATCCATTGACATAGAGCTTCTAAAAGAGTCAAATTATTACTACTACGAATTGTCAAAAAATGGTTGTACATCACTACAAGTCTTCCAAAATCCGTCGGCGTATTTTTCCAAAAATATTCCTCAAATTGTTGACATAAGACAGTTCACTTATTGTTTTAAAAAGTCTGAATCAATTGACAGTTGACTTTTGCAAATCGTCCAAAATTCGCTCACATACTAATTTCAAAAATCGTCAAAAAGCATCAAACTGAGGAAAATCGTCAAAGATCCCTACTTCTAAATACGATCTAAAATAACCCGATATCTTATTTACAAACAAAAAGTTAACATCCAGTTATAACGCAAGTTTTGTTTACATTTTGATATAGCAAATTGTGTAGCCTTTAAGCAATCAAATCGATTTAATTCAGCCTCAGCCTCAACAAATCGTCAAAGATAGCTTGGAACCCCATAACATCTTACCCCTAAAAAACGACGAAAATCGGTTGGCATTCAGACTGAACAAGTAGACGAAAATCGGATGGCATCTAGACTGAACAAATAGACGAAAATCGGTTGGCATCTAGCAGCTACATATAGACGGGAATCGGTTGGGATCCAAACTAAACAAAACGAAGAAAAACGGTTGGCATTTAAACGAAACAAATAGACCAAAATCGATTGGCATCTAACCGCTAAAAAATGGCAAAAATCGGTTGGCATTTAGACGGAACAAATACACGAAAATCGGTTGGCATCTTGACTTCAAAAATCTACAAAATTCGGTAAGCATTAACACTGATCAAATAGACACAATTGATTAGGATCTTTACTTCTTTAATCTACCAAAATCGGTTGGCATTTAGACTGAACAAATAGACGAAAATCGGTTGGCATCTAGCAGCTACATATAGACGGGAATCGGTTGGGATCCAAGCTAAACAAAACGAAGAAATAGACAAAAATCGGTTGGCATTCTGACTCCACGAAACGACAAAAATCGGTTGCTATCTGAGTTCACAAATCGACCAAATCGGTTGGGATGCAATATCAACAAAACACAAACTCGGTTGGGTTCCCAGCTAAACAAAACGACGAAAATTGGTCGGGATATACTGAACAAATAAACGAAAATCGGTTGTCATCTAAACGCTACACATGACGATAATCGGTTGGATCCAAAGTTTTTATCCAGTTTTTATCTAGACACTAGAAATCAACAAAAATCGGTTGGCATCTATACTATAAATCTACTATCTTCAAATCGGTTGGCATTAACAATCTACAATGGACCATAATCAGTTGTGACTCAAACTGATTAAAATCGTCAAACACCACTTGGCATGCAAATTTTACAAATGGACGAAAATCGGTTGGCATCCACACTCCACAAATAGTAATAAAATTGACTGGAAACCGGACTCTACAAATCGACCAAAATCGGTTGGTATCTAACTTCTACAAATCGTCAAAAGTCAGTTGGCATCCATCTCTAAAAATAGAAAAATATTACTCACGTATAGGTAAGACTATAGTCTCTTGTTCATTATAGCTCCCCCCCAGCTAGAAATCCTTTATTTGTTAATGTTTCTCTCCCAACTAATGGTACTGATAAATATACTTTAACCGCTTTTCATCGTAGTTAACTCCATTATGTTATTAGTTTCGACTTGTTAACAAAGCTTATGACATTGTATGCGTGAATGTGTATACATTTATATGTTCCTGTAATAATATATTCTTAAATATGATTTTCGACAATCATATCAAGAACAGTAACTTTTATTTCCAGTTTCTTTCAATAATTACCGCAAATTATTTTCTTTGAAACCGGGGTATAAACATTTCTAACTAGATAGGCGTGTTTTTTATGTCAAATAGTTCCTACACTTTTTGTCTACATGTGTTGATTTTGAGCATTTGGTATTAAGAAAACAGTTATATTTTATAAACAATACGTTAACATTTACATTAAAGTCAATTCTAAGATAGAATAAGCAAATTTAATTTTAATTATATTCATTTATGTATTACTACTGCCATCAAAAATCGGTTGGCATGAAATCGACGAAAATCGGTTGAGAAACATTGAATCCCATTGATTTCCGGTTGACTACATATCAACTTTCGGTTAACAATAAAGGAGTAAAATCACATTTTAAAATGAAATAATCAATAACAAGTTTTTAAACGCATAAAACACAGAATCTACTTACCAACAACACCATTTGAAGTAATCCCTATGGTAAAGAACTTCCATAATAACGTCATTTACTGATGTTTTGCACACCATGATTGTGCATCGGTTCAGCTAAAAAGGGGAAATCACTCCCGCGATTAGATACCTGTTATTCGTACCCGATTTAAATCGAACCAATATCAACTCGTGTCGAAAGTTTAAGTGTTTCTCCTAATTAGTCATATGTTGGAAGGATACTGTATGCAGATATATTTAATATACAGTAGAGATAGTTAAGGTGCAATCATATCAAAATATTCTGTGGCGAATGACGTCAATAGACTGTTAAACGCGTATTGGTGAATAAGGCTAAAAATAGACCAAATATTTTGGGTTTTTTTGAATTTTTCGATGTGGCGGCATTCGTCGCCAGCGATTAAATTTTAGTATGTTATTAGTAATAACTGTTACTATCATCTGTCAAAATATAAAAACTGGCGAAGATTGCCGCCAATGCGAATTTTGGCAAAAACGTGTGAAATTTTATCAAAAAATGCCGTTTTTGACGAAAATAGGCAATATTAAAGATCGTTTTTATACACAATGAGACACATTTGACAAAAGATGATGACCAATCTTTGTTTAGCAACTCTTTCTCTTTATTGTGATTGCAAAAATCGATAGTATTCCCTTGTTTTAATATTTGCCATTTTTACCCTTGAAACGGGGCCGATTTCAGCCTTAGTGAACCTTGTCCTTTAATAGAAGAATGTTTTTGTGGAATAATTAAACCATTTTTATTCGATTATCTAAAGTTTACTCGAAGAAAAATAAGTTTAAACGACTATGAAAAAAGTTTCAACAAGAGTTGTCCTCCATAACAACTGCAACCGGTGACGTCACGTGATCAAACTGGAAGTTGACATTATCACAGAAATTTAGGTCAGATGACAAAAAATTGAATTCAGCAGGTTTAATTTAGGTCAGACGTCGATATTTTTATAATTCTGCGAAAAATACGCGATACGCCGAGCACTGGTATACGCCGAGCACTGGTCCACCCACTCTATTCACCAAAATCATGATATTGTTCATAAATGTAAAAAAACGAACAACAAAGTAATATGCCAATTAATTTGCAGTTAGTACTAATTACGTTTGCATGACACATGAACGAACCGTGTGTTCGGGCTATATATTAAACCAAGGGAAGTTACAAATATATACAATTACAAAACAAAGGGAAGTAATAATGTAAAACTCGGACGAATATCGGTCAAGTTGAACACCTGTCTTTTGATGTCCCCTTTGAGTCCGAGTCAGCGACATTTACTGTATATACACAAAAACACTTTTAAAGTTATGCAAGATCTAATATGAAATGTTTTGAAGACACATTTCAAAAAAAAAATTTAGATTATATTTCTATTATTTTATGCACTTAAACGATGGTTAATTCAAATAAAACTGGGAGGGATATAAAACAGCAATAAGTGGGGTGACTTATAATAAATTTTGAGCAAGTATCTCAATGGAGTAGATGGGATAATGACCAAAAAGCTTGTATGTTAGCATTAAGTTTGAGGGGGAGGCTCAAAGCATATTGTCCACTTTATCTCAATATCAAATTAATTACTATAATGAATTAAAGTGGGTTTAATCTCAGAGGATTAATCCAACAGAACGAAAGTTAGCGAGTAGATGTAAATTTCGCAAAAGAAAAAGGTTACCAGAAGTGTCTGTGTCTAAATTCTTTTACAAATATCACTACTATGCAAGATTTAATAGTCCATGAAATAATTGATTTGTGTAGATTATTGACATTATAAGACTTCTAAAGTTGTTTTACATAAACAATAAAAGAAATTATGTCACTTTCATTTGATTAACTGAGATCAGACATCCTGAGGTTACACCAAAAGTACCATTTCCACTAAGCGCTAGCATTTATCTTGGAGTGATTTAATGATATTAATACGCCAACAAGTAAACGTGTTTTGCCCATGGGATGTATCGTCTTGTTGTGTGGTAAACTCACAAGGTTCTTGTGTCTTTGTAGCCTGAAAGGAATGAAAATAGAAGATTCTAATTATAATGTAAACCAAGTTTGATTTTTCCATAAAGAGCGTACTAAAATGCTCCATTAACTTTACCTTCCCTTTTTATTTAATACGCTCCCAATAAGTCTAAAGGGTGGAAAAATGTACGGTTCACACTGAGACCAATCTAAATGCATGCATTAGTACAAAAGGCATCAGGGTCTGAAGGCCATGAAACATAAGTATTCAATTGTCTTTTAAGTCTAGATGCAAGAAGATTTATGTTTGGTTACTTTGTACACGAAGAGAGTCTATGAACAATACATGATTTAGCATCCACTCGGAGCCCCCCGGCTAGCTAAGTTGGTAGCACGCACGTCTATTGATCGATGGGTCGTGGGTTTGATTCCAGGTGGGGCATACTTTTGTAGAGCTTGGTCATAAAATGTTTTCTACGGCCATTCTCCCTCCTACCAATAATTCTTAATTACGTAGGACAGTTGTCAGTCACTGACGAGAGAATGTGCTTAGTAGTTGGTCAACAGCTAAATCCAGAGATTAAGCCTTTCCAGGAACAGTGAGTAGGAGGAACGACTTATACAATGTGCTGCTACCGCCTTCAACCCAACACAAACAAACACACATCCACTCTGTGGTGTCTGAAAAATTCCTACAGGCATAATTCGCATAAACATTATTAACGTCTGGCAAATGGAAATCAGTGAGATAAATTTCTGGTGACATACAAAATTTGTTTTTCTAACCACCCATTTCTAAAGACTGCATACCACTGTTGTAATTGATATATGCTATTAAAATAGTAGTATCACACTAACAGGAACACATATGTAGTCCTCGATACTCTTTAAACCAACATTTTAGAGCAAAGAAAATAAAAAGGAGTTCAAGATAAATAATATGAAAATCTTTTGAACAGTATCTGATCACCTGCCACCAATCATTCTTATTCTTGTAAACTAAAAATGAACCATAATCATCTGTTTGAATTGTGACTGATAAAGGATAGTGTCTATGTTTTGCTTTTTTATATTATATGTTTTTATCCACCAATCAATTTGTTCCAGATCATGAACATAAAGTGTCATAAAATGTTCAGTACCATATTTTTCTTGCAATATCTTAGATTTGTAACATTTTAAATGTATGTTCTAAAGGACCTTCCTGAATGGCATTAAAAGGGCTAACAAACTATCAAATAAATGAAGCTAATTCTCGTACTCTTACAGTCTTTTTGTCAATATAAAAAGGGCTTTTTTTAATTATCTCAATTTTGGATTCTGATAAATAAACATTAAATTCGACATAATCAATGATATAACCCAAGTACGGAGCCCCTTGAAGTGACCTTTGGGAATACTTCTTTATTTTCATAATTAATTCGAAAACTCGTAATATTATTTCGTATTTACGAAATATTGTTTCGTGTTTTAAAAACGAAATCATATATTTGATAGTTCTTTCACATTTTACATTTATTTATTTATTTATACATCATTATATTTACCAAAATATACTTTATTCGGTGTATGGTCGATATACAAACTTTTAAGATGCTATGAAACATTTAAACTTCCGCGATTAATTATAAATAATGTTTTAACAAATTTTGGAGTATAACATTCACGTCATAGTTTTGTGTAGAGTTAATATTGAAATGTTGTTTTTCTAAGAAGACGTGTACGTTTTAAATTTTGATTTTGTATGAAATTATATTTTTTGTAAATGAAAACTGTTAAGTTACAATTTTGGAGTTTAAATGTGATAAAGATACAAACTGTATTACAGACTAGGAAGTGACTAGATAATAATACATTGGTATGCATTTTTTATGTTTGTTTCTTTATAGAATGTTTAAAGCTATTATCTATAACATTATGTTCTTCATATAAGGTTAGTAAATCACATTTATCTCCTCTGTATATAGAAACATTTTGAGCTAAATGTGTAATTACTGGCACAATCGTTAATACACTTCACAAAACTTATAAGTATACATATTTCAATAAGGTATAACATTTTTATGAACCAAATTTTTTAACGAAATTTTGTACACATGCTAAATCATTTACAACTGCATAGTCATTTTTTCGAAAGCAATCTAACCGGTGCGTTGAACCGTGAATCGATGAAATTATTTAATACACGAGGAAATCGTGACTAGCGCGAATCAAAGTTGCACATGGTCGCTGTGGACAGTATTACGACCAACACATAAAAACACAAAATGGACGGGCATACGATAGAACAGCGAGGAATAGCTATTGGGTTGTTGAAATGGATGGTCCTTCACCCCACACAGCAAGAGCGACAACAGAATTACCACAGGACAATAACATCACGTTGATGTTGATGATCCCACCGAAATCTCTAGCTAAACGGAAGTCAACGCGTGTGGAATAAATTTCACCGCCCTAGTGTTGGATCCCGACCTTTAGTTGAGCTACGCGGAAGGATTGTATACGAGTAGGCAGGAATACGTGACAAACCACTTCTCTCAGTATGTGAGATCCATGAGAACGCGAGACCAAACGGTTCTCAACAGCCATGCAGGCCACATTCGTTATTACAGAAAGAATCAAATAAACATTTACCCGGATGCCACTACCATTTTACTTTATTCACTTTGTCACGCAGATCGTAATCCTCATTTTGTTACTTTGACTTTTTCACACGCTGATCTGTCTTTAAATTATATTTGTAGAAAATTTGACTTAAATTGCACCAAAATTCTTAGATATGAGTCTTATTATTCATGTATACTTATAAGTTTGTCAAGTATAATGACATAGCGCTTTTCAAAACTTCCTCTTTTTTAAAGTAAACTTGATCTTCGAAAGTAAATTACAAAATATTATTGATTATTCCATGTCCAATTTTGTTAAAGTAACACCATGTTCAAATCAGTTTCGTCGATTCTATTAGGTTAGAGTTTTGGTTTAGGTAGAATATTTTTAACAATCCTCTACTGTGAAACCACTATAGGCTAACTTTACATCGACATTTTTGCTTAAGGACTATGTAATTTACGAATGTCCTTCATGACTTTAAAATAGGCATGGTTGCAATAATTGAAGTTTACAAATAATTTTCATAAATTTCAGTTTTCATTTTAATCCTAATGAAGAAAATAAGTAAGTTTAATAGAAAAATATCACAAAAGTGGTTTAGTAATATTTATTTTCTATGAAAAAAGTGAGTTTAAACATGTAAACTTTTGTGCAAGTTTACATGAAGTACAGTTAAAACAGTTAAAATAAAATCTTCCGATCAGATTGTGTACACCTCCGTACAGATGCTCTAAGAGTTAAAAATACAAATTTATTTATACATTATCTGAAATCAGTATAATAAAATATCTCTACATACTAAAATTAATAATTATCAACATGTCCAAAATACAACTTTACACTTGTCAAAAGAAGTTGTACAAACAATAAGTACGGTGTCCAATAATGGACACAGGTAATGAAAGGTACACACTTAAAATAGGTATAATTCACTAATGTCGTTATTGAACGGCCTGTTAGCGGAAAACGTTTAAGGCCAACAGCTAACGGTTTTAGTATATAGTACGCGAGTTCGAAACAACCTGAAACAAAATAGTTCCAGTACATCTTGCAAATTAGTATCTGCCATTACAACGAAGTCGGCGGTGTTACTCTCGTTGATTTATATCAATAAATTTACAAAAAAAGAAAACAATTCCTCCTCTCCGAATTTTTCTTATAAATTGAAGTAAAGATTCTCTTGTCCGCCATCTTTAAACGTTCGCGCTTTGAACAACGGATCGTTCAATTAATCGTTCATTACGGTAACGGTGATTGACTAACGTTAAAATGCTTACTGAACGCAGGGCTGATAAAGAACTGGGACTGTTTCATACGAATCTTACGTAGGATGGCAAAATTTCCGTAACTTAGTTACGTCCGTTGAACTTAGTTTACGATGAGATAATTTCAAAGACGCTCTCGAAACTTGAAAATCTTTGCTACAATACGATCTGAATTAAGTCAACGACAAATGGTGAAGCCCTCAAATTTGGTCACATGATTTGTTGTCAACAATATCTTATATACTACAATACGTTTAAAGAATACAATATGTTCCATAAACTTCAAAGAACATTTTCACCAACGAAGATTAGAAGCTCTCGAAGAAAATGCACAAGGGCTATACCGAGCCACCATACTCTTGATTTTTCAATACACGGCCAACGCAAACAAAGGCGGTATGACACAATTTAATGGTCATCTACTAACAAAACATCGGTCAATTTAAGACGGAACCGATGGATGTCAAAATAAAGTAATTAGGCACAAAAAATTTCCCACGTGGGGTCAATAAATACCTTAAAACAATAAATCATCAAAATAATAACTTCATAAAAAAATAAACCATTCTTAAGACATTTCATCGAAATCTTGCAATTTTTAGATAGAAGTTCAGTTCGCGTATGTACACACGTTTTTGTGATTAGCCCCTGACTTCCGCAAAGATGTGTAATAAATAAGTTCTTAATACACACAAAATAGGCGCCAAAATTTTTATTACAGAGCCCACTTGTTTGTTTGTTCATATATGTAAATTCAGTCACAGATATAGAAAATGTTAGCCTCAGTGCATCTAGAGTAATATTAGTGCATTCAATATCTGCATATGTATTCTGAAATTGTTCGCTAGAATAAAAGGAAACTTGCACAGAAAATAACATATTTATTTCTGTATTCACAGGTGATGTGAAGTACCTACGATGATATTGCCTGGTCCAAAAGATTTCAGGCAAAAGGTATAATTAAACATTATGATATTTTTAGCGCTGCATTTACCCTAACCAACTTTTTGGGGGTCGGTACTTAAAGGTACCTCTCTGTAATTTCAACTTTTACATAGTCCTTAACAGTCAAATGTTCTTTTATTTTGACGATATGTGTAAACTATTTAGAGTGAAATATTTAAAATAAATAGTAAGATAATGGTTTTTTTGTTTATAAAATGCATGGTAATTATATGTAGGTATCATGTATTAAGCCAACAATGGAAGGAAGGTATCAAATTAGTTTAAGATGTTACACCATGTCACTATGGACTCTGGTAGTAATACTGTTTATGTTACTTCACTATTCAGGTAAGCCATTATAATATAGTTTTAAAGAGATTAAAACCGGTCACTTACGTGTCGATTCTTAGACAATGATTAGTAAAGAATAACATGGAACTACATGTAGTATCAAGTATATTTGAATACTTGGCTTATTTTTTTGGTGTACACATTTATTATTTGTCTAAACAGCTACACTGATAATGATCTGATGTATTTTAATAGTTTGTGTTAGTTGACTTCCATTGTGACAGTACACGTTTTTGAGTTAAAATACTTTATTTATAAACAGAATTATTTTATATTGTACTAGCAGACAATTATACTCGTATATTCAAAAATATATGAATTGTATGTTCGAACAATTACAACTGGAATGATAGTTTTGACCTGTTGTACTCTTTGTTAATTTTCACTGGGTATGAAATAAATGGCATAAGAATAAGATGTTACAATCTCCAACCTTTCAGAGTCTGCTTGTTCTGTACAACACTGTAATACATCTTTACCATGTAATGGTTACATATGTTATGGTTGTAATGATGGTTATTATCTACAATCTGGATGGTGTCATCAATGTCCTGACAGGTGTTCTACATGTACAAGTTCTACACAATGTACAACATGTAAGGTCACATATTGGAATCCTTTAGGCGGTTGCCCTTTCACCTGTTCTACAAACTGTACAAACAACGTATGTGATGATACAACAGGATATTGTTATGTTTGTAAACCAGGAACTTATGGTCAAACTTGTGGTCAAGATTGTAATTCATGTAAAGATGAACAATGTGATCTTAGAAAATGTACAAATGGATGTAAAGATGGTTATTTTCAAGAAAACTCTGCTAGTGGATATTCATACTGTTATAAATGTGTAGATGATAATTGTCTTACATGTTCTAATGGAACATACTGTACTCTATGTGAACAAGGATATTACAGAAATTATTATCGACAGAACAATGGTAGAGGCACCATATTTTGTTTACAATGTTTTGATTCTTGTATGGATTGTTCTTCTACTGAACATTGTCACGAAGATTGTATAAATCACTGCAGTGAACCAGTGACCCCGGGAACCACAAAATCGATTAATAAAACAAGTAAGTACCCAATTCATTATGACATTGTTTGCTTGTGCTTCTATGATTGATGAATAATCATTCTCACTTCTTCTAAACTAAATGATGACATGTTATCGTAAAGCTATTAAGAACTAGTTTTAAAATACATTTGCTTACATCTGTTTGCTACATACGTTTATCATTAAGCTTCGACTACGGTCAAACTATACAATGTGTAACAGTTATGAATTTTATACGAGATGTGATTGAACTTAATTTCAATAATAATATTTAGTACATTCCAAACGTTATAAATGTACACTAATGTGCGTTTTGTGGAAGATTTGTGATATAAATATTTTCATTACATATTATTAATATTACCAAGAGTTCGAACAAGGTGTACAAAAAGATATAAAAAACAACGTCACACAACGAGTGACACAACAGAGATTATATCTCTGTCTTCACTGAATTTTTTTGCAAAATAATCAGTGTTGGGAAATACGTTGTGTTTGACGCTATAAACATGGGGATTTGTAAAGAAATAAACAATAACCCATTTAAGTATATTTATTTAAATTTGTACCTTTTCAAACGTAGTGCAGTCTAAAGGTTACTGACAGTGCTTTCCAGTAATGCCTATGGCAGTTCTTTGACTGATTTTGTACCCGCTGTCAAAATGTTGACAAACGTCTCGGTTCGTTCAAAACCTCGCAATTATCTCAGGAACTTAACCACTGAACTGACAAATACATCGTATTGACTGCACTTTGTTTTAAAGGACACAAATGTAAATAAATATACTTAAATGGTTTTTTTTCTACCAATTCGCCATGTTTTATGACATCAAAAAGGCACGTGTTTCCCACACTGTATAATGTATAATTGAACGTTTAATTTTGATATAAATATAAACCAGTTTACTGTCGTTGTAGCAACACTTTCAAGCACAACTACAAAACTACCATCAACATCAAATAATCAACAAACATCCACTAAGTCAACACCGCATTCATTTAGTACCCAACAAGAGCCAAATCCACCAAATACTATGAACCATACTACTGGTATATCTACCAAACATCCAGATAAACCACAGACTGATAGCACAGCTACAACTCATACATCCAGTAAGTCAAACCTCGTTATGATGTTATGACTTTCAGTATATATGTATAATTTCCTCCGATTCTCTGTATAATTAAAACAGTTATCCCATCATTTGTTGTGAATATTTATAAAATCAGTATAAAATATTCTGGTCCGATATTATCAAAAGGCTATACAAGTAGTAATGACACATCTCTATGTAAATTTTACATGTATGAACATGTATTAAAACTTAACTTCTTCGATTATATAAAAAACCGTGTCACTGTATAGTACAGTATTATTTTACATAATGCATGTAGACTGTCAATTCAAAATGTTGAAGTTAATGTGTCAAAGAGTGTGCTATAATGCAATAATAAATATTTTACTTCTTTGATTATTTGTATACTATATCAATTTATAATATAATTCTACACAGTAGATTGCCATTATGTTAATGGCGAATTATACAAAGAACTCAATAGTTGCCAACAACGAATTAAAACTTATAGTGAAAGTGAAGATCAAAATCAAATAACATTTGGTCATGGTTTTGCAACTGGTTTTGGTGTAGCTATTGTGTTGTTTGCGTCTGGCGTTGGAATAGCTTTATTTATCAGAAGGTAAGTGCTTTTTGTTCATTTTACAAGATGTGCATTTATCTACATTTTTGATTTATACATGCATAGTTTTATGTATTAGGTATTCAAAATTCTAACACGCGATATTTGTTTACAATTTTGCCATTTTCTCCGTTTTCTTCACCAATAATTGGCTGATTTCAGACACACGATGAAAACATATTAGTTACAAAATGTATTATACTTGATATTCCGATAGTATGAACATAGAAAAAGCTACAAAGGACAATGTATACTGTACAATATGAATCTATTTTCTAGGCAGACAAAACAACACAAGAATACGGATGAAAATTCGGAAGGACATCATGAGTATGTTAACACAAACATGACTGATATATTGTCAGTACTATCATCAGAAAATAATGAGGTAAACAATGACATTCATACGGTCTCCAGTGACTTAACAAATACTGGAGTCACTAATATTGAATCAACTAGAGACTACGTTATGTTAGGAGACAGACCAACTCACGAATCTGATTATACAGGTAATGTCATTGGCTTAAAAAATAATACATTAATGTACTTTGTTCAAAATTAACAACATTAATTCGATTAATTTAGAATATGGTTTACCATGTACCGAAAACAGTGTTTTGCCATTGTTTATGAAAATTGGACGACATGTTTACTGCGCAGAAATGTTGCTGCATTTGATTGAACAAAATACGTGATAGCGTTTAACATTTGTTTATATATTAAATAATACTGCTTTCTCAATAGATAGGATATTTTATTTAAATATTTACTTAGATGATATTCTTTTCTTGTTTATTGAAATTTATTGAATCTTTACACTGTACGAAAGACTTTTTTACCAAAAACTAACCCATACACCTAAATATACCATTGATCAGTGAAGATAGGGGGTTAAGTTGAACTGGTTAAATGCATTTTTATATAATTGTATAGATAATGTATAATAGTAATTGTTTGTTCATTTAGATTTACAGACTACATAACT
Source organism: Mactra quadrangularis (assembly GCA_025267735.1). Taxonomy (NCBI): domain Eukaryota; kingdom Metazoa; phylum Mollusca; class Bivalvia; order Venerida; family Mactridae; genus Mactra; species Mactra quadrangularis. The sequence continues at coordinate 14,870,114 of CM046302.1, read as the reverse complement.
AGTGAGATGTAAGCTTACATATCTGAATCCAAGGAACCAAGAACCTTGAATGGAGAAATATCAACACAGTTTACAAGCAAGTCAACGAAACTGACAGACAATAACTAATTATATATACCTGAAGAGAAGAAGACACTCTTGTATATCTACAATTGATAACTCTTGGTAAACATAGTCTATAAACTGTCTGGAGATGTACCATGGTTGTATATTGATAGAAACATTGTACTTTAAAATTAACATTATGTTCATATCTATTAAAACACATACCCACGCACAGACAAACAATGTATTTTTTCCATGTTCAAATTACTGTACTGTTAAATGTTGCATGTGCTGCTTATATATTTGATATTGTTTTTTCTTATTGTTTTGTCTATTAAAAACATTAACCAGTGTGCTTTTCACTAAGTATATAATGTTAAATTATGTTTAATCATTTATGTTATTTAGCCATAAGTACTATGCGTTAAAAAAACTGTTAAACGGTAAATAAATTCCTTTTATTGTATATTTACATTTTCACGTCCAGCTGCAGTGTTTTTATACATTTGTTCTTCTCTATTTTGTTTATTTCGTAATTTCCATTGAATATATATTTTGTAATTTCCTCTTCCTGAATATGTTTTGCTGTCATCTAATTGTTAATTTTGTATTTAAACTAATAAGATTTGAAAACACAACTAAATACTTGTTAAACGGACCACACGTTAAGTTAAGTCAATTAAACATTTTAACAATACAATACAAGCTCTGTGGAGCTTTTAAATCCAACTATACGATATAACAAATATAAATTGTCTAAAAGAGAGTATACAAATAGATATACCATTCAAATAAGAGCAGATTTACTATTGCACAAGCGTGAAGACTTAACAAGTGCTTAAAACAAATTTTGCGTATACGAATAGCTTTAAAACAAGAGGGATACAGTTAAATAGATGTAGTATTAAACACATATTATGAAGAGAATTTCTTTTTAAAGCGGATGTAAACTCACACAGGTGTACAACGGCTTAAACTATGTAAATGCAAATGTATATTTATTTAGTAAAACACGATGGCTATGTGCAGGATGGGCAATCTCAATAGGTTAAAAGAGATTTAAACTGGTAAAAAGCACAAATTTCTGTGTCAATAAAACAGATATATATTAACCATACCAATATATTTAAACAGAAGAAGACACTCTTGTGCATCTACAATTTATAACTCTTGGTTAACTTAGTCTATTAAATGTCTGGGAATGTATCATGCTAGTCTTTTGATACGCTCCCCTCGCAGCTCAGTGAATTCATTACATTCACCCGCTGCCTTAAAACGTGTCGATTAATGATATTGACCTTTACTATAAACCTTGGAACGACCAATGAAAGTTTACCAAATTCCAGTTAAGCTGAAAAACTTTATACGCATTTTCATTGGTTGCACGGGTAAACAACGCCTAATATAGTATGATCATACTAGTGACGAATTCAACCTCGTATGACGCCATATATAGCATTGTTACACTTTGTATTTGAGAGGCTGTCCACGAAAAATCAGGCAGTCAGTGTTACATGCCATCTCTTAGAATTTGATGATTTTGCTGTCAGTTGACCAGATTGATGCAAAATTACAGAAATTACAGTTTTTGGCCATTTTTTGCATGAAATGCACTTGTAAAAAGTACTTTTTTGCTATTTTCATGATTCTCCTGAGCAAACAATGATGATAGAATAGCAACAAGCATAGTTTCATATCATTATATAGTCAAATTACTATAAAATAATTATATTTACAAGTGATGAAGATAAAAGTTCATAGAAAAAAATTGAGTTCAAATCATCATGATTTTCAATTTTTGAAATTCCTTAAAAACTATGCAAATGTCTATGCTCATAATTTCCAATATGACGCATGAAATGTAACTTTATTACTAGCAATGTAAAGACGAAATATGGTATTACAAAAAGCTAAAATAAAAAAGATGGAACTCTCAAAGAGAAAATAGAAAATTTATGATAAAAATTGGCAATTTGCCAAAATCTTGGCATTTTGCCAAATACTTCAAATGCTTATATTATGATATAAATTATATTTTTTTTAGAAAATCAACATTTGTATATGAAAATATACTTAGGTTACAAACACAGTAGAGAAAAAAAATGACGGTTGCCATGACAACAGTCAAGAAACAATCACATTATTTTTTCTAAATCAATGAAATTCATTTATTTCTCTTCTTTTTCTGATTCCATTCATGAAAGTCTGAAGAAATTACATAATTTGAAAGCTGGGTATTAATAAGATTTATTCATTAAAGTGCTTACAATAAATATTGATTTATTAAGCTTAAAATTAAAGCTATAATCTATATAAATGATGTAAAATTCATACCCCACCCACTTTCTTCAACATTGCAAATTCTTTACCACCACACTTTATCATTTGTTTAAAAACTTCCAAGTAACTTTTCACACGTTAAATTATAATGTGCAAGTTTAAAGCAGTACTCCAATATCAAAACTTAAAATTTGATTTGGTTGCCATGGTTATAATTAAATGTTTTGAAATCGTCTGTTCATGGGTCTCCACCTATTTAATTACAGTAAAGATGCGCTATTAAGGCCAGCTTGCGGACCGACATAATTTGGCCTTAATAGCGAGTCGGCCTTAATAGTGAAACATGGATTGTGACAGGTTGATCAGCATGTTATTTAAAGTGGGTGATTAATTTTCATGTTTAAAAGATTAACTAGACACCATAATTCTGTATAATCTCTACCTTTACATGTTAGCCAAATCAACGGCACTTCAGCATGTTTGAAACTTTCATTAACACATTTTCAAGGTCAAAATCAGATCATCTTGGGCATTATATATAAGACAACTCAATGTTGCACCAGCATTTGCTGCCATTCCATAATGAAGTCAATATATGCAAATGACCAACACTACTACTTGTATTTCAAAGTAAACAAATGAAAAAAAGAGAAAACATATAGACAGTTAATTTTAAAATGTTTTTATTTTTTACGTAATAGTCATCAACATAAATAATTGAATAAACTAAACTAGTAAGAGAGCACTTTGAATGGATCAACTTTTTGAGTCTACTCCTACATCAATATCACGAGTTCCTCAACTGTAGTTCTCTCACATATTTCTTGCACTTTGTAACAGAATAATAACTATTTACCCTTTTATAGATACAAAATAAAACAACAATCACATGTTGATCATAATTATAATGAATTTCAATTATACATTTATATTTTTGTCATTAAGCTATCTGTGTGGATCAAGTAATGGTATACGTCTTAAAATGTTCTTTTTGTAACAAAATGTTCATTATTCTCCTGTCTCAGAACCAGTAACATTAAGAACATTAACACACACTTTATGAGACATCTATTGTTGTCATTCTGAAATAAACAAATTTCATATTATAGCAACATACAAAATAATAAATGTTTACCATAATAAATAAAGCAAACTAGAGAAAAAACATTACTTATTAAATGATTTAATGATTTACTATTGATAGTAGACTCAGTAGCAAAAATAATGAAACTCATTAAATAAGATGCCGCCTGGCTAGCTCAATTGGTAACACGCAAGTCTACTGATCGAGGGGTCGTGGGTTTGATTCCCAGGCGGGTCATACTTTTGTGGAGCTTTGTCATGAAATTATTTCTACGGCCATTCTCCCTACAACCAATGATTTTTAATTATGTAGGGCAGTTGTCAGTCACTGACAAAAGTATGCGCTTAGTAGTTGGTAAACAGCTAAATCCAGAGATTTAGCCTTTCCAGGAGGAGTGAGTAGGTTGACCGACCGCCATTATATGACCTATAAAATGTGTTGCTATGGCGTTAAACCCAATAAACAAATAAACATTAAATAAGATGCTAGATTCAGCAGGTATTGTCATTATACAATGTTAATAAATTAACATCCCTGGTTTAAACATTTTTTCTAGCAGATTTCACATGTTTTCATGGAAGAACATACCTTGTTTCTATGCTTTGTTACATCAGCATAATAGCAGATCTATGGATACTTTAAAGTTGATGCAAGTAATATGATTATTATTATATTGTTTCCTTTCTTACCATCATTTTCTGAAATAACAAACTAATATGACTAATTAGTTCAATGATGAAACAGTTCTAATACATATTTTGCTAGTTATTTTTTAATAAAAGGTAAACACAGTACAGTACTTATTGAGATAGTGACAAAAGTTGATAGGGTTTTTTGCCTTTTTTTATTGAAAAGCTAATATATAGCCTTTCTCCAATTAAAATTTATAACATAATCTGAGATGCACATCTCAAAACAAATAACACTAGACAACAAGCAAATGGTTCATGTTAAAATAAGAAATAGTGACAAATCTGCCTAAAGTCACCAGGCTAATGCCTCTCATGGTCTTAAAAATGAAGACAGAAAAAGTTGAGGTCAAGGTTATTCACACCTCAAGATTTTTTCCTATTTTCTCCTGTGAATCCCCCAAATAAATTTTTTTTATAACTAAGCAATGGCCAATGCTTAGGTTCTCTGTAAAGATCTCCAATCAGTCATTGAACGTCCATCTGGTTTCAAAATATTGTGTCATAAGCTTCAAGACTTTTGAGGACGCCTTTTCACTTTCCACGACCACGTTCTGACTGAGTCCTGTTTTACGTCACAATTTTCGTCTGATTTGAAACAAAAGATATAAATGCCGGTGAAAATGAATCTAATTAAATAAAATTTTACCTACCCTGTTAGTTTAAACAAAAAGACGAAGGATCCCCTGACAAATTCTGTCGCTAACAACTTGTAAACAAACGTCGGATGTCAGATGTCAACAATGTGCAAAATTGCAAATGGCGTATACAAACCAAGGGAGTTAATTTATGAAAATTTGTTAGACGAAATATTTTTTTGCAATTTGTCGATAGAAGCATGTTCTAATAATTATTTCACATGTTTTTACTCCTGAAATATGTTTCGTAGTTTATTAAAATGAATACAACATGAAATTGACACTAACTATGAATAAATGGATCACAAGTCAATAAAAATCACGTATGACAGTATTGCCAGAGTAGCCTCCCTTTGATCAAAAGGTGTAAAAATAGGTTTAAAACTCACGTAATTGCATTTTTTTGAGAGATTGTTCCATCTTTTTTTATTTCTTGTAATTTAAATTCAATCTATCTCTTAATGTTATTTAATGTTTTCTATAATTTTCAAGCGTCATATCAGGTGTTACAGGCATTTATAAAAACATAACTTACATTGAAATAAAGAGCAAAAATGAAAAAGTCGGAAATTTTCAAAAAATGCATTTTTTCACTTAATTTCGAAAATACAGCCAAAATATTCTCAGGAAATGTTTTTGACTTAATTCATGAACGAATGAAACTTTAAAAAGCTTAAAATTGAAAAATCAATTGTAACATTATTTTAGTGCACCCTGCCTGATTTTTCGTGGACAGCCTCTTAAGTTCAATAAGTTGCCCTATGTTTACAATTAAAAGATCAGATATACACGTTTAAAAAGATAAATGTTTACTTTCATTTTTGTTAATTTTCCATTATCTAACTAATGCAAAACTGTCAAACATCTTTGCATTTTGACATTTTGAAAATACAGGCGTGAGAAAGTTTTGCATCTTTCTTTAAAAAACAACGTAACAGTCATGCTATTTTAATGTTTTTGTGTCTCTGTCTAAAATAGAAATATCAGTTTGCACCTAGTATTTTAGCAGAGGTAGAAAGTAACCGAGTGAATCTTTCGAACTGATGCATTGGAGAGTAGTCTATTGATAGAAACATTGTATTTTAAAATTAACATTTTGTTAAAATCTATTGAAACACATACTCTCACACAGACAAACTATGTTTAATCTCCATGTTCAAATTAATTTGCTGTTAACTATTATTTGTAATGCCTATACATTTGTATATATTGTTTTGTCTATTGAAATACCTTACCTGTGTGCTTTTCACTATGTATATAAGTCAAGAAAATCAGAAGTGAAATTGATCTAGACACTTTGGGACTATCACTTGATGAGTCTAGTAATCCTATTTTATTATTAAATGAGGACGAACAGTGTAGTAGTGATGTACCTGCTGTTAAGGAACCAGTAAGGAAAATACAAAAAGCAAAACGCAACATTCTCAATAAATCAAACACTACAAAAAAGGTTGTCAAACCACTAAGTTGTAAATCTGCTGTAGAGAGTAAGAACTCCACCAGATCTAATGCTAAGAAAAGCAGGGGGAAAAAGACTGTACAGAATGAAGATAAGGATTCATTGAACCCCAGTGCACCTAGTAACACTATTCATGATGAAATATCACAATCTGAGAATGCAGATCTTGTAAGTGTACTAAACAAATTTGCTGATGAAATGAACAGACTGTCTTCTTCAATGGAAAAAATGCGTGAGGAAATGAATGTCAAAATTGATAGGATGGCTGATGAAGTGGAGAAAAAGCTTTCTCATAAATTTTCTAATATGTTGGACAAACGGTTGAATTCGAATTCAGAACTTTCAAAATGTGATAAAAAGGTTGAAAAACAAGTACAAGAACTTAAGGATGAACTAAACTCAGACATTAAATGTCTTCAGCAGCAATTAGATGAAATTCCTTCAGGTGATCATAGCACCAATGATAATTCTAGACATCTTAACATTTGCATTATGAATCATCCTCAGAGACCAAACGAAAATGTTGAACATATTGTGTCAGATCTTATGATTGATGGTTTGAAATTAAGAAATATGGGTTTCAAGTCAGCCATCAGAAAACATAGAAGTGATAACAAACCTGGTGTTATAATTGTTACTTGTGATAGTCTTCAAGATAAGGATATAATTCTGAAAAATAAATCTCAACTAAGACAAAATCCTAAGTATGAAAAAGTATACATCAACCCAGATCAGTCAACTGAATCTAGAATATATAGCAACAACCTGAAACTACTCATTTCATCCTTGGGTGTATCAGGTCTTAAGTTACGTGGTACCCGCCTTGTAGTCGATGCAGATCAACGCTTCAAAAGAAATCAACCTAGAAACTCATCAATCCAAGAAAGTGAAAGTTCAAGTTATGTAAATTCTAACTGGCGCAGTAGAGGTGCTGGGCATAATAATCCCAAATCCTCTCGTACTGCTAATCATTCAGATAATAGTGCTCACCATTCAGATACCACCAGACTTCAATCTGACCATGTCAACAATTTTGAAGCTCAACTCGGTGGTAATGAGCGTAATAATTATGATGCACACTTAAACTCTAGAAACAGATCATTCAGTCAACATAATAGTCGTGCCACAAATAATGACCGAAGATCCCAACAAAATTTTTATAGACACAACAGGAATATCAGCTCAAGTCAGAACAATTACAGAATGAACAGAGGAAACATGAACAATTACAATAGGGATAATAGATCTTTTAACAATTACCCTTAGCTCAAAATTGGGTTTTGGAATGTGAATGGTTGGTCAACAAATAACTCATCTGACAATTATAAATTTAGAGAATTTTGTATTGAAGCGTTAAACTTTGACATTATATGTGTTGCTGAAACTCACTTACTTAAGAACCAATCACTTGACTTGTCTAATTATGTATTTTATGGTAACAACAGAACACTTCTGCATGTTAATGCTAGGGGGGATCAGGGGGTGTTTGTATTCTTATTCGTAAATCTCTATTAGATACATATGATGTGTCATTACTTGATAATAGTTATGAAGGTATTTTATGGATTTCCATTAATGAAAAATCTACAAAAAATAATATTATTAATGTTTGTGCAGTTTATTTGCCACCTCAAGGTTCCTCACGTTATGTCAATGTTGAAAATTGTTTTGATCATCTGCTGACCAATATTTATGAATTTCAGAGTCTGGGTAACTTCATTATATGTGGTGACTTTAATAGTCGTATCGGAAATTCTCCTGATTTTATAGAAGTGGTTGATAACCTTATAGATAGAAATGTGGTAGATTTTACTACTAACTTATATGGAGAGTACTTTACTAAATTTTTGATAGACAGTAATTGTTGTATTTTGAATGGTAGGAATTTTGTCTCCAATGATTATACTTTTGTATCAACACGTGGAAAGTCTGTTGTTGATTATCTTATAGTACCCTATGAACAACTGTATTTGTATAATAATTTTCAGGTCTGTAGACCAACAGAGTTAGAGGGTATAAATGTTTTTACTGAAAATGGTATTGAATCAAGATGTATTCCTGATCACTCTATTCTTTGTTGTAACTATGTCATACAGAATGTTATTATGTACAATGATTTTAGTCTTTCCTCAAACTCAGATTCTCCCTGTGAGGAGAAGCACTTTATGAAATTTGATGTAAGCAATATCCCTCCTGATTTCTGTGAAAATTTATTTTTGAGCAATATTTTAAGTACTATAGATACCTTAGAGTCAGAACAGGATGGCCAATATAGTATTAATAACTGCTATGATAAGTTCTGCTCTTTTTTAAAGAATGAAATGCAGGATAAACTCCCTTGTAGAAATATTGTAATTAAAGTTGGTGTCTCTAATAAACGTAGACGGTCTCGCAAACCTTGGTGGAACCAAGACTTACAAGAGCTTTGGAATGAAATGTGTGATGCTGAAAAAGTTTGGCGCAAGTGTAAAAATGGCTGTAAATCAAGATTAAAACATATTTTTGTTACTAAACGAAAACTTTTTGACCACAGGGTACAAAAATGCAAGAGGTCTTACTGGTTGTCAGTTCAAAATGATTTAATACATAATGCAGACTGTAATCAGTCTGATTTTTGGAAATCAATGGGGAAAGTGGGTATAAGAGATCATACTGCTAATACTATTCCAATGGAAATTGTTGATGAAAAAGGTAATCTTATACGTGACAAGGAAGTCGTTCTTAAAAAGTGGAAAAATTATTTTTATGCTCTTTATAATCCCACAACTAATTCTGTAGTTGATCCCAATGTAGTTGATGTTTGTATTGATGTTCAATCAGATAATGTTAATGGTGTTTCCAGTCAAGATTTTTCACTGGCTGAAGTTAAGAAAGCTATTTTTGATATTAAGAAAGATAGAGCTATTGGTGCTGATGAACTTCCTGGTGAAATCTTTAAATGTCAGCCTGTTATCACTTTTTTACACACTATTTTTAACAAATGTTTTAATTCTGGGTATGTACCTGAAATTTGGAATAGAACTTTCATAAGACCTATCCCAAAGGGTTCGGGGGATCCTAAAGACCCTCTTTCATATCGGGGTATTGCTATCACCCCAGTTGTGTACAAAATTTATTGTTCTCTTCTTAATAGTAGAATTTCTTCTTGGACTGATATGAATGATATTATTTTTGAAGGTCAAAACGGATTTCGTAAGGGAAGAAGCACAGTCGACCATATTCATTCTTTGACCAGTATTATTGACTCAAGGAAGAAACACAAACTCTCCACCTTTTGTGCCTTTATTGACTTTAAAAAGGCGTTTGATAGTATAAGTAGAGAATTACTTTATACAAAACTGACTAAATTGGGTTTCCATTCAAAATTAATAAATGCAGTTAAGTCCCTTTACCATAGGGTTTTATATTCTGTAAAACTTAATAACTTTGTCACAGACTGGTTCTCTGTTAACACTGGGTTAAAACAAGGATGTTCATTATCACCAATATTATTTAGTATCTACATTAATGACTTGGCTTTAAAACTCAAAGCAACTTGTAAAGGAATTGATATTGATGGTGAAAATATTCCAATTCTATTATATGCTGATGACATTGTGCTTATAGCTTCGTCAGAAAATGATCTTCAATGTATGTTAAATATTCTTGATACTTGGTGCTCCAAGAATGTAATGTCTGTTAATCCTACTAAATCAAATATTGTTCATTTCCGAAACCCTTCTGTAAGTCAATCTGATTTCATTTTTAGACTAGGGGTCACTACTCTTGAATATACTAAACAATATAAATACTTAGGTTTAATGTTGACTGAACATTTGGACTATTCTATTTCTGCAAAATTTGTGTCACAATCAGCTAATAGAGCTCTGGGTCTGCTCATTGCTAAAAGCAAAGTATTTGGTGGAATACCTTATAATGCCTTCACAAAATTATATGAAGCAACTGTTGTACCTGTAATCACCTATGCTTCATCAGTATGGGGTGTGAACTCTTTCTCTTGTATCAATGCGATCCAAAATAGAGCGGCTAGATATTTTCTTAATGTCGGGAGATATACTCCAAATGCCGCAGTCAATGGTGATATAGGTTGGACTCCCATAGTTTACAAATGTTGGAAAACAGTACTTTCTTGTTGGTACAGATTTTGTAGTATGGAGTTTTCCAGATTCAATAAGAAAATTTTTGTATGGGCTAATAATTTAAGCAATAGTAATTGTAAAAATTGGAACTATAAAGTCTGTCAGAAATTTAAACATTTTAATTTTGATATTTTTTGCGATATAAATTTTTCAACTACGAAACAAGCCATATTTTGCAATATGTTACCTGCAATTTTGAATGAGTTTGTACAGAACTGGTATAGGGATATTAATCAAGTCACTTCTAGGACGGGTATAGGGGGTAATAAGCTTAGATTGTATAAGTCTTTCAAAGATAATTATAAAACGGAACCTTATTGTAACATTGTTTTTAATCGCTCCTATAGAGGGGCTCTTGCAAAATTTAGAAGTGGTACTGCTCCTATAGGTATTGAACTGGGAAGATATAATGGTTTAGATGTAAAAGACAGGACATGTTTTCATTGTCATGGATTTGTTGAAGACGAAACACATGTTATGTTACACTGTCCTCTATACAGCACACTTAGAACAGAATTGTTAGTAAAAGCTTCAAACCTTAATACAAATTTCAATATACTCAGTGATTTAGAAAAGATGTGTTATCTGTTTTCAAATTCTGACATTGTATTTTTAAGTGCCAAAACCTGTTTTAACATTTTAAAAAGACGAAAAACAATTCTTTATAGTTAATTTGATACCTGACTTTATCCCTGTATAGATCATATGTGTTTTATTTTTGTGGTAGAACATTACTTAATGTCAAAACGTTTGTGTTTTGTTCTTCTTTTAAAGTTTTAAACATTTTATCTGTATAAATGTTTTTAATTGTTTGACACATATTTAGAATAATGCTGTCTCTCACATTTCTTTTTAGAAAGGTTTACATGTTTTATGAAATTGTGTATATATAATTGTTTTATTATATTGTACATGTAAAGTGAGACATTAATAAACATATCTTATCTTATCTTATCTATAATTTCTATATATTATGTTTAAACAAGTATGTTATATAGCCATAAGTACTATGTGTTGATAAAATAAACTGTTAAACTGTATATAATTTCCTTGTATTGTATATTTACATTTGCACGTCCTTTTGCAGTGTATTTGTACATTATTTTCAGTCGGTTTTGATTATTTCGTAATATATAGTTTGTATAAATTGCCTTACTTGGTAGTGTTTGCTTTCATGTAATTGTTAATTTTGTATTTAAACTGACAAGCTTTGATATCAGAACAAAGTGTTTTTTGACCTTTAATTTGTAAACAGACCTCAATCAAGTTAAGGGAAGTCAAGTGTACTTTTTGGTTACAATAACAATACAACACAAACTCTGTGGAGCTTTTAAAGAGTCACCAAGAAGGCAACCAAAACATTAGCTTTCATACACCGGAATCTCCACAAAGCAAATCAAGAAACAATGACTCAGGCATACAGCTAATGCTCTTGTACATTTCAACTTAGAATACTGTTCTCGATAGCGTATGTAATCCCCATCAGAAAATTCTCATCACCAAGATTGAAATGGTTCAACGAAAAGTAGCACGATACACCACCAATCGTTACAAAAACACAAGCATTTTTATTGTTATTATTAATCTTTTTGTACAACGCCATTGAATATGTAATATAGAAATAGGCGTTTAATCAAACGAAGAAGTTTAAGTTTAAGCAGTGTGACTGACATGATCCATGAACTTAAATGGGAATCTCTTGAATCACGTTTACAGAAATCTCATCATGTTTTACAGGATCATACATCATCCAGCTGATATTGGCTACCCTATCCATCTACAAGAACCCAAACCAATGCCAAGGCATCATGATACTAGATATCTATCCTTCTTTTGTAGACAGACTCTTACCGCAACAACTTCTTCCCTAGATGTGTACCGACTTGGAATAATTTACCAGCCCGGTTGGCTGAGACACACTCTTTAGAATCCTTTAAGAGTGGGTCTAGAGACCTATATAATCTTTTAAGGAGATACCTTCCCAGTTAATTAGTAGCTCCACATGATGGAGTGAAAATAATCGGGTGAATCTTTTCTTACTCCTGTCTTTATTTCTCTTTTATACTATTTATATCTTGAGTCTTGACATTTCTATTTTCTCTCATTTTCTATTTTTTTCGCTTTGTACCTTTTTTCATGCGCACCGTCAAAGAGTTGTCAACTTCCGGACAGTTTGACGTCTACAAGTAGAAGAAGAAATCCAAGTATTCAATTTAACAATTATAAATACATGTAGTCTAAAAAGAGCATACACATAGAAATAACATTACAAAAAGCAGATTTGTTATTAGGTAAACATTAAGATGGATTAAGTGTTTAAAACAAATTGTGCGTATACATATAGCTTAAAAAACAAGAATGTTACAGTTAAATAAGTACAGTTATCGTAAATTTTCTTATATAAAACACAAATTTGAAGAAAATTGGTATAAATTTAAAGCTTTTAAAGTGACATAAATTAAAAAAACCCAAGAATTATGTATAAATGATGAAACATTCTAACTAGTGGATTTCAACTCTCTCAGGCGTACAACGGTTTACTCTATCTAAATGCAAATGTATATTTGTTTAGTAAGACACGGACGACATGAGCAAGAAGTGTCATCCCACTAGGTAAAAAGAGATTTAAACTGCTTAACAGAACAATTTTCCATAGTTTCGCACTGGTATACCTGAATTAGTTTACCCCGTATGTTGTTGTCCGTGTACATCATTGCTTGAATATATGTGACTATTTTTATTTTTTCATTAGGTTTAACGTCGTATCCAACACATATTTAGGTCATATATACGACGGTCAGCTATTCCTACTATAGGTTTTCTGGACACTTTTCTATCACACGTACTAACTGACTCTACCACGAGGACGACAACTCATGTACAGGGTATGACCTACCGCGATCAGCTCGAAACCGCGATCTCCGGATTCGAAGTCAGACATGCTAACCACTACACCACGGCCGCGACGTTTGCGTGAATTTTGCAGCAGTATACCTGAATAAATTTACCCCGTATATTGTTGTTCGTGTACATCATTGGTAGTATATATCTAGAATTATTATATTGTTGTTAAATATTGACAAAGTCATGTAATAGGTAGGTCCCGGTGGAAACGATAATCTGATACACACCTATGTTGTTTAATGTTTTATTTCGAGCATATTAATCGACATATAATAATCACAGTTATGGAACTATTTTATTCAGTCTCGCCTACTTTAGAAAAACAAAATTCCACAAAGTTTTTTTATCAAAAACTTGAAAATTTTTGCATGAAAAGGGAGGTGACAAATAATTTACTCGGCCTGTAATTTTTTGAACACACCAAACTTCAAAGTAAGTAATATGCAATTTTGGTTTTAAATGTGTTTAATTACTTATAACCTTCAAATATTTGCTTCAGTGAGCTTGAATATCTAATACTTTACTTTAAATCTTTCACCTTTCACATTTTACATTTAACACAGTCCAGAATACGTTTGCGAATCCAGAAATCTTGCAAACTTACTTTTTTTATTTTTCATCCGATTTATTTCAAATTTTCAATAAATGTTGATCTACACATGGGCATAACACCAGTAAACTTTCATCCAGATATCTTTACTAGAAATATGTTTAATTTTAAGTCAAAAGTCAAAATTCCCATTGGAATCGGCAAATTCCCATGGGAGAATTGCTCTCCCATGGGATTTTTATGGGAGAAAAATGGGAATTTTCTCCCATTTACAAATATGGGAGAAAATTCCCATTTTTTCAAACTCATCCAAACTAACATTTAGAGATAGAATTGGATAGATCTATACGTGCATAACATGATTCTAAAGAAAAAATGATTAGTTTGTCACTTTTAAAGCATTTAAACACCATTTAAGAATTCTCCCATATTAGAAATGGGAGAATTTTCCCATGGGAGAATTCTCCCATTTATGTATATGGGATTTCTCCCATGGGAGAATTCTCCCATTTTATAAATGGGATTTCTCCCATGGGAGAATTCTCCCATTTTATAAATGGGATTTCTCCCATGGGAGAATTCTCCCATTCTGAAAATGGGATTTCCTAATATATTAGATTTAGCATATTTTATAAAGAATTTCTAAGGGAACTGTTATTTAATGACTAGATATTGTCGTTTTTTACTATTTGACTGTATTTTATGAGTAAATTACGCTGCATAGTTGAAAATAGTGCTATGGGTTTTTTTATATACTGTAGAATGATTTTATAAAATCAAATATGGCAAAAAACATTGTCTCAGATAGTTGAAAATACCCTACATTACTCAAAAGCTGTGTTTGATAGTCTACATTATTTAAGAAATCAACAAATGGACATGCCTTTTTTTCATTCAAAGTTGACACTTTCTTAGTAAGAGCATGTTTGTATTGTTTTTGTGTTAGATAATTGACTGGAAAAATGGTTAGTTGAATCAGCAGCTAAAACATTTTTCAGTTTTGTTTTACACATTCCATCTGATTCCCGAATAGGGCATACATACTTTAGCAGAGTTTGTTCAAGGACTATTCTCCCTTGCTAATTCTCAGCCATGTCAGGCAGTTGTCAGTCACTGACTCAGTTACACAGATAAATCCATATTTTCCAGGAAAAATGAGTACATGGGTTGACTGACAGATAAGATGCGACTTATACAATGTGTTGCTACAATACAAACTTGCCCCCTAAAAAACAACGGTCCATCAAAAAGAATAATAATATGGAAATAAAAAGCAGACTTTACTAGATGATACTGTAGCCTAAATTAAATATTCATAGGCAGATCTAGCAGGGCAGTGCTGGGGATTGAACTAATGGTCTGTATCAACCTGCCTCATGCATCAACCCACCCCGTGGAGTTTCTCCCCTATATCATATTTCACGATCGATAGAAAAAGACTTGGCATTAGTTCAAACCCCTTAGCGCTGAAGTCCTCGACCGCGGCACAGGCTCGGACTTATGTAGTGCACCCTGTGCTGCAAGTGCTACACAGTAGTGCTCAGACCGATAGCAAACGTCGCGAAAATGCAGCAGTGCTACAAATATTGCATTACAGACTGCTATGAAGTGGCGCTAACGGTCCCATAATGCATCAGCACTGCGCTCTATTTCGCAAAAGTAAAACGGCAAAAACGGCACATTAAACAACAAAATATACTAAAAATACATAAATAAATATTATGATAATATTGTATGGATGATTTCAAATGTTTATATCCTTATAATTGTTGAAATCAGTTTAGTACTAAAATGTCCGTAGATTAAAAATGTAGATCCGTCAAATAGAATGAGCATTGTTAATAGCAACGAACCGGAAACAGTAATTTATAAATGAACGGTTGTTCAACGTGTGACATTTCTCGCTTGAAAATCGTTAATATCACAGTAAATAATTGGAATAAATTACTGAAACTTGGCAGAAATGTGAATTAAGATACATGTTACTGATTTAAACTAACGGAATTATGTGTGTTGCACTGTCAAAGTTTAAAAAATGGATACAAACAGTTGTTTACATGGACAACGTTATGACATATAACCTATGTGAAATCAGGAATGATCTGAAATATCTTGGTGAAATTCATAGACCAGACATGATGCATTGTAATGATTATCCTAGTGCACCTGTCGAGATCTATGGGTGAAGCCAATGTTATCTGCAAACTATAAAGACTAAGAAATAAGCCTTACTGTTACAACTTACAGGATACAGTTAACATATGATAGAGCGAAACCTGACCGGACCATTAAGGTAAATTAATTATTATAGTTAAATAGTTTAATGTCATATTGTTTCAATATATTCTATTCCGGATGTGTTATTTTGTCTAAAAATTGAGGATGATTTACATTGAAACTCATTACTGTACTCATTGCATCTATTTCTGCGTTAAGTCCTGTTCCGTGTTATTTTCACTTTTCGGTAATTTCTATTGAAGCCACACCTACAAGTAAATAAAGGGACTTACTTTTTACTCAGAAAGATATTTTTTCAGATGGGCAACTGTCCTTAGATGCCTCCTTTGTGAAGAAGAAGAGTATTACAAACAAAAAATAACAGACCTGTATGAATGTTTGAGTAAATGATCCAGTTATTGCTTTTTACATAACTTTTGCTATGAATGAATGCGGACTGAACTCATTTAAAATTTTGAACAGTTAATTTTTTATATTATTGGACCTATTATGACAGTGTGGTACAGATTATTAACACCTCACATCCAGATTTACTTCCCTTACGTAAAGTTGGTTGTCAAGTGACTTGATTAATGCCAGTGAAATGGAGAAATGTAAACATTTGATGAGGTTTCACTTTGCTACTCTGTAAATGAATGATTGGTTGATGTATTGAGCAGAAAAGAAAAGAAATGTAATGCCCAATTCACACAGGCAAAAAATTTGACCGCAAGTTGCGGCGAGTTGAAACTCGCAGCAACTTGGCTGGTATCGTGTAGATCTCGTACTGATGTCGATGCATCTCTCCACATGTCGCAGCATCTTGGCTTGTCCCGGCGACAATTTTAAACCGTTTAAAATTCTGTCGGTGGATCGCCGAACTTTTTATCTCGTGTAGATGTCAAGAGGATGTTGTATGCATGTCGTGAAAAATCGTACTTGTGTCGTAGTAATGTCGTCACATGTCACCGTGAAATCTACCTCAGCGAGATGTGTGCAAGTTTATGCAACATCTTCACGAGTTTGCGCGACCTCCTTGAGACAATCACACAACATTATCGCGAGTTAAATATACTTCGGAAGAAATCTGTCAACAGTTTTTATTTCAAGCTCGAGCATCAGACGGTCATAATGTCCAAAGTCAACCCTTCTCATAATCCATGGTCTAACCCAATACTGTCGGCGCGCTCTGCCAATACTATCTCTTGTTAAACAATTTTGAATCAGTCTTGCTATTTCAAGTTCGTCATCGGCATCTTCTTCATCAACATGCGCCATCAATGCCACCAGTCTGATCATTCTGTATGTCTTTCACCTTTTGGTGCTCATGCGCTTTGCTTGCTATTTATACAGCCTTTGCCAGATGTCGTGTCATCTAAAATGTGTGTCGCACTACTCTCTCCACAGATCGTAATGATCTCGTAAACATGTCGCGTTTAAATCGGGATAAATCGTCGAAACTCGTAGTAGCTTGTATGAATGTCGTAAGATGTCGAGAGAATATCGTGTACATGTGGCTGGTATGTCGCTATAAATTATTGCTGACCGTCGATGATCGTGGACATCTCGTGTGAGTGTCGTACAACACTCGGGCAGATGTCGTGCAAGACTCTTTATAACCAAATATCGTGACAACTCTTCCATTTTGGCCACGAGATTAAACTCGCCCATTGTTGCGGAAACTCGCAGTACCAACTCGCGAATATGTGACACAAGCTTAAGAGACTTTGTATAAAATTTTTTTATTAAAGAGCAAAGTAATGCAGAAATAGATGCAAACACGGTAACAGTCATGAACATGATGAACATACTTTTTGGGATATAATCTAGTTTTGCGGACCCAGCTATTGCGCATGCTATGACATAGCGTTGTTTACAAATATTGAACCCCATTTTTTTACCAATGCAGTTTTTTTATTCATTTCTTTAATGAATTATTTTCAATAACTATTATGATATGCTTTTTGTTATCCATTTTTTATTATCAGCGGGGTGCTGAGGCAGCAGCCCCCATAATAACAGAAAATAAGCGGCATTTACCTTCGTGCGTCTGCTCATAGAAACGGCACGCTTTGCCCGCTTATTTGTATTTACTTCCAGGGTCCGCTAAACTAGATATGTTCCTACTTTTGGTTTGAACTTCATATTGGACAAGCACAAAGGATTGAGCATGCATAGGTATGCTCCTTCATTTCTGCGACCTGTCTTTACTTGCTAGTATTCTGTGCTTTGCATCACTCATATCAATAAATGTGTAACATACAGCATTTAATGCAAAATTTTTATTTTAAGAAAAACTTGATAATTCTGATATATTTAGTATCAAAATTAAAATCTATATTTTCCCAGCCAAGCCAATTGTTTATGTTAATGATTTTGGTAGATAATTAAGTTCTCAAATAATATTATCAACATAAGTAATCAGCATGTTTTTTGTTTGTAACAAATAATCTCAGTTTGAAACACCTTCTGGTGATGTCTATTGTTAGATAAATTATATAATCAAAATTCTTCATCAGTCTCAAGTATTGACATATGCTAGTCTGTTTTCTTTATTATATTATTGATAAAGGTGTCAAACACTGACATTTCTTACTTAATTGATTTACAAGTAATTGTCAAAAAGTAATATTCTGATTGGCTGATTAAGACTTTAGATTATTTTATGTTACCCCGCCCCTAATTTTGACTTTCCCTATAAAACTTTTAATTTATAGAATTGAGAATAGAATTGAATATGTAGGCAAACGTTAGGTTTAAGTTAATAAGTCTGTACTTAAGGAAGTTTTAATAGTTAACATATTTTGGACACTTATTGAATACTTGTTAATTTCATACTGTTGCTCATTGTTATTTAATGTGTTGTAAAACCATTAAAAGGAATAGAAAACAGAGACAGTGTTGTAATTAATCTAGAACAATTTATGTTGTGGTTCTTAAGTCGATGTGTTGAATCGACTGAACCCTTCTGTGAGTTTAACTAAGCCGGTGTGTTGATTCGGCTGACCCTTCTGTTCGCCAGAAATATATGTGATTTGTTTTGAGTCGGGGCATTCCTGCTAATTCCCCATTACAAGGAGCCCGACTCTAGCGAACTTCAAGATCTTCAACTTTCACTGGTGACAGAGTTTGGTGAGAGAATCCAGAGGTATAAAGATCCTAGTTCTAGAAGTATTCAACAAGAAGACAGGAGGAACAGTCCATGCTGAAATCAACTACTATTGTGAGTACAGTTTCATATGCATGCTTCCTGATTCTTGATTTATGTGTGACCAATTTATGTTAATTGTTGAAATTTTCCTTTATGTATAGAGCAACATCCCCTTGAAAACTGTGCTAGATTATCAAATTTTTAAATAATATTTTGGTAGTAAAAGCAAAATATTTTTATATATATCAAGTAATGAAAAAACTGATGAATTTGAATATTTTAACATAAATAAATTAAATTGTTGACAAAGATTTACTAAGCAAAATTATTGTTGAAAAAAAAAGGTTCCTAATAAAACAAAGAGAAATTAATAGCAACTTAATTTTAATAAGAGCAATTTAGAAATCATACATTTTATTTATAGAGTATTGTCCTGTTGCTTCCAGTCAGCTTAAGCCTGATCAACTTGAGTAGGTCTAATGGATATATTCATTGTTCCTTTTGATTGATAAGCAAATTGGTAACAATATTAAGATTTTTTTTATAGTTGGTTTGCTAGTAATTGTAGTTTTAATCGTTATTGTTTCAAGAAAGACTATAATCAAGAATTAACAAATAATAGTCAGTTAGAAAATAAATGAAATAGCAAGGAATGTTGTCATAGCCAGTTATTTTAAGCTTATATACAGAAATCGTAATAAATAATTGTAGAATTTTCCATAGAATTTTATTTTTTGAAACAATTAAAATAATTAGATTTATGTCTGCCCTTCTTCAGCAGTATACTATACTGATTTGTTTATTAGCTCATGATATTTTATTAAATTGTTGTCTCCATGTAAGTTAATGGTCACATAATATAAGATATCAGGAAGTTGCTATGTATTTTGTCTCATGATGAGCCATCCAGTCCAGTATTTCGACATGATAGATGATTGAACCTGGCTAATATGGTTTATGGCCATCAACACAGAAGACATCATAGAACATCATTTGGAATATCAGTGTGGACATTATTATTTCAATTGCATGGAAGAAATAACAACAAATATACATGATGCTGTACGAGTAAACACAATCTTAAAGAGGCAGAGGATGGGAGAATAGACTATTACAGTATAATGATATAAGAAAGTAAATGTATATAGTGGAATAAGAAGAATATGAAAAAAAATATACAGGAAAATATAGAAAATATATGAAGAATATATGAAATACATGGTATAAAAGAAGAATATGTGAAATGAAGAATAAAGTTACAGGAATATGTGAAATATATGATAAAGTAAATAGAATATGTGAGATGTAGAATAGAATAAGTAGAATGTATGTGATAAAATTAAGGAAATATATGCGATGTGAGCTATAACATGTGTGATGATATTATACAAGAAAAATGTGTATATAGAAGAAATAGAAGATGTGGAAAAATTGTATATAGTGTTAATATGAATAAATGTAAGGGCTAGTGAAGAAGAAATCATGAAAATCTTAGAAAATCAATTCAGTTATGATGTGGTAATACAAGTGTAATGTAAATAAGTAGATAATGTTCTGATTGTAGTTATAAAGAACTATACCATTCATGAAGTAAATACAAAGAAGATATGATGTCATAAAGATTGAAGATGAACCATACATATCTTATGTTTAAAAAGATGAAAATTTTAGTCATATTTGATAAAAAGACAAATACTGATTATATAAAGAACTTTGATTTACATAATGATAAACTGAACTTAATTACAGTTGGAAAGATAACATAATAATGAAGTGGATAGATGAACAATTAAGAAGATTATAAGTTATTTACAAAATTTAGTTGTATATGTATCTTTTATTGTTTTAATATTTCAGGAAGTTATACATAACATTTAGCAGCAATATCATAATATAACTGTATATGAATTATGATTTAATAATCATGTTTTATTGTACTTTGTTATATGAGAAAAAATAATATTCATACTAATCATTCATTTTAAGAGAGCATCTAATGCACAAAGAACATTTAATGCAAAATTGCAATTATCTTTTAATTCTTTAGGTTGTTATTAAGTTTCGAATGCGCATGTATGTTTCAAAACACATATAATATTAATTTTATTTTAATGTTTGAGGACAAACATATTTGAAGTAGGGAGCAATTGTAACATACAGCATTTAATGCAAAATTTTTATTTTAAGAAAAACTTGATAATTCTGATATATTTAGTATCAAAATTAAAATCTATATTTTCCCAGCCAAGCCAATTGTTTATGTTAATGATTTTGGTAGATAATTAAGTTCTCAAATAATATTATCAACATAAGTAATCAGCATGTTTTTTGTTTGTAACAAATAATCTCAGTTTGAAACACCTTCTGGTGATGTCTATTGTTAGATAAATTATATAATCAAAATTCTTCATCAGTCTCAAGTATTGACATATGCTAGTCTGTTTTCTTTATTATATTATTGATAAAGGTGTCAAACACTGACATTTCTTACTTAATTGATTTACAAGTAATTGTCAAAAAGTAATATTCTGATTGGCTGATTAAGACTTTAGATTATTTTATGTTACCCCGCCCCTAATTTTGACTTTCCCTATAAAACTTTTAATTTATAGAATTGAGAATAGAATTGAATATGTAGGCAAACGTTAGGTTTAAGTTAATAAGTCTGTACTTAAGGAAGTTTTAATAGTTAACATATTTTGGACACTTATTGAATACTTGTTAATTTCATACTGTTGCTCATTGTTATTTAATGTGTTGTAAAACCATTAAAAGGAATAGAAAACAGAGACAGTGTTGTAAA
Organism: Mactra quadrangularis; assembly: GCA_025267735.1. Taxonomy (NCBI): domain Eukaryota; kingdom Metazoa; phylum Mollusca; class Bivalvia; order Venerida; family Mactridae; genus Mactra; species Mactra quadrangularis. The sequence continues at coordinate 14,848,155 of CM046302.1, read as the reverse complement.
TAATCTAGAACAATTTATGTTGTGGTTCTTAAGTCGATGTGTTGAATCGACTGAACCCTTCTGTGAGTTTAACTAAGCCGGTGTGTTGATTCGGCTGACCCTTCTGTTCGCCAGAAACATATGTGATTTGTTTTGAGTCGGGGCATTCCTGCTAATTCCCCATTTAAAAGGAGCCCGACTCTAAGCGAACTTCAAGATCTACAACTTTCACTGGTGACAAATGCCATGAAACAATAAGAAAAGCTAAGTAATTCAAATACTCCATCATTTTTTACTTTATAAAAAGGATGGATTAAGAATATTGGTCAGTGGGTTCATGTTAAAATCATATTACTTTTTCTGGAATTTATAATGTTTTTGGAAGACCCTGTAATGACTGGAGGCAACAGGTGGGTAGGAAGAATCTGAATATTTTGTCTGCAGAATCTGATGTAGACTGTGTGCAGGATTGGCCCAATCCTGTTGGCTGAATTTTTTTCTGAATGTAAGCCTCTATGAAACAAAATCACTTAATTAAACGATTGCAATGTATGGTCATATATTATCGGATATCCCAAATAAAAACACTGAGTAAATATTTTGATTATACAATTGATGATTGATTGAAAAGCTTTGTTAGTTAATTTCCACTGATTGATTATGATTTTTTTTATTATTTTGAAACCCTAACACTTTCTGTATTTTCACTTTAAGCTTTTATAAAGTTCTTTTACATATTTTTAACATGTTCCAAGTATCACATAATTATAACATATAATTTAAACACCACCAAAATTTTGATCGTTTTCTTAATGTAAATTCTCTTTCTCAGTATTATATCCATATGTTCTCTAAAATCAGTATTGTATGATATATTTTATAAGAACTATATTGGGGGTGGCGGTCAATAAAAATTATTCAATGAAGTTAATCAACTTAGAAGAATAATACTTTGGGTTATCAATTAATCATGTAGTTAATGTTAATTTGTGACATTTTCAACTAATATTGATAAGACATCTTCATAAACTTGATAAGGTAATATGTTTAAACATTTAAATTCTTTTTAAAAAGAATAAATAGAAATATAGTTGGTAAAGAAATAAACTAAAAGTTTAGATTTTTTTATATAAATCCTAAAAGTGAAGACATATTTACATAGACCCTAATTTAATTCTATCATTTTCCAGATGACTGATTTTAACCTTGTTACATGTATATAACCCTCTTTTCAGACTAGATAACATTCACACTAGGGGTCCTGCATCGAAAGGAACAGTTTTGTTAGATATTTTATACACTGTTAGATTTTACTGGGTGCTGATTGGCTGCTGTCTATAGTTACACTATGATATGTTAGGGAGTGATCATATATTTTACTTAAAAAACAAAACTCTGAAAATACAAAATGCTTGTACATGTTTTCATAGAGCAGTTTATTATGAAGGCCAATAGATAAAATTATATATCTGAGTCCGTAAAAATCTTTATAAATTATAGTTGGGCACTAAATATTAGTTATTAACATTATTTATGTTTTAGTCTTTAAATACATTACATATTTGTAAATCAATGCCATTTTTACAATTATTTCTATACTATTAACGGCATTAAAATGTAGATCTAACATACCTTTTATTATAAACTCAAAAATTATTACAAGTCTTATGATCAGTGCATTCAAAACCAATATGAGCCTAATAATGATAATATTTTGTGTATATCTTGTTAAATAATCTGGCTTACAACCAAATCAAATGTAAAAGAAAATCTGTAATTAACTTAGCAACCACCCTATGTTATACCAGTGGTTTCACTTCTCTCCATATTTGTATTTTTTTAACTTGGACCAGTTCCAAATAATAGAAAAGTAAGCATCATTTAAACTTTGATATAGACTATATACTTGTATAAAGATACAGACTATATATGGCTAGCATAGCAAAGATCTGATAAGAGACATCATTTTGTAAGAATGTATTTATACATATATTTTTTGAGGCTGAAAGAAAACCCTATCAGTCCAATAGGAAAATTATATATTCATGTGTATAATATACATGTTTATTATTTTCAATACATGTATTTGATGAACAAAAACTCAGAGAATGACTTTATATATTTATAGCATTTTATACAAATTACATAGCAGACAACTTGTATCTTGTGATATCTCTGGATGATCATAAACATTATAAATAATCTTAAAATATATTAATGTATTTTCTTATTTTCATTGATAATTCAGTAATTGCTCATAGATGACAATTATTATAATTTCAGTAGATGTAGAGAATTAATTGAATTTCTTTTTTGCATTGTCTCATTTTTTCTTTTGATTTTTTTACAACTACATATATCATTTATATACACATTATTATAGAATAACTAGTATTATGTTTTTGCTTTTTTTTCAAAATAAGTCTGGTGTAAATCACCAATACTGTATATCAAATTGAACAGGATTGTAAATTACTAATAATAAAATCTGATCAATTTACCAATGAAAGAAGAAACAGTCAAAATAGTTACTATGGCAACCAGCTGATATCCCAGGTTCAACAGTCTATATATAGCCACAGATCTTAGATGAGATAAGCTGATTAAGGCTAATTGTAAAATACAATGTATAGATATACAGACTGTGTAATATAATGTCAGAGAGTAGATCTTATTTAAAGATAAAGCAATAGTTTAGTCTTATGTTAGCTACTATATTTATTTAACTTATTGTTAGATAAACCCTATGATGATTAGACTGTTAGCCAATATGTGTTTATGAAAAACAGAACTTGCTCTCACAAACTTAGAAGAATATTATATTATGCTATTATGTATAATCATTTTTTCTGATGAAACTAGAATAAAGTAAAATGTATACTAATATGTATATAGATAAAATTAAATTTGTTCAGTGAACTGTAGTTATATTAATGTCACCAGAAGTGTGTAAATATTTTCTTCATTGGCCTCTCTACAAATATACACTAAATAAAACATTTACTTTTTCTTGTATGAAACAATAAAAGCACTTGATTGATACACTTATAAACTAAAATATTATCACTGAAATGCCCAAGACACTCCTGGTAATTGAAACAATTGAAGTACAGGGTTTTCCATACAGTAAAAGCTTCTGTAATTCTTCACTTGTTTTTTTGTAACATGAATTCCTGTATGCTTCTCCATTAACTACTGAATAGTTGTTCAATTGGTACACATGAATCCACAGCCCTTATCTTTTTGATTACATTTTAAAATTGAAACATTTGACTATTTCATTACCTCAACTTAAATTTTGTTGAATATATTTTGTCAATTTATCATGATTATGTTTCATTAAGTGTCCACAGTCACAACAGTGAACTGCTGACATGAATTGATGTTTTAGTACTTAAAGGAGAAATTTACAAACATTGTCTTAAGTTAATTCAATGTATTGTGCAAAATTACCTGAGAAAAAAAAATGTATTGGGTTTTCAATAATTCCTGTATCCATGTATGCTAGTCCTGGGGTCAGGCTCGTGGGTTAAGTTGATGACTGCCATCTTAATTTTTTTCAGGCACTAGGTCCATTAATAACCTTATGAAGTTCAAGGCAAAATTATTAGCAGTAGTTAGCTTGATCGTATGAATCAAGTAGATTTCACAAGCCTGTATCTATGTATGCTAGTCCTGGGGTCAGGCTGGTGGGTTGAGTTGATGGCTACCATCTTTAATTTTCTCGAGCGGGTCCATTCATAATGTTATGAAGTTCAAGGCAAAATTATCAGCTAGCCTGATTGTATGAATTGTGTAGATTTAACAGGCTAGGTCAGGCTAGTGGGTTAAGTTGATGACTGCAATCTTAAATTTTCTCATGCAGGTCCATTAATAATGTTACGAAGTTCAAGGCAAAATTATCAGCTTGCTTGATTGTATGAATCAAGTAGATTTCCCAACAATGTATCTATGACTGCTAGTCCTCGGGTCAGGCTAGTGGGTAAAGTTGTTGACTACCATCTTAGATTTTCTCGAGCAGGTCAATTTATGATGTTATGAAGTTCAAGGCAAAACTATTAGCTAGCCTGATTGTATGAATAAAGTAGATTTCACAAGCCTGTATCTATGTAAGCTAGTCCTGGGGTCAGGCTAGTGGATTAAGTTGATGACTGCCATCTAAATTTTTTTCCGGCACTAGGTCCATTATTTATGTTATGAAGTTTAAGGCAAAACTATCAGCTAGCCTGATTGTATGAATCATGTAGGCTTTACAAGCCTGTATCTATGTATGCTAGTCCTGGGGTCAGGCTAGTTGGTTAAGTTGATGACTGCCATCTTTAATTTTCTCGAGCACTAGATCCATTATTAATGTTATGAAGTTCAAGGCAAAATATTAGCCAGCTTGATTGTATGATCTAGAAGACTTCACAAGCCTGTATCTATGTATGCTAGTCCTGGGGTCAGGCTAGTGGGTTAAGTTGATGCCTTCCATCTTAATTTTTCTAACACTAGGTCTATTATTAATGTTATGAAGTTCAAGGGAAAATTATCAGCAAGCCCAATTGTATTTATCAAGAAGATTTTCTAACAATGTATCTATGTATGCTAGTCCTTGGGTCAGGCTTGTGGGTTAAGTTGCCAACTTAAATTTTTTTTTGAGCAAGGTTTTTATTTGTTTGCGACGTCAGTCCTGAACAGATATATCTACCATTTTTTAGACCCTCTCCGATTTTGAAATGGGGCCAAATCCAGAAGTAGTCCCTCAGTATATAAGAATAGAGCAATTCAAAATGATCGTCTGCTATGACAGGCGTAATAATTCCTGAAATATACTAGTTAATCGGTCTATACTGAAGCGTATGTAAAATAGCTTGTGAGTTAAGCGTCTCAGTAGAGATCTTTACGTTGTATTATGTAATAGAATGATATCAACTATCAGTTACTGCCTATCGCAAGTGCCAGTTTTTTTAAGTAGAGATGTTACATCAGCTTATGTAATAGAATGGTTCTATAGGAAAAATTTAAAGAATGTAGTTAATGACTTTGACTTTATCTATTTTACATACAGATTGAGTTGAATAAATGTGCATAGATGATATAAGGGGTTATTATTGTCTAAAAATAGAAATATCAGCTTGTACGTAGTATTTTACTTTTAGCAGAGGTAGAAAGTGAACGAGTGAATCTTTCGAACCGATGTATTGGAAAGTATGTATTGTTCTAAGAATGACCTCTTTACTTGTTGTGATTGAACACAAATCAAAAGTGTGTTCATCTGACCGGTTTAACTGCTGTATTTATAGGTCGATTGTTTGAAGTGTTTTGAATCATAGCAATGTTATTCTACCTATCACTGAACTGTTCTTTGTGTACAAACATAGTTGGAGCCACAAATCTCATTTTACTTTTTAGACCCAAACAAATTCAGTGCCTTCAGCACTTTGATTTATTAATGTTTTTAAGTTCAAGACAAAAATATTAGCTAGCCTGATTGTATGAATCAAGTAGATTTCACAAGCCTGTATCTATGTATGCTAGTCCTGGGGTCAGGCTAGTGGGTTAAGTTGATGACTCCCCTTTTTAATTTTTCAAGTGCTTGGTCTATTATTTTTGTTATGAAGTTCAAAGCAAAATTTTCAGCTAGCCTGATTGTGTGAATCAAGTAGATTTCACAAGCATTTATCTATGAATGCTAGTCCTGGGGTCAGGCTAGTGGGTTAAGTTGATGACTGCCATTTTTAATTTTCTCAAGCTCTATGTCTTTAATTAATGTTTTGAAGTTCAAGGCAAAATTATCAGCTAGCCTAATTGTATTTATCAAGTAGATTTTACAAGCATGTATCTACATTATGTATGCTAGTCCTGGGGTCAGGCTAGTGGATTAAGTCGATGACTGCCATCTTTAAATTTCTTGAGCACTAGGTCCATTATTAATGTTATGAATTTTAAGGCAAAATTATCAGCTAGCCCGATTGAATGAATCATGAAGATTTCACAAGCCAGTACCTATATTTGCTAGTCCTGGGGTCAAACTAGTTGGTTAAGTTGATGACTGCAATCTTCAATTTTCTCGTGCTCTTGGTACATTATTAATGTTATGAAGTTCAAGGCAAAATTATTAGCTAGCCTGATTGTATAAATCAACTAGACTTCACAATCCTGTATCTATGTATGCTAGTCCTGGGGTAAGGCTTGTGGGTTAAGTTGATGAATGCCAACTTAATTATACCCCCGCTTCGAAGAAGAGGGGGGTATACTGTTTTACCCTTGTCCGTGCGTGCGTGCGTGCGTGTGTGCGTCCGTCCGTCCGTCCGTTACAAAATTTCCGTCACAGTTTTCTCAGCAACTATACCATGCAGCAGCCTGAAACTTTGCATATTGCTTCATCCTATAGTCCCATGTGGTGTAAAGCGATTTCATGCTCCTCGCTCATCTACTTCCTGTTTGTCGCATATTTTTAGATTTTGGCGGGGGTATCACTAGTGAGCATTAGCTCACAGATTTACTTGTTTTTTCTTACACTGGGTTTTTTATTAATGGTTTTAAGTTCAAGGCAAAATTATTAGCCAGCCTGATTGTATAAATCAACTAGACTTCACAATCCTGTATCTATGTATGCTAGTCCTGGGGTAAGGCTTGTGGGTTAAGTTGATGAATGCCAACTTAATTTTTTCTAACACTGGGTTTTTTATTAATGGTTTTAAGTTCAAGACAAAATTATTAGCTAGCCTGATTATCACAAGCATGTATCTATGTATGCTAGTCCTGGGGTCTGGCTAGTGAGTTAAGTTAATGACTGCCATTTTAAATTTTCTCAAGCACTAGGTATTAAATTAATGTTTTGAAGTTCAAGGCAAAATGATCAGCTAGCCCTATTGTATTTATCAAGTAGATTTTACAAGCATGTATCTACATTATGCATGTTAGTCCTGGGGTCAGACTAGTTGGTTAAGTTGATGACCGCCATCTTAAATTTTCTCGAGCACTCGGTCCATTATTAATGTTATAAAGTTCAAGGCAAAATTATTAGCTAGCCCTATTGTATGAATCAAGTAGACTTTACAAGCCAGTATCTATGTATGATGGTCCTGGGGTAAGGCTTGTGGGTTAAGTTGATGAGTGGTATGTATAAGTAATAGAATAATAGTGTTATCTACTCCTTATTTTTTATGAAACTTAAAATCTAGGGAAGCTTGTATTCAAGTTATTGCATTATGCTCATCTACAAAATGTATTCATAGAAGCAGGTTAACAAATTTACGTTTATGTAATATATTTACATCCAAAAAATCATTATAAGTATTGTATTTTTTAAATGAAAACTTCATTTAAGAAATGAAAAAGAATCAACTGTAAGCATTTACTATTTTAGACTTTAAAATCATTCAAAAGATTTACAAGCCGTCTTTTAAAACTTCAGCCCAATATCAAAGTCCAATATAAATAAATATCAAATATTCTACCATTGAAAAAATTGGATTTCTCCCACGGGAGAATTCTCCCATATGCGATATGGGATTTCTCCCACGGGAGAATTCTCCCATTCTTAAATATGGGATTTCTCCCACGGGAGAATTTTCCCATTCTAAAATATGGGATTTTTTTTTATTTTTGGACTTTTTTAATATTTTTTTTCACATTCTTGTTAAGAACATCAGTATGATGCCAAATCTGTATTTTTACCTAGTTGTGACCTTTATTTATGGAATTAGAAATGGGAGAATTCTCCCATGGGAGAAAATTCCCACATTTTAAATGGGATTCCCATGGGAGAGCCATTCTCCCATGGTAATTTGCTGATTCCCATGGGAATTTTGACTTTTGACTTGAAATTAAACATATTTCTAGTAAAGATATCTGGATGAAAGTTTACTGGTGTTATGCCCATGTGTAGATCTACATTTATTGAAAATTACAAATTAATCGGATGAAAAATAAAGAAAGTAAGTTTGCAAGATTTCCGGATTCGCAAACGTATTCCGGACTGTGTTATTTTCATATGTCACAACATATCCCTATGGGTATTAGGTCTACTGATAACAAACTCAACTCTTAAGATAAAATGAAAAATTTAAACTTCCGGGATCAACTGTAAATTATTTTTTTTAACGAATGTTAGGAGAGTTTTACATTCGCGACGAGAGTCGTGTATAAGGGTTAGTCTTTGTGGATATATTTAAAAAAATGTTTTTATGTGAACATATATCTCAGTAAATGATCATTGTAAAGTTAATATGTTTGAGCTTAAAAGTTTAAAGACATTTCAGAGTAGGAAGTTACTTTGATACACTGGTATGTACATTTTAATGTATGCTACTACTTCATTTAATGTAATCTAAAATCGAGTACATGTATATAGATCTATATTTTTAGTTCTACCTTTAAGGTATTACTTAATATTTCTCACCTTTGTAAAACTTTTCAAAACAGTTCATGCTTCATGAGTTGCTTGTAAACAATTTTCACAACCGCTAATAGTGACGTAGCGCTGTTTCATAACTTCCTTTTTTTAAAGCACATTACCTAATAATATTGATTATTTCTTGTCCAAATGTGTTTGATCCTTAGAGTAACACTTGAGTTGAAATTAGTTTCATCAATTCGATTACTGGTAGATTTTGGAAATTTGTGTTATAAATTGTTAATAATTTTTCACATAGTAATACGCAAATTTAACATCGACAATCGCGAAATAAAAAAATATTATTTTTTTTTACTTAACAGTTAGATGTTTTTATGATGAAGTTATATTAAAACTATTTAGAGCAAAATGTTTAACATAAATTATAATAGCAATGTTCCATGTTTATTTAATCCATGTTCATTATTATAATGTAGGTACATTGTAATAAACCAACCATGGAAGGATGGTATCATGTTAATGTGAGTTGTTACACCTTGTCACTATGGGCTCTGGTCGTAATATTGTTAATGTTACCACACTATTCAGGTAAGTTATTATTAATATAATTTAATAAGAGATGAAGTTCCTTTCACATGTTATATAAGACTGAAGAAACTTGTCGTTTCACTTTCGAATTTTTTTAAACGTATCATATTTTAAGTCATTGTTAACTCGAAACCAAAAAATAACAACACCAAAACACATGATATAAAATGACAGGTTCTCCATGCACGTACTCATCCTACAACGTCCTTAGTTTATTTCTTTATTTCCTACTTAGTAGAAGCAAACACACATCTGAAATTACATGTTATGTATACAACTATGGTTAAAGATACAATAAAATATATAAAGAAGGGTAAAAAGTATTAAATATTCATGCACACGTATATTACTATAAAATTACAGTATTTACGCATGTGTAAAAATGTTATTCAGTTTATCATGTTGGTGTTGTGTTGGTTTTACCTTAGTCGGACAAAACAACAACACAAATAAATAATATATCATTATGATCATATGTTGTTGTTACGTTTGTTGAACATAGCAAAATGTACGTCATCGTACCACATCTTCCTAAGATACATCGTTTTATTACTTTATGTGTAAAACGTTCAGAAGAATCAATTTCACGAATCACATTTTTTTAATATAACAAATAAAATTCTTTTGCATAAACTGTTAATAAATGTTGCTTTAAATATCGTTTTCTTTTTTGTCTCCTCACTCTCCCCCCATTTGCATTTTAAATTCATATTTTGTCAAAAGATTTTAATTACATAAGAAACCCTCCAAACATGTATTTTTTCCAGCATTACTGAAAAGCATAACAAATATTTAAAATTCATATATACAAATACATACAATCACACATAACATACCATACATAAATATTATATATCTATAATATATATAGAAATGAAACCAAAGGGTAAGTTACATGTACTACGTGGATTACATTTACCATATATATAAATATGTGCATATTTGACAATATCATACTTTTTAAATGAATAATGGGACCAGGCTGTAAAACAAAATAAGGATCCACTATTATATAACAAAACGTTTAAAGTAAAATCTTTTATGAATTTAGCAAAACATCTGAACTATTTTAGTAGCAAGTATAAATAACTGTCTACATTGATTAATACTAATTGATAAAGTGCAGGAACTATGAAAAACCCATGTTATCTAAAATAGTACTCCACAGTCTAAGCTTTATGTAATCTAGATCATGGCAGTGACACATTCTATGGGCTTTAATATTATTTGTAACAACGTTTATAACACTGTTTTTTTATCGGAGATATATAAATCAAAGTACTGAAAATACTGTTGGAAGGAATTTTTGAACGATTTTAAGAGTTCTAAGTAACTATTTCGATATCCATCCTTATCTCCTTATCAACCATAGTCAATCGTGTTTCATATATCATTTTACATGCACATTACTCTACTGATCGAGGGTTCGTAGTTTCGATTCCCGGGCGGGGCATACTTTCGTGAAGCTTAGTCATGACATAATTTCTACGGACATTCTCCCCCCTACCACTGTTTCTAAATTATATCGGGCAGTAGTCAGTAACTGAATTGCGCTAAGTAGTAATCCAGAGATTTAGACTTTTCAGGAACAGTGAGTTGGTGGACTGATCGCCGTGATTTAACATATATACAATATGTTGCTATGGCGTGTAAGTCACTAATATGTTGCTATGGCGTAAAGGTCACAACATATTGATTACATGTTCTATGGTGTTTGTCCAAAACAATCAATGAGCGAGCGAAATTTTGTTTCCATATTTTGAATTTTTGAGAAACGAGCAAAAAGCGAAGAATGAATTTTGAGCTTAATTTACATTTATTTACCAAACGTTTAAAAAGGCATAGAAAGTGTGGACTTTCTTATATAAGATACATGTATAAACATATATAGTGTAATCAAGTAATAATTAAGCAGCTCTATGCAATGTAAAGCAAGTTAATAGTTACTCCAGATGCAAATTCAATTGAATTTAAAACAAGTAATGAGTATGGGTGAAGAGGTATACACCTTCATGAACTCAAAAGTAAAATATAACTTCATTTGTCTTTGGTATTACTTTTATAAATACTGGATAACTAGGAAGCACAGAATAATACCAATTATCAGAATCACACTAAAATTAAAATGGACCAGCCCTCTTCACTTTTTGTGTATAGTTATATTTTTATCATCTTGGTAAATTATGTTAATGTCTAAAAATACCACTAGAATATAAATTTTCTCCCTGTCCTACCTGCTCACTAAGTAAGTGATCGACCTTCATATTCTTTTCACTGCAAAGCCAGTACGACGTCACACATCCAAATAAGCTGTGTAGAGAGTATAGACATTGAGTCTACGTGGCAGTTAAACTGATGTGAAATGAATTTAAGAAGGGTAGCATGTATAAAAGTTTATGATAAGTATGCATTGACATATGTAAGAATAGTGAAAATGTATTAAATATTATTTAAAGGTCGAAAACTACGGTGGCATAGAGATGACATGGAGAAATATTTAAAATACCGCTACTATTACGTGGCAACGGAGTAGCTTTTACGTGCGAACGCAATAACGTTTACGTGGCCACGCAGTCGCTTTTACGTGCGCACGCAATAACGTTTACGTGGCCACGCAAAAGCTTTACGTGCGCACGCAATATCTTTTACGTGCACACACAATAACGTTTACGTGGCCATGCAATAGCTTTACGTGGCCACGCAGTAGCTTTTACGTGCGCACGCAATAACGTTTACGTGGCCACGCAATTGCGTGCGCACGTAAAGCTATTACGTGGCCACGTAACGTTATTGCGTGAGCATGTAAAAGCTACTGCGTGGCCACGTAATAGTAGCGGTATTTTAATATTTCTCCATGTCACCTCTATGCCACCGTACAAAACAAAGTGCAGTTATCATATTTCTGAACAAAGGATTATGTCATAGTGATTTCCAATGATGTATTTTAACAAGAATACATTACTGTTTTATCGTAATAGTCAAATTGTGCTGATTTATATTGATATTTAAAACTCAAATTATTTAATTTCGGTGAAATTCTACTTGGCCAAGTGCCAAAAAATTGACTACTGAAATTTTTGATGCGTTACAAATTTCAAGGTGCGACAGCAAACAATTTTTTTATTATGGTATTATTAATGGTATTATTTATTTAAGGTGCGGGAATCCGACGAACATATGAACAATTCGTTGAACAATAAAAAACCAAAACAAACAAACATCAACTACGTAAAGCGCATCGAGCTTACATTAACACTTTTCGTTCACCCATCTTAACACTAACCTTACAGTACGTTGCTTAAATTTTAAACCTGTCCACTGCTTTACATCTCAAATTAAACTCCATCGCTAAAGTTGTATTATATACTGACGAGCGTGTGGTAGATACAAATGCGCAATAATTAAAAGAATCTGCTCTCCGTACACAGTTAGAATAATGTTTGATTAATGTGTTTAAATCAGTTTTTTCAACTCATCTACGTTTGATAGTATATAGTTTGATAGTAATATTTTCCTGCTGCACTATTCTTGGTCGCAACATATTTTCCTGCTGCACTATTCTTGGTCGCATTGACTCATTGATTTCTATTGAGTTGAAAGCGATCGTTCTTTTCATTTCGCAGAGCGCTGACATAGAAAGGATTTTTTTGGAAAAAAAATCATTTCAAAAATGCAAAACTATGAATGACGAGACAAATAGACTTCTTTTAACTGAAGTAATCTTGTATCACTAACAATCATAACAACATAATATAATTATAATTTACTAATGACTCTTAAATACTGAATACCAGAAGACTTCATATAAACAATAAATAATCTTACAGTAGATAAGCTTACTCAGTGCCGCAGTTTAATCTAATGCTGTGCAGTGGTAGCACATTCACCTTCGAATCTGAAAGTCTATGTTCAGCTCTTAGTTGATTAAGGTCACTCTTTGATATAAAATTGAGTAATAATTTCTATACTTCCCTGTGTAGGGAGAAATTGTCAGTCTTTATTGAAGGTAGTTAAGTGCCTGAAAAGTAATATTAATGGTTACGTGAGGCGTTCTATGTATATAGCTTATAGAATGTTGATAAATGGTGTACTATCCAAATAAAATAAGGCAGTATCTGTGTTAAAATCATATGTGAGAATAAAACTAATATACTTATGTTCTTTCGTGGTATATTGACGATTATTCAGCGGTTTGTCGTTTGGGTACCTATAATGTTTGTTTGTTTGTTTGTTTGTTTGGGTTTTACGGCGCACCAACACAGAAAGGTCATATCGCGCCGAAACAAATAATGACACTATCAATTCAATTGATGAAAGTGATCCTTATCCCTATATTTTATCATATACATTTATCTCTTTCAAAAAGTTAAGTATCACATGTGACGGTATATTATCAAAAAGTTCTCTAAGTGAGCCAACTTTAAAATATTTATCACGGATGTTTTTGAGATCCTGACAATTAATGAGAATGTGTTTGATATTGAAATGCTCGTTACATGGTATACATTCAGGTGCTTCCTCTCCCTTGAGAAGGTATGAATGTGTTAATCTAGTATGACCTATTCTACATCGCGTAATAACAATTTGATCTCGGCGATTAGAAAATTTTATTGATAGAGATGAATCAAGGGTTGGCTTTATTTCATGTAACTTATTAAAAATAGCGTTGTTCCATACTGTTTGCCAATTCGACTTAATTAACGAATTGATCGAACACTTGAAGTCACTGCTTGGTAATTTTAGATCAACTGGTTGAAAGTTTAAAGATTCTTTAGCAAGGATGTCAACTTTTTCATTTCCATGTATACCAATATGACTTGGTATCCAGCAGAGGTGTACTATTTTAGATTTTAAAATATCATGTAATTTTAACTCGATACTTTTAATAAGATTATTGTCTGAACTGCGATTTTTAATCGCTAGTAATACAGATAGAGAATCTGAGAAAATAATAAACTTGTTATTTATACTATTTGATATGTATGTTAAAGCCAGATCAATTGCTTTTATTTCGGCAGTAAATATAGATGCTTTGTCAGGCAGTCGCATTCTTGCAACGAAAGAGTTTCCGTATGCGGCGCAACCAACTTTGTTTCCATCTTTGGAACCGTCGGTAAATAAATGTGTACAATCTTTGTATTTTTCCAAGATGTTTACAAATTCAGATTTAAAAGCTTCAGGACTAGTGAAAGATTTACGAAAAGTTGATAAGTCAGTATTGACGTCTGGAATGTTGTAGGTCCAAGGGGGGATATTTTCATCTAAGTTTTGTATCACAGACAAAGTGTTTATGTTTAGCATTTCTAAGTCGTTTTTAAAGCGTAGGCCAAAAGGTTTGATTTCATTTGGTTTATTTTCAAATTTGCTGGTGTAATCAGGTTTAAAAATAACATTTCGCGCCGGATTTCTTTTGTTAGCAGATATACGAGTTGCGTATTGTAATGAAAGTTTTTGACGACGTAATTTTAGTGATGGTTCGTTAGCTTCAACATACAGACTTTCTATAGGTGAAGTTTTAAAAGCACCAAGGGCAATACGTAAGCCCTGGTTGTGTATAGTATCTAGCATTTGTAAGTATGATTTGCGAGCTGATCCGTACACTATTGATCCGTAATCGAGTTTTGAGCGAACAAGACTTCTGTATAATTTAAGTAAAGTTTGGGTATCAGATCCCCAATCAGTATGTGAAAGTACTTTCAGTAGATTCAAAGCTTTAATACATTTTGTTTTAAGCAACTTTAAGTGTGGTATAAAAGATAGTTTTTTATCGAATGTAACGCCTAAAAACTTAGCTTCATTTACTACTGGGATTTTAGAGCCAGAAATGTAAAGTTCGGGATCATTATGATGTTTTCTTAATCGACAAAAATGTACACATTGAGTTTTTGACTTGGAAAATTTAAAACCATTTTCTGTTGCCCATTTTTGAATTTTATCCAAGTTCTGTTGTAATTGACGTTCGATACTTCGAATATTTTTAGATCGATAACAGATTAAAAAATCATCAACATATAATGAGCAATCTGTACCAGGGTTTATAGCCTTAACAATATTATTAATTTTAAGCCCAAAGAGGGTAACTGATAAAATACTGCCTTGCGGCACGCCTTGTTCTTGTTCGTGGCTCTCTGATAACGTTGATCCTACTTTAACTTGAAAATTTCTGTCTGACAAAAAACTAGAAATGAACATTGGTAATCTACCATTTAGACCAGCATCTTTTAAATCTTTGAGAATACCATATTTCCATGTTGTATCATACGCTTTCTCAAGATCGAAGAAAATTGAAACTACATGTTGTTTATTGACAAAAGCCTCTCTTATGAATGTTTCGAGGCGTACTAAATGATCATTAGTACTTCGCTGTTTTCGAAAACCAGATTGGACATTAGTTATTATACCGTTAGATTCTAAATACCAGATGAGTCTTTTATTAACCATGCGTTCAAAGGTTTTACAAATACAACTAGTTAGAGATATTGGTCGGTAGTTAAGGGGGTCAGTATTGTCTTTACCCGGTTTAGGTATTGGTATAATTAAAGCTTCCTTCCAGGAATCTGGAATTTTACCAGATATCCATATATCATTAAAAATATCGAGCAATAAATGTTGAGATATCAATGGGAGATGTTTTAAAAATTGATAATAAATTTCATCAGGGCCAGCAGCTGTATCTTTGGCATGCTTAATAGAATCGGTTAAATCGTCAATTTTAAAGAGGGTGTTATACTCTTCTTCGTTGTTAGAATGAAAATTAATATTTTGTTTTTCCAAGTTAGATTTGACCTTTTTAAATTCTTCAGTGTAGTGTGCTGAAGAAGAATTATGTTCAAAAGTTTCTGCCAGTGTGTTGGCTATATCTTTTGTAGTTTTTGCTACGCTCGAATCTTTACGTTTCAGATGAGCAGTAGGAACTTTTTTGTGTTTACCATTAATTTTACGAACTGCTTCCCAAACTTTTTTAATTGATGTGTTGGCGTTAATTTTAGAAACATATGACTGCCATGATTTACGTTTAGAAAACTTAAATGTTCTACGAGCTTGTGCTCGTAGGATTCTATAATTGTCTAGATTTGCAGTTGTGGGGCAAACCTGAAACTTTTTAAGTGCTGCTTTTCGTTTCCGATATGATTTCTTGCACTCATCGTTGAACCATGGTTTTTTAATTTTACTTGAATTTTTCATTGAAGTTTTAGGAATACACTCATCAGCTATCTTTGATAGAGTGGACGCAAAGAGATTAGCTTTATCCGAAGATTTGGAAAAATTCGGGATTGTTAAATCATCAGAACACAATTTGTTGAATTGTTCCCAGTTCGCTTTTGAGAATTTGTAATAAGAGCGGTTGTTTACTGGAACAGAGTCGTTTAAAGTTAACAACAATGGAAAGTGGTCACTGCCATATTGTTCGTCAAGCACTGACCAAGTAAAATCCAAGTATATTGATGGATGTGATAATGTGAGGTCTATACAAGAAAAACTACCAGTGGCTGGATGTAAGTAAGTTGGTGACTTGTTATTTAAAAGGCATAGTTGAACATTATCAATGAACTTTTCTGTAATGCTGCCTTTATTATTCGTAGATGCACTTCCCCATATTGGATTATGCGCATTAAAATCGCCGAGTAAAAAGAATGGTTCTGGGAGTTGTTTAGTTAAATTTTCTAAGTCTTCAACAGTTATAGATAAATTGGGAGGGAGATATAATGAGCATATTGTTATAGGTCTGTGTAAAGTTACTTCAACGGCTACGGCTTGCAGATTAGTTCGTATCTGAATTTGTCGTTGAGGGATACAGTTTGCAACCGCAATTGTTGAGCCACCAGATGCTCTTATTGTGTCTGTGCAAATTTTATTATAAAGCGTATAGTCCTTTATTGATGTTTTATCATTTGTAGATAGGAATGTTTCTTGAAGACAGACAACTTTCGGGGAGTATTTTGATAATAAGAGAAGTAAATCGTTGTAATTTGATTTAAGACCACGACAATTCCATTGAAGTATAGTTTGACTCATGGTTCAACGAAAAGTAAAAGCTTACTTCGGAAACTTGACAGGACTTCGCGCCGAAGTCCGGGGAGGAGAGCTGTGGACACCCATGTCCTCGTCCTCCATCGACTCGATGTCGCTCATAAGAGCCTCGAATCGGTTGGAGGACGGGACAGGGTCCCTCTCCGCTTTTCTAACTCGGTCGGTTAGGACGACCTTCTTTTTGGGCGATTGCCTTTGAATCACCCGCTCAGGAGACGGAGAAGCCTGTGAGACCCGCCTCTGAGGTACAGATGAGGTACTTGTAGTTGCTGTCTGTGAACTAGTACTTGCTTTGGACGTATTACGTGAAAGAATAGGAGACGGTTTTTGCACTGGAGTTATTTCAAGAGGAGAACATTTACATAAATTGACCTGCACAGCAGAATCAACCATCTTAACTGGTTTTGATACTACAGCTGAATAAGAATTAGTTTTGGAACTTTCTACAAGCTTGCGTGCATCAGGAAAAGACAAACTTTGTGTATATTTAACACGGAGAACTTCTTTTTCTGTCTTCCAGACTAAGCAAGAACGGGAGGTTGCAAAATGATTACCTCCACAGTTTGAACATTTGACTTCATTAGAACAGTTTTCAAGAGGACCAGCATGAGAAGTACTACATTTACGGCATATATTCTCTCTAGTGCATTTAGTTTCATGATGTCCATATTTAAAGCATTTGTAACACTGCATCGGGTTTGGTATGTACATCTCAACGCGAACGTTAAGATACCCAACTCGAAGAGTGGATGGAAGAATTGGGGTATCAAATGTTAAAATGTATGTGTTAGTGGGAACACGTTTACCGTCTCTGGTGGATAGAATACGTTTGGCATTTGAAACATATTGAGAGCTAAGCTCTTTTACTATGTCTGCTTCTGACATTTCTGCAAGGTCAGGACAGCGAATGACTCCTTTGGATGAATTGAGGGTATTGTGTGCAGTGCAAAAAGATTTAATGTTGAAAAAAGATCTTAATTTAAGCAAATTATCTGATTGTTGTTTTCTTTGGACCTCGATCAGGAGTTCTCCACCACGGAGCTTCCTAACCGATTTTGGAGTTCCTATGAGAGCAGAAATTGACTTTTCAATGATAAATGGGTTCAACTGTGCTAATTTTTCATCTCCCAACGCTTCTACTACCAGAAAGCGTGGAAAAGATGATTGACTTGATTGTTCATTTGAAATGTTGGGTGATTCGTCAGACTTACGTTTTTTAGAAGAGGTTAAAGGATCCATGGTTGAGATAATAATGATTCATCTCTCAGGTTCCCCAGCCACCTCGGACTCCAACAAGGGGAAGTGCAATGGAGGCGGGTATCCAGCCTCCGCACCACAGGGATACATGAGAGATATACTTGCATGTAATTGCAAATGATTACAATCAACACAATTGGCCCATGAGCCACCGCCTTCTTGAAAAGGTGTTTTGAACGTTTACACTTTAAGAGATTACTTTAAATTCAGTAAGCCCACTCAGATCGTAATGGAGTGCACATATGGTTTTTCAAATTAAGAGTATGCTAGTAATGTTAATAATTTTGGGATAGTGCACATAAAACAGTACATGAACTTACATGAATGAAATGGCTTTTGCAAGTATGCAACTATTCAAGGGCAAGGCATGACCAGCCGATTGACCAAGTCGGGCCTACTTGGACACCCGTCTACCCTGAATCAGAGGCCAAAGTAGTGTGTTGGGAAGACTGGAGATCCCTGGGTCTCCCTCAACTACCAGGATCCTCCTTTCCCGGTTACGGGACGCTGCCTACGGCAAACGGGCAGTTTTGGTGTTGGCCATATGCCCATCATGCAGGTGCAACTTGCACCTACATAATGGGCACATGTTTCTCCTCCTCACCGCGGAGAGGTCCCAAAAACAGAGGAGGACCTATAATATATATACATACGCACCAATTTTTACCCCCGCTTTTGTATGACAAACAATGTGTCGCTATAGAATTTTAGTTCTTGAGTATATTATGATTGTTTAAAGAGGTCAAATAAAGAAAAACAAAATCTGGGTCTAAAGTATTGCATCTACAACAAAATTAATAGAACAGACACATTGTTTGCCTATTCTCTTTATAGACGTTTAAATTGGCATAACATTAGTTCCGCCTTTTCCAAAAAAAAAGTCCAATTGATCCTGCAAAGCTAAGTTGTCAACTTTAAATCCTCCATACTAAATTTAAATCATTGAATCGAGCGGTAAACTATGTAATTTGCGAAAGTAGTTTGTGAAGAAGATTAATTAAAAAAACCACTAAAAATGTAGAAGTTTTATGCGCAAATTAATTAATTCAGATGCAATTATTTGACAAAACACGTTTTGAAGGTCACGTGGCTATTTACCCAGATAATGAAATGCTTAATTATGGTATATTTGTTGTGAATGTCGACACAAAGACACAAAACAAAATACATTATGTACAAATGAACAATAGAACGAGTGACCAATGGAAAGACAATTAAACACCAAAGAACACAATTTATTGTCGAAAAAAGTAAACAGACCAGCACACTTAACTTTATACATGATATCAATTTGAATTTACAATTTAGATAAAAAGCCGTTAATTCCATTTGGTACTATCACTCATTATACAAATGCTTCTTCATTCTTCATGAATTCAGAGGACTATTTAACATGAATGGACTGATTCGACATCTATAACATTCATTAGTATAACACATTATTATATATTTACGTTTGTTTTATTCGTTGTTTGATTTTCCTAGAAAAAAATATTATAAGACATATCCACAAACAATACACTATTTCTAAAAAGTAAAATATTAATTTCAATAAACCCCAATATCCCATCTTTTATAACCCTGTGACATTTCTGAGAAATGTACCAAAACGTCCGTATTAATACCGTCAAGGCATTCATATATCCAGAGGTCATCAATATTCTTGATCTCGAGAATCTTGAAAGCCTCTAGGTATGAAAATGGGTCACGGTTGCTATGCGTCAATGTTTTTTTTCAGAATCTGCTTGCATTGTACCGAACTGTAATCCACTACAATGTGCTGGTGCTAATTGTCATGTTTGTAACCGTGGTTATTATCTTGATTCTGGATCATGTATTAACTGTCAGCAGTCTCTACGAGGCTGTGCTATATGTAGCAACAGTACATCTTGTACTGGTTGTAATGATGGTTATTTTCTACAATCTGGATCATGTGGTCAATGTTCTGGTAGATGTTCTACATGTACAAATTATACACAATGTACAGCGTGTAAGGACACTAATTGGAATGTGTACAATGGATGCAGTTTATACTGTTCCTTTTATTGTACAGATAGACGCTGTGATGTTACGACAGGATCTTGTTATTCGTGTATCACAGGCAAATACGGTCCACAATGTGGTCAAGATTGTAATCTATGTATAGATAAACAATGTGATCTTAGAAAATGTACAAATGGATGTATAGATGGTTATTTTCAAGAAAACGAAGATAGTGGATACGCATATTGTTTTAAATGTGTATATCCTAAGTGTCTAACATGTTCAAATAGAACATACTGTACCCAATGTGAACAAGGATATTACAGAAATTATTATCGTGATGAACCTAGTGGTAAAGGCTACACGACTTGTTCACAATGTCATGGATATTGTCTGGATTGTTCTTCTATTGAACAATGTCACGAAGATTGTATACACCACTGCCGTGAACAAGTTAAGCCGGGAACCACAAAGTCAACTCATGAATCTAGTAAGAATCCAATTTATTATGACCCTGTTTGCTTGTGCTTAGATGATTTATGAATAACCATCATAAAGTCTAAAACTAATTGATGACATATTACCGAAAAGCTATTAAGAAATAGTTCTTTAAATACCTGAGTTCAGATTATGATTGAATTTCTTCAATAATATTTAGTACATTCAAAATGTTATAAATGTACACAAATGTGCATTTTTTGGAATCTAAGAGAATAAATATTTTCATTGCATACTTCTTAGTGTTAGACCAATGTGTACAAAAAGATATTATATAATTATACAATATCATACGGTACTGTACAAAGTATGGCATGATAAAGATTATACCTCTATCTTTCTTATAATTCTCTGTAAAGTATTGTTATATTTATACATACCAGTTGACTGTCGTTATAGCAACAACTACAAATACAGCTACAAACCTACCATCAACAACAAATAATCAACAAACACCAACCCGTTTATCTAATATCCAAGAAGAGCCAAATAAACCTGATACTACGGACCCTACAACTATCAAACAAACAGATAAACCACAGACTGACTCTAGTGTACAGAAAGCAGACGACAACTCATCTACAATTATAGGTGCTGCTGCCGGAGGTGGATCAGTTGTTGTTCTTGTCATTGTTGTTATATTAGTGGTTTGCTTCATTAAACGCAGGTATGTACAGTTGTGCATCTTTAAATACGTTGTTGTTTATATATATGTTTACATAATTTACATTTTATATACATATTATTTACTTAGTTTATTATCCAGATTAACACCGTCGAACCTTTAAGTTTTGAATAATGTAATGCTATGAACGAGTTTTTTTTAATATCGCGAATTAGAATTTTATTACCACAGCACAATTTTATTATCATTTTGCAGATCAAAAGATGCCAACCAAAATCGAATTGAAAATCCAATCGAAGCACCTGTGAACAGTGAATCTGGTAAGTAAGCATTTTAGTGTAAAAGTCACAAGTACTTCTTGGTAGTTGATTTACATTCCATTGTCCTATCATTTAACTTGAAACGAAAAATTTAGAATTCAACTTCAGTAGCATGTAGGGCTACTAGTATTCATGCAGAGGTAAAATTAAGCATTATAGGTATACGAACGTAATTATATGACTTATCAAAATAAATACTACCAAAGAATTCCCCCCACAGCAGAAATTTTCCAAACCCGAAATTGACTGAATACCCGAATGTTTTGATGGTTTTAATTTAGTCTATGTTACTTTTAGTTTCATAAAACAAGAAAACTACCATTCTGTAATGATTCACATATGTTCGTATTATTACTTTGATACTAGACTATCCAGTATACGCCAAACCAAACAGACCATCTACATCAAACAATCAACCAACTCAAGATTATCTCTACGCCGTACCAAATAAACTAAAACAAAGTTCAAGAAAACATACTAAAAGTGAAATAGATGAACCTCAGAGAGTTCCTTATCGTAATATAATGATTGATCTAGAGGTTGAACAAGTGACTACTGCTGAGACCAATGTTGACGATGTACAACTTGAAATTGTTGATGGTGATGGAGTTACTACAGATATTGATATGGGTATTATAAGTTATTATACAACTTTAATGAATAGCTGTATTGAACTGGCAAAAATCAATAAATGTCAACACTAATATAACATTGATATATCTTAACCAGATTATTTAAAATATGTCCATGACTTCTCTGATGATGATTAATAATGGTACTGTTCTAAGTTCATGTAGTACAACTATTGTTCAAAATATACTAACTCGTAATATTTGTTTACTCATTCCACCATATATTTTAGTTACTTTAGCTTCTATTTGGAAGTAGTTTTAAATGTCTGTTCATTCATACTGTGACATTCACATGCACTCCATTCTTTCTATAATATATAGGTGAGAGTATTCCAACATCTGATACTTACTATAACATGGAAGGATTGATTAGAAGTCAAGTAAAAGTTACACAACTTTTCGATTATGTTAAACAGAAGAATGATTATGAAAAAGAATTTTCAGTAAGAATTAGGGACTTTAGTCAGTTATCTTTCCCTGATAAAATCTGCAGCAATCCAATTGGTTAGTAGGTCCTTACAGTTGGAATCTTCGGATTTTATCAATGAATTCCTATGTTAGGATAACACAATATTTCATCAAATATCTTACTTGTTGATTGTTGATAAAGATATTTAAAGAAGTGCTGAAATTTAGATAGTTCTTTACCCAAAAACATATCTTGAATTTCAACCAAATTATATGATTTACAATTTTTTTTATTTAAGATTAATTTTGGCAAATTGACATTGAAAAGTAAGGGTAAAATCCGAGTAATCCAACTAATTGGACCTACCTATTTGAAGAGTATACAAGGGAAATAACTGATTAAGGTTCCTTATTTAATACCAGTATTTTTTTATCCGTTCTCTGTATTATTAAACTGTTAATAAAGAACTCCGATCTGCTGGATAGCATTTTATATGTGTCTTAATAAAGTTTATGTGTCTCCTTTGGTCCATTGTCTTCAAGCTCTATTGTCTGTAGTTTTAGATTCTATAAATTACAAGTTCGATCTTGATTGAGATTGAGTTTTTTCCATTGATATACTCACTGACAAATATTACAAGAGGAACTAAAACTATTACATGAAATATACAAGTTTTGTGCTATTTCTTTAGAAATTATTGAAAGGTCTACAGAGAAGTTGTAATGAGGCTCTGAAGCCACATAACAGACAAAAGAATCGGTATAATGGAATTTATGCATGTAAGTAACTTAAGACTTGTTTTTTTGCGGTATATGTGTATGAGGCAATCATTGGCACATTGCACAACTTTCGTCTTAAGCAATTAGTTATTTTGGTATTAAATACATGTGTTTGTGTTTATAATTTCCCGACTACATAAAGCTTTTTGTTAACATTTGAAATTATTTAAACGTTTACTTAGCGAACATACTTTTTTGAAATTCTTTGTGTTCATTTACAATAAATATTTCAAACAGTACAATAGCACCCAAACGACGATACAAAAGTAAATGAAATTCCTTTTGTTGTGTACTGAAGTTTGAAATCATACCCGAATGTTGAGATGTTTGAATAGATTCTTTTTTGAACGCACAGATTATAATCAGGAAGTTAAGATTTCTTGATGTTTACATTGAATTCTGATTTAAAACTGTATGACGTCCTACACATGAATAGAGAGTGCTATAAATATAAATGTTTGTAGATTTTTCTTTTAACAAAAGTCACGAATTATATTTTGTAACAATTTTATCACATGATCGATATTATCTTTCTGGTTATGTTTTTTAGATTATATAGTAGTTTGTAAAACTACTTTTGGTATTAAGTTACGTGGAAGTTTGCAGCAAGATCATTTAGATTACGTTTATTTTCCCTGTTTCATTGCAGACGATGCAACCAGGGTTGTTTTAAAAAGTGGTACATACATCAATGCTAATTATATTGATGTGAGTAATATATTTAGTACTTGCGTCACTTAGCATATTTCACATTCTAAATAAATACTGACAGGTTCAATTAAACTATCTATATGTTAAAGACTCGGATTTTACAATGAACACTTGTTTAATATATTTATATTGTAAAACAAAGTTTAAGTAAACTAAAACTTTGATAAATAATCTTTATATGCTGGTTATTTATTTTACTTGCTGTTATAAACAGTTGTAATTATTTACAACTTCAAATCTGCCATTGACTCCTTGCATCTGTTACTGTCACAAAGACTCCTATAAATTTGGGAAGTACAAAACTGAACAAGAATGACTTAGAGCAAAATGCTGTAGTTCTGTTTATAAGGTCGAGTCTAGTCGTCTAGTATCGAGATTCAGTGTTAAAATTGTTAACATTATTTATTCTCGCTGATCTGAAAATAGCATATGATATTGACTCAAGTTTCGTGCACTTTCAACGTACTAAGTTTAGATATCCTGAGCAGATTTACAATGAAGTATATCACATACTTATTCAAAAACACTACAGTTGCTTCACGAGCTCACAATATTCTTTTCACATGGAATTGTCAAGTTACCTCCTTTTCATTTTTTAAACATACCTTTTATATACTTATATACTTATATACAAGGGGCACAACTGCATTTACTTAACCACTTCATCTAGATTAATTCTTTTTTGACTCACAAAAAAACTGATACCCTGGTGGCACTTTAACGACACGATTAAATCGATTAAATATAACTCCCTATATTAAATGTTTCATAGCGCAGACCATAAAAACGATTAATTATCAAAAACATCAAAACGGCACAAAAATTTCAACTCGGACAAGTGTAACAAAAATACCGTCTAGATTGAGTTTTAGCCTATCTACGAAGAGTTGATTCCCTTTATTAATATACGCTATTGACTAGACAGTTTATTATAGATATTTAAGTGGAATCAGCTCGCCGCTTTGAGGTAATTAGACCGTTTTAAATATTTAGTTCAGGTACGATAAGATTGATTAAAGTTGTATTTTGCATGGAGCATGTTGTTTCTAGTCAGAAAAGTGACAAGAAAGTGAGATGGACGAAAATCTTACACCGGTGAGAGACTTAAGCCAAACTACATTTGATGACAAGTATGTTCAGACTGAGAAGACTGTGGATGATAACTCAGAAAGATCTCTCTCTGAAGATGATCTGATGTTCGGAAAATTCATGTCACACGAATTCAGTTTCATCAAAGACAAAAAGCAAAGAAGGGTTGCAAAGTTGAAAATACATCAGATCCTTGTAGAAGCTCAGGATGCTGATGACTTGCAATAACTGTATTTTTTTTAAAGTGTTCTAAGAGGGTTCGATTTCTAGCCAAGGTTAAATCTGTAGAGACAGATGTTAAGATGTTATACGTTCACAGGTAGTGGACTTTTTGTTAGGTCATGTATAATGTTGTTAGTTTATTAAAGTGAGTTAACTTTGTATACAGACTTATGTTTTTGATATATTTTTTTTATTGTTAATAGTGTCTTAATATGCGAGGACGCATATAACCGGAGGCGTGGGTAGTGTAACAAAAATACCGTCTAGATTGAGTTTTAGCCTATCTACGAAAAGTTGATTCCCTTTATTAATATACGCTATTGACTAGAAGCCGGACAGTTTATTATAGATATTTGAGTGGAATCAGCTCGCCGCTTTGAGGTAATTAGACCGTTTTAAATATTTAGTTCAGGTACGATAAGATTGATTAAAGTTGTATTTTGCATGGAGCATGTTGTTTCTAGTCAGAAAATTGGTCATAAGACGTTGATCATAGACGCTTATTAAACTGAGAGTAAGGTAAGCGTTTAGTTTTTCCAGCCAATCAAATCGCTCCATTGTCCCGGAGAGCAGTATATAAAGGACGAGTCGTGTTATAATCGCCAGTCTGGGTTCACTCGTCGTTGAGTTAACATCGCCTTAATTAACTGGGACTTTGTCAGTATACCTGGCGCTACAAATCTATCCACTCGCGTTCTTGTTCAAGCATTGCGCTTGCCCAAGAGAGTGATAGATTAGTTAGCCCCTAATACCGGGTCGCAGGTAAGAGAGGTCGTTGTTGCAACTCTGGTTTGTCCGTAAGTTGGAACTAAATTGTTGATGTTGGAGTTGGAACTCCTGTTAGTTGTGACTTCTTAAGAAGTTGGAGCTTGATCCATTAAGTTGTGTCTGTGGATAGTGTATATGTATTATGTATATATGTAATTAACTGTGATTATTTGTTGTTCTATCCTATCATTTTGTATCATTTATTTCTCCAATCATTAGTCTAAGCAAGACGAGGAAAATTGTTATATAATATTGTCTTTATGACTGACCCTACAAGGGGGTGAGTTACAACTTAATTCATTCATTAACCGACCTGATTAGGTACACGCTCGGTACACGTTACAAATTTGGTGGCAGCGGTGGGATACATCACTAGTACATACACTGTGCTGCAGGTAGGTGAGTTCTGTAAATATTTGAGCCTTTGTATTTGAAAAGTTATAACTCACGTAGTCACACCATGGCCTCCCAACGGTCGACAGAATTGTCTGAATAAATATCAGTTACATAGAGCAACTTAAGCATGAAAATAAGATATTAAATTTGAAGCTGGAAATAGAAACTTTGCAAAACCAAGTCAATTCGTCTATGAAATAATTGAATCTTTCAAACCAGGCTGTTGGGTCTGTAAAGCATGAGCATATCACGCCACAAGCATGTAGCACTCCACATGCACCAGCTACAGACTCAGAATGTGATAAGACGGAAACCAAGCCAACTTCCTTAGCTAACTGGGATAGATTTGTGACAAAAAGACAAAAATCGGCTAAATTACCGACCGCAATTTCAAAAACTGACACGTCACAGAATCAAAGTACTGAAAGTCCAAAACAGTCAAAGTCATATATTAAGCCTGCAACTTTTGATGGCACGAGTTCATGGCTCGATTACAATGCTCACTTTGAAGCCTGTAGTGAAATAAATGGTTGGAACGAAACACAAAAAGGGTTGTACTTGGCTGTCTCTTTAAGGGGTCCGGCTCAGGGTGTCTTTGGTAATTTAAACCATAACAAACAAGATTTCGAAAAGTTATCCAAAGCACTTGAAGAACGATTTGCTCCGCCTAATCAAACTGAATTGCACCGAGCTCAGTTACGTGATAGACGTCAGCGTGCTACTGAAACACTGTCCGAAATGGGGCAAGATATTAGACGGCTAACTAACCTTGCCTATCCTTCGGCTCCAAGCGATGTTCGTGAAACCTTAGCCATGGAACAATTTATTGATTCATTAGTTAGTACAGATATGAGACTTAGAATAAAGCAAGCTCGACCATCCAGTCTAAATGAAGCCTTGCGACATGCGGTCGAACTTGAAGCATTTCAAAGAGCCGAACAAACTAATGGTTTACAAGGCTACACAAGAGCTGTATCTTCAGCTGAAACTTCAAGTCCTATGATTGATGCCGAGTTACAGCTTATGAAAGCTTCTATAGTCGAAATGAAACAATGTTTGTCAAACATGGATAAACAATACAATAATCCGAATTCTGTTAATAACGGAAATCATGAAAGGACTAGTTACAACACTCCCCCCGTCCAAAATAAAGATCCCATTTACCAACCACGGAGACCGGGGAATAAATTCTCGATAAAATGTTACGAGTGCGGTAAATATGGTCATAAAAAAATTAACTGTCGAAACAGACAACAAAGGTCAAATCATAATCAATCATCTTCATCCAATGTTAACTCATCGGGTAATTCGGGATCTGGTCTGTTCGTTGATGCAGAAATGATTGTCACCAACTGCTTGATTGATACTGGTGCAACTTTAACAGTTATATCTATTAAGTTTATCTACTCTTTACAACAACCGGTTAAGCTTGAACTATTCGAGTCAGATATCGTATCTGCTTCTGGAACTCCATTAAATGTGAAAGGGAAAACAGTTGTCACCGTATCAATAGGTGGTCAGAAAACTAACGTAGATGTCATAGTGGCAGATATCGACATTGATGTAATATGCGGATTAGACGTCATGACACAGATGAACATTATAGTAGATGTTGCTAAACAAGAATTGGTAATGGGAACAGAAAGGATTCAGTTAAACTGTGAAGGTAAGATTGGCTGCTATAGAGTTGTTGCTGCCGAAAGAGTGGAGGTACCTCCAAGATCTGAAATAATAACTGAGGGTAAAGTCGCAGCTGAAAATTTTGCTAAGGGCCTATACATGACTGAATCGAGTGAGCGAATATTGTCTCGAGAGCAAGGTCTGGTGGCAAAATGTGTTGTACAAAAAGATAAAAAGATACCGCTCCGCGTAATGAATACCTCAGAAATTCCTCAAGTAATATATCCTGGTACAAATTTAGCAACTCTCTGTCCAGTTGATCTTGTTGGGACTAGAAGAAAGGGGAAATCGACATGTGTAGAACAAGTTTTATCTCATATGCAGGAGTTATTTGAGAACACAGTTACATGAATGGATCATATACAGGTTCAAGACGTAGCAAAAATGATGTCAAAATATTCACATATCTTTTCAACAAATGATTGTGATATAGGAAGGACCGGAGTCATACGACATCAAATATTAATTGGAGATTCTCGACCGATTAAACAACCAATTCGACGTATACCTGAACATATGAACAAAGAAGTGAATAATCAAAATGATGATCTGCTTGATAATGGAATTATCAAACCCTCTGTAAGTCCATGGGCAAGTCCTATAGTTATGGTTAAAAAGAAAGATGGTTCATATAGGTTCTGTGTAGACTACAGACAGTTGAATGCTAAAACAATCAAAGATGCATACCCGTTGCCTCGAATCGATGAATCTCTTGACCAACTTTCAGGTGCAAATTTGTTCTCATCTTTAGACCTAAGTTCTGGATATTGGCAGGTTGAAATAGACAAGAATGACCAAGCTAAGACCGCCTTTGCAACACGACAAGGTTTATTTCAATTCGAAGTTATGCCATTCGGTCTTTGCAACGCACCGGCAACGTTTGAGAGATTAATGGAGACATTACTTGCTGGATTACACTGGCAAATTTGTTTAATTTATCTAGACGACATAATCGTCATAGCAAAAACTTTTGAAGAAAAGATACAGAATCTCTGTGTTATATTTGATCGATTAGAGGAAGCTAATCTCAAGCTAAAACCCAGAAAATGTCAATTATTCAAGAAAGAGGTAGAATTTCTCGGTCATATTATTTCTTCTGGAGGTATAAAAACAGACCCAAAGAAAATTAAGTGTGTACAAGATTGGCCTGTCCCAAATAATGTCAAAGAAATTCGTTCATTTTTAGGTTTAGCTAGTTATTACCGTAAGTTTATTTGTAACTTTTCAGAAGTTGCAAAGCCATTGCATCAGTTGACCGAGAAAGGTAAGAAATTTGTCTGGACCGACAAATGCACATACGCTTTCAATAAATTGAAACAACTTTTGACACAAGCTCCAGTTTTAGCTCATCCAGATTTTGACGTACCTTTTATCTTAGATACGGATGCAAGTGATCTCGCAATAGGCGCGGTTCTGTCTCAAAAGGTTGATAATAAAGAGCATGTTATCGCATATGCCAGTCGTACTTTACCGAAAGCCGAACGAAAGTATTGTGTAACGAGAAAAGAGCTATTGGCATTGGTTCATTTTGTTAAACATTTTCGGCATTACTTGTATGGTAAGAAGATTACCATCCGAACTGATCATGGTTCCCTCCGTTGGTTGATGCAGTTTAAAAATCCTGAAGGCCAAATTGCCAGATGGTTAGAAGTTTTGTCAGCATACGATTTCAGTGTAGAACACAGGCCTGGGAGATTGCACGGTAATGCTGATGGTATGAGTCGAATTCCAAATGAGGGGTCAAATCTCAATAGTCAAATACTCCACCTTGAATTAAAATCCCAAGAGGAGTCGTTAAAGAAGTTAATGGAAATGTCTATAAAAGAAGCCCAGGATGATAACCATGATATATCTCTTGTCAAATCTTGGTTAAATAAGAATGAGAGACCGAGTTATAACACTATTGGTAGTGAGAGTAACTATTTGAAGTCTCTTTGGAATCAATGGAACAGATTGGAAATTAGGGATGACTTAGTCGTTCGAAGATGGGACGTTCTTGGCACAAACATTGTGTTGTGGCAAGTGATAGTTCCACTGCAATTGCGGAGAAAAATCCTCAAGTATTCCCATGATATTCCAGCTTCAGGACACCTTGGCGTAACTAAAACTTTGAGTAAAATCAGACAAAAATATTATTGGCCGGGCCTTCAACATGATGTCCGAACGTATATATCGGGCTGTGAATCTTGTCTGAAAAGAAAGGGCCCCATTCCAAGCTATAAAGCGCCAATGCAAGTAGTGAGATCTGGTTATCCATTCGAGTGGATTGCCATAGATATACTCGGCGAATTGCCACGAACTGAAAAAGGCAATAAATACATCCTGGTTGATGCTGACAATTTCACGAAGTGGACGGAATCTTTCCCAATGATAAACATGGAAGCCAAAACCGTCCCAAAATTCTTGTGGAAGAATTGATTTGTCGTTTTGGAGTACCACAGATCATTCATTCTGATCAGGGGCGACAGTTTGAAAGCGAACTATTTACCGAGGTTTGTAATTTATTACACATTCAGAAAACTAGGACCACACCATTATCATCCCCAGTCTGACGGTATGGTGGAACGGTTCAATAAAACCTTAGCTACTATGCTAAGTATGTATGTCAAAGAAAATCAGCAAGACTGGGATGACCAACTTCCATATGTTATGATGGCTTATAGGGCTACAAAACATGAAACAACAGGTATGAGTCCAAACTTACTTATGTTAGGTAGAGAAACATCCACCCCATTGGATATAGCAGTCGGGTTACCAAATGTCGTAAAACAAATACTACATACACGGTGGGTATGGGAGTTACAGGAACGACTGGAATTAGCTCATAATTTGGTAAGAAATCATACAGGTAAATCTATTCAGAAACAGAAAAGGTATCATGATGCTAAGATATGTTATGAGACTTTTAAGCCTGGTGACAAAGTTCTTGTCTATTTCCTGTTAAAAAAGTTGGATGCTCGTCCAAATTTACATCCTTTTGGCGAGGGCCTTATGAAGTTGTAGCTAAGTTATCTGATGTTCTGTATAAGGTTACGTGTGGTCGAACCGGTCAACCACAAATTATACATGTCAATCGTATAAGAAAGTTGAAAGACCAAAATCTGTTTCAGGAAGATGAAAAAATCGAACATGTTGAGCCTGTCGCTACCGATATAATGTATGATGGCGAAACTCAAGACACATGTCTTGAAGATGTAGTTATGAGTGATAATGATGATGTGGATGATGATGAAGAAGTTATAACCAACAGATATGGCAGAACTATTAAGAAACCCTTATATTTACAAGACTTTGTTTGCTCTATTTTCAGTATGGCAAAGACCAAGCATACACCAAGAAAAGTTACCTCAACTATATGTCCGATCTGCAAGGATGCTATAGACGTACATCAGAATTTTGGGGAGCATGTGACATTATGCACTGCTTCAAGGTTTAAGTGTGATGAATGTGGCGCATTGTTCAAGAAGCAAGCATACATGAACCAGCACAAGAAACGGGCTCACGTAGATAAGAAAGGTAAAAGTTTGCAAGAAATGACCTCCACCAGTAAAGAAGGAGACACGAGTGAAAGCGAGATTAATTCGGAATGGGATAGCGATCCAGAGATAGTTGTGGGTGATGAAGAAACGTCGGAAAAGGAAGATACCGATGACAATAATAACATAGTGAACATTGATAAGAACAACCAATCTGTATCTGACACGTTGATAGACAATCCGTCTGAGCAGTCGTTGCAACTTGCTCGTATAATTAGAAAGAGGACAATGCCTGCTCCAGTAATGGCACCAGTAAAGGTAAAGAAATTAACTGCTGATAATAGGGATATTCTTGACACTTGTGCTAGCATCAATGTTTGTGAAAGTAGTGGAGATAGTAATGCTAAGAACAGGAATAGTTGTAAGAGTGTACAAGAAAGTGAGATGGACGAAAATCTTACACCGGTGAGAGACTTAAGCCAAACTACATTTGATGACAAGTATGTTCAGACTGAGAAGACTGTGGATGATAACTCAGAAAGATCTCTCTCTGAAGATGATCTGATGTTCGGAAAATTCATGTCACACGAATTCAGTTTCATCAAAGACAAAAAGCAAAGAAGGGTTGCAAAGTTGAAAATACATCAGATCCTTGTAGAAGCTCAGGATGCTGATGACTTGCAATAACTGTATTTTTTTTAAAGTGTTCTAAGAGGGTTCGATTTCTAGCCAAGGTTAAATCTGTAGAGACAGATGTTAAGATGTTATACGTTCACAGGTAGTGGACTTTTTGTTATGTCATGTATAATGTTGTTAGTTTATTAAAGTGAGTTAACTTTGTATTCAGACTTATGTTTTTGATATATTTTTTTTATTGTTAATAGTGTCTTAATATGCGAGGACGCATATAACCGGAGGCGTGGGTAGTGTAACAAAAATACCGTCTAGATTGAGTTTTAGCCTATCTACGAAAAGTTGATTCCCTTTATTAATATACGCTATTGACTAGAAGCCGGACAGTTTATTATAGATATTTGAGTGGAATCAGCTCGCCGCTTTGAGGTAATTAGACCGTTTTAAATATTTAGTTCAGGTACGATAAGATTGATTAAAGTTGTATTTTGCATGGAGCATGTTGTTTCTAGTCAGAAAATTGGTCATAAGACGTTGATCATAGACGCTTATTAAACTGAGAGTAAGGTAAGCGTTTAGTTCTTCCAGCCAATCAAATCGCTCCATTGTCCCGGAGAGCAGTATATAAAGGACGAGTCGTGTTATAATCGCCAGTCTGGGTTCACTCGTCGTTGAGTTAACATCGCCTTAATTAACTGGGACTTTGTCAGTATACCTGGCGCTACAAATCTATCCACTCGCGTTCTTGTTCAAGCATTGCGCTTGCCCAAGAGAGTGATAGATTAGTTAGCCCCTAATACCGGGTCGCAGGTAAGAGAGGTCGTTGTTGCAACTCTGGTTTGTCCGTAAGTTGGAACTAAATTGTTGATGTTGGAGTTGGAACTCCTGTTCGTTGTGACTTCTTAAAAAGTTGGAGCTTGATCCATTAAGTTTTGTCTGTGGATAGTGTATATGTATATATGTAATTAACTGTGATTATTTGTTGTTCTATCCTATCATTTTGTATCATTTATTTCTCCAATCATTAGTCTAAGCAAGACGAGGAAAATTGTTATATAATATTGTCTTTATGACTGACCCTACAAGGGGGTGAGTTACA
The DNA here is from genome assembly GCA_025267735.1 of Mactra quadrangularis. Taxonomy (NCBI): domain Eukaryota; kingdom Metazoa; phylum Mollusca; class Bivalvia; order Venerida; family Mactridae; genus Mactra; species Mactra quadrangularis. Next base: position 14,814,636 of record CM046302.1, on the reverse strand, counting down.
ACTTAATTCATTCATTAACCTACCTGATTAGATACACGCTCGGTACACGTTACACAAGTTTCTGCACAGTTAAACAGAATGAAAATTGCTAAAATTTCAATGTTACGTCGATTTCAGCATGATTTACTCCGTGTTAGATTGTGTTTTTCGCTTCACTAGTTATAAAAATACAACAAATCGTGCCAATTATCTCCTGTCATGAAACAAAACGAATATATGTACACTTTTTATCTGATTTAACCTTGAACAATTTCTTCTCACAATCATTTTAACGTATACGTCACAAACATAATAATCTAATTAGTTAAACAATTTCTGATTCGACGAACCGTACGGGGTTTTTCCTATTTTCAAACGAGACAACCAAAATACTGCGAAAAAGTCAAAATCTTCCAAATTTGATACAGTGAATTACTCGGAAGTCTTGGCGATTTTCGTTGGCAAAATTAACCAATCAAAAATTTTCTTACATGTTTCTTGAATAAATTAAGGATACCGGTTACAACATCTGATTATCAAATAGAGTTTGTCAACTTTGCTTTTTATGGCTTTGCAGGTGTTTCTGTCAAGGTGGAGAGTTATATTCATTACATTTTTATTCAATAATATTGTTTTTCTGAAATGTTTTCTTAGATTAGGGTAAATAGGTTATTTTGAATTATGAAAATGAAACGATTTTCCTCGAGATTTGTCGATTTCATCTGTGCAGAAACCTGTCTGAAATGAGATTTTTGTTCGTGTTTGATGTTTTTGACAATTTCATCGTATTTATGGTCTGCGCTATGAAACATTTAACGCGATATGACCTTTCTGTGCTGGTGCGCCGTAAAACTCAAACAAACATGACACATTTAATATTCATAGCTCGAAGAGTTATGTTTAATCGATTTAATAGTGCCGTTAAAGTGCCACCAGGGTATCATAATTTTTTGTGAGTCACAAAATAATAAATCTAGATGAAGTGGTTAAGTAAATGCAGTTGTACCCATTGTATATAAGTATATAAAAGGTATGTTTGAAAAATCAAAGGGAGGTAACTTGACAATTCCCTGTGATTCTTTTGCATATTTATTTGCGATATAAATTAATAATTGTTAAGTTTGTATTTTATTGGACTTTCAATTTAATATGTATAACAGGGTAACAATAAAGAACAGGCGTACATCGCATCTCTTGGTAAGTAAGTTATTTGACAGTCTTCGTATAATTTATTACAAAAGTATTGAAACATACAAAACCAAATTTTATAAATATAGAGTCTGCAATTTATAGATATTAATTAGCAATTCAATCGTTTTATTTTGATTTCCATATCATGCAACGTGTGTAACTTTGTATGTCATTTAAATAAGTTTCAGTTGCTTTACAAAATGATACTTCTTTAATTTGTATATCTAGTTGTTATTTAACGGTTATGAATGTTTTATACTAGAAGCAAAACCTACTTGAAAAAAATATAAATTTGCTAAAATGGTGATGCATATACTACATGTCCATAATTATAAGACTTTTTCATAAAATGGTAAATTATTTTATGTACCATTACTAGGACCAACTGCAAGTACAATGAATAACTATGAAACATTTTGGGAGATGATATGGCAACATAATGTTGACTCTATTGTTATGTTGACAAAACTTGAAGAAGGCGTAGTAGGTACTTTATTAATAATATCAAAGTATATTATATAATGTGTCGTCAAACTAATTACAGATGAAAATAATTTTGTCACGGTCGTTTCAAATAAGTAAAATAAGTCATATGTTTACCCCTGATCATTTAATACCATATATATTTAATAAGAAACTTCAAAAACATTTGCTACAAACCACGAAGTAGACATTTATAATCTGTTACTATGTGTGTTTAAATAGTTGTAGCATTTCAAGAAGATTTCTTTAAAAAAACCATAAAAGTAATGATTTTTCAAGTGATATACACAGAATCAAGAAGTTTTATTACTGGAAAAATGTTGATATTATTACTGCTATATTTCCATCTACAACAGAAAATGAAATGTGAACAGTACTGGCCAAACCAAGGAGAAGTAATGACATGTGGACAATATATACTAGAAGGAGTATCAGAGAAGACTTTTGCTGACTTTGATGTTAGAGACATTTCACTTCAAAATGCAGATGTAAGTTAACTGAATGTTTGCTTTCAGCTACTCACATTTCACCTATGAGCGTACTAAGTTTTCATTAATTAGTTGCAATAGGTCGACTTTATTTACTCATGCTTATATATAGGTGTCAAGTGCACTTTTGAACTTTGCCAAATTTCAATTATTCAGAAAAACTGATACTGATATCATTTATATTCTATACTACTGGTCATAATTTAAATCGAAACAATCATGCTTGTGACGAAAGAACAATGCATGTAAAGCTTTTGTAGTATAGTATTTCATTATTCATATTACAATAATACACAATCAATGTCACATCACTTGATTTCAGACATCTGATAAACGTCATGTTATACAGTATCAATATACAGCTTGGCCTGACAGATCTGTTCCTGACTCAGTTGTCTCCCTTGTTGCTTTTAGAGATAAAGTTCAACAACAAAACAGGAAAACAACATCACCTATTGTTGTTCATTGCAGGTAAAAATATTCACATTCAATCAATGTAAAATACAAATAATATTCTTTAACATGAACATAAATAAGTTCTAGAAACTTTTATATATGACTTCACATTCTTTTATCTATCTCATCAGAATGTAAAGACTATACCTTTGAGATGTTATCTTTTTCATTTTCCTTTTGAATATGAATCAGTAAATATAACATAAACAGACGGCATTATCTTCTCGAAGGTCCATATTTTGATAGTGTATGTCTCTCATTTAAAGCAATATGCACTATCGTAACATAATGCTCAAAGTCTTATGTATATGAATCATTTGCAACAATATCTTATTAAGTTTATTTGTCCGATGGCAGGTTTCATTTTACTTGTGGTGATCAACAATTGAACTCTACTTTAGTTAAAAAATATGGAAATGATCTTACTTATTTTGTCATCACTTAAATATGTATTAGATATTTCTTACTTATTTTGACATCACTTAAACATGTATTAGATATATTTCAGTGCTGGTATTGGACGTACAGGTACATATATAGCCTTAGATTATCTTCTACATCAAGCTAGAGATGACACTTATGTTGATATATTTGGTTGTGCTATTGGTCTACGTGGACAAAGAGTTAATTTGATACAAACTGAGGTATGTTTTTATAACTGAGTATTTAGCTACAGTTTATTCTAAAATCTGATCTCAGTAGTCATAATGTTATAGCCTAGTAGACATACCTTTTAATCTTATTTGTATATTCCCGTTATCGCGTTTGAAAAGGTGCAATGATGAACTATTATGAAACATACGTAAATGAATGACATCGAACTTTAGAGCAATGGCAAAATTTCGGAAATTTCACGTGATAAAATTGTTCATTTTGGTGGTTTGTAGATAAATGTTTTACACGACAATTAATTATTGTAGGTTATTGAGACAAGTTGTTTTTATTTACAGCAACAATATGAATATCTACATCATTGTGTTTTGTATGAGATCAAATGTTTAAGTGAACCAATCAAAGAAGTAACACTTAAAACAGGTGTAAATAATGAACAGATAACCACTCAATATGATGTAAGTATATATGTATATGTGTTGTAGTTTTTACTGTGTTAGCATTGCATCATACTGCTGACTTCAAAAGTTTCAACACATTTGAACTACATGTAACTTTATATTTTGAAACTCACGTCATATTTTATGCATTTTTGTTTATACGAGGGATGGTCCAGAAATAACCTGACTGCTAATGCAGCGGCAACAAATTTTATTGCACATACTTAAATATACATCACAAGAAAGGCATTTATTTAGCAATAAAGGGCTATAAAATCATATTGCTATCAGGTATATTACCAGCACAATACACAAAAATACAACACAGGGTAAGCGCTTGCGGCGCAAGCCAAATTTTATACGACGACTTCATCAACGTCATTAATGCAACAAGAAGATATAGTTTATACCTTAACGGTAAACTGTTTTTCATCAGATATATTTAAATTTTATCTCTATAATTTTATATATATATTAGAATACACACGTTTGACATGTGTATTTCTTGTGTAAGAAATCTCTAAATTGGTCCTTAACTCGAATGAAAAAGCTCCGCGCATTGCCACTCTTCCGTCTTTTTCTAGAACGCCAGACACGCCCGACGTTAACGTCGTTTGATCATCCTTTAATTAACAAAACCGAACCCTAAAATTAATTCGGCTCCATTCATCTGAAAAACAATTTGAGCCACTCAAAAACTAGTGTAAGGCTAATAGTGTTGATATGTGGCAATTGTTAAATCGTAATAAACGTTTCTGTCGGAGATTCTCCTTATTGCTGATAAAATCGTACTAATGCGTAAAAATTACTCTTATTAGACGACGGCATTTTTGAACGTTGGACGTTGCAACCATGGATGCTTGTTACTTGATTTCTTCTTAGTCTATTATCCAAATGACGTCAAAATTTGACACAACGTTGCTTCTGTGTAAAGTTACGTTTTGGCGAAATTTGAACATTTTGATTTATTTTGTTAGTCCATGGCAAAGCATAATCTAACCGTCTAATGTCATGTAATTTGAGCTGCGGCGCCTCAGCGTTTCTATAGTTAATAAAGAATAGTTTGCTACGGGCTGGATTTGCGTGTTATATTTCTCCCATTCAACAAAGAGTGTTTGCTCTTTCTTTTGGTGTATAATTTATATATGTGCCGTAAATATTGTTGTCTCTAGGTTACCAGTCCGGTTATTTCTGGATCATCCCTCGTAAGGCCCAGAATTGTAACATCAGTTGTATTCACATTATTATTTCCGTTCTTTTAGTTATTTTACACAATGGTATTTCGTAAATTTCGTCTTAACAAAGTATGTTGTTGAATGCGTTATATAAAGCTGATTTTTATATTGATGGTTTTACCTTTTTATCATCATATAGGCTTTGAAAGCCTTGGAATCAATCAAGAGAGGTTGGTCATTGACGACAGGGAAGAAATATAAGACACAGAAGGGTTCAGAACATTTAGGTAACCAACGTTTCTTTCTGTTGGATCAGGTCTTTTATTGGCTTGCACTTGTGTTGATTTTGCTCTACATTTCTTACCATTTACTTTTTGTACTACTAATGTGACGGCCAAAATAACGTTTGAAATATATTTGTTACTAGTATGCCAATGTTATTTGTAAACGCATGGAAGTATTTAATGAAATAACATATCTTTGTTGAATTGCAATTATGAAAACTATATATAAATTGTTAACTCGGTGCGTCGTTTTATTTGAATGAAAGAGTATTCTTATAGTTACTGTCAAAAATATTGGCACTGTAGTGTGTACTCATGTGGTCCCTATACATGGATGAATCCAAAATTTAAATTACAATAACATGCCATGTTAATTTATACTGATTTTATATAATGTTCTGTCTTCGTTTTAGATGAGCAATATCGTGTACGTCTACAGTCAAATAACAATGGCATCAATGCTGTTTATATAAATGTAAGTTGTTGTTTCACAGTTTTTGAATTAGATCTTAGATTATGTGTTTTTAGATGTAACAAGTTTGCACCAGCTTACTCTTATCATAGAGCTTCATCGACAAAAATATTGAAAGAACGGATTCTAACATATCTATGACTTAAAAACTTCTGAGGCATTTGTTTTGTAATGAAAATAATGTGCCGATTGAACTACTATGAAGAGGCAACTTTCTGAGAGGTATAGTTACGGCAGCTTTTGTGATTTGTATCATCATTATATTTTCTAACGTGTTATTCTTACTTGTTTCAGAGCTATCTCAGACAGAAACAGTTTATAATGTCACAGACACCACAGTCATCAAATATACAAGAATTTATCACCTTGATTTATCAAGAAAAGTGTTCAATTATTGTGTGTCTGGACGATGACAGTGCACCGGTAAGTTATACTATACACGTTTTTGTTCAATATGTAACATAGTTACATTTTAAAACTGTATAAATGTATGCATAGCATATGTATTGTTATATCAATATTGGGTTCTATGATCCTCAGGTTTAATCACAGCTATTTAGGCAAACAATCTTTATTGATTGCCAAAATAAGTTACTGAATTATAACCTGATATAAGCTCTCCAAAAAGGCTTATGCTGATAAGTAAATTCTTGCGCTTTTACACTTAAATGAAATTAATACAATACAGTTTAATTCATGATAAATTGAATATTACAGAACACAGGACAATACATCCCATCTAAAAACAAAAAGATAAAGATAGGACAGTATGAAGTGACATGTACTACAAGCCATAATATGGATAGTTACACTGTTAGAGATGTCAAACTTTCACATTCGGCAAGTTAAAAGCGTTTTCTAAAGTAAATCAAAACAATTAACTAGACCTGTTTGGCGTAAAATCTAGAGTAGTAGAATATAAAACTTGAATTACAAGGTTGTTTTCTATAATCTAATTTCTAGTTATTTGATATAGATGCTTAACCACATTGTATTTACGAACATGGTCGATGATGTTGCCGATCTGTGCAAATGTATTACTTAAGTAATTATTAAAGGGAAGAAAACTACTAGTTTTGGGTCTAAATTAAGAGTTAACAATAATACATTAGACTAGAAAGTTTCGTTTTATTTCATATTTTTACTTTGTTACTGTAACATAATGTATTCTCTCTAATAGGTTCGCTTGTATTTATGCTTGCAGGTTTCTTATCAGCAACTTGATATACGACATTATCAAATACATGGCTGGAAAGCTGGAGATATTGTGCCGTCAGATTCAAACTCATTTTTGAAACTAGTTCAAGAACTAAACGATAAGAAATTCAAACTACAAGAAGAATGTTCTATTTTGATTCATTGTCAGTAAGTAAAATCGTTCACTCAACGAATGAAATAGTGCAATGCCTTTTAATGTTCCTACATTACCTAGAGCATCGTAATAATTTGAGTGCTGGAGCACTGAAATATATTTTGTATATATTAATTGCATATTTAGTAATCTAACTCTTTCTGTTAAGTTCGTGTTATATGACTAAAATTAATTACTCTTTATGATTCTGAGGTATCATAAAGCAATTACATGTACAATTTATAAGAAATATTCTGCTTGAATGCCGACAAAACGTTGACAAATGGTTGGTGGTCTTTTTTTTATTTGCATCCATTAGTAAAATATATCATACATTTCAGTACTGGAGCTGACAGATCAGGTTTATTCTGTGGTATATCTACAATGTTAGAAACTCTGACAATAGATAAACAATTAAGTATCATACATGTTATATATCACATACGTGAGAGATGCCATACTGCATTCAAAACTTTTGTAAGTACACTGCATACATTGATCGTATGACCGTGTGTAATTGACAAAATGGTAAAGCATTAGTTTATCAATGTATCTGTTTTTCCTTTCCTGGATGTAGCGATATATTTAATACATTTTCTGCCCTGGGCAACATTTTGGTGACTAAATTATTTATTAATTGAAGATAACAGTTATATCACATAGATAGATGTAATTTCAGCGACACTCTTTTCTAAAATAGAAGTATGGTACATTTATTGTAGTATCCAGCATGTTATAACATGGTTTGTTTTTCACGTAATGACAAATAATACCATAAATACCATATACAAGATAATAAGATTTTGTTCAATTGAGTCCTAACTTTGCATCCTAGCCGTTATATTAAATGAAATCCAAAGAATTAATGTGGAAGTGGTATGATAGCTATTTTAGTAAATTTAGTTTTATCTGTTTGTAGGAAACATTCAAGTTCTGTTATGATTGTATCAAAGATTTGTTGAACAGAGATGGTGACAACAAAACTTACTACAATGTGAAGACTCTAAATCGTTAGAGTGTTTAAATTTTAAAAAACAATGGTATGCTGAGTGAAAATAGTATATGACTGTAAGATACACTTACGCTTAGAAGAAATACTTAATACATGTATATTAAATAACTGCTATGTGCAGAGACAGTTTTTTGCTCAACGTTTTGCTTCTCTTTTTTTGTTATTTTAAATAAGTTTAACTAATTTATAATGATTAGTTACATTTGTGCCTATTGTACAAGGTTTGAAAACTGACTTTTTAATTTTAGAGAGAAGAAAAAAACATTTGACAATTGTGATAAGATGTCAAAGTTTCAATCTAATAAAAAAAGTGTTCTTTTGACGAAATGTAAAGGGATTACATAATTGAATGCTGAAATAAAATCTTAAGCAGTGTGACATTGAAACTAACAATCTTATTTTTAACTTAGCGTAAAGTACATATTAGTTAAACAATTTTCAGAGGTCGATCAAGCTATACACTAACAAGCATTATGCCATAAGTATAAGACATTGAATATGTACATTAACGTCATGATGAGGTATAAACCAAACAAACGTTTTGGGTGATATATTAGTACTTGATATTGTTCGCTTTATATTTTATTCATTGAAATACTCACTGTTTGATGATGCATCTACATGTAATTTCTTTTTCACATTTCTACTCGGTTGTTTCACTGTGACCACATGTTTTATCAGTTATTGCTTCTGATTTTTTAGTTAGAGACATCTTATGTTGTAAGAACAAAGTTTGTTCAAAACCCTCATGTACAAACTGATTACTATCATGTCTCTCGAGTTAAAGTTGACCCCGTTCCAGGGTCAATTTCATATACGGCAATTCTCAATACGAAGGTCTATTTGGGAATGTGAATATGTGAAAAATCAACTTCAAATAAAACAGTTTTAAATGATTTTTTCATTATTATGCATGTATCAGGGATGTAAATCTAATTTTCTGGATGCATAACTATCTTATTGCCAGTGCTATGGCCATATAAAGAGGGTAAGGTGTAAACATTTTACTATTCGCTTTTAACCTCCGATTTTGTACCCTCATTGCAGACAGTAAAGGCGTACACACAAATATCTTCTTCCGTACAAAATAAAATGGTTTGGTTTTCAACAATTATACATGTCTTTGTCTAAAAATTAAAAAAAATCGACCACAATGACTTCTTAAAAAAGTCATTACATCCCACTGAACTTTAGGCACACTTTTCAATACTAAGATTAAAATCAAGACTGTAATCATTGGTGACAATTCAATTGTTTTTTATTATTTGTGGACGTCACAATGATAGCCTGCTGTTTCTTATATTTCACTTTCATCATTGCCGATACAAAAAAAATGTACATTTTACCTTAGATAAACCGCATACTTAAAAGGCACGTATATGTATAAAGAACAGGTGCAATGGTAACGGAAATTTTAAATTGATTATATAAGGTTAAAACATAGTCAAATCCACCAAGTCTTTAACTGAACCAACAAATGTGTTACTTTATAGTTGCATTTTATTTCTAAGTCAAATAGCTTACACGAATACAACATATTTTTTTCATATCATATGTTCTATATACATAATCAAAAAATACGACTAGTATAACAAACGCATTATTAATTAGAAAACTTGAATGCTTTTGTTCAAACAGATGACGTGGTTCAGTTGAAACATAAAACTAAGACACTGATTAAGAATGACAAGATCATAACTCGGTAAAACAACGCTTTTCCGCAAAAACAACATAGTAACGGAAATTTTGTTCACAGAGATATCTGCCACCTGGCGTTATTTGATCTCTGCAATAATATTTAACAAAATGACGAGAACGTGATTTTAATATGTTCGTATCTTTTCAATTCAGTAAACTGATATACATGTATATATGATATAAAGAGGATATTGAATGGGTCCCGAGGAGCCATGGCCACTTACATGAGAAATAGATTGTAAGGTCATCTGACACAAAATCTATTGATACATTTATCTGTATAAAAGTGTGACCTTGAGTTGGCAATGCTAACAATAAAGCTCTAGACCATACAATTTACGAATTTGTTTTCAATGTTTCGTTATATAATTCCATGTTTAGTCTTGACTCCCTTTTAGCGGGCCACTATTCAAATATGTTGACACCTGAGGCGGTGTCAATATTGAACCCATAGCAGGGGCTAAATTTGAAAAAAAGGTGGCTGACCTTTATTAAATGCATTGTGCAAAGTTAAAGTCAGATGGCTTTAATTTTTGTCAATACAATTTTAAGAGACTTATGACAGACGACGGACAAACATCAATCATAATAGATCACATTGAACAGATCGTGCTCTGGCTCTAGTGAGCTATAATATAAAAATCTGCTAAACACTATTGTCTTATGGTACTTGGTCTACTTGTTTGAGACTAATACGTGTATTTTATTAACCTTTGGTAAAATAGTATTGACTTGAAATCATTTTCAAACTTACAATGCTGTTTTATTACGGACAAAAGACATAAAATATCCGTTACCACATAGTAACGGAAATTTGGTACACTTATATTCTCTGTCTGTCGTATTTTAATAATTTCTTGAAGTAAATCAATATTTGAATTTAAAGCCATATTTGTGCTCGTAATTCATAATACACAACGAGTTAATTTCAGCTCAACATATTACTTATATCGCAATTAATAAAAGAACTGTCAACTTCATAATTAAACTATTTCTTAATTAGAAAAAAATGTGTTTTTTTACCATGAAGCGTTCCTGAAGTCATTAGTGACATAAATATATGATGCACTGACTGGCGCAATGTCCCCACGAAACGTATATGACTGATATTCCAAACATGGTAACGGAAATTTAAATCACGGAAATTTTAAATTCGTATTGAAATTACGTGGTTTGAGCTCTACAAAGTTACAAACGAAGAATTATTCGACCATCTATAAACAGTTATAGTCAATTGATGTATTTATCGTCATTATACCGTTTCAGTATAGCTGGTATTTTCAGCAGCACCGGTAACGGAAATTTTGCTTATTTACTTTTTATTGACCCCTTTTACATGTGTCTTTCATGTACTTTCATATATCATTCATACCAAAGGTTTTTGTTAATTCATTTAATAATCAATGAAACTAAGATAACTTTTAGGCGTTTTTTATAACTATGTGTTGGTATTTTGCTTTCCAATCCAGCTGTGGCAGATACGGTATCGGAAATTTTATGAAAAGTATAAAGTCTGGCGACATGCACTCTGCATTAGATATTTAAAAAATGTCTGACATACTGTTTTACAAAGCCTTTTAAGTACAAATTTCAATTGTTTACTAATGCATTTGCATACAAATTTAACTCTTTACTAGCTAGGAGTTATGTAACATTTTGTCAAATGGACCTTCGTATTGAGAATGACCGATAGCTAAATATGAACGTGTTCGAAGATTTTGTGGCGGGTGCCTTTAGATTCCAGTTCTAAGGTGAGCGGTCCAGTGCTCAGAACACTCTTGTGTGTTTATCCACTACCAAAAAAGTAAAACACGCTAAGTGTGTACGATAGCTTTATCACTAACTTTGTGAAAAAAAAAGAATAATAAAGTAAAATCTTTAGCAGTGTTATATTGAAACTAACAATCTAACTTTTATCAAGCGTAATAATCATGTTGGTAAAACAACTCTAAGAGATCGATCAAGCTATACACTTACAATCATCATGCCACTAAGATTAAAATTTAAATTTGTACAATAACGTCAATATGAAATATAAACTTAACACATATTTGGTAGGATAATTTAGTAATTGTTAAAATGTTCGCTTTTTATGTTATTTCTTGTAATACTCACTGTTTGATAATAAATGTATTCGCTTTTTCACATTTCCAATCGTTAACGCGTTTAGTCAGTTATTGCTACGTTTTTTTTCCATTAAAATCATCTTTTGTTGTAAGGAGTATGTTTGTTCAAAATTCTAAAGTATTCATTCAACACTGATTATCAATCATTAATAGTCAACAGTAATGACTTTTGGGTTAAAATTGGCCTCGTTCCAGGATCAGTTTTATAAAGCTAAATATGAACGTGTTCGAACATTTTGAGACGGGTGTCATGGTTTTTTAATCCATTTAAAAGGTGAGCAGTCCACTGCTACGTTGTGTCCGACATTAGCGTGCGTTGCGTTATCTTAACAATTACCTAAACAGAATCGTGGTGCGTTAAAATTGTGTTCTACTATATTTTATAGCGTCGCTTATTATAGCCTAATTTCATGTTACGTTTCTATTTTTGCTATTTTTGTTTACTTCATTTTTAAATTTTATGTTCACATCTAAATTTTGACATTTTTTTAAAAACTTGTGCTTGTCATATGATATGAGTTATTCGTTTCTGTTATACTATAATACTATGCTTGAAATATATAAACTTATTCTCGAAAAATGTTGTTGTTATCATTTCACGAACATTGGCAATGTCATGGCGATTAATTGTAGAATTTAATTTAACAGAATTGTGACCCATTTGGGTTCACAACTTGATTGGCATATGGAATGAATTGACAGATATAGCTATGATAGAAATGTGTTGTTCTGTCACTTGGTGTTTATAACAAGTATGTCAAGCATTGTTCGTGTTTTAATGTCTGAAGTTGATTTTATTATTACACTTAACGCCATATCAACACATGTTGGTTATTTCATGGCATCCAGCGCATCTAACCAAGCTTTCCTGGACCCTTGTCTAAAACCAGTACTCACATACCCTTCCACAAGCACGGAAACTTCTCCATATACCTTAATAATGGAGGAAAATTGACATAATTGTCAATTATTTTATTGTAGAGTATAACCTTCCCGGTGGGATTCGAACCCGTACCCCCTTCGGGATTTTAGATTCGAAGACCCGGGTTAATCATGAGGTTGAAGTAAAGTTATGCTTCATCTTTTAAAAAATATACCTCTTGATAGCACAAGACATAGATACTGACTTGTAGCCAATTTGTTCACACAATAAGCTACGATTTTGTTTTTATGGAAGGCAAATTTAAAACAAATACTGAATTGATCAGTAATATCATAATGTAATCTACACTATGATTATTATCTGTATGACCCATAGATTGTGACATTATACAACATGTGAACAAGTTCTACGTAAAAATGTAAAAAAATCTATGCACAGTTCGATTTTCAGACATAAATCAGGGGTGGATCATGCATTTTTTCTAGGGGGAGGGGGTCCGAACTTTTCTGGGGGGGGGGTCCGAACTTTCGATTCACAACTACAGTATACACATTTTGCAGAAAAAATGCAACATATTAACAATAAAAACTACATAACCATTAAACCTATGTTAAGCACCGAGAAAAAATGCTTCATGATACTTAAAAATGACTTACAGTCATGAAATACACGAATGGACTGGTACATTTTCCAAAATCTAGGGGGTTCCTGACCCCCGGACTCCCCCGCTGGATCCGCCTATGTAAATATAAGGTTCTTTACAACAATTAGGAACCCAAACATCAAAAGTATCTATGTTGCAAGGAAACAACAGAATTGTGAAAGTGAAAATAAACAATGTCATATCTCAATGAATAAAATATCAATCAGACACGGAACCGGTTGTTTTTCTTTTATCATCAACTTTATTTTACACGATTACCTCCCTTTTAGTAATAAATCGTGTATTTATTTACATGGCAATTCGAGATTGATGACTATAATTTTAACTCTGACACTTACCAAGGACACACTGAGTGACACATTGAAGAATACAACTCATTTAATTTATTGTAATAAATCGTGGAAATAATTGATTGGTAATATTTTGTTATGACCTTATTAACTAGACAAAATGGTGAACACTGCTGTCCCTGGTCTACATCAACATCTAGTCCTAATGGCTGTCAACATGACCACGTTTCGGCCTACGTGGCAGGATAAGAAAATAGTTGAATGAAAAAAATAGGAAAGACAGATGTAGATAGTTTAAACATAGAGAATAGTTAAAGTTTTGGATGGCTGTTATCCATGTCTATGGCCAAGACTATGCTAGCTTTATGGAGGCCTCTGGGAATTCACCTAACTGACACAGCCCCAACCTTCATTAGTACATGTAATCTACATCTACATTAATACATTGAGCTGTCACAATCCAGTACTGACTGGCAGTCAATCCAGTACTGATATGTGCTTGAGTATAGCCCCTGTCTGAAAGATTAGGGCCTCTGCAACAGACGCTGGTAGGTCATTCCTGACTATGGTGGTGCAAGGAAACTTAAATGCTGTACTTGAATGAATCTGTATAAGCCTTAGACCCAAATATAAGACCCTACATAACATTTTTATCATTTGGACATTTTTCTTTTATATGTACCTGATCACAGATTATAACTCAATCACCAAAAATATACTTAAGTAGCTATGGCTGTAAGTATTAATTGATGATTAACCTATTCTAATTGATTTCACAATCAATTAAGTCCAGTTTTTAGTAATATCATGACTGACTTGTAGCCTGGTACAACCAATTTTCGATCAGCTAACGGTTAATTGCCGTTAAAGGCATACGTAAAGGACGAACAGCGTCTATAAACGCTGAAATACTGTTCAACAACAATTTAGCGGTAAAAATATTCAAAAAATACAACCTAACCTCATATCATGTTTTAAATATCTGTTTTCTATGTAACTGACCTTATTTTACTGAACCGGAAGTTGCGCAACCTATTTTCGATCAGATGCTGATAAAGTATACTGCGCGAGTGCGCGTCATAGATAGCGTAACAAGATGTCATAAACCATTATTTTAGATATTAAACACAATATTTAACTTTCACTGACGAATAAACTTTTCAAAACCTATTTACAGTGTATGTTAATGATAGTTTTGAAAGTTTACATGTGGAGGAAACACAGTTGGGGCACTAGAATGTGTCTTCTCTTCTAATGACTCTTACTGTTCTCAAAAATCGTAAAAGTAACAAAAGTCACGAATTATATTTTGTAACAATTTTATCACATGATCGATATTATCTTTCTGGTTATGTTTTTTAGATTATATAGTAGTTTGTAAAACTACTTTTGGTATTAAGTTACGTGGAAGTTTGCAGCAAGATCATTTAGATTACGTTTATTTTCCCTGTTTCATTGCAGACGATGCAACCAGGGTTGTTTTAAAAAGTGGTACATACATCAATGCTAATTATATTGATGTGAGTAATATATTTAGTACTTGCGTCACTTAGCATATTTCACATTCTAAATAAATACTGACAGGTTCAATTAAACTATCTATATGTTAAAGACTCGGATTTTACAATGAACACTTGTTTAATTATATTCATATTGTAAAACAAAGTTTAAGTAAACTAAAACTTTGATAAATAATCTTTATATGCTGGTTATTTATTTTACTTGCTGCTATAAACAGTTGTAATTATTTACAACTTCAAATCTGCCATTGACTCCTTGCATCTGTTAATGAGTAAAGGTCGCCATTGATGGGTACACACCGTTTTAAATCTAACACAGGTTTAAACAAGATTTGCATCGTTATAAAGTCTCGAAGGACACTATATTGCACATCGGAGAGTGGGTAAATATATCGTCAACCTAAGGACAACAACAGAACTTCGTCAGTGCAACGTATGTTTAGATTTTCTGATGTGAAATTTTGCTGACATTTACTGACACATGTATAATGGTGGCCATACTAATCCGTCCATCGGTCAATTTACTAAGTTAAAATCAGTGAAGTGAGACGTTGCCAACCACCCACGCCCGATTTTACTGTGAACAAGGGAGACTACTACGATAAAACTTTGAAACAGTCGTACAAGATTTGTCGCTCGTAATAATTCATAATGGGAGTGTGCATTGCGGTCTGGAGATGTCGTATCGGACAATTTGTGATGCCTGGAGCTAAATATAAGTTCATCGTTCCCAAAATAAGAATAAATGCATCTAAGCTTATCCGACTAACTCTTGTACTCAGTATATTATTAATTATGAGTGGAATTGAGCCCAATCCAGGCCCTACAGGCAGAGGTTCAAGTAGATCAAACACCAACCGCCAAAATAAAAGATTATCCAGTCAGTCTAGTCAGTCACTACTTGATATCGATGAAAGTGGAGATATACATGTTGCACGATCTCAACCCAACAATGACCCTCCAACATTAAACGAACTCCTGATAGAAATGAGAAAGGATATGAATGCTAAATTATCAGACATACAATCTAACCTGAGCAACCTGAACAATAAAGTTGACCATATATCAAACTCATGTGAAGAGTTAAAAGCCGAAAATGAACACCTAAAACAACAAAACAAAGTACTTGTTGACAAAGTTAGTAATCTTGAATCTAAACTTGACAGTGTTGAAGGTCAGTCGCGTAGAAACAACTTAATTTTTCACGGCATCAAGGGTCCAGCTAATGAAAAGTGGGAGGACAGTGAAGCAAAGGTCAGAACTATTTTATCTGAAACATTATTGTTACCAGCAGACGACAGAGATATTTCAATAGAAAGAGCTCACCGTCTAAGAACAAGGGGCAATCGTCCGAATGGTCCAATAATTGTTAAATTCACTAATTATAAGCAACGTGAAAATGTGAGAAAGGCTGCTCGAGAACATCTGGATAAATCAAACCAAATCCGTGTTGCCGAAGATTTCACACATAGAGTGAGAGAAACTAGAAAAATTCTAGGTACACACCTAGTTGAAGCTCGTAAGGCAGGGCGTAGTGCGTCAATTAAATTTGATAAACTTATAATTGACGGTGAAGTGTTTAAAATGGACCCCAACTCAAAGAAACCTGTGAAAGTTGGCCATAATACAACACAGACTGATGTTAGTGATGATGAGTCATTTACATAGGATAACGGTCAAGGCCAGTTACCACATAATATACAAACAGTATTAAATATTGTAACGTGGAACATTGAAGGTTTGAAAAAATACAGATGTAACTTTAATTTTATCAACTATTTGAAGCAATATGACATTATTTGTTTAGTGGAAACCTGGGCGAACACTAAATCTGCATTTGACGACTTTTTACCAGGTTTTAAATGTTTTGACCATGTTCGACACAGAACTGGTGGTATACGGAATAGTGGCGGTGTAGCTGTTTTTGTTAGACAATCTTTAGTTAGTTTACTACATATAACTCATATATATAAGCAATTTGATAACTGTGTTCTTTTATATTGTAAAACATCTATTTTTGATGCATGTAGAGATATTATACTTTGTTGTGCATATGTATCACCAGAAGGTTCGCCTATATATCTCCAAAGCGATGAAAAAAATGGAATTAAACTTCTTGAAAATCTTTTGCAAAGAGTAAAATCTGATTATCCTAACTGTGCGTTTTTTGTAGCTGGAGATCTGAATGCTCGATGTAAAGATTTTCTTGATTATATACCGTCTGACTCACTTGAATTAATTTTTGGAGATTCAGAATATAACGGAGATCATTTCGATATTCCAAGGAACTCTAAGGATAACACTAGATACAATTCATTTGGTGTATCATTAGTTGATATGTGTTGTTTATTAGATATACATATTGTAAACGGGCGAGTTGATGGTGACATTTCTGGTGAATACACATGTACAGCAAACAACGGAGCCAGTGTAGTTGATTATAATATTGTTTCGTCTGATATTTTTCACCATATATCTTATTTTAATATTCATGACAGAGATGAATCTGTTCATTTTCCATTAGTTTGTAGCCTACAGTTAAAGCGTTTTACTCGTACAAATACATGCACAAATAATAAAACTTGCTCTGATGATTTATTCTATAAATGGTCTGATGAAAAGTCGGATGAGTTTATTTATACATTTCACTCTCAATTGGAACATTTTCGTACTACTGTTACTCAGATTATTAGTGACAATGTAAACCAGGTAGTAAATTTATTCATTCAAATGTTTCAAACATCTGCTAAATGTATGCAGATTAAAACGAAAAATGTTGTAGGCTACAAACAATGGAATGCTGAATGGTGGGACGATGAATGTGAAAATTCAAGATCCCACAAATGCTCTATGTTACGTACATTTAGACTCACAGATAATAGAAATGATCTCGCTATCTATATTGATGCCAGAAATAATTTTAAATCTTTATGTCGAGTTAAACGGCTAGCATATGAAACGAGACTCCGTAACGAACTTGTTACTGCGAGACACAATCCATCTCAGTTCTGGCGATGTGTTAAAACTAGTAAAGTCTCACAAAAAGTGGTTTCAACTATTTCACCAAATGATTGGTTATCATATTTTAAAACCCTGTTTTCAAACCAAAACCAGTCAGACAATATATCGATGGTAGAAGATGTAAACCACACACTCATTGACGCGGCGCACTGTTTAAACGATCCGTTCTCGGTAAACGAAATAAGGCATGCGATCAATAAGTTGAAAATGTCTAAATCTCCCGGTCCAGACGGTATTGGGGCTGAATTTTTTAAAGCTACGATCGATCACATTGATGTTATTTTAACAAACATATTTAATGCAATTTTTGACTCAGGAGAATTTCCTGACACGTGGTCTCAGAGTATAATATACCCTATTCATAAATCTGGGTCGCTAGATGATCCGAATCATTTCCGAGCAATTTCTCTAATAAACATCATAAGCAAAATTTTTACGTCAGTTTTGAATAATAGGCTCTCTAAATGGGCACATGAAAATAATATTATAGATGAATCACAGGCTGGATTCCGAACCGGCTATTCCACCGTTGACAATATTTTTACATTACAAAGTATTGCTCAGAAATATCTAAGTAAACCAAAGGGTAGGTTTTACTGCCTTTTTGTAGATTTTTCAAAGGCATTCGATCGTATTAGACATGATAAATTATGGGATAGTCTTGCACAAAAAGGAGTTCATGGAAAATTTCTTAAAATATTTCAAGTTATGTATGAAAAACTATCGGCATGTATTCGAACCCCTAATGGACTCACCGAGTATTTTAAATGTTCAATTGGCACAAGACAAGGATGTGTTAGCAGCCCGTTATTATTTTCATTGTTCATAGATGACTTATCTTCTTTATTACGTAGAGAATGTGGTTCTGGAATCTTTATTAATAATGACATACCAGATATCCTCAATATTATGTTCGCTGACGATATTGCAAATTGTGCCGAAACAGCAATCAAACTTCAAAAACAAATCGATACCGTTGATTTATTCTGTCAACAAACCGGTATGAAAGTTAACGTAAATAAAACAAAAATTATCGTTTTCAGAAATGGGGGACCTCTGCGTAGTTATGAAAAATGGTTTTATAGGAATTCATTAATTGAGGTAGTATCATTTTATAGGTACATGGGTATACTCTTTACTCCTAAACTATCATGGACCCGCGCGAAGATCACGCTCGCATCACAAGCTAGAAAAGCTATTATGTCAATACATTCATTCCAACGAAAATTTGGATATTTTGAACATGAAGATATTTTTAAGCTCTTTGATACAATGGTTAAGCCTATTCTTTGCTACGGTAGCCAAATTTGGGGGTTCGAATACTGTCATCAAATTGAATCTATTCATGCCAATTTTTGTAAAAAATATCTTGGTTTATCTAGACATATAAATGATAGCATGGCTCTTGGAGAATGCGGTAGAATTGCTTTGTGTTCAACTTACTACGTGCGTTGTATTCAATATTGGTGTCGTCTGTTAGAAATGGAATCTCATAGATACCCGCGTAATTGTTATTTGATGCTTAAACAACAAGACGACATTGGTCGTCATAACTGGGCAAGTAAAGTAAAGGCATTACTTTTTCGTTATGGTTTCGGTCATGTGTGGTTAACACAAGAGTTAGGTAACTCAAAGGCATTTTTGTTTTTATTCAAACAAAGAGTTGTGGACTGTATTAGGCAGGATTGGAGCAATGATATACATGCATCTAATAGATGTACTTTATATCAAAACTTCAAATCTCTGCTTGATGTAGAACGCTATCTCACTTGTAATATGCCATTTTATCTTAGGAAAGCATTATGCCGTTTTCGCTGTTCTAACCATAAATTATGTATAGAAACCGGACGTCACAATAATATAGACAGGCAACTGCGATTTTGTAATTTTTGTTTAATGCACGAGGGTATCGAGGTAATTGAAGATGAAATTCATGCATTCTTCTTTTGTAAATTATACTCAGACATTCGTTTACAATATATTCATAATTTATATCTTAGTAAGTGTCACAATGAATATTATAGAATCATGTCAACCCAAAATATTGAAATAATTAAAAGATGTTCCACATTCATATACCACCTCCTTAAAATTAGAAATGCATTCCAGCAATGGTGAAGTATTACATAAGTACATTATCTTTATTACCTCTATAACTAGTGAATTGTATAATTTGTTATTATCATGGTGAACCTTTATAATACTACTACTTTGAAACGTATGTATGTAATGGGCCGGAGGTCTAAATCAATTAATAAAAGTTGTTGTTGTTGTTGTTGTTGTTGTTGTTACTGTCACAAAGACTCCTATAAATTTGGGAAGTACAAAACTGAACAAGAATGACTTAGAGCAAGATGCTGTAGTTCTGTTTATAAGGTCGAGTCTAGTCGTCTAGTATCGAGATTCAGTGTTAAAATTGTTAACATTATTTATTCTCGCTGATCTGAAAATAGCATATGATATTGACTCAAGTTTCGTGCACTTTCAACGTACTAAGTTTAGATATCCTGAGCAGATTTACAATGAAGTATATCACATAGTTATTCAAAAACACTACAGTTGCTTCACGAGCTCACAATATTCTTTTCACATGGAATTGTCAAGTTACCTCCTTTTCATTTTTTAAACATACCTTTTATATACTTATATACTTATATACAAGGGGCACAACTGCATTTACTTAACCACTTCATCTAGATTAATTCTTTTTTGACTCACAAAAAAACTGATACCCTGGTGGCACTTTAACGACACGATTAAATCGATTAAATATAACTCCCTATATTAAATGTTTCATAGCGCAGACCATAAAAACGATTAATTATCAAAAACATCAAAAACGGCACAAAAATTTCAACTCGGACAAGTGTAACAAAAATACCGTCTAGAATGAGTTTTAGCCTATCTACGAAGAGTTGATTCCCTTTATTAATATACGCTATTGACTAGAAGCCGGACGGTTTATTATAGATATTTAAGTGGAATCAGCTCGCCGCTTTGAGGTAATTAGACCGTTTTAAATATTTAGTTCAGGTACGATAAGATTGATTAAAGTTGTATTTTGCATGGAGCATGTTGTTTCTAGTCAGAAAAGTGACAAGAAAGTGAGATGGACGAAAATCTTACACCGGTGAGAGACTTAAGCCAAACTACATTTGATGACAAGTATGTTCAGACTGAGAAGACTGTGGATGATAACTCAGAAAGATCTCTCTCTGAAGATGATCTGATGTTCGGAAAATTCATGTCACACGAATTCAGTTTCATCAAAGACAAAAAGCAAAGAAGGGTTGCAAAGTTGAAAATACATCAGATCCTTGTAGAAGCTCAGGATGCTGATGACTTGCAATAACTGTATTTTTTTTAAAGTGTTCTAAGAGGGTTCGATTTCTAGCCAAGGTTAAATCTGTAGAGACAGATGTTAAGATGTTATACGTTCACAGGTAGTGGACTTTTTGTTATGTCATGTATAATGTTGTTAGTTTATTAAAGTGAGTTAACTTTGTATACAGACTTATGTTTTTGATATATTTTTTTTATTGTTAATAGTGTCTTAATATGCGAGGACGCATATAACCGGAGGCGTGGGTAGTGTAACAAAAATACCGTCTAGATTGAGTTTTAGCCTATCTACGAAAAGTTGATTCCCTTTATTAATATACGCTATTGACTAGAAGCCGGACAGTTTATTATAGATATTTGAGTGGAATCAGCTCGCCGCTTTGAGGTAATTAGACCGTTTTAAATATTTAGTTCAGGTACGATAAGATTGATTAAAGTTGTATTTTGCATGGAGCATGTTGTTTCTAGTCAGAAAATTGGTCATAAGACGTTGATCATAGACGCTTATTAAACTGAGAGTAAGGTAAGCGTTTAGTTTTTCCAGCCAATCAAATCGCTCCATTGTCCCGGAGAGCAGTATATAAAGGACGAGTCGTGTTATAATCGCCAGTCTGGGTTCACTCGTCGTTGAGTTAACATCGCCTTAATTAACTGGGACTTTGTCAGTATACCTGGCGCTACAAATCTATCCACTCGCGTTCTTGTTCAAGCATTGCGCTTGCCCAAGAGAGTGATAGATTAGTTAGCCCCTAATACCGGGTCGCAGGTAAGAGAGGTCGTTGTTGCAACTCTGGTTTGTCCGTAAGTTGGAACTAAATTGTTGATGTTGGAGTTGGAACTCCTGTTAGTTGTGACTTCTTAAGAAGTTGGAGCTTGATCCATTAAGTTGTGTCTGTGGATAGTGTATATGTATTATGTATATATGTAATTAACTGTGATTATTTGTTGTTCTATCCTATCATTTATTTCTCCAATCATTAGTCTAAGCAAGACGAGGAAAATTGTTATATAATATTGTCTTTATGACTGACCCTACAAGGGGGTGAGTTACAACTTAATTCATTCATTAACCGACCTGATTAGGTACACGCTCGGTACACGTTACAAATTTGGTGGCAGCGGTGGGATACATCACTAGTACATACACTGTGCTGCAGGTAGGTGAGTTCTGTAAATATTTGAGCCTTTGTATTTGAAAAGTTATAACTCACATAGTCACACCATGGCCTCCCAACGGTCGACAGAATTGTCTGAATGAATATCAGTTACATAGAGCAACTTAAGCATGAAAATAAGATATTAAATTTGAAGCTGGAAATAGAGCAAAACCAAGTCAATTCGTCTATGAAAGAATTGAATCTTTCAAACCAGGCTGTTGGGTCTGTAAAGCATGAGCATATCACGCCACAAGCATGTAGCACTCCACATGCACCAGCTACAGACTCAGAATGTGATAAGACGGAAACCAAGCCAACTTCCTTAGCTAACTGGGATAGATTTGTGACAAAAAGACAAAAATCGGCTAAATTACCGACCGCAATTTCAAAAACTGACACGTCACAGAATCAAAGTACTGAAAGTCCAAAACAGTCAAAGTCATATATTAAGCCTGCAACTTTTGATGGCACGAGTTCATGGCTCGATTACAAGGCTCACTTTGAAGCCTGTAGTGAAATAAATGGTTGGAACGAAACACAAAAAGGGTTGTACTTGGCTGTCTCTTTAAGGGGTCCGGCTCAGGGTGTCTTTGGTAATTTAAACCATAACAAACAAGATTTCGAAAAGTTATCCAAAGCACTTGAAGAACGATTTGCTCCGCCTAATCAAACTGAATTGCACCGAGCTCAGTTACGTGATAGACGTCAGCGTGCTACTGAAACACTGTCCGAAATGGGGCAAGATATTAGACGGCTAACTAACCTTGCCTATCCTTCGGCTCCAAGCGATGTTCGTGAAACCTTAGCCATGGAACAATTTATTGATTCATTAGTTAGTACAGATATGAGACTTAGAATAAAGCAAGCTCGACCATCCAGTCTAAATGAAGCCTTGCGACATGCGGTCGAACTTGAAGCATTTCAAAGAGCCGAACAAACTAATGGTTTACAAGGCTACACAAGAGCTGTATCTTCAGCTGAAACTTCAAGTCCTATGATTGATGCCGAGTTACAGCTTATGAAAGCTTCTATAGTCGAAATGAAACAATGTTTGTCAAACATGGATAAACAATACAATAATCCGAATTCTGTTAATAACGGAAATCATGAAAGGACTAGTTACAACACTCCCCCCGTCCAAAATAAAGATCCCATTTACCAACCACGGAGACCGGGGAATAAATTCTCGATAAAATGTTACGAGTGCGGTAAATATGGTCATAAAAAAATTAACTGTCGAAACAGACAACAAAGGTCAAATCATAATCAATCATCTTCATCCAATGTTAACTCATCGGGTAATTCGGGATCTGGTCTGTTCGTTGATGCAGAAATGATTGTCACCAACTGCTTGATTGATACTGGTGCAACTTTAACAGTTATATCTATTAAGTTTATCTACTCTTTACAACAACCGGTTAAGCTTGAACTATTCGAGTCAGATATCGTATCTGCTTCTGGAACTCCATTAAATGTGAAAGGGAAAACAGTTGTCACCGTATCAATAGGTGGTCAGAAAACTAACGTAGATGTCATAGTGGCAGATATCAACATTGATGTAATATGCGGATTAGACGTCATGACACAGATGAACATTATAGTAGATGTTGCTAAACAAGAATTGGTAATGGGAACAGAAAGGATTCAGTTAAACTGTGAAGGTAAGATTGGCTGCTATAGAGTTGTTGCTGCCGAAAGAGTGGAGGTACCTCCAAGATCTGAAATAATAACTGAGGGTAAAGTCGCAGCTGAAAATTTTGCTAAGGGCCTATACATGACTGAATCGAGTGAGCGAATATTGTCTCGAGAGCAAGGTCTGGTGGCAAAATGTGTTGTACAAATAGATAAAAAGATACCGCTCCGCGTAATGAATACCTCAGAAATTCCTCAAGTAATATATCCTGGTACAAATTTAGCAACTCTCTGTCCAGTTGATCTTGTTGGGACTAGAAGAAAGGGGAAATCGACATGTGTAGAACAAGTTTTATCTCATATGCAGGAGTTATTTGAGAACACAGTTACATGAATGGATCATATACAGGTTCAAGACGTAGCAAAAATGATGTCAAAATATTCACATATCTTTTCAACAAATGATTGTGATATAGGAAGGACCGGAGTCATACGACATCAAATATTAATTGGAGATTCTCGACCGATTAAACAACCAATTCGACGTATACCTGAACATATGAACAAAGAAGTGAATAATCAAAATGATGATCTGCTTGATAATGGAATTATCAAACCCTCTGTAAGTCCATGGGCAAGTCCTATAGTTATGGTTAAAAAGAAAGATGGTTCATATAGGTTCTGTGTAGACTACAGACAGTTGAATGCTAAAACAATCAAAGATGCATACCCGTTGCCTCGAATCGATGAATCTCTTGACCAACTTTCAGGTGCAAATTTGTTCTCATCTTTAGACCTAAGTTCTGGATATTGGCAGGTTGAAATAGACAAGAATGACCAAGCTAAGACCGCCTTTGCAACACGACAAGGTTTATTTCAATTCGAAGTTATGCCATTCGGTCTTTGCAACGCACCGGCAACGTTTGAGAGATTAATGGAGACATTACTTGCTGGATTACACTGGCAAATTTGTTTAATTTATCTAGACGACATAATCGTCATAGCAAAAACTTTTGAAGAAAAGATACAGAATCTCTGTGTTATATTTGATCGATTAGAGGAAGCTAATCTCAAGCTAAAACCCAGAAAATGTCAATTATTCAAGAAAGAGGTAGAATTTCTCGGTCATATTATTTCTTCTGGAGGTATAAAAACAGATCCAAAGAAAATTAAGTGTGTACAAGATTGGCCTGTCCCAAATAATGTCAAAGAAATTCGTTCATTTTTAGGTTTAGCTAGTTATTACCGTAAGTTTATTTGTAACTTTTCAGAAGTTGCAAAGCCATTGCATCAGTTGACCGAGAAAGGTAAGAAATTTGTCTGGACCGACAAATGCACATACGCTTTCAATAAATTGAAACAACTTTTGACACAAGCTCCAGTTTTAGCTCATCCAGATTTTGACGTACCTTTTATCTTAGATACGGATGCAAGTGATCTCGCAATAGGCGCGGTTCTGTCTCAAAAGGTTGATAATAAAGAGCATGTTATCGCATATGCCAGTCGTACTTTAACGAAAGCCGAACGAAAGTATTGTGTAACGAGAAAAGAGCTATTGGCATTGGTTCATTTTGTTAAACATTTTCGGCATTACTTGTATGGTAAGAAGATTACCATCCGAACTGATCATGGTTCCCTCCGTTGGTTGATGCAGTTTAAAAATCCTGAAGGCCAAATTGCCAGATGGTTAGAAGTTTTGTCAGCATACGATTTCAGTGTAGAACACAGGCCTGGGAGATTGCACGGTAATGCTGATGGTATGAGTCGAATTCCAAATGAGGGGTCAAATCTCAATAGTCAAATACTCCACCTTGAATTAAAATCCCAAGAGGAGTCGTTAAAGAAGTTAATGGAAATGTCTATAAAAGAAGCCCAGGATGATAACCATGATATATCTCTTGTCAAATCTTGGTTAAATAAGAGTTATAACACTATTGGTAGTGAGAGTAACTATTTGAAGTCTCTTTGGAATCAATGGAACAGATTGGAAATTAGGGATGACTTAGTCGTTCGAAGATGGGACGTTCTTGGCACAAACATTGTGTTGTGGCAAGTGATAGTTCCACTGCAATTGCGGAGAAAAATCCTCAAGTATTCCCATGATATTCCAGCTTCAGGACACCTTGGCGTAACTAAAACTTTGAGTAAAATCAGACAAAAATATTATTGGCCGGGCCTTCAACATGATGTCCGAACGTATATATCGGGCTGTGAATCTTGTCTGAAAAGAAAGGGCCCCATTCCAAGCTATAAAGCGCCAATGCAAGTAGTGAGATCTGGTTATCCATTCGAGCGGATTGCCATAGATATACTCGGCGAATTGCCACGAACTGAAAAAGGCAATAAATACATCCTGGTTGATGCTGACAATTTCACGAAGTGGACGGAATCTTTCCCAATGATAAACATGGAAGCCAAAACCGTCCCAAAAATTCTTGTGGAAGAATTGATTTGTCGTTTTGGAGTACCACAGATCATTTATTCTGATCAGGGGCGACAGTTTGAAAGCGAACTATTTACCGAGGTTTGTAATTTATTACACATTCAGAAAACTAGGACCACACCATTATCATCCCCAGTCTGACGGTATGGTGGAACGGTTCAATAAAACCTTAGCTACTATGCTAAGTATGTATGTCAAAGAAAATCAGCAAGACTGGGATGACCAACTTCCATATGTTATGATGGCTTATAGGGCTACAAAACATGAAACAACAGGTATGAGTCCAAACTTACTTATGTTAGGTAGAGAAACATCCACCCCATTGGATATAGCAGTCGGGTTACCAAATGTCGTAAAACAAATACTACATACACGGTGGGTATGGGAGTTACAGGAACGACTGGAATTAGCTCATAATTTGGTAAGAAATCATACAGGTAAATCTATTCAGAAACAGAAAAGGTATCATGATGCTAAGATATGTTATGAGACTTTTAAGCCTGGTGACAAAGTTCTTGTCTATTTTCCTGTTAAAAAAGTTGGATGCTCGTCCAAATTTACATCCTTTTGGCGAGGGCCTTATGAAGTTGTAGCTAAGTTATCTGATGTTCTGTATAAGGTTACGTGTGGTCGAACCGGTCAACCACAAATTATACATGTCAATCGTATAAGAAAGTTGAAAGACCAAAATCTGTTTCAGGAAGATGAAAAAATCGAACATGTTGAGCCTGTCGCTACCGATATAATGTATGATGGCGAAACTCAAGACACATGTCTTGAAGATGTAGTTATGAGTGATAATGATGATGTGGATGATGATGAAGAAGTTATAACCAACAGATATGGCAGAACTATTAAGAAACCCTTATATTTACAAGACTTTGTTTGCTCTATTTTCAGTATGGCAAAGACCAAGCATACACCAAGAAAAGTTACCTCAACTATATGTCCGATCTGCAAGGATGCTATAGACGTACATCAGAATTTTGGGGAGCATGTGACATTATGCACTGCTTCAAGGTTTAAGTGTGATGAATGTGGCGCATTGTTCAAGAAGCAAGCATACATAAACCAGCACAAGAAACGGGCTCACGTAGATAAGAAAGGTAAAAGTTTGCAAGAAATGACCTCCACCAGTAAAGAAGGAGACACGAGTGAAAGCGAGATTAATTCGGAATGGGATAGCGATCCAGAGATAGTTGTGGGTGATGAAGAAACGTCGGAAAAGGAAGATACCGATGACAATAATAACATAGTGAACATTGATAAGAACAACCAATCTGTATCTGACACGTTGATAGACAATCCGTCTGAGCAGTCGTTGCAACTTGCTCGTATAATTAGAAAGAGGACAATGCCTGCTCCAGTAATGGCACCAGTAAAGGTAAAGAAATTAACTGCTGATAATAGGGATATTCTTGACACTTGTGCTAGCATCAATGTTTGTGAAAGTAGTGGAGATAGTAATGCTAAGAACAGGAATAGTTGTAAGAGTGTACAAGAAAGTGAGATGGACGAAAATCTTACACCGGTGAGAGACTTAAGCCAAACCAAATTTGATGACAAGTATGTTCAGACTGAGAAGACTGTGGATGATAACTCAGAAAGATCTCTCTCTGAAGATGATCTGATGTTCGGAAAATTCATGTCACACGAATTCAGTTTCATCAAAGACAAAAAGCAAAGAAGGGTTGCAAAGTTGAAAATACATCAGATCCTTGTAGAAGCTCAGGATGCTGATGACTTGCAATAACTGTATTTTTTTAAAGTGTTCTAAGAGGGTTCGATTTCTAGCCAAGGTTAAATCTGTAGAGACAGATGTTAAGATGTTATACGTTCACAGGTAGTGGACTTTTTGTTATGTCATGTATAATGTTGTTAGTTTATTAAAGTGAGTTAACTTTGTATTCAGACTTATGTTTTTGATATATTTTTTTTATTGTTGATAGTGTCTTAATATGCGAGGACGCATATAACCGGAGGCGTGGGTAGTGTAACAAAAATACCGTCTAGATTGAGTTTTAGCCTATCTACGAAAAGTTGATTCCCTTTATTAATATACGCTATTGACTAGAAGCCGGACAGTTTATTATAGATATTTGAGTGGAATCAGCTCGCCGCTTTGAGGTAATTAGACCGTTTTAAATATTTAGTTCAGGTACGATAAGATTGATTAAAGTTGTATTTTGCATGGAGCATGTTGTTTCTAGTCAGAAAATTGGTCATAAGACGTTGATCATAGACGCTTATTAAACTGAGAGTAAGGTAAGCGTTTAGTTCTTCCAGCCAATCAAATCGCTCCATTGTCCCGGAGAGCAGTATATAAAGGACGAGTCGTGTTATAATCGCCAGTCTGGGTTCACTCGTCGTTGAGTTAACATCGCCTTAATTAACTGGGACTTTGTCAGTATACCTGGCGCTACAAATCTATCCACTCGCGTTCTTGTTCAAGCATTGCGCTTGCCCAAGAGAGTGATAGATTAGTTAGCCCCTAATACCGGGTCGCAGGTAAGAGAGGTCGTTGTTGCAACTCTGGTTTGTCCGTAAGTTGGAACTAAATTGTTGATGTTGGAGTTGGAACTCCTGTTCGTTGTGACTTCTTAAAAAGTTGGAGCTTGATCCATTAAGTTGTGTCTGTGGATAGTGTATATGTATATATGTAATTAACTGTGATTATTTGTTGTTCTATCCTATCATTTTGTATCATTTATTTCTCCAATCATTAGTCTAAGCAAGACGAGGAAAATTGTTATATAATATTGTCTTTATGACTGACCCTACAAGGGGGTGAGTTACAACTTAATTCATTCATTAACCTACCTGATTAGATACACGCTCGGTACACGTTACACAAGTTTCTGCACAGTTAAACAGAATGAAAATTGCTAAAATTTCAATGTTACGTCGATTTCAGCATGATTTACTCCGTGTTAGATTGTGTTTTTCGCTTCACTAGTTATAAAAATACAACAAATCGTGCCAATTATCTCCTGTCATGAAACAAAACGAATATATGTACACTTTTTATCTGATTTAACCCTGAAAAATTTCTTCTCACAATCATTTTAACGTATACGTCACAAACATAATAATCTAATTAGTTAAACAATTTCTGATTCGACGAACCGTACGGGGTTTTTCCTATTTTCAAACGAGACAACCAAAATACTGCGAAAAAGTCAAAATCTTCCAAATTTGATACAGTGAATTACTCGGAAGTCTTGGCGATTTTCGTTGGCAAAATTAACCAATCAAAAATTTTCTTACATGTTTCTTGAATAAATTAAGGATACCGGTTACAACATCTGATTATCAAATAGAGTTTGTCAACTTTGCTTTTTATGGCTTTGCAGGTGTTTCTGTCAAGGTGGAGAGTTATATTCATTACATTTTTATTCAATAATATTGTTTTTCTGAAATGTTTTCTTAGATTAGGGTAAATAGGTTATTTTGAATTATGAAAATGAAACGATTTTCCTCGAGATTTGTCGATTTCATCTGTGCAGAAACCTGTCTGAAATGAGATTTTTGTTCGTGTTTGATGTTTTTGACAATTTCATCGTATTTATGGTCTGCGCTATGAAACATTTAACGCGATATGACCTTTCTGTGCTGGTGCGCCGTAAAACTCAAACAAACATGACACATTTAATATTCATAGCTCGAAGAGTTATGTTTAATCGATTTAATAGTGCCGTTAAAGTGCCACCAGGGTATCATAATTTTTTGTGAGTCACAAAATAATAAATCTAGATGAAGTGGTTAAGTAAATGCAGTTGTACCCATTGTATATAAGTATATAAAAGGTATGTTTGAAAAATCAAAGGGAGGTAACTTGACAATTCCCTGTGATTCTTTTGCATATTTATTTGCGATATAAATTAATAATTGTTAAGTTTGTATTTTATTGGACTTTCAATTTAATATGTATAACAGGGTCACAATAAAGAACAGGCGTACATCGCATCTCTTGGTAAGTAAGTTATTTGACAGTCTTCGTATAATTTATTACAAAAGTATTGAAACATACAAAACCAAATTTTATAAATATAGAGTCTGCAATTTATAGATATTAATTAGCAATTCAATCGTTTTATTTTGATTTCCATATCATGCAACGTGTGTAACTTTGTATGTCATTTAAATAAGTTTCAGTTGCTTTACAAAATGATACTTCTTTAATTTGTATATCTAGTTGTTATTTAACGGTTATGAATGTTTTATACTAGAAGCAAAACCTACTTGAAAAAAATATAAATTTGCTAAAATGGTGATGCATATACTACATGTCCATAATTATAAGACTTTTTCATAAAATGGTAAATTATTTTATGTACCATTACTAGGACCAACTGCAAGTACAATGAATAACTATGAAACATTTTGGGAGATGATATGGCAACATAATGTTGACTCTATTGTTATGTTGACAAAACTTGAAGAAGGCGTAGTAGGTACTTTATTAATAATATCAAAGTATATTATATAATGTGTCGTCAAACTAATTACAGATGAAAATAATTTTGTCACGGTCGTTTTAAAATAAGTAAAATAAGTCATATGTTTACCCCTGATCATTTAATACCATATATATTTAATAAGAAACTTCAAAAACATTTGCTACAAACCACGAAGTAGACATTTATAATCTGTTACTATGTGTGTTTAAATAGTTGTAGCATTTCAAGAAGATTTCTTTAAAAAAACCATAAAAGTAATGATTTTTCAAGTGATATACACAGAATCAAGAAGTTTTATTACTGGAAAAATGTTGATATTATTACTGCTATATTTCCATCTACAACAGAAAATGAAATGTGAACAGTACTGGCCAAACCAAGGAGAAGTAATGACATGTGGACAATATATACTAGAAGGAGTATCAGAGAAGACTTTTGCTGACTTTGATGTTAGAGACATTTCACTTCAAAATGCAGATGTAAGTTAACTGAATGTTTGCTTTCAGCTACTCACATTTCACCTATGAGCGTACTAAGTTTTCATTAATTAGTTGCAATAGGTCGACTTTATTTACTCATGCTTATATATAGGTGTCAAGTGCACTTTTGAACTTTGCCAAATTTCAATTATTCAGAAAAACTGATACTGATATCATTTATATTCTATACTACTGGTCATAATTTAAATCGAAACAATCATGCTTGTGACGAAAGAACAATGCATGTAAAGCTTTTGTAGTATAGTATTTCATTATTCATATTACAATAATACACAATCAATGTCACATCACTTGATTTCAGACATCTGATAAACGTCATGTTATACAGTATCAATATACAGCTTGGCCTGACAGATCTGTTCCTGACTCAGTTGTCTCCCTTGTTGCTTTTAGAGATAAAGTTCAACAACAAAACAGGAAAACAACATCACCTATTGTTGTTCATTGCAGGTAAAAATATTCACATTCAATCAATGTAAAATACAAATAATATTCTTTAACATGAACATAAATAAGTTCTAGAAACTTTTATATATGACTTCACATTCTTTTATCTATCTCATCAGAATGTAAAGACTATACCTTTGAGATGTTATCTTTTTCATTTTCCTTTTGAATATGAATCAGTAAATATAACATAAACAGACGGCATTATCTTCTCGAAGGTCCATATTTTGATAGTGTATGTCTCTCATTTAAAGCAATATGCACTATCGTAACATAATGCTCAAAGTCTTATGTATATGAATCATTTGCAACAATATCTTATTAAGTTTATTTGTCCGATGGCAGGTTTCATTTTACTTGTGGTGATCAACAATTGAACTCTACTTTAGTTAAAAAATATGGAAATGATCTTACTTATTTTGTCATCACTTAAATATGTATTAGATATTTCTTACTTATTTTGACATCACTTAAACATGTATTAGATATATTTCAGTGCTGGTATTGGACGTACAGGTACATATATAGCCTTAGATTATCTTCTACATCAAGCTAGAGATGACACTTATGTTGATATATTTGGTTGTGCTATTGGTCTACGTGGACAAAGAGTTAATTTGATACAAACTGAGGTATGTTTTTATAACTGAGTATTTAGCTACAGTTTATTCTAAAATCTGATCTCAGTAGTCATAATGTTATAGCCTAGTAGACATACCTTTTAATCTTATTTGTATATTCCCGTTATCGCGTTTGAAAAGGTGCAATGATGAACTATTATGAAACATACGTAAATGAATGACATCGAACTTTAGAGCAATGGCAAAATTTCGGAAATTTCACGTGATAAAATTGTTCATTTTGGTGGTTTGTAGATAAATGTTTTACACGACAATTAATTATTGTAGGTTATTGAGACAAGTTGTTTTTATTTACAGCAACAATATGAATATCTACATCATTGTGTTTTGTATGAGATCAAATGTTTAAGTGAACCAATCAAAGAAGTAACACTTAAAACAGGTGTAAATAATGAACAGATAACCACTCAATATGATGTAAGTATATATGTATATGTGTTGTAGTTTTTACTGTGTTAGCATTGCATCATACTGCTGACTTCAAAAGTTTCAACACATTTGAACTACATGTAACTTTATATTTTGAAACTCACGTCATATTTTATGCATTTTTGTTTATACGAGGGATGGTCCAGAAATAACCTGACTGCTAATGCAGCGGCAACAAATTTTATTGCACATACTTAAATATACATCACAAGAAAGGCATTTATTTAGCAATAAAGGGCTATAAAATCATATTGCTATCAGGTATATTACCAGCACAATACACAAAAATACAACACAGGGTAAGCGCTTGCGGCGCAAGCCAAATTTTATACGACGACTTCATCAACGTCATTAATGCAACAAGAAGATATAGTTTATACCTTAACGGTAAACTGTTTTTCATCAGATATATTTAAATTTTATCTCTATAATTTTATATATATATTAGAATACACACGTTTGACATGTGTATTTCTTGTGTAAGAAATCTCTAAATTGGTCCTTAACTCGAATGAAAAAGCTCCGCGCATTGCCACTCTTCCGTCTTTTTCTAGAACGCCAGACACGCCCGACGTTAACGTCGTTTGATCATCCTTTAATTAACAAAACCGAACCCTAAAATTAATTCGGCTCCATTCATCTGAAAAACAATTTGAGCCACTCAAAAACTAGTGTAAGGCTAATAGTGTTGATATGTGGCAATTGTTAAATCGTAATAAACGTTTCTGTCGGAGATTCTCCTTATTGCTGATAAAATCGTACTAATGCGTAAAAATTACTCTTATTAGACGACGGCATTTTTGAACGTTGGACGTTGCAACCATGGATGCTTGTTACTTGATTTCTTCTTAGTCTATTATCCAAATGACGTCAAAATTTGACACAACGTTGCTTCTGTGTAAAGTTACGTTTTGGCGAAATTTGAACATTTTGATTTATTTTGTTAGTCCATGGCAAAGCATAATCTAACCGTCTAATGTCATGTAATTTGAGCTGCGGCGCCTCAGCGTTTCTATAGTTAATAAAGAATAGTTTGCTACGGGCTGGATTTGCGTGTTATATTTCTCCCATTCAACAAAGAGTGTTTGCTCTTTCTTTTGGTGTATAATTTATATATGTGCCGTAAATATTGTTGTCTCTAGGTTACCAGTCCGGTTATTTCTGGATCATCCCTCGTAAGGCCCAGAATTGTAACATCAGTTGTATTCACATTATTATTTCCGTTCTTTTAGATATTTTACACAATGGTATTTCGTAAATTTCGTCTTAACAAAGTATGTTGTTGAATGCGTTATATAAAGCTGATTTTTATATTGATGGTTTTACCTTTTTATCATCATATAGGCTTTGAAAGCCTTGGAATCAATCAAGAGAGGTTGGTCATTGACGACAGGGAAGAAATATAAGACACAGAAGGGTTCAGAACATTTAGGTAACCAACGTTTCTTTCTGTTGGATCAGGTCTTTTATTGGCTTGCACTTGTGTTGATTTTGCTCTACATTTCTTACCATTTACTTTTTGTACTACTAATGTGACGGCCAAAATAACGTTTGAAATATATTTGTTACTAGTATGCCAATGTTATTTGTAAACGCATGGAAGTATTTAATGAAATAACATATCTTTGTTGAATTGCAATTATGAAAACTATATATAAATTGTTAACTCGGTGCGTCGTTTTATTTGAATGAAAGAGTATTCTTATAGTTACTGTCAAAAATATTGGCACTGTAGTGTGTACTCATGTGGTCCCTATACATGGATGAATCCAAAATTTAAATTACAATAACATGCCATGTTAATTTATACTGATTTTATATAATGTTCTGTCTTCGTTTTAGATGAGCAATATCGTGTACGTCTACAGTCAAATAACAATGGCATCAATGCTGTTTATATAAATGTAAGTTGTTGTTTCACAGTTTTTGAATTAGATCTTAGATTATGTGTTTTTAGATGTAACAAGTTTGCACCAGCTTACTCTTATCATAGAGCTTCATCGACAAAAATATTGAAAGAACGGATTCTAACATATCTATGACTTAAAAACTTCTGAGGCATTTGTTTTGTAATGAAAATAATGTGCCGATTGAACTACTATGAAGAGGCAACTTTCTGAGAGGTATAGTTACGGCAGCTTTTGTGATTTGTATCATCATTATATTTTCTAACGTGTTATTCTTACTTGTTTCAGAGCTATCTCAGACAGAAACAGTTTATAATGTCACAGACACCACAGTCATCAAATATACAAGAATTTATCACCTTGATTTATCAAGAAAAGTGTTCAATTATTGTGTGTCTGGACGATGACAGTGCACCGGTAAGTTATACTATACACGTTTTTGTTCAATATGTAACATAGTTACATTTTAAAACTGTATAAATGTATGCATAGCATATGTATTGTTATATCAATATTGGGTTCTATGATCCTCAGGTTTAATCACAGCTATTTAGGCAAACAATCTTTATTGATTGCCAAAATAAGTTACTGAATTATAACCTGATATAAGCTCTCCAAAAAGGCTTATGCTGATAAGTAAATTCTTGCGCTTTTACACTTAAATGAAATTAATACAATACAGTTTAATTCATGATAAATTGAATATTACAGAACACAGGACAATACATCCCATCTAAAAACAAAAAGATAAAGATAGGACAGTATGAAGTGACATGTACTACAAGCCATAATATGGATAGTTACACTGTTAGAGATGTCAAACTTTCACATTCGGCAAGTTAAAAGCGTTTTCTAAAGTAAATCAAAACAATTAACTAGACCTGTTTGGCGTAAAATCTAGAGTAGTAGAATATAAAACTTGAATTACAAGGTTGTTTTCTATAATCTAATTTCTAGTTATTTGATATAGATGCTTAACCACATTGTATTTACGAACATGGTCGATGATGTTGCCGATTTGTGCAAATGTATTACTTAAGTAATTATTAAAGGGAAGAAAACTACTAGTTTTGGGTCTAAATTAAGAGTTAACAATAATACATTAGACTAGAAAGTTTCGTTTTATTTCATATTTTTACTTTGTTACTGTAACATAATGTATTCTCTCTAATAGGTTCGCTTGTATTTATGCTTGCAGGTTTCTTATCAGCAACTTGATATACGACATTATCAAATACATGGCTGGAAAGCAGGAGATATTGTGCCGTCAGATTCAAACTCATTTTTGAAACTAGTTCAAGAACTAAACGATAAGAAATTCAAACTACAGGAAGAATGTTCTATTTTGATTCATTGTCAGTAAGTAAAATCGTTCACTCAACGAATGAAATAGTGCAATGCCTTTTAATGTTCCTACATTACCTAGAGCATCGTAATAATTTGAGTGCTGTAGCACTGAAATATATTTTGTATATATTAATTGCATATTTAGTAATCTAACTCTTTCTGTTAAGTTCGTGTTATATGACTAAAATTAATTACTCTTTATGATTCTGAGGTATCATAAAGCAATTACATGTACAATTTATAAGAAATATTCTGCTTGAATGCCGACAAAACGTTGACAAATGGTTGGTGGTCTTTTTTTTATTTGCATCCATTAGTAAAATATATCATACATTTCAGTACTGGAGCTGACAGATCAGGTTTATTCTGTGGTATATCTACAATGTTAGAAACTCTGACAATAGATAAACAATTAAGTATCATACATGTTATATATCACATACGTGAGAGATGCCATACTGCATTCAAAACTTTTGTAAGTACACTGCATACATTGATCGTATGACCGTGTGTAATTGACAAAATGGTAAAGCATTAGTTTATCAATGTATCTGTTTTTCCTTTCCTGGATGTAGCGATATATTTAATACATTTTCTGCCCTGGGCAACATTTTGGTGACTAAATTATTTATTAATTGAAGATAACAGTTATATCACATAGATAGATGTAATTTCAGCGACACTCTTTTCTAAAATAGAAGTATGGTACATTTATTGTAGTATCCAGCATGTTATAACATGGTTTGTTTTTCACGTAATGACAAATAATACCATAAATACCATATACAAGATAATAAGATTTTGTTCAATTGAGTCCTAACTTTGCATCCTAGCCGTTATATTAAATGAAATCCAAAGAATTAATGTGGAAGTGGTATGATAGCTATTTTAGTAAATTTAGTTTTATCTGTTTGTAGGAAACATTCAAGTTCTGTTATGATTGTATCAAAGATTTGTTGAACAGAGATGGTGACAACAAAACTTACTACAATGTGAAGACTCTAAATCGTTAGAGTGTTTAAATTTTAAAAAACAATGGTATGCTGAGTGAAAATAGTATATGACTGTAAGATATACTTACGCTTAGAAGAAATACTTAATACATGTATATTAAATAACTGCTATGTGCAGAGACAGTTTTTTGCTCAACGTTTTGCTTCTCTTTTTTTGTTATTTTAAATAAGTTTAACTAATTTATAATGATTAGTTACATTTGTGCCTATTGTACAAGGTTTGAAAACTGACTTTTTAATTTTAGAGAGAAGAAAAAAACATTTGACAATTGTGATAAGATGTCAAAGTTTCAATCTAATAAAAAAAGTGTTCTTTTGACGAAATGTAAAGGGATTACATAATTGAATGCTGAAATAAAATCTTAAGCAGTGTGACATTGAAACTAACAATCTTATTTTTAACTTAGCGTAAAGTACATATTAGTTAAACAATTTTCAGAGGTCGATCAAGCTATACACTAACAAGCATTATGCCATAAGTATAAGACATTGAATATGTACATTAACGTCATGATGAGGTATAAACCAAACAAACGTTTTGGGTGATATATTAGTACTTGATATTGTTCGCTTTATATTTTATTCATTGAAATACTCACTGTTTGATGATGCATCTACATGTAATTTCTTTTTCACATTTCTACTCGGTTGTTTCACTGTGACCACATGTTTTATCAGTTATTGCTTCTGATTTTTTAGTTAGAGACATCTTATGTTGTAAGAACAAAGTTTGTTCAAAACCCTCATGTACAAACTGATTACTATCATGTCTCTCGAGTTAAAGTTGACCCCGTTCCAGGGTCAATTTCATATACGGCAATTCTCAATACGAAGGTCTATTTGGGAATGTGAATATGTGAAAAATCAACTTCAAATAAAACAGTTTTAAATGATTTTTTCATTATTATGCATGTATCAGGGATGTAAATCTAATTTTCTGGATGCATAACTATCTTATTGCCAGTGCTATGGCCATATAAAGAGGGTAAGGTGTAAACATTTTACTATTCGCTTTTAACCTCCGATTTTGTACCCTCATTGCAGACAGTAAAGGCGTACACACAAATATCTTCTTCCGTACAAAATAAAATGGTTTGGTTTTCAACAATTATACATGTCTTTGTCTAAAAATTAAAAAAAATCGACCACAATGACTTCTTAAAAAAGTCATTACATCCCACTGAACTTTAGGCACACTTTTCAATACTAAGATTAAAATCAAGACTGTAATCATTGGTGACAATTCAATTGTTTTTTATTATTTGTGGACGTCACAATGATAGCCTGCTGTTTCTTATATTTCACTTTCATCATTGCCGATACAAAAAAAATGTACATTTTACCTTAGATAAACCGCATACTTAAAAGGCACGTATATGTATAAAGAACAGGTGCAATGGTAACGGAAATTTTAAATTGATTATATAAGGTTAAAACATAGTCAAATCCACCAAGTCTTTAACTGAACCAACAAATGTGTTACTTTATAGTTGCATTTTATTTCTAAGTCAAATAGCTTACACGAATACAACATATTTTTTTCATATCATATGTTCTATATACATAATCAAAAATACGACTAGTATAACAAACGCATTATTAATTAGAAAACTTGAATGCTTTTGTTCAAACAGATGACGTGGTTCAGTTGAAACATAAAACTAAGACACTGATTAAGAATGACAAGATCATAACTCGGTAAAACAACGCTTTTCCGCAAAAACAACATAGTAACGGAAATTTTGTTCACAGAGATATCTGCCACCTGGCGTTATTTGATCTCTGCAATAATATTTAACAAAATGACGAGAACGTGATTTTAATATGTTCGTATCTTTTCAATTCAGTAAACTGATATACATGTATATATGATATAAAGAGGATATTGAATGGGTCCCGAGGAGCCATGGCCACTTACATGAGAAATAGATTGTAAGGTCATCTGACACAAAATCTATTGATACATTTATCTGTATAAAAGTGTGACCTTGAGTTGGCAATGCTAACAATAAAGCTCTCGACCATACAATTTACGAATTTGTTTTCAATGTTTCGTTATATAATTCCATGTTTAGTCTTGACTCCCTTTTAGCGGGCCACTATTCAAATATGTTGACACCTGAGGCGGTGTCAATATTGAACCCATAGCAGGGGCTAAATTTGAAAAAAAGGTGGCTGACCTTTATTAAATGCATTGTGCAAAGTTAAAGTCAGATGGCTTTAATTTTTGTCAATACAATTTTAAGAGACTTATGACAGACGACGGACAAACATCAATCATAATAGATCACATTGAACAGATCGTGCTCTGGCTCTAGTGAGCTATAATATAAAAATCTGCTAAACACTATTGTCTTATGGTACTTGGTCTACTTGTTTGAGACTAATACGTGTATTTTATTAACCTTTGGTAAAATAGTATTGACTTGAAATCATTTTCAAACTTACAATGCTGTTTTATTACGGACAAAAGACATAAAATATCCGTTACCACATAGTAACGGAAATTTGGTACACTTATATTCTCTGTCTGTCGTATTTTAATAATTTCTTGAAGTAAATCAATATTTGAATTTAAAGCCATATTTGTGCTCGTAATTCATAATACACAACGAGTTAATTTCAGCTCAACATATTACTTATATCGCAATTAATAAAAGAACTGTCAACTTCATAATTAAACTATTTCTTAATTAGAAAAAAATGTGTTTTTTTACCATGAAGCGTTCCTGAAGTCATTAGTGACATAAATATATGATGCACTGACTGGCGCAATGTCCCCACGAAACGTATATGACTGATATTCCAAACATGGTAACGGAAATTTAAATCACGGAAATTTTAAATTCGTATTGAAATTACGTGGTTTGAGCTCTACAAAGT
Source organism: Mactra quadrangularis (assembly GCA_025267735.1). Classification (NCBI taxonomy): domain Eukaryota; kingdom Metazoa; phylum Mollusca; class Bivalvia; order Venerida; family Mactridae; genus Mactra; species Mactra quadrangularis. The sequence continues at coordinate 14,774,290 of CM046302.1, read as the reverse complement.
TACAAACGAAGAATTATTCGACCATCTATAAACAGTTATAGTCAATTGATGTATTTATCGTCATTATACCGTTTCAGTATAGCTGGTATTTTCAGCAGCACCGGTAACGGAAATTTTGCTTATTTACTTTTTATTGACCCCTTTTACATGTGTCTTTCATGTACTTTCATATATCATTCATACCAAAGGTTTTTGTTAATTCATTTAATAATCAATGAAACTAAGATAACTTTTAGGCGTTTTTTATAACTATGTGTTGGTATTTTGCTTTCCAATCCAGCTGTGGCAGATACGGTATCGGAAATTTTATGAAAAGTATAAAGTCTGGCGACATGCACTCTGCATTAGATATTTAAAAAATGTCTGACATACTGTTTTACAAAGCCTTTTAAGTACAAATTTCAATTGTTTACTAATGCATTTGCATACAAATTTAACTCTTTACTAGCTAGGAGTTATGTAACATTTTGTCAAATGGACCTTCGTATTGAGAATGACCGATAGCTAAATATGAACGTGTTCGAAGATTTTGTGGCGGGTGCCTTTAGATTCCAGTTCTAAGGTGAGCGGTCCAGTGCTCAGAACACTCTTGTGTGTTTATCCACTACCAAAAAAGTAAAACACGCTAAGTGTGTACGATAGCTTTATCACTAACTTTGTGAAAAAAAAGAATAATAAAGTAAAATCTTTAGCAGTGTTATATTGAAACTAACAATCTAACTTTTATCAAGCGTAATAATCATGTTGGTAAAACAACTCTAAGAGATCGATCAAGCTATACACTTACAATCATCATGCCACTAAGATTAAAATTTAAATTTGTACAATAACGTCAAAATGAAATATAAACTTAACACATATTTGGTAGGATAATTTAGTAATTGTTAAAATGTTCGCTTTTTATGTTATTTCTTGTAATACTCACTGTTTGATAATAAATGTATTCGCTTTTTCACATTTCCAATCGTTAACGCGTTTAGTCAGTTATTGCTACGTTTTTTTTTCCATTAAAATCATCTTTTGTTGTAAGGAGTATGTTTGTTCAAAATTCTAAAGTATTCATTCAACACTGATTATCAATCATTAATAGTCAACAGTAATGACTTTTGGGTTAAAATTGGCCTCGTTCCAGGATCAGTTTTATAAAGCTAAATATGAACGTGTTCGAACATTTTGAGACGGGTGTCATGGTTTTTTAATCCATTTAAAAGGTGAGCAGTCCATTGCTACGTTGTGTCCGACATTAGCGTGCGTTGCGTTATCTTAACAATTACCTAAACAGAATCGTGGTGCGTTAAAATTGTGTTCTACTATATTTTATAGCGTCGCTTATTATAGCCTAATTTCATGTTACGTTTCTATTTTTGCTATTTTTGTTTACTTCATTTTTAAATTTTATGTTCACATCTAAATTTTGACATTTTTTTAAAAACTTGTGCTTGTCATATGATATGAGTTATTCGTTTCTGTTATACTATAATACTATGCTTGAAATATATAAACTTATTCTCGAAAAATGTTGTTGTTATCATTTCACGAACATTGGCAATGTCATGGCGATTAATTGTAGAATTTAATTTAACAGAATTGTGACCCATTTGGGTTCACAACTTGATTGGCATATGGAATGAATTGACAGATATAGCTATGATAGAAATGTGTTGTTCTGTCACTTGGTGTTTATAACAAGTATGTCAAGCATTGTTCGTGTTTTAATGTCTGAAGTTGATTTTATTATTACACTTAACGCCATATCAACACATGTTGGTTATTTCATGGCGTCCAGCGCATCTAACCAAGCTTTCCTGGACCCTTGTCTAAAACCAGTACTCACATACCCTTCCACAAGCACGGAAACTTCTCCATATACCTTAATAATGGAGGAAAATTGACATAATTGTCAATTATTTTATTGTAGAGTATAACCTTCCCGGTGGGATTCGAACCCGTACCCCCTTCGGGACTTTAGATTCGAAGACCCGGGTTAATCATGAGGTTGAAGTAAAGTTATGCTTCATCTTTTAAAAAATATACCTCTTGATAGCACAAGACATAGATACTGACTTGTAGCCAATTTGTTCACACAATAAGCTACGATTTTGTTTTTATGGAAGGCAAATTTAAAACAAATACTGAATTGATCAGTAATATCATAATGTAATCTACACTATGATTATTATCTGTATGACCCATAGATTGTGACATTATACAACATGTGAACAAGTTCTACGTAAAAATGTAAAAAAATCTATGCACAGTTCGATTTTCAGACATAAATCAGGGGTGGATCATGCATTTTTTCTAGGGGGAGGGGGTCCGAACTTTTCTGGGGGGGGGGTCCGAACTTTCGATTCACAACTACAGTATACACATTTTGCAGAAAAAATGCAACATATTAACAATAAAAACTACATAACCATTAAACCTATGTTAAGCACCGAGAAAAAATGCTTCATGATACTTAAAAATGACTTACAGTCATGAAATACACGAATGGACTGGTACATTTTCCAAAATCTAGGGGGTTCCTGACCCCCGGACTCCCCCGCTGGATCCGCCTATGTAAATATAAGGTTCTTTACAACAATTAGGAACCCAAACATCAAAAGTATCTATGTTGCAAGGAAACAACAGAATTGTGAAAGTGAAAATAAACAATGTCATATCTCAATGAATAAAATATCAATCAGACACGGAACCGGTTGTTTTTCTTTTATCATCAACTTTATTTTACACGATTACCTCCCTTTTAGTAATAAATCGTGTATTTATTTACATGGCAATTCGAGATTGATGACTATAATTTTAACTCTGACACTTACCAAGGACACACTGAGTGACACATTGAAGAATACAACTCATTTAATTTATTGTAATAAATCGTGGAAATAATTGATTGGTAATATTTTGTTATGACCTTATTAACTAGACAAAATGGTGAACACTGCTGTCCCTGGTCTACATCTACATCCATACGAAATGACTGTCAACAACTGACCACGTTTCGGCCTACGTGTCAGGATAAGAAAAGAGTTGAATGAAGAAAAATAGGAAAGACAGATGTAGATATTTTAAACATAGAGAATAGTTAAAGTTTTGGATGGCTGTTATCCATGTCTATGGCCAAGACTACAGTGAACTCGACAGTTCCGGGTCAGTAACGAAACAAACAATGCGTGTCTCTTCAAAACGAAATATGTGGGAATTAAACCTGCATAAATCGATAAACAAATACTTCCACCTTACCATGCTATAATAAATTAGTAGTGTTTATTTGCTTGTAATTTTCTACAATTTTCGAAATTGAATGCTGCAAACTCGATAGTTACGGGTCGCACTTGCCAATTCCGGGTCACGTGACAGATTCTTGTCTCCTTAATCCGGAGTGGTCTCAACAGGGTTCAAATCAATAAAACAGCCGACTTTTTGTCAATAAAGACTTTATCTCATATTTTCTTCCAAGTTAAACAAAAATAAAACTCGTAAATGAAAGATCTAATCAGGTCACTCGCAATTACCTATTGCAAATAAAAACAAGTACCATAAATACAATTAGTTGCATGTAAAAAGTAAAACTCAAAATATCAAACAATAATTGTATTTAATTGACAAATATCGTACATATGGGATAAAATTAAGTATAAAATAAATTTTAAATGTTAAAAAAATACTTTTTAATTAAAATAAATGATTGCATATAATACGGGTTAAGTTTTGACCCGAAATTGTCACGTGCTTACCAGGTCAAATTGTCTACATAATTGTCAAACAGTAATTAGAAGAAACAAATCTATGAGTTAAATCGTGTTCACCGATAAATTTCCTGCAAAATGATGTGCAATAAGTACTTAATTTTATCTAAATTGTGGATATAAATCGCTGTTTTTTCGAACGCATCGACGAAACGTTCACGTACGTTCGCATTGGTTGGAAAAGGCGCTGTTTAGTGTTTCATGACTATGACTTCCGGTAGAGAAATGTCAACATGGAAAGTTTGTGTAACAGTAGCTAAGTGGTTAGTGTACATGACTTAACTTTCATATAATCAAAATATTGCATTGTTAAGGAATCATCTGTACTATTATAAAAAAGTGACCCAGAATTGTCGATGACCCGGAACTGTCGAGTTCACTGTACCCAAGCTTTATGAAGGCCTCTGGGAACTCACCTAACTGACACAGCCCCAACCTTCATTAGTACATGTACTGGCAGTCTATCCAGTATTGATATGTGCTTGAGTATAGCCCCTGTCTGTAAGATGCCAGATTAGGGCCTCTGCAACAGACGCTGGTAGGTCATTCCTGACTATGGTGGTGCAAGGAAACTTAAATGCTGTACTTGAACGAATCTGTATAAGCCTTAGACCCAAATATAAGACCCTACTGTACATAACCTTTTTATCATTTGGACATTTTTTTGTTATATGTACCTGATCACTGATTGTAACTCAATCCCCTATAATATACATGAGTAGAAATGGCTGAAAGTATTAATTGATGATTAACATATTCTAATTGATTTCAAGCAATCAATTAAGTCTAGTTTTTAGTAATCATGACTGACTTGTATAATATCTTTGACATATTATCAGGAATCTCAAAGAGCCATATTTTTGTTCAGTTTTCAGGAATAATAACTTCATTTCATCATGACTGAATCTACTACCAACTCTACAGGGTCTAATATTTGGGGAATGTTAGAAGACAGTGAACAGTATGGAAGACATGGTGACACCAAAGATGATTATAAAGTTATTGATTATCAAACTTTTAAAACCAATTCTGAATACCAGCATGGATCTCATGGAATGATCTATGCTGAGGATGATAAAGTACTGTGGGACCTTTATCCAAATCGAGGCGCAATAATGGTAATTTATACTTTCTATATTGACCTGTATCTTGACTAAGGCTCAAATGATAATATTGTATTGACAGGTTAAGGTAATGTTGGATTACATGCAATTCATTATCAACAAACACCACTCATCCAGACCTCTTTTTTTCAAGGAGAGATCGTAAGCCTGAATAATCTGAACCAGATGATGATGATGCTGCTGCTGCTACTGCTGATGATGAAAATAATATAGTGTTTCTCACATGTTTGGTGTTGCTCTTACTTGTATTTACCATTAATTTTATAAGTTCTGCTGTCATTTACAGGTATACATACATTTAAAATCAGCTAACAAAATGTTCGAGTTTGTACAATAAAAAAGCTTCATTTTATTACAGATGCAAATGAGGTTTGATGGTATACTAGGGTTTCCTGGAGGACTTGTGGACCCTGGTGAAGATCCTGTGTTAGGATTAAATAGAGAAATGCATGAGGAGATTGGACTAGATCTTGATAAATTTAGTTTCACTGACAAGGACCATGTTATTACATTCCTCCATGAGGAGAAAAAACTTATACTACATTTCTTTATAAAACAAGTAAACATTGATGAACTGAAATCAATAGAAGTTAAAAGTATGCAGGCAGTTGAACATGGAATTGAGGTAAGATTAATATAATCAGAGTTTGACAATAATGATGTCCTGAGATTCTAAGGATCTCAAAATCTTGGAGGAATCCGAGTGATTCTTAGTAGGAAATTCCTTCAGGATCACTGAAAATTACCCCTTTCTTGTGTGAAAATAAGTTTACTTGAATTATTTATCACACTTTGTGACTGCAAATCTTTATCCAAAATTTATTTTATAGAAGGAATTTCTGACATTAATGGGAATGTGTGGATGACTAACTATGGATACCTTTGGGATCCCTTGTAAAAACAGGGAGTGTCAAACTCTTAATATAGTTAATAGTAAAATTCATGTTTTCTTTCATTTTTCCTAAGAAATAACATTTACTTGCACCTTCATTTTAGAGAGTGAGTATTGGTTTGAATATTTATATTTAAAAAAAAAATGGTCAAAACATCACAATGCCATCATATAGTTGAACTTATGTTGAAAATTGCAACTTAATAATGAGAATTAACATTATTTATAAGATACATGTGTATTGTATGAGCTGAAACACAGGAGCTTGACATTCTGTATAATTGTAATTTGAAAAATTTATCAACAGGCCAAACTGTATGAAATACATGTGTATATATGATTTTTACTAGCCCTAGTAAATGTTCAATTGTCTCAGGCTTCAGGCTAGTGGGTAAGGCAATTAATATTTAAATTTTTATTTTATTTCATTTAGGTGCATATGTGTGCTATTAATGTAATGTCATATGTATTTATGGTCTGTTGTGTTGTCAAACATGTGTATTTGTGGGCTCATTATGTAAATGTATTGGGTATGTCTTTTCTTTTTTATTTGTTTAATTTGTATTATATGATTGTATATATGTTTTGTGTCAAAGACATGTAAATGTCGATATTACACAATTAACTGAAACTGAAACTGTAAAATAAGTTTTAATATATTTTCAGGCTTTAGGATGTATACGACCACCACTGTACACCATGGGTGACAATCTTAGAGGTCTTCCATTATTTCTATGTAATCAATTTGCTGGGAATGCTAAGGAAGAATTACTAATTGGATTGTATCATACTAAATTATTGTCCCAAGATGAGATTGACAAAGCTATGAAATTAGCAGATCAGTTCAAATCTAAAGTATAAATAGTGATTTAAATCTACTGTACAGTTTGACTGTGATATAACAGTTCTATAATGGGTCATTGGACAATTAGTCTAACTACATGTAGATATAGAAGAATTTAGACTAGTTTTGTACTGTCCTATCTATTTATGATTGTGATAATACTTTAATTTCCTGATATCATTTAATTCGCTACGGTCTGCTGGCATTTAAGTGTTAGACATAATATTTCCTTGTTTAACTATTGATGCAATTCTTTTGTATGCCTAACCTAAAGTGTTTAATGGGTGTGTACAAAATTAGTCCAACTACATTTAAATAAAGAAGGATGTAGACTAGTTTTTCACTGACCCATTGGTATATTAGTATTATTACACCATATTATTATTACTACAAAAACTCTTACTGTAAATGATAATAATATTATTAAGTCAATGCATAGACAACTTTATTTTAAGAAATTTAATGGTATGAATTGTCTAGCTTTCTAATTAATAATTTTCTATGAGATTTGAATGCCTAAATTGCCTGAGTTTGAAGTGATAACCCAGTATGAGAATCAAAAGCTGCATTTTCTAGGAATGTTTCTTTTTAATATGAAGTAGTTATTTTAAATATGAAGCATAAGTGGACATAGCTTGGCAGCATGTATTGTGTTCATTTAAAATATGTTTTTATAAGCACATTTAATAAATATTATATTTAATGTATACATTCCAAATAGTGTTGTTTTTTTAAGTGCTAATACATGTATATTTTAAGAAGTTTTGTAGATGTCATTATCATACATGTATGTGCTTTTTTGTCTGTGTACAAACACCATGGATTTATAAATGGGTTCATTTACATATTTGTTTCTTTTTGTATGCACTATGGTGTTAGCACATTGCATTTATTATTGATATGATTGTTTTTATGCCATGATTTGTAATACTTGACAGGGGACCATATTGTCAATGGTTTCACATTGCATTGGTTATAGTTGTTAACGTCTATATTGTATTGTTATATTGTCATAAGATTTTTGATAATATGCTCCCCATATGCTACTGATGTCTTTCCATAGCTGAAAAGGATATAACACTCTTGTACCCAGAGGTTATTTAGATTATCAACATAGGCTTGTGATCTAGAATATTGATAACCTGTGGGAACGAGAATGAGGATACAGGAGTTCATGTCCATGACTATTTTGGTCATTTTTTTGTTGGGGTTTACACAATTTTTTGAATGAATATGATTATTTATTGTAAAATATATGGAATTATCTCCAAATGTGGGACATTTTTATTGTGGGACATGTCGTTTGGGACACAATCTCTTGTAATTGCAAGAAATATGTTATTTTAATGGAATATCAGTTTTATGCATGTAAATATATACATGCAATGGTAGTCTTTATTTGTATAGTATTGGTGCATTCTATTTTTTTCATGGCAAGATAATGTATGTGTTATGTTGGCATCCATTTTACTTATTATATTATTATACCCCCGCTTCGAAGAAGAGGGGGGTATACTGTTTTACCCTTGTCCGTGCGTGCGTCCGTCCATCCGTCCGTCTGTCCGTTACAAAATTTCCGTCACAGTTTTCTCAGCAACTATTACATGCAGCTGCCTAATACTTTGCATATTGCTTCATCCCATAGTCCCATGTGGTGTTAAGCGATTTCATGCTCCTTGCTCATCTACTTCCTGTTTGTCGCATATTTTTAGATTTTGGCGGGGGTATCACTAGTGAGCATTAGCTCACAGATTTACTTGTTTTAATTATTTTAATGTTTATGAATACATTTGTGATTTTGTGAAAGATGTATAAAATGGAATAAATCTACAAAGAAATACACTTATTGAGTTTACCTCATACATGTATATAATACAGAAAGGTTAAATCTGCCTTTTGTTTTGGACTGAGATTCTAAAGAATGACTATAAGGCAACCACATTCAATTTATATTAAAGATTCTCATTTTTGAATCTAAGTCAATCCATAGGGTAGCAGGAGCAAGAAACTAAATGTCAAATACTATTTCCAAGTATATGAAAGTGTTTGAGTTAAGATTCTAACTTTTGTTGCCACTAGATGGGAGTTTAGTGTGTTGCTTCTACAGAATATCTTGGGGGATTAGATTGTCGTGTGGTGCTTCATATATAGAAGCAATGGTTCTATGGTAGGATTTGCGCTTAGGGATTAAGAGGTCCTGGGTTCGAACCCCTAAGGGGCTCTGCTAATTTTCTTGAGCAAGAAATTTAAATACAGTTGTTCCACTCCACCTAGGTGTAAATGGATACTGTTGGAAATCACCTACCATGAATGTGGTTTCAATGATCAGGGGTTATTGTACAAAATTGACAAGTCGACTGAACAAGTATAAGGAAGCAGACTTTAAACCACACTTTAACACTTACAATGAAATAGTACATTGTATTTAGGTGAAACGTCTGCATCATGTGCTCAGACTGTTGAAAACTAATAAAAAAAATAATGTTAGTTTAAATGGATACGTGTATGAAACAATATGTGAGTATAGATGTGTCTAATAACAAGTGGCTGTTTGCTCAATGTAAAGATAGGTGTTTTGAATGTGATTCGAACCAACGTGGATCTAACAATTCAACGATTACTTACTATCATAGCTGGTCTGTGTATTCTATGAATATTCTGTATCGCTTCCAGGCAAGGTTAACAAGAGCTCCGCTGGGCGGGGCATTATACTCCCGAGAGTAGTCCTTGCTGTGTTCTATCTCATATGAAGTCCTTGTGACCTTGATAAATGACCCCTGGATATCAGAATAAGCCCCATCCTTAACTGGAGGGCTATCCAAAGCAAAGATTTTGAGAACCTAGGTTATCACCGGCGCAAAGTTTTTCCTTGCCCTGGGGCCTCAGAACCATAAGTTCTCACCTTTGACCCAAAGAGTATTGGTACATAAAATTTGGAGATATAAGATAAAGTTGGTTATTGGACAAGGTTTTTCCTCATGATTTCCTTATGATTTTGACCCAGGGGCCTAAAACCAAAGGGGCATATGCTAGACATTTAGACTACCTTTAAATAAAATTTGGTGAACACAGGTACAATCATTATCGAGTTATTGTCCGGAAAATTTTCAATATAAAGTAAGTCCCAGTGACTTTGACTTAAGACTCTAGGGTCTCCAAATCAAAAGGGAACATCCGCTACCAAAGAGCTATCAACTAATTACTCCATGACAAATGGGCTGATCCACATAAAATTTGGTAAACCTAGGTACAAACATTGTTTAGTTATTGTCCTGACAATGTTTCTCCATATGATGCCCCTGTGACCTTGACCTTTGACCCAGGGGCCTCAAAACCAATAGGGCAAATCCTTGACACATGGGCTACTTGCACATAAAATTTGGTGAACCTAGGTACATAAGTGGTTCAGGTATTGTCTGGACAAAGTATTTTCCATATAATGCCTCTGTGACCTTGACCTTTGAACACGTAGGTCACATCCTTGACACAAGGGCTACCTTCACATGAAATTTTGTGAACCTAGGTACAGCCGTTGTTGAGTTATTACCCGGACAAGGTTTTCAATATGATGCCCCTGTGACCTTGACCTTTGACCCAGGGGCCCCAAAACCAACAAGGCATACCCTTGATACATGGGCTACTCGCAAATAAAATTTGGTGAACCTAGGTACATTGGTGGTTCAGTTATTGTCCGGACAAAGTTTTTCCATATGATGCCTCTGTGACCTTGACCTTTGAACCTGGGGCCCCAAAACCAATAGGGAACATCCTTGACACAAAGGCTACCTTCACTTAAAATTTTGTGAACCTAGGTTCAGTCGTTGAGGAGTTATTGTCCGGACAAGGTTTTTTAATATGATGCCCCTGTGACCTTGACCTTTAACCCAGGGGCCCCAAAACCGATAGGGCATATCCTTGACACAAGGGCTACCCTCACATAATATTTGGTGAACCTAGGTACATTGGTGGTTCAGTAATTGTCAGAACAAGTTTTTCATTGTTTGCCATTTTGACTTTATTAACATATGGCATATATAGAGATATATGAAAGGGGAAGTAATTCAAAGTCGAATGAAAAAAATTGAATTATCTCCACTTTATGCACAACTAGACATCAATGTTTATCATCAGAGGGAGTTTGAAGAAAATTGGCCAAGAAATGAGGGAGGAGTTGTCCGCACAAGGAAGACGGACGGACAGACGGACGGACGGACGGACGGACGGACAGACGGACGGACGAGCGGCGCCATAACATAATACGATCCTTCGGGCGTATAAAAACTGACTGTTTTAGATAAAAGATGAATTCTACGTAACATTTTCATAATTCAGTGACATAACTTAAAGAAACGGATAAAGCATTGCAATTGTTTAATTCCCTTGCAACGTTTTCATGTGCTAGTATATTGTACATGTTGCATTTGTTTAACCTGCTTTGAAAATTCTAACTGCTGACTTTGTTGACGAACTTATCTCTAATTGAATAGTCATTTCTATAATGTACATTATAATTATGGCAGTTAAACAAGACTCTTTTAAATACTTTACCTTATTCTGATATCTTAAGTTTCAAGATCTTTTGTGAATGTTGGTTTTAAAAACGCGAAAATAGTCTCATATTCGTTAATGTCTTATGTTTGTCCGGACTTTCGATATTTTAAGTTTGACATTGCATTTAAATTCTTAATTGTTTTAAGAATTTTCAATTTCATTTCAAATTGAACTTATAAACGTCACCAAGTCTCGCGTTGTTATTTTTTGTGGAAGATCAGTATTTATATTCCATGTTTTCAATTGTACATTCATGCATTGCGGTATTATTAGTAATATAGACTGTATTAGCAAATTTAAACCGTCGCCAAGACTTCCATATATAGTCATTTTGTAAATCGATCGTATAGGGCTTGAGAAATGCGCGTTCTGCATGAGTTATTAATCTGAATAAAACATGGTTGGGTAAATTCCATGAAATGTGTTTATTTTTAGCTCAGGTTTACTAGTCGATAACGCTGTGTCATACCCATAATACAATGTGAAACATATCAATATCATTTCAACTAAATGTGTTGTCAACCATTTTTATGAAATTGAGGAATATAAGTTAAATATTTATGGTTAAAAAGGTAAGTCATTTTAAAAATAGATACTTTAATATAATATCTTATCCAAATTATAATTTAACTTTTAAAGACTACTTTTACCTCTAGTTTCGATTTTATGACTATTCAAAATTTCAGTAAACACTGATAAAATGGCTATATTTTAACAGGTTAATATCACGTGACAAGTCTGGGTAGCTTTGATTTATCATTTGTGAAACGGAAGTTATAATACTAATAGATAAAACACACATTTAGCCGCTGTTTCGTCCTTGAATTCAGTGAACAACGCCTGCACTTAAGATATAAAATTGTTACACGAAAAAAACTTAGTATATGTTGTTAAAGGGCGATAGTAAGATTCAATGCAGTTTCTATTGCTTCTTACAGCTCATTTATGTCTGTTGACTCTATTTTGATGTGAAAAAGCAAACGTTCATATAGCTTGAAGCAGAATTACGTACTCAAACTATGATTGACAATATATTGCTGATATTTAAACTGTTGTATAACCAGCAATGATTTTATACAACGAAGAATCTCATCTTGTAAAGCTTCTACTAATTGATCCGAGACAATGAATGCATGGAAATAGCATGTACATACTTTGGATCAATTAGTTTTAGAATGATTACATTTATCTACCCTACTGAAATGTTTTAAGCATACAATGTACGTGCATAGGCGGATCCAGCTGGGGGGTCAGGGGGTCCGAACCCCACTAGAATTTGTAAAATGCACCTGTCCAATAGTGTATTTCTTGCCTGTAAGTCATTTTTAAGTAGTATGAAGCAATTTTTCTCGATGCTTAACATAGATTTAATGGTAATGTAGTTTTTATTATCAATATGTTGCATTTTTCTGCAAAATGTGTATAATGTGGTTGTGGTTCGAGGTTCGGACCCCCCTTAGAAAAATTTGGACCCCCTCCCTAGAAAAAAATCCTGGAACCGCCCCTGACATGTATGTATATTATACGTACAATTTGGCACAGATTGATCATTGAGTGTTTTTCGCTTGTCTATGTTCGCCGGTTATGCATAGTTCACAAGTTAAGACCCGGGTCAAACAGAGACCACAACAGTAACGATGCCGTAAGAATCCGCATTTAATCGGGACAAACCGTGTTGAATCGGCAATCACCGGGTAGTGGCTTCTGTGGTGTTTAAAATTTAGATACAACTATTATTCAACGGGAACGAAAGCAATGCCGGGAGATTTGGAGCATCACCGTTGCACTTCCGGCATGAGCCGCCTCTCTACCTTAAGACTACTGGATGTTACCGGAGTAAACCGGCATTGGTCTGTGCCCAAGGTGGAGTTACGACCTGACGTAGCCCTGACTCGTGCAATTCGAAGTAAGGTCTGAAACGGTAGTAGTGCGTAAACGCGTCAATGCTCGGTATAGTAACGGTAAGGCCTATGGCTAATATGGCTACGGTGGACGTCGATGGCTGCCGGTTTAACTTATGAAGCCGTATTTAAACCATGCATTCGCAAATTTCTTTGCATGGTCCTTCAAAAACTGTCCAAGCTTTAGGGGTATATTAAGGTATTCGAAATTTTGTTGGCTTGAACCCGCTGTGTTTCATGAAAAATAAAAAATAAATACCTGAAGAAGCCTTGAATGGCGAAACGTTGGAAAACATTTAATAAACAATAATAAACATATTAGCTATGTGTTGGTCACGAAAGTTTTACATTCAATATACTATGAAAAATTAAATACATTCGAAGAAAATTAAGAACTTTATCGATTTTATGGTCACCACTATCACGCTCGACGTACCATTACAATGAACCACGTGACTGTAGGTCTTGCAAAAGCAATAAAACCATAGGTGACAGGTACGTACGATCCCAAGTCAAAGACACTATAACATGTACAAATGTGTGTATAATGTATTTTGTATTCATATCATTGATAAAAGCAAAAAAATATGATTGGTAGCCTTTGCTTAGCCTGATTCAGTATTCACTTCAGTGCCGTAGAAAGAACCATTTTCATGTTTGGATGAGACTGAAAACTTTTTTAATGGAAGATATGTTCGATGGCAAAAAATAGTGATTTTCTAGCTCAGTCTGGTTTAGCGTAAATCACATAACTATTAACTTAATTAGGAAAACTAAGCCCCCTAAACCTAGCGCCACTCCCTGTTCCTACTGGCCTGGTCTCAAAGCAACAACCCAGCAAACATTGTAATATCGGACCGATATCGGCTATATATCGGAATATCGTTGTCGGATTTCCGACATCGGACCGATGTCTATCCGATATAGTAAATTCACCGACATAGGTCCGATGTCGGCCCGATATATGCATTCAGTTCCAAAAATTTTAGTTTCGCAATTTTCATGTCCCAAATTGTATTTATGTGCGAACTTTTCGAGTTTTTACCAACTAAAATGGGTAGCTACGATATCGGCTATATATCGAAATATCATTGTCGGATTTCCGACATCGGACCGATGTCTATCCGATATAGTCAATTCACCGACATAGGTCCGATGTCGGCCCGATATATGCATTCAGTTCTAATAAATTTGGTTGCTCAATTTTTATGTCCAAAATTGTATTATGTGCCAACTTTTCGAGTTTTTACCAACTATAATGGGTAGCAACAATCGGCAAACATTAGATTGACACCGAAACTCGTTGAACACATGTTTTACACAACAGTGTTATTTTACCTATGCACCGTACATCCGGGAACTTTTATGTCACCGCAACCGCCTTTTTTAACCGTCCAACAAATCACTAAGTATTTAGCTTCGTAAAATCATATTCATTTGATTATTGGTTGAAATTTATTTGATTTCTTTTCAACTGAATGAGTGCTGTTGATATTTCAATCCTTAAAGTGATTACAGGATAAGAAAAGTTCGTTTGGAAATTTGTAATATAAATTCGCGACCATTCAACTTCAATATTAAATCTGGAAATCGTTGTACGTTGACAATAATAAAATGTGGTCATATTGATGCAGTGTTACTTTTCTTTTATTATCAGCAGTTATGAATCAAAGCTGGCAAATAAAAAGGGATATTTAGGAAGAAAAGCTGATCTCGGCATGACATCGGCTCCAGATCGGTGAACCGATATACAGCCGATATCGGACCGATATGTAGCCGAGTTGCACATCCGATGTCGTTCCGATATCAGAATCCGATGTCGGGCCGATATAGATGTTGATATCGGACCGATATCGGACCGATGTGTAATGTTTGCTGGGAACAACTACGTTTGTATTAGGCCTAGTCTATTCGGAAGAAATATATTCTGCACCATCGCGTCGAAGGAAACTGAATGATAAATGGTGTAACAATTTTTTTATTTAATTGTTTCTTTCAAAATTGTTTCTTTTGAATACTCGGTGATTCAATAATGATTAATTTCCTTTCGAACATAAAGTAAGTATAGACTTATAACAAAATTACCATTGTGAATAATAATGTCATCATTATAAAGTGATAACATCTTGAATTGATTGAGAGATAAATTGAATGTTCATGTATAGATAAACTTATCAATATATCACTCACTTGTTCAGTGATATCATCTGAATGGTGATTTGATTTATGATTATGCGTAATAAAAATTATTACAATTTAAAATTCTAATTACAAACTATTGCAATCTGATTAAAACCCGATCAAAAATTTAGCCTACTCGCTAATTTGACTACGCTCTTTAGGATATCTGTTTACGGAAATTGAAACTATTGCTAAGCTTATAACTCGTTCCGGTTCTTAGTAATTTAGAATACAGTACTTTTCCAAAGTGTACCCAGCTGACCAGACAGGGGGTTCAGGGTGGTCGTGGGACCCGGACAAAGAAACAAAATTTAAATGATATAACCTTATCATTAATACATGTATATTAACAATTATTATTACCTTTTAAAACCTCTGCGACAAAGGAAGTAAATTCTCCCCTCAGGAACTATATTTGTTGATTTTTGATGAGGGACGCATGAATAACAAATCAATCTTTAGGAACAACTTTCCTAAAGAAATAATGCCGAATCCTGCTGAAAAAGCACGTCCATTTTCATGTCCAGAGATGGCTATTTCAAGTCGGAAGATTGAAAAGTCGTGTAAAATACAAATTGTTATATCGCATTACATAAAAGTTGTAATTCCTGATGTATGAATAAATAATACATGTATATATTGTGTTTATTCACTCTTAGTTGAATATAGATATTGTCGTATTTTTTTAATATTTCGGGAAACATGGTGCTGTCTTACGTTTGTCTCAATGCAGACCACTCAATGGTATTGAATCTTTGTTAACAGGCGATATGCAAAATTCGAATATTTGAACTTTAAGCATAAATATGATTTCTGTCGTAAGGTGACAAGAAGCAAGGTCAGTGTGTGAATAGAGTCACGTGATCTTTAGAATGTAAACATACTCGTATTTCTCGTCAAATTCTTGCAGCAGACTAAACATAAATGATTCGAATCATACCCAAAGCTTTTTAGCAGCTTTGCTTGCCCAAAACTGGGGGACCAGTCAGAGAACTGTTCGGACGCGATTGATATAAGTTGTAAGAACTTGATTTACAATCGATCTCAAATCAATTGTAAGTATAAAAGTCGTATTTTTGATTGACTTTTGATTCTTTTTTTGTTCAAAGCTTTTAGAATCTGAGATAGTCTTAAATATTTGATATTTCCTGTTCGTGTTTATTTACAGTAACGTTGAAGATTTTGCTCGTCTATAATTTTACAATAAAATTTCCGCTGTTAACAATTACTCGAGCATAAATTCTTCCATAACAATTTTAAACACTTGTATACCGACACCGAGTTCAACTGTTTGCAAATCGAAATGTAGGTCACTTATTTGGTTTCCCTGAAGAATATATAAACGATTTAAATAACACTTGAATGTCATTATCTCGTATGTATAGCATAATAAATAGCAAAAATAAACTCGATGTCTTAAATGCATGGTTGTTGCTGAGCTTTTGTTACACCTTATGCATTAAATAGCAAAACCATTGCTTATAACTGATTATTAGACTCATTATAAACACGATCCTGTCATGTAACTATCTCCTTCATAGGACCACAGGAGCTTGACATTCTGTATTGTAGTTTGAAAAATCCCTCCTTACTAGAGTTTTCGTTATAAGAAGGAGGGATTTTTTCAAACTACGATACACACGTTCAAGCTCCTGTGATAGGACAAATATTATGCATAGGCATATATAATATCGGTGGAAAAAAACAACTATCACAAGCTATACACTGTAAGTATAGAAATAGACAAGTATGATATCGCTTGGCTTGCTTTAAGTATGTATGAGTATAATATTACAGCTTGTACATATTCTATTTATAGAGTACAGCTATACGACACTGCATTAACTCTTAAGTATAAAGTTGATATTGCATGTAGGGGACGTAAATAGTGTCCGACATTTATGATAAGACTTGGTATATTTATAGTTAGACAAAATTGTATCGTTAACTATATAGTGTAATGAGAAGAAGGTAGAGGAAAGTAGTTCAGTTTTCGAATTATAACTTTATGAACAAAAATAAAGACTGATTAAAAAACAGGAACAACTTTGTGTAACTGAAAGTGTGTGGATTTTGTCGATTTAAAAGTTTGATTTTTTTCTACTTCTGGGTGTACGCGATGTAAGAAAAAACTCTGACTTAAGTTTTGTTTCGAAATTGTTGTACTTTGTATACACTACAATAAGTTATGAATTACTAACAAGTGATAGTCCGGACTTGTTAATTCATGTAAGTATTAACGTATAGACTTTTAAATAATCAAATTTATTTCTTTATGTATTTGTACGTTTGTATTATTTCGAGGGTTGTCTGTAAGACTGTAGTAACTTGGTCTTCAACACAATGCACTTACTAGAGTCTTGCGGGCAACCCCTGATTTGATTGTGTTTTATTTTCAAACCATAAAACTTTATGTAAATTAAAAATTCATCGAAGTGTAGGTTGGTAATATTTCTAATTTTTTACTTTAAACTCACTTTATACTGTCTAGGTTGAGAACTGATGAATGATAGATAACTCAACCCGTGGTTAACTCAACCCAAAGTTGGGACAACTCGACCTCTTAATAGAGAATTGAGTTGTCTCGGGCTGAGTTGTTTTTGGGTCGAGTTGTTGAAATTACTCAGCTACAGTGTATTTAAGGGTGTATCAGGATTTGAAATTGAAAAAAATCTATGAAGTGGTTGTGGTTACTAAACATATTAAAATATCCATAAATTCCAAATTAATTTTGATATATTTTGTACATTTAGATTTTTTCAATTTCAACAAATGATAAACCCTTAAACAATTCTACTATATCTTCACTGGTTCCGCATTAATAAACGTATATGATCAGTAAAATGGCTGTTTTTGTCAAATATTGGATGACCATTTCACAAGCAACATTTGCAGTGTTTCTGCATGGAATTAAGTTAAAAATTTTCAAATTGTACATGATGTTTTTTTGTTAGGGTTTTACGGCGCATCAACACAGAAAGGTTATATTGCGCCGAAATTTACATGATGTACTTTACTTTTATTGTTAAGAGAAGCAGTGTCAGAATTCTTTGTTTATTCAACATTAGGTTGTAGTGAGTTCCACTATTTTCAGCAAAGACTCATGAATAGTCAACCGCTTTTAACCTTTTATAAAAATATGTTTGTAGAACTTAAATATAATGCTTTAAGCGACCATGCGTATAAATGCACTTTTACATAAACCTGTGGGTTTATTAGTACTTAAGTGTTTTTTCATCGCTTATAACTTCTTAATAGTAGAATATATTTTTCGATCATGACGCGTTCTTCTGTTATGTTATATTTTTTACGTAACTATTGATGTTTTAAGGAGTGTTTGTTTATAGTATAATCATGGTTAAATGATACGTTTTCTTATCAACTTTATTTTTAGTTTATATCATAATACTTCATGTGATCTATTGTACATGTATGTCTATCACAGTACACTTGTATTAGTTTTTTTTAATTTATATATTTAGATAACCTGGCCCTTATCTGCATTTGTTTATGCGTTTCAGATATTATCAAATACACAATGACTAGGTATTATGTAAAATATTAAAAACAATGGCGTATCTCACACTGTCTGGTGTACGCCTGTTATTAATAACGTTGCATTATCTACCCCAGATTACCTCTGTATAGAATATTATTTTAATTAGTAATACAAACTTTGGCAAAAACTTCCGTCTTAATAAGGGATTGTTATCAACTTAGAATACAAGTACTAGTAATACAATAAGAGTAGCCAGAAGACTGTTTATTAAGCCGGGAACTTAATAATTAAATGTCCGTATTAAGATAGATTGGTATCTCAAAAAGCACGAGTTCCGGTGGGAGTGCAGTTCGTTTCTCATCTGTAAATAAATCTTTAGGTCAGTAGGACTTCCTATATCCGCAGCGTGGAGTTTGGGTATTTTCATGGAGGTCGCCATTCTTTGTCACATGGTATTACTAGCGTCACGTGATTTACATGTTGGTGGTGGTTAACTAGCAAGGAGCACAGGGCTGCGTTCAGTTAGCAGTTAGCGTTAGTCAAACACAGTTACCGTTATGAACGGTTAATTGAACGACCCATTGAAGTGCGAACGTTTAAAGATGGCGGACAAGAGAGTCGTTACTTCTATTTTATTAGAAGAATTTGGAGAGGAGGACTTGTTTTTCTTGTTTACTTGTTTTTTGTAAATGTATTGATCTAAATCAACGGGAGTAACACCGCCGACTTCGTTAGACCTAATCCGGAATTTAAATTTATGGGTTTTTTCCGTCCGTGCACAGACGGTACAAACAAAGTTGTATACACATTATTGCAAAACAGCACGAACTATGAATTAAATACTACTGTTCTTTATTACACACGTTTTCATTGAAACAGTGAAAGTTTGTTTGTACCGGAGGGGAAAACCCAAATATTTGAATTTTGGATATAGTCTATTCGCTATGGCAGTTACTAATTTGCAAAATGTACTGGAACTATTTTGTTTCAGGTTGTTTCATATTCGCGTACCATAGACTAAAACCGTTAGCTGTTGGCCTTAAACGTTTTCCGCTAACAGGCCGTTCAATTATGACTGTTAGCGAACGTTACAAAACGTTACAGAACGTTCGCGGTAACTGAACGCAGGGCAGAGCTGATAAATGTAAACAAGTTTTATTTACAGATATGTATTTGACTGACATAATACATGTAAACATGATCTGTATGAACATATCTCACTTGCAATCTTAAATGTAAACAGCCGAGTAATAAATCAAGCACACTTAACCAAACATTGTATTAAAGGGAGATAATATATAACATATCGAATACATTATTATTTCCCTTTGTATTTAACACTTTATCTATCAAGAATCTCTTCAGCGCGAATGTTAACATTAGCTTGAACTATTCTATTCAAGTATGTATAATGTATAGATATTACACTGCGGTTGTTGTTAAAAAGCTACAAATTTACATGTAAATCGTACTTAAACCTGCAGCATATTCCCAGTTCAAAATATATAACTACATTTTGTATTATAAATGTCTACGTGCATATACTAGGTTTACATATTATATTATACATATAGTAAGTTGATTATAAAGTTGATAAGCCTATCTATGTATCATATTTTAGGTGAACTAGATAAACGAACGTTGTATAATATTTTTATGCAATAAAAAAGTGATAAAAACTTTAGACTTTTTCGAAACTGAATATTGTTTCGTTTTATATAGCCATATCAAGTATAGATTGTATTTGTTGATGTGATTGTATAGTTAACAGTGACGTAGCTTGACCTACTCTGGTACTCTAGAGTGTAAGATCGAAATAACATACAAAAAAGCTTTTACTTCGAACACACTAAAAAAATCACAATTATTGGTAGAGGACAAATGTTTTCAGATATAGAAAATACAAAATAGAAACAAAATTCCTTTTTGGGTTAGATTTGTGTTAGGAATTGTTGTCAAACTCCTTGTGAAAAGCTCATTTTTTCATAAACAATGGGGACCTTAGTCAGTTATTTCACCTTGTATACTCTTCAAATAGATAGGTCCAATTAGTTGGATTACTCGGATTTTACCCTTACTTTTCTAAATGTCAATTTACCAAAATAATCTTAGATAACTTTTCTGTAAATCATTTAATTTGTTTGAAATTCAAGCTAAGTATTTTTAGGACATAGCACTATCTAAATTTCACCACTTTTGTTAATGTCTTTATTAACAAGAAAGATATTAGATGAAATATTTTGTTACCCTTACATAGGGATTCAATGATAAAATCTGAGGATTCCAACTCTAAGGACCTACTTACCAATTGGATTGTTTCAGATTTTATCAGGGAAAGATAATTGACTAAAGTCTCTATAATTCAAATTTACTGGGAGAACCCACGTATGTTCGTATTTTCATTAGAATCAAGCTACGCCTCTGTTTAAACTTACTGAATAGAGTTTTACCTTGAAACATGCACACTATCTCAAAATTATTAGGACGAATGTTATACATAAGATAACTTCCTAGTGCATTCAGTGTTTTCAATTGAATTTAGTTGTTTACTTACGCATGCAACTTGAGAAAAGCGGTGCGCATTGTAAAAGGAAAGCAAAAAAAACAACACATTCATGAAAACCAGATAATACTCGTCTGCATTGGTATTAACAATATGTGCTATATGTTATACAAACAAATGTAAAGCATGCAAATGTTTTTAATTGAATAAAATTCTGTTCTGTTTTGTTCTGTTCTAAAAATCTTACAATATGAAAAGAAGAATTTGGTAAGATTGTTCACATAAGTCATATTGTAGTTGAGAAAGTAGTTTGATTTTAAAAGGTATTTTAATAACCTCTGGGTACGAGAATAAACCCAACGCTAAAACATTGGGTATTCTAATCGTTGTACGCATACAACGCGACTAAATCACAGGTTACTGTATCTTAATGGAACTACCATTATCCATTTATGTTAAAATACTTAATACATCAAACGTTCGGAGGCACTTTCACTTAGAAGCCTTCTAGATAGCTTTTATCTGAAATTAGACAGCTGTTTATTTTGAAATGTTTTTTAGTTTTGCTTTACTTATTTTTAGTTATCATTATAATTATAACTGAGACTACCAAAATGGCATAAACACCATGCTATGAATCTAAGTTAATTACAATAAACATGGTTTTGGACGCATTAGGATGCCATATGCTGAATCTTATAAATGCGTTTCATTCATGATTTTTTTTTCATTTTATCACAAATCATACTTAAATGCATAAAAAAAAATCATTCTACAAAAATAATCATTCAGGTTCAAGAATTGCAGTAAATTTTCTTTTGTCTCCAAACTTTTGGTGTGCACTGTACGTGTATATACATTTACTTGTGGACTCAATATAAATGACGTACTCTATTGGTTATATAACTACGGAGCCCCTAAAAGGACATTTTGAAATACTTTTTTTATTTTCACAACTATTTCGTTTAAACGTAATATTATTTCGTTTTAACGAAATATTATTTCGTTTTTTCGAAATATTATTTCGATTAAACGAAATAATATTACGTTTAAACGAAATAATTATTTCGTTTTTTCGAAATAATATTATTTCGTTTTTTTCGAAATAATTATTTCGTTTTTTCGAAATAATTATTTCGTTTAAACGAAATAGTTGTGAAAATAAAAACGTATTTCAAAATGTCCTTTTAGGGGCTCCGTATATAACTACTATTGTAAAGATATAAAATTTCCGATAACCTGAATGTATGCATTACATGTATATTTACATTGTATTGTCAAACAGTTTACCAGTTGTCAATAGACATATGCACGGTCAATGCATTTATGCATTTTATAAAGGCATTTAATCAATACATAGTCAATGCTTCTAGAGAATTCATTTCAAGTTTAGTTTATACTAATTTATTTTAGCTTGATTGTGAAACAAGTTCTTACAACTTATATTAACCACTTTCGTGTCCACTTCCTGGTCCCCCTGTACTGAGCTAGTAGGATAAAGTTTCTTGCTCAAGGAAACAACGGGGTAGGTTTTGGATGGGATTCGAAACAAAGCGGAGCTGGCTATCCAAAGGTTTCCGGTCAAACGTAGTAACTGCTCGGCCACGCCCGCTCCTTATTTCAAGTCAATACAATCACATTTAAAAAAAAGTTTTAAAAAAGTAGTTTAAAATTAGAGCCAATGGACATATTTTTATTTCTAACTTATGATTTTCGAGGTATATTCAGTGATATTCGCATAGAAAATCGCCTAGGAGTTTCGATTGTTATGTTATTCAAAAGACCGGATGTTAAATAATAAGAACATAACATAGCATACATTTACAAATAAACATACATAACTTATATTACAATATACAATGTACTACAAAAGTATTGATGATGTTTGTCCTTCGCTGGCGAAGATTACCATACTGTAATTACGTCTTAATGGGTCTTGTGGGTCCGCTGATGGCTAATCAGACCGATTTTTTGCCCTAAAGATTCGACCACATGACGAACATGGATGAGATGGAGCTGCCAAGTCGATGGAGACAGCTCTGGACTTTCGTTTTGCCCGTTTCCTGTTGGCCTCGGTTATTCTTTTTGCTTCTGCAGCATGTGGCCCGATGAAAATCTGACGACGCCATGAGGATCTGTCAGAAGCAGTACTTTCCCAGTTGTTGTGGTCAAAGCCCAAGTTCTTTAGTGAGGACAAAAGTATTAACATGACACTGAATGCATATTTGGAAGTTTACGGACTGTACAATAAATGAAGTTTAAGTGGAACACTTTGTCGTTCCCAAGGTTATCAAGATTATCGAACTAGTATCGAGTATCCTTTGCTCCTTTTCACACAAAAAATCTAACGAAAAAAGTTAGCGTAGTTACAATTCATAATTATGCTGTTCAAAGTTAGAAAGATAATAAATATAACTATGATATGGTATCCAAAGGTTGTACAATATTTTACATAATTCAATGATATTTGGAGTTGGTTGGCGAAAAATGACCGTACTATTAATGTTTCTTGCTTTTGACTTACGATGTTTTTTATCGTATGAATTATTATGAAAAGCGCCACTGATAGCACTTCGATACGAGAAAGAGTATAAAACGCTCATTTACTAGATCGTTTAAATATCTAGGTCATTCTTAAAAGCGACGTGTATAAACGAACCCTGTACGATTTCAAACGGAAATTAATTGAGGGTCGAGAGGTAAAAACACGCAAAGTTGATTTTACTGGACGTTTGTTTTAGTAACATTTTTTTTAATTATTGCCTGTGAACTTTAAGTATTCAATTAAAGTAAAATTCAATCGAAAACATTTCAATCAAAGTCTTGTAATATAGCCTTAAATAGAAATAGAGTCGTCGACAGCAGTATCTTGTTAGGTTGAATCAATATCAACGCGTGAATAAACAGTCCCTTTGATAACAATATCTGACAGTATCAAGCAGTCTTGTAGTTTACTCACAATACATAAAATAACCTTGTTAATTCAGTTCAAACAGTTTCAATAAGGAACCAACATTCTTCCGCTAAAATATTGATAACAAGTTATGTAACGTCTAACCCGTTTATGTTCTTGTCGACTGTAACACCAATGCGCTATAAATAGACATGCCTACAAATTTCCAGTGTCTAAAATATATCTCATACATGTGTAATGATTTCCCTGTGGACAGTATCAATGTAGCTTTGCTGATCCTTCATAATGCAGTTTGTTAGTAAATTTTAGGAGAAAATGATCATTAGTCCAACCTAATCCATGTCCGGACAGTGCTATCGGCGCTTTGATTTCTTTATGTACAGATTAATTTCTGGAATGTACCAAATATTTTTGTTTTATCATTATTATGGTAGGTTAACCCAAGTATTGTCATTTTCCATAATATAGTGATTGTGAAAAAAAAGACCCTACCTATTGTTCGTTTTTTCTCAACTGTCAAAGCTTGAATAATTTCACGGTGACTGAATGTATTGTTTTTGTACTGGCGGCCTAATTGTTATCAAAAATATGTTGACTAAAACATATCATACGGCATAAGCAGCGTTTCTCGATCATAATACACATTTCGGAAACTCAAGGATGTATTACGACTTAGATTTTAAAAAACGCATTCACCGTGTAATTATTCATGCTTTAACAGTTAAGAAAAAACGAACAATACCTACCCACCTAAAAAATTGTGGGTCGGGTAACTCCAAACAACGAATTTTTTAAGTTCAGCCCGATCTGCAATTGAGTTCATAAAACCGGACGTATCATTTGTATTTATAAGTTAATACGCATAATCACGTTTAAAAATCAATTGAAAATTGGGATTTCGACTCTATCTATCCAGTTTATTCATAATCACTCGAAGTTGGTTTACACTTGTTAGTTATTGTTCATTTGATTTATCTGTTATCTACTACTTTATCGTTTAAAACACATTTCGCAATACCCCAATTTTGTATACGTGTATATTATAAAAAAGAATTACGTATCCTATATACTTACATACTCGAGTTTGTTATATAACTTAATTCGTCATTAACCCGTTATGTTAATATATATTTAACAAATTATTATATGGTAAAATTGGAATTACTTTAATTATATTAAGTGTTATAGTTATTTAGTCAGTGCAAGCTACTCACATAGAAGGACTTGGGTTTGTGATTTTTTGTACTTAAGCCGTTTTTGTTTCGTTTTGATTTTAAAATTATTGACGACGATAGGCAACTCTCTGTACCACACTTATTAATGTGGAATAAGTTAAAGAAATCCAGAAAATAAAGTTTGTTTACCTTTTCATCAACCTTCTGTCCAGAATATTGGTTGACTGACCCGTACAGTGCTACATCTACCTGACAGAGGTACATGTGTAGAGAAAATCGTCATTAGTTATAAATTTATTTGGAGGGATAAAGCCTGTCGAGATTAGGAATCGAAACAAGATCTGCGGGTTCAAACCCTCCATGTGTTTACCACTTATAACAACCGTGACACGGATTTAGAGGGATATCCAAATGTCTCCATCACGGTTCACTTCCATAGTATATGTTATTTAACGTGGTTACCATTGATTAACAAATTTCAGTTGTATATTACTTGTTTAATAATATTTTATGACGATTTTAAACGATATCGATAATGACAGCATCATACATATATCTATTGACATTTCTATGTGTTAATACATAATTAACTTTTTTCGTTTTTAGATGATGTATTTTTATGATTAAACCAAATTAACTAACCGAAATATTGTTAGTAATATGATTTATATTCCTTCATCCATCAAGGTTCATCCATCAAGGTTCATCCTTCAAGGTTCATCCTTCAAGGTTCATCCTTCAAGGTTCATCCTTCAAGGTTCATCCATCAAGGTTCATCCATCAAGGTTCATCCTTCAAGGTTCATCCTTCAAGGTTCATCCTTCAAGGTTCATCCATCAAGGTTCATCCTTCAAGGATGGGCATAAGAACCATACAATCTCATGGGATCTTCCATTCAATCACAAAGTAAATATAAATGAAAGGTACAGGCTGTATCACTGAGCCTAGTGTCTAGGTACCCACAGGGACTTGGTCTCAGTTAGATGATAG
This sequence comes from Mactra quadrangularis, assembly GCA_025267735.1. Classification (NCBI taxonomy): domain Eukaryota; kingdom Metazoa; phylum Mollusca; class Bivalvia; order Venerida; family Mactridae; genus Mactra; species Mactra quadrangularis. The sequence goes on along the minus strand of CM046302.1, from coordinate 14,747,964 downwards.
AAACGTGATTGGAGACTCTTTATCTACTAGTACTATTTCTAACTTTTTCTATCATAACTGGCTTTAAACCACCTGAGCCGGTCTATTTTCTGTCTTTTACGTTCCCAACTTCCCACTAGCGTATCATTGAGGAATTGTAAATATTTGGCAGCACAATGAAACAATGTAGATGTAGACACCAGTCATTTGGACCGAATGCCTGTATATATTTCTGTATGAATGGAGATCTGCTGCATACAGTATATCACTGAGCTTAGACTACGGTCAAACTTTATACATGACACAGTCTTAATGAATAAATATTTATATCTTAATGATAATTTAGAATATTGTCTATTTTCAGGCACGGTTTGTTATGACTTTACATAATACATAGATTAGATAACTTGTCTTCAACAATACGTCAAGTTAAGCAAGAAAGTCAAGATGCAAGTTACACTGTTTACTGTGCCTTTAGAGGCATACCCTCGTTACAAGTATACAAGAACTCATGCTGTACCTCTGATTGACAGATTCTCCAATATAATGACCAAATGTGGACTGAGAGATCCATATCCAAAACCCCACTTTAAAGATGTGGACATTTATGTCATTGAAGACGGTACAAAAGATTTTGTTACCGCATCTGATCTCTCCGAGAAGTTAACTGATAAAATTGCACGAGTACCAACGCGAGACTGGAAACCTGATGAGCTTAGCCGTCAAACTGAAAGTAACAAAGCGTCAATTTTCATCGCTTCATACACCAAAAACCAAAAGGAAGACCAGAAAGCTCTTGAAGTGAATGGTGACTTTATTCTATTGTTTGATTCCGATGTTGAAGTCGACACTTCTGATCTGGCATTTGAGCGTATCGTTTTGTCTGTTAAAAAGTCATCATTGTTTGAAAAAATAGGTCTTCTTTTGGAGAGAATTGTTTTGCGAGAATTTCGTGAAAGGATAGATGTTCTTACAGCATTCATGGACATCGATATAACGTCTGTGTTTGCAAATATTGACAGTGATATTAAAAGCGTATGCGGACCGAGGCGGTTTTCAGATTCTCGTGTTAAGACAGAGGATAATCCTGAAGATGCTATTGGCATGACGATAAAATATTTCAAGACAAGAAAAGATAATATAGAAAGAAGAATAAATAAATATTTTAAGAGAGATCTCATGGAGATAAGAAAGCAACTACTGGTGATCACTGATATAAACAGTGTTGAAGCACTTACCATATGTGATGCTATACACACAAGTGTACGAAGCGGTAAGGACATTTTTGGTACAAATTCTGTAGTTTCTTTCAATTACACGATTTTCCACCGCCTTAACCAGATGTAATAATGTCTATAATTCACTGAATTATTTATTCGCCATGCTTCTAGATGACCTAGGGGAACACTTGTAAAAATACATGTTGGTGACATAATACAAATAATTGATTATCATAGTAAAAAAACAACGTTGGCAAACCGAAAAATAACCTGATTTTCCGAAGCAAAATTTCGGTTTCTACGTTGCTTACGAGTGCGAAACGGATTATATTGTATTTCAAAATTAGAGAGCTTAGAACCTTTCTAATAATTATTCTAAAAAATTATGTATTCATAACACGATACGCATGAACTACAGCATTAATTTCTTGTATCGACCAACATTCAAAAGATAAAGACGTTAAGCCTTTAATCAAAAGTAGAAAGCAATTGTAAGATATTCGATGCATTATATATATTTATTGAATCCTCCATTATGGAGATAATCGTCGGTATTCTGTCAGTATTTTATTATTGAACATATAAATACGCGACTGCTTCAATTTACCCCCAACAAAACGGCAAAATTATTAATTTTATGTTAGTATCGAAATACCATTCATCTCCCCGCTATTTTATCGATCGAACGTGTTTGCATTTTTCAGAATAAATTGTGTATACTTTCATATTTTGCAGATAACCCTGACTCGAGTGAAGCACAAAGCGTCTCTGAGCTGCTGCCAACAGTTACTAGACTCATGGAATTTTCAAAGATAAAACAACAGACTGAGGAGCTCGAGAGTAGACTGACTAAAACATTAAAACTGTTAGAAGACAACCAAGAAACGGTTGAACATCTTAGAGGGGAGATGATTGGAATGTTTAAACGTAGCAAAGTACCTGAAAGAGAAAGACCTAATGCTACATTTCCTGTACTGAAAAAAGAGGTAAACATTTTGTATTTTATAGAAAATGTCATTGGCCACTTCTTTGTTTTCATTATCATTTTTATATTGTTTGAACTTGTCTTCGTTTACATGTAGTTTGGTTTTTGTGTAAATTCCTTTCCTACAATCAGAGTCATAATTATAAGACAGGCATTTAATCGCTTCCCCTTACATGTACCAGTTCCGTGTTGTGACCAGTTCTAGAATCTGATCGCTCGTAAGCACATTTTTACTACATTGTTTATTCGATCACATACAAAAAAATGGTCATTTAATGAGATTGAACTCAGGAACCACTCGATGGTGAGAGGTTAAATCTTACAGCGATTCCATCGAATTTCATCTTTTGCATCAAAATTCAGTATTTCTTATTAGTTAGACTGTCTTTATCATTACATGTTCGTAACAATAATATGTCGTTGGGGTTTGCATGGTACAAATGACTGGCATATAATCTGGGTTTCAGTTTGGTAATGGAAGGATTTTTTACCAATACTGTGCTTTTCCCGAACTTACTGTATTGGTACGTTAAGTATACAAACACGACGTGTAAAGGATTATTTCTTTTCTACCCTTAAACTTGAAACATTTAAATTACTTGAATATAAGCTAAGTGTATGATTCTCATTCACTGTCGTATCATCGTTTTAATTGGTCATGAAGTATTTTTTACTGCCTACCTTTATATCAAATATGGTAGTTATCAGTCAATGGCGAGATTCGTTCGGAACACCTCGACCTTTCATGAAGTAACGGTTGTGCAAAATAGTCCTTTTAGTTTACTTACAGATATTTGTCAAAACAGATTTGTATGTTAGATATTGAACCAAATATTTTTCAACGATGTCATTGAACTGTGTTATTCCAAATTTACAGACTTAAAACGAAACATTACTCACCGCCTAAACGATCGTGTATTTGTTTACTTCAACACCGGTAGTTTTAAATGGCGTCTAAGTATGTCTGGGGTTATTCGTAACGAATGGCCGAAGAGTTCCGAATGTGGCGAGGGTATGTGCTTAGTACCTAAGCTAATGCCTAGAGATCTAGGCTGATCCAGCGACAGTCAGTAGGATGAATATATTTGTTAATATAATTGAAAAAATGTTAAATTTGCCAAACAGCACCGACCATTACTTTACGTGACAATTATGCTTATGATTATAACTTTTTTGGCAGGTTGCTGAGAGATTTCTTTCAATAAATGGTGTGGTTGGGTGTGGATATAGGTATACAACTTTGGATATTTTCTTCCGAAAAAACCTGACGGGCATAGAACGAAGCGAATCTGAAGAGCATACGATGCTTGTTATAAACGAAAATGGCATACAAAATTACAAATTACAAACGGAGGAAGAGTTCACTAATTATTGTGGAGGCGTTGGTTCCCGTATATCTAACCACAATGGCAGAGGTGCTAGTATTGGCGGGTTTGCTTTGAAAGGCAATACACAAGACCTTTGTTTGCTAACTGCTAGACATTTTGCCTTGCCTGGAACTAACGTTCATCTGGAACAGGCGAATGGAGAGAGAAGGCATATAGGAGAGTTTCTTATCCCTCAGGACATCGTACAATCTCCGCCTGACATCGCTGTGGCTGTCATATTGAAACAAGTTCGGGACACGTTTCAGACGCATTTCAAGAATTCTGACGGAGAAAGTTCGCCAAGTTATGTTGTTCAATTCGCTGAAAATGAATTGGGAGCTTTACTTGGTTTACCAGTACATATGTGGGGAGCGGCAAGTAGGCCAGGACTTGGTGTAATAACACATCCTGATTATTACATTGTAGGAATGTCACGTCTGGTTAAAGTTATGGACAGAACTGATGGTAATAATAATATCAACCGATTTGCAAATTTAGGAGACAGTGGGGCAATAATTTGTGCTGATGACCCCGACGGCAAAGAAGTACAAGTTCTGTCCATGTTAATGGGTGGTCCATTGGTACCTGCAGCGGGAAATGTTAGGCAAACATACACAGGGCTCAGAATGATTGATGGGTTGGAAGTTCTTAACCAGGAACATGAGACAAATTTTACTTTGTGTTAAATACTTCTTGAAAAAAAACACTGTTACAGGAAATTCACGTAAGCCTAGATTTTAGTATCAGGTCATTAAATGACCTTCACACTGTCACGAGGATGCTCAATGACGCTATAGTTATATTAATACATTCGGTAGCAATACCACGTGACAAAAAGCTACGTTTCCAAAAAAGAGAATTCTTTCACAATATCCATGAACGTAAGCAAAGTGTGGGATATATGACTTTTGTACATGTTTTTGTTCATTAGGGAATAGTTGAATTCTTTCAGAGTGTGACATACTTGATTCAGCTATGACTTGTAATATATGCCACTTGATAAATAATATTGATTTGTTTAATCAATGATTGAAATGATAACTATACTAGAGAGATTAAATGATTATACTAGTAGTACATTCTATAAACTCTGAATAATTTGTAAGTGTTATAAACATACTTTCGTGCTCTATAGAATGAGAACATTAGTGCAAATCATTAGGAAACATTTTTTTAATTACCAATAGTATTTTTGGTGAATGTATATTGAAACCTGTATCAATCATTAAACAAGTTTACAACAACAAAATTCAAACACGAGTAGAACAATGCTGTAAAAATACAAGATGAACGATGAAAAACAAACACAATTAGAATAATGAAATTCAAGCACAATTAGAATAATGAAATTCAAACACAATTAGAATAATGAAATTCAAACAATTAGAATAATGAAATTCAAACACAAGAAGAATGGCGAAATTCAAACACAAGAAGAATGGCGAAATTCAAACACAATTAGAATAATGAAATTCAAACACAATTAGAATGATGAAATTCAAACGCAAGAAGAATGGAGAAATTCAAACACACTTAGAATAATGAAATTCAAACACAAGAAAAATGACGAAATTCAAACACAAGAAGAATATTGAAATTCAAACACATTTAGAATAATGAAATTCAAACACAATTAGAATAATGAAATTTAAACACATGAAGAATGGTGAAATTTAAACACAAGAAGAATGATGGAATTCAAACATAAGATCTTGTTATTGAAGAAAATGACTTGAATGGATAGACATGACAAAGGTATACACAAACTGTTCGCTGAGGATCTACATACAGTTGATTATGTACCATAATACTTTAAATGTGATTACAAACCATACTATTTTTAATGTTGGTTATCATATAAAACACTTGTTAATATTTTTTTGTTTCCCTTTTAATACAAAATGTATGTTAATCAATGTTTCAATATATTCTATTAAGTTTTTTATTAGGTATTTTTGTAAATTGTTAAGCCATTGATTGTTTTACAAGTACTTAAAATATTTTTTTTGTAAAAAAAGCTTTATACTAAATTTTGTAATATAATTATGTAATGTTTTTTTTTTATCATGATACATTCATTTTTAATCATACTCGACCATTATTCACCCAGCATGACAGTGCTTATATTGATCAACTGTCCGACAATATTAACCTGAGCTTGACCTTTATGCAAGAATATGTAAAACTCTGCATTTACAATCTATTTTTCTCTTCGTTTGTAAATCGCACTTTATCGGAAGCTTTTGCCAAAATACACGACAGAACAATTAATTTTGTTTTTATTAAAATTAATACTTTGAAACAGTGCCGCAATATTGCGGACTTACATGTTTTCCCATTAAACAAATGAGTCCAAAACGCACAATTTAATGTAAGTTACACGTGCAAATATTATATTTTAAGGTAGTCAAGCTCAGGTTTTATTGTCATGATATCAAAATAATATAATATTTTCATCTCATCATCAGGTTAAACATGAAAACATATTTATAACCAAGCAGCAATTGTTAAAAATCATGATTTTTGTTATTGTTGGATTTATGAAAAATGTTTCATAAAATATATTACTACTTAATTATGTTTTATATATTATTATTTTTTACACTTATTTTTTTCTGAATACTATGTGTTTTATATTATATGTATACATGTATATATTGTCATCTTGAAACTAACTTTTGACCAAACCTTTTTGTAAGGTCATTTACATTATGCAAATTTCTTGAAATTTAAAGCATTAACAATGAAGTATTAATAATATAATTATATGCCAAGACTCTAGTGCTCATTTAATCTTAAAATCGCCAAAACCATACTTATAGCTTGTTCCGAATGAACTAAGACTAAGAATGCTATTTATATTTCATTTTCAATCTTTAAACTTATTATCTAACCGCAAAGCTAGCCAAACTGAATTAGATATTAAATTTTCGACTTGGAAGAATGTTTAAATATCTTTTTTATTCTTACAATCAATTATCTAGCCATAGTCCTAGCCACACTAATTATATATTGCATTAGCTTATGATAATTTGTTAAAACAAACTATAATGACATGTATGTTATGCTCAAAGTAATTTCTGTGATCTCTATAACTCATCTACCATTGATGTTTGACATTTTTACTCTTCAATAAGGAGTAGAAAAATAATTCATCTCAAATTCTGGTTACTTTGACAACTGTTTTGAAAATTTAATTCATAAAAATATTTTTTTCCTCCATTATTATTTTTTATTATATAGTCTATAGGAATTCAATGAATAAAGTTTTTGTTTTCACAATCCTGAAATTCCTAGATTGCAGAATTTATCGGCTTTTGTACAAGAAACAATGTGCCTTCTCATCATACAAAAATTCTGTACTTCACAACCAGTCCTGATAATTTTCAACCAAGGAATACAAATAGTCTATAAAAAAATTAACCCCTCCTTACGTCACCATAGGAGCATTAACATTTTGATTGACTATGTATACTTTGTAGCTTTTCGCTGTCATGAAAGTGATTTAATCATAGAAATAATAAACTATGCATGATTTCCTGTTATATTGAATAATAAACTATGCATATTTTCCTGTTATATTGAAAAATAAACTATGCATATTTTCCTGTTATATTGAATAATAAACTATGCATATTTTCCTGTTATATTGAACAATAAACTATGCATGATTTCCTGTTATATTGAACAATAAACTATGCATATTTTCCTGTTAGTTTGTTTCAAGAGAAATAATCTTTATCAAATAAAAGTAGTATGATGTATTTAAATGCCTTGTTTTTTGTTGTTTATTCACCAGTTGCAATTACATGAGGGTAGTCCTGAAAGTAACTTGTCATGATGTTCTATATAGGGTATTTATATAGTTTACGACATTCATTACTATATGAATATTCAACAGTTATCGAATTTAGCCAGTGGATCGTGTCCGCCGAAATCACCAATGGTCCAGTGACTTTTAGAATGTAAGTTGTCCATCTGTTCACCACTTTTTACAGCTTCCATTTTCCATATTCAATAAAAATCTTTATTTGTTGTGAAATTGTTTATGTAATGGATGGAGCATGAGTAGCAGCTTGATATGGGATTTATCAACGAGTTGTTTTTTATTGTGCGAAAATATTGACCCCGACCTGACTTTATGCAAGAACACTGTCTAGATCGTGAAACGGTGGCGATTTTCCGTGTCACGGCGTAGCCACATCAAGATGGCGGAAAAACAACCATCCAAAAGGTACGTGTCGTTTTTTTGCATGATATTTTGAGAAATATTCTGGCCCAAATGCGTAAAATAGTTTCATTTGATCTGTAAATGTATAAACTAAAGGGCGGGTATACTCATCTGACATGTCACAAAGGATTTATGTGAATAAAAGCCACCAAAGTTGACGAATGACCGTCTGTCAAATTTGAACCGAGAGAAGTGTATGACGTTTGATAAAATCGCCGTTAGAACGGCACTTATCGTGTAGTAAATACGATTGTGAGATAGTGTACATGCATGAAATTATACCTTAAAATTGTACAAGTTCTTATTTATTTTGTTATGTCAAAACATGCCTACTTTCGGTTTTGTCTAAGCAACGGTTGAGATATTAGCTCCGGTGAAGATTTTCCGTAAGAAATGACTCGGTGTTGCCATAAAAAGTGGACACGGTGTATACATTTGCGTGAAAGAGAACACGGTTCGGACACCCATTCAAACGCTTGAAACGCAACCATATCATTTGAAGTAAACCACATTGGCATTATCCTTCGTATTTTGCTATACAGAAAAGCCCAATGTGTTCAATAAGTAAATCTTGGCGGAAGCAACGCCTAATTATGAATCAATTAGTATTATCTAATTACCTCAATTCCAGATCGTCACCTTTCGTATTGATACGTAAAGAAATAATGTAGTGTAGAAATACGAAACTGATACTTATAAAGGCCCTTTTGTGATAAGACTAAACTTATATATTTCATTATTTTGTTTTTCCAGTGTCAAAATGGAAAAAGGCTATAAATGCTACTACTGTAAGTTTTCGAAATCTGATCTCCTAGCATGCATTAATCATTCAGTAGAAAAGCATGCCAAATTATAGCTAAAATGACGGATGAGATTAGGGCTGTGGATCGTTGAGAAAGTGGCGATCCGATCCGAACCACGATTCATGTGTAGCGATTCACGAATCGAACCACGAATCACTTGTTTATGGAGACGCATACTGGAATTCATGTTATAATAAAAAAGAAAATAATTACAGAAGCTATTACTATATAGAAAACCATATACTTCAAACATTTTTATTAACAGCCGTTTTATGGGCATTTTCAGTTATAACATTTCGATTAGATGTGTATCCAACGAATTTTTGACACAAGATAATTCGGTTCTTACATAAATTAAAGTTTTCATAAGTAGTGCGACTCGTTTTCAGTGGTAATTAAGCAGAAAATGTTCTTTTACAAATAGATCGCGATCCGACGATTTCGGACTTGACGAATATTCGTACTCGATTTTATGGTCGGGATCGCAAATAACTGAGTACTCGGATACTCGCCGCAGCCCTAGATGAGATGGTTTAAAAAGTATCAACCGGCCGATATGGCCTTCTGACGAAAGACTACAGACTAATATCAAATTTAGAACTGCAAACTGGGAAATATTCCAAAGTGAATCAACATATATGAACATCCTTTCTAGAAATTAAGAAGTGTCCTGATGTTAAAGACCTAGAAAGTATACAAGAATCTAAACAAGATATTTCTGTTGATATAGATTCCATTACTTCCCAGTCCAGATGTTAAAAACGTACAAAACGTCAGAACCAATAAAAGCACTCGGCAGTGTAACTTTAGCAGGTCCCTCTCAGTAAACGTTACTTCCATGTACGTGGAACATGATGAACAGTTAGAATATATAAATTTGTCTACGATTTGACCAAACCCGTATCTGTTTTTTAACAAATACTGCTACGTTTTGCCTTGCCTACATTTCGACAGTATTCAAAATAGTCTGGTCGCATTTCAAGCGTTTGAATGGGTGTCATAACCGTGTTCTCTTTCACGCAAATGTATACACCGTGTCCACTTTTTATGGAAACACCGAGTCATTTCTTACGGAAAATCTTCACCGGGGCTAATATCTCAACCGTTGCTTAGACAAAACCGAAAGTAGGCATGTTTTGACATAACAAAATAAATAAGAACTTGTACAATTTTAAGGTATAATTTCATGCATGTACACTATCTCACAATCGTATTTACTACACGATAAGTGCCGTTCTAACGGCGATTTTATCAAACGTCATACACTTCTCTCGGTTCAAATTTGACAGACGGTCATTCGTCAACTTAGGTGGCTTTAATTCACATAAATCCTTTGTGACATGTCAGATGAGTATACCCGCCCTTTAGTTTATACATTTACAGATCAAATGAAACTATTTTACGCATTTGGGCCAGAATATTTCTCAAAATATCATGCAAAAAAACGACACGTACCTTTTGGATGGTTGTTTTTCCGCCATCTTGATGTGGCTACGCCGTGACACGGAAAATCGCCACCGTTTCACGATCTAGACAGTGAAGAATATTCATTACATTAAATACGAATGTAGTATTAATGCTCGATTACACGGCGACCGTGAGGATTATGAGTTAAAACTTAACACACAAACATACTTCTATAATTTTACGATCGCTGTCGAGGTGTAGAATAGGCGTGGTACTGACTTTCGTCGGGATGTGTGTAGAAAATTATTAGATGCAAATATGATAGGTCAAGTCGGGGTCAATATCTACGCACTTTACAAATCCATTGTACGGCATCATGAGTCAAAACAGAAAATGTATATCAGTTAAACCATACTGTGGTCCTATCAATTTGAAACTATACAGAAGTTGGACCCGTTCTACAAATAATTGCTTGACGAAATTTGTCGTTAGTCATAACTTCTTGCAATCTGGAAGGTTATTAGAACTGTTTGTAATACCGCAGAACCATTAGCCAATGAAAACCAAATTTTTGAATTAGAAAAATTCGTCGTAATTCCCACGCAGCCTTAAATTAAAAATAATATATAAGAATTATCGCGTTCGTTATTTTGACTCATTCGTTTAAATCACTGGTTTGTTTATATTTATCTACATATTTGAGGTTTTCATTAAGGAAACCGCTTGTTAATATCATGTGATTATTTCTGCACGAGGCGCCCCTATGTTGTAACTGATTGGAAAGCTTGTTTATTTCATGAGTCAATTTCAACATGGGGTGCCCGTGCCCTGTAATGTATAGGAAAGAGCATGAGAAAAAGTTTGGTTGGAGAAATGTCAAACGAACGAAACACTTTTTGAGCAATTGAAAGGGTACCACTGCTGTCTAATTAATTTTAAAATATGTTATACTAAATCATGAACCGCATATTTTAACACTAATGCTTGGTCCAGTAAACTTTCATTCAGTACAGTAACAAATTTCATTTTGTCGGACGGAATGTCCAGTGCTTATGAAAGTTTGTCATGAAGACTGATATAATGTGTTTTATGTGAATCACCAAGTATGAGTGATGTGACATAATCATCTCTTACATTATGAAATACAATGCCCTCCAAAAGAAGACTAAAAAAATAATAATGCAATATAATATAATATTTAATTACATTACATTATATACATGGAATATAACACTCTTTTTCATTACATAATATAACTTTATTATAATATTCTATTTAATACACAGTTCTAGTTAATTACACAATATAAATTATAATATACATAAAGATGTATAACAGGTTGTAAGTAAAATTAAAAAACAAAGAAAAGTGCGTAAATTAAAGAGTGCGTAAATTAAAGAGTAAAAGGCAGCAATTTTAATCTGAGTAATGACATTATTGGACAAATATGTTTGTTAAGGTAACAAAAATTAACACTGAAACTTAAATTAATATAAAGCAGTCAAAATGGTCAGAAATGAAATATAAAAATTATCCAATAAAATTGATATAATTTCTAAACTGGATACATGTATGCACATGAATATATATACATACGTTACATTTATGCTATTCTATGTAAATATCAAGCTCCCGCATCTTTTGTTGCTCATGTAGTTTAACTTGAAATATTTTCTTGATTCTCTGAAACAAATAAACATACAGTGTTACAAACAGGTTGGTCATATCACACGACCAAATTCTACAAATCAACAAAAACGGAAAAGGTAAACAAATAGCCTCGAGAGAATTTAAAACAGGCAAATTGGTCATTGTAATGATTCAAGAAGAGCCTACTAGGCAAATGGTATGCTTTCAATTGGGAATTAGATGTGCACCAATACTTGCGCTGTAGTCAATATCATTTGACCAAACTTTTTCTTTCAAGACAATGGGCAACTAGTATTAAACTTGACATTGGCGTGTACTTTTCTATTGTTTTAATGTCATAGCAACATATTGTATAGGTCATTTCACGACTGTCAGTCAACCTACTTATCGTTCCTGGAAAGGCTACATCTCTAGATTTATCTGTTAACCAATTATACTAGGAGCATACCTTCGTCAGTGAATGGCTACTGCCCTACATGGTTAAGAATCAGTGGCATTAGAAAGAATGGAAGAGGAAATGTTTTCATGACTAATCCACCAAAGTTTGCCACGGTCTCTCAAAATGTATAATACCTGACACTAATGAATCAACAATTCTTGACAATAAGTAGAATACATGTAATAAAAATACTTTACATCAATATAAAGTTTTAAACTATACACCGGCAACTACTAGTATAACACTTGCAGCCAACGATTCACATTATAACTATCCAATAAACTGAATAAATAATGACTAAATATGGCAATGAAAGTCGAGTATTTAATCCAGTTATATAGTTTAGAACAATAATAGTTTCAGTTTCAGTTTATTGTGTTACATCGACATTTACATGTTTTTGATACAAAACATGTATACAAGCATATGATACATTTTAAACAAATAAAAAACAAAAGACATGCCAGAAAAAGAAAGATGTACAAAAAAACATGGGCTAGTCATCAGATCTTACATAATGCATTTACATTGTTAGTACACAATAGTAGACCAACTGTTGCAAAGCTCAGTTTTGTCATTAAAATATGAAACAAAGACATTCATACGTACCTCTCTAAATGAACCTGTTTCAGTAAAGAAAGCATACAGAACACCAAGAGGTACACAACTCATTGATACCAAAGCCATACAGAAACCTATACCCTGTGCCCATCTTGGATATGTATAATTTGTTCCATATTTTAGTGGTGTAAATGACACTAACATAAATAGGAATATTGCCTGAAATAAAGTATGTGTCATTGTATTGTATAGTCTAAGTATTCATACTGACGACATTCACTGACTTCAGAAATGCTACTACCCTTGGTCATCAGGCTACTGGAATTTATCTTTCAATATCCCTGGGGAGTCTTTTACATTGGGGCAACAGAATTATATCACCTTATCAAGCACCAATATACACATAGGTGGAGTGCAGTTGCTTTCATTGTTTTTTCTCAAGGAAGTATACATGTAAAACACATTCTATAAATAGAAGGTGAAGCAGACCGTTTGTGTACAGAATGTGTAAAACATCTTTACATATAATTTGAATGTCATAAAAATATAAAATAGGCACAAACATTTGATGTTAAACATTACACAGGTAAAACATAGAATAGTTGACATTTGTCATATCAACATGATTATTCGAATGATAAATATCTGACAAATATCCAATGCCATCAAAAAGTCATGCAACAAAATCCTGGTATTATTTTACTCTAATCGCATTTCACATGAAAATGAAAGATAGTCATCTGAGCTAAGTCCAAAATAAGCATATATTAGTTAATCAATATATGATTCAAACAATTCTAACATAAATAGGCTTTAATTACAGTAAAATGGTTTGTGCATGCATGATCAGTTTTTCTCAAAATTTCAAATGTCTAAGAACTTTAGGATAGGTCTGCATATACCAGGGTATAATGAAAATAATTTCAGTGACAAGTGATTAATATCACCTAATCATACTAAGTAATGATAGAAAGTTCAATGTCCTACCAGGGTAATTACAGGAACTAAAAACTTCCAACATATGAAAAACCAAGTAGATATTCTCCTTCCCAACATCAGCTCACAAGCATTTTGAAATTCTTCCTGGCCTTGAAAAAAAATAGATCTATATAATCGCGAAAATACCATGAACACAAAACTGTTCTCTGAACAGAACAGAACATACATTTATTCACAAAACTGTGCGGTTTCCAATTGTTTAACAATAATAAACATACAATGATAACATCACAATCAATTGAATTCTAAGATTAAAATTGCGAATTATTTTATTTTGTATCATGTTTATGGAGCTTCGTTTTATTTACAAAATTGTCTTAGTTACATGATTCACTTTGTAACCTATAGCCTGCATGGCTGAATCAACTTGACTGAATGCACATTGCGTCAATTGGCAATTTAAATTTTCACTCGGCTTAAAAAACATCTGACTGGATGGATTATGAACAAACAGGAATGTAACGTGCAATGAACATTTATTTCCCAGAAATTTCCCTATTTCAGCCCCCAAACTGGCTTTTCTTTCTTGCCGTCAAAGATGAATACAATATGCTACTAACAGTTTCCCGTCTGTAATCCACACTCTTTCGCTCTGTAAGATTTTAAATACAATAACTGCTTGAACAGGATGTTTCCTTTTTATGCACCAACGTCTCCTCCATTTGAAGAAGAGTCCCTATGACTTTTTGTTGAAACGCACCTGAGTCAAAACCTAGGATTGTCTTAGGACCGATCTTAGGAACATATCCTGGTTTTTTTTAATGAAACGCAGCACAGGTCACACATAGGACACTTGAAAATAAAATGAAACTCGTCTTTGACGTCAATTAACTTAAAAATTTGACAAAATCGCTGATTTCGTTCGACTTGTGGGACATGTTCTTGCTCTTCTACAGACCTGTGTATAGGTCGTTTTGGATAAAAGGAGTTATAATTTACATGAGAATGCTGTTAAGATTTATCTAAAGTTATCAATGACAAGACATAACAACAGGTATTGTTGGAGCATACAAGATAATAGTAAATACACATCCTTGATTTCTATAGAAACGATCTGAACAGTTGACTAATGATCTCCAATTGTACGAGTATTAGTTAAGGAAGCATGGTACCTATTACCCAGCCTACAGCAACAGCTTCAAAGAAACAAATCCATAAAAGTACTAAACCACTGGCACTGTAATAGTCGAAGACTTGAAACACGTACATACCTCCCTAAAAACAATATATATATATATATAACTTTATACATTTTTTAAGTCGTATTCAACACATATTTAGGTCATATATACGACGGCCAGCTCTTCCTAGTACATGTATAGGTTTCCTGGACTATTTTCTATCTATAACCAGTAATAACTTGCCCTACCACGAGGCCGACAACTCATGTATAGGGTATGACCTACCGCGGCCGGGTTCGAACCCACAATATTCGGATTCGAAGTTAGACATGCTAACCACTACGCCACGGCCGCGGCTTAACTTCATACAACAAATATTATGTATTTAAATGTAATATGTGATTTACAGTACTTTTGGTAGGGAATGTATATTTGTGGTTGACAATCAATATACGTTATAAATACAGTTGAAATACCATTTTTCCAAAAGGGTTTGAAACAGCAAAAATCTTTTAAAAAATTGTGATGTCCAAACAAAGCGAAGTCGAGATTTTAGGTGTTGCGCAGCGTATTATCATTAAGGCGTGATAAATATTCCGACTTGAACATTTTATTTCTGATAAGAATCAAATGCAAAGAAAACCCAAAATAAACTCATGACCATATTAAGTACTGATGTATTTAAGTGTCCATTAGAAAGCAAGTTAACAATACTAAAGTCTTGCACTTTGTCATGAACATCATATGAAAATTGAGTGACCCATCGAGAACTGCAGGCCAACAATGACAACTGTGAGGATGATAATTACAGGAAATACATTATACATATAGTATGGTATCCCAGTTATACACGCAATTCTTTGAACACTTTAATTACATTTCCTCATATCAAGAGGGCATCTTATAGATAATTATAATGTAAACTTAGTACATGTACAATCAAATGTCTACAAGTATTATAACAATGACATGAAAGTAAAATTTAATTTTAACAAGGAAATAAAATGTATGTGACCATCTTTAGACTCTTTAACAGACTCTTCGTGCAACATGCATGTTGAGTCATCCCGGGGTGTTCACAGTTGGTTATATTTCTATCATCTATACATTTGTATAAAGAAACCATCAGTCGGATTGATATCATACGTGTGTGATTAAGCCATTTCATTCTTGGAGCGGGATATTCATTAAATTGATAGCACCACATCAATTTTCAGTCATGCATGAGCCATATATTTGAGCAACAGGGTCACATGGTCTTCATACAAATTATAAAAATGTTTTGTTCTATTCTGATACCTGAGTAATCATAGCTAATCCAACAAGACAAGAACAAGTACAATATCCTGCTGTCATTACTATTCGGTTTTTATTTTTATACATTACATTAGGGAATGCATCTAATATTGGAGTCAAAATTCCTTCAACGTCCACAAACTGAAATAAAACAAAATCATTACAGATACAGGGTGGTATTAACTTGTGTATCTGTTTAAAAATAATGCCGAATCAAATTTTTCCATTCAACCATCCAGATAAAACAATTTTATTTATGTACAGTACATGTTGTTTGTTACCTATATTGTTCGTGTTTTCTCAACTGTCAAAACATAAATAATTTAACGGTGAATGCATTCGCTAAATTTTTTGTCATAATACATCCATGAGTTCCCGAAAATGTGTATTATGATCGGGTAAAGCTGCTTCTGCCGTATGATATGTTTTAGTCAAGATATTTTTAATAACAATTAGGCCGCCAGTACAGAAACAATGCATTCAGTCACCGTGAAATTATTCAAGCTTTGACAGTTGAGAAAAAACGGACAATACCTATCGTTCGTATTGTCCGTTTATACTCAACTGTTGAGAAAAAACGAACAATACGAAAAAAACCTGCTTATCTAAACAGTACAATGAACTAATCAACGACAGGGGATGCTCAGGATGACAATACAATTTTTAATATGTTTTATGAGTGTCCTGTTGGTGTAATGGTTATGCGTTCTCCCATTACAAGCATGATTGGCTAAGGTGTGGTGGTTTATCCGCCACACTAATTTTGTTTAAATGAGCTATGCAACTTTTATTTTCAATATTGACTACCTCTGGAATAGATTGTATCTTTTTTAATGTTTATTTAAACACGTTTTGTTATGTTGTACGAACATACATTGGGTGCCTGTTTACAAAAAAAATGTCCAATTAAAATTTACAATTCAATTATCAAACCATTACAATTTTATTTATGTATATGTTGTCTGTGTCCTGTACCAACTATCCAGTTTTATCTTCCTGATCTATACTATGTGTTTCTACTGTGTTTAACCCAACCGTACAAAACGAACTTCTACGCTAATTTGGATATTAATATTCAAATTCACAAATCAGAATAAGGTTCAACAGCTAGCCTACTATGGTCAAAGGCCATTTTAAATTTTTCGCTACAGACTATTCCTTTCAAATTGTAAATTTTAGTAAATTAATCTTCAAACATTTGCAAAACGAATTGGAGAATTATGTAAAATTTTGAAACATTTCATTCAAAGACTTTACTATCGTAAAAAGTATATAAAGTAAGTTTCTGATATTGATACAAAGAGAAAGCAAACGGTAAATAACCAATGTAACACAAAGTATCGAATACAATTTTGCGGTTAGTGAAAGCTGGGTAAAGTTTTGTGAATTTTCATATTTTATAATTGTGAAAGGCAGAATATTGGAACTAATTAGAGAAAAAAATCCACTTGTGCTCATGCACATGCATAACTGGGTTCTAACAGACTGATTTATATTCAATGTTCCCGTTTTAAATCAGGAATAACATTTTGAAAGTCAATTTAGGAACAGCCTGTTGACGTGATTAAATGATAAGCTTTAAAAATCCCCATCGCATCATGTTGAGAAACAACCTCTTATCTAGAAGTCATAAAGGTTCTTCAATCTTAAGTACGAGAAAAGTTGGAAACTGATAATGTTATTAAATGTTCATAGATAGATATTTATTTCAAAATTTAGACAATATGTCCATGTATATATAATTGTGTTCGTGGGCCGTTCATAAGCGATTAAAGGACACATGTACTATTCAAATATAAAATTATCAGAATTTAATGAGACTACTTGAATGAAAAATATGTGATTTTCCAACAGGACGTTTCCACATCATCCAGCTGATGTATACGTGGTAATTATAATTGTGTGATAATAATCAGATATACAAGTAATATTACATTAATTGGTGAGTCATACAATTTCTCAATGAGTGATACAATGATTTCCCCCCACTTTTTCATCGGATGGAACTTATGTCCATAGTTTCATAATTATACCAAAATGGTATGAGAAAGTCAATATTGATTTTTTCAGGAATTCATTTTTAAATATTTATAAGCTATCGCCCAATTTATCATTGATTCTACATTTTTTGTCATGGATAAATACGAATAAAAGTTTATCCCGATATATGTTTTCGTGCAAGTGCTTTTGGTGGACACTGAACAAGGAGCATTTAAGAACAATTAACTTTTGTTGAACGTCTATCTGGGGAATAAGTTTTAAATAGATTTTGTAAATGAAGATACCAAGAAGCTTGGTCATTACCTGATTTGTTGAAATTGGTAAAAATTGTCATAAAAAAGAATACAGTTAAAGTATCTAAATGAAATTTTTATGAATATCTAAATTCGAAAAAAATGACATTATTGTCAAATATTAATGAAGGGGTATAACATCCCCGGCTGGGATTCGAATCCGTACCCACTTCGGGACACTAGATTCGAAATCCAGGCGCGCTACCCGGGTTTCAAAGAAAGTGAAGTGGTCAAAATAGATAAGAGGTGGGTATTTTTAACGTTCGATTGCTTTTGTAACAAAATGCAAGAAATGATTTGAATAACTCAGTAGTTGTTACAACTGGTTGTCATCATAACTTACTTGACTATCAAATCCTACAAGAATAATCATAATGAAGAATAGTACAGCCCACAATGGTGATAGAGGCATCTTAGATACAGCTTTAGGATAGGTGATAAATACTAGACCAGGACCTGAAGTAGATACAATGAAGGTACAGTATGTTATATATGCCACATACATTTCTAAAACAAGTGTTCAACCCATTTGCATAAAAGGATATAACTCTTGTATAATGTCACATATATTTCTAAATCTATACCTAATTGATAATGACACATGGCTAATGCCACATGTATTTTTAAATCTACATCTGATCGATGATGACACATACGTAATGTCACATGTATTTTTAAATCTATATCTAATTGATTATGACACATACGTAATGTCACATGTATTTTTAATCGAATTGATTATGACACATGGGTAATGTCACATGTATTTTTAAATCTATATCTAATTGATCATGACATATGGGTAATGTCACATGTATTTTTAAATCTATATCTAATTGATCATGACATATGGGTAATGTCACATCGATTTTTAAATCTATATCTAATTGATTATGACACATAGGTAATGTCACTTATATTTTTAAATCTATATCTAATCGATTATGACACATGGGTAATGTCACATGTATTTTTAAATCTATATCTAATTGATTATGACACATGGGTTATGTCACATGTATTTTTTCAATCTATATCTAATTGATTATGACACATGGGTTATGTCACATGTATTTTTTCAATCTATATCTAATAGATTATGACGCATGGGTTATGTCACATGTATTTTTTCAATCTTTATCTAATAGATTATGACACATGGATAATGTCACATGTATTTTGAAATCTATATCTAATCGATTATGACACATGGGTAATGTCACATGTATTTTTAAATCTATATCTAATTGATTATGACACATGGGTAATGTCACATGTATTTTAAATCTATTTCTGATAGATGATGACTCATTGGCAATGCCACATGGATTTCTGTATCTATAACTAATGATTATGCCACATACAGTTCTAAATGCATGGCCATATATTTGTCTCATACCCTTATAACACCAGCATAACGATATTTTTGTAGACAAAATGTCTCTGTGTTGTTATAGACACAGTTGATTATGACAATGGTCCTTCTTGTTTACTGTATTAATAATAATAAGATAGTTTAAATTGACCACCCATAGTAGTCGTTTTGAGCAGATGTATAAAAAGGCACTTCATACACCTGCTTTTAAGCTAGCTTTAATGGCGACGTGGTAGAATGTCCGCTTACGACTCGAGAGGCCATTGGTTCGAATCTCAGTTTGGACCAAGAACTTGTATCGGATTACAGGTTAGTAAAACATTATTGAATCAGAAAATTGTGAAGAAGTAAAATTTGTTAGACACAGTACATGGCATAAAATGGTACAGCATGATTATTGTATATACGACGAAAGAGAAATAGAGTAAGGCAGCCTAACAGTACCCGAATCAACGACATCAGCCACGGTAACATTTTGTTCATTAGCCATATAACCTAGCACAGAGAACACGACAAAACCTCCATATAAACTAGTACAACTATTGATGGTTGATATAATAAAACAATCTCTGAAATAAAACACTTTAAATATCAAACCTTTAACTGAAAGGGAGATAAATTTGATGATTTAATTCAAATAATTTACAAAATTGTCTCCCATGTATTACATTGATATTTCTTTTCCGTTTTAGGAAATTAAAATTCGTTTGAAATGCACCTTTCAGCAACTAAGTGATGGTAACTTGCAATTTCTATAATAATGGAGTGGTGTCTTTTTTGGCACAGATGTCTATGCCAACGCTTGACCTTTATTTTTAACCAATAAAATTTGCTCTACCATAACTGTTTGTCCAATGAAATTCTCTTCTGTGTATATAGAAATGGAAAAAAAAGATACGTAATCATTTGTTTTTTGTGATAAACAGCTGCTTAGCACGGACAGAAGTCGCTGACTATTGAATATACATTTGTCGTGGTACGCTCCTGGCCGTATGACTGAACTGCGAAAGTGACTATTTATGCTTAAATACAAAAATGATCCCTTCATAGCGTTTTTTAATGGTATTTCTTATTATTCTTGCAGCCCATTACAAGCTAGAATTAAATAAATTTCATAAAATAGTTAAATGAATAAATCTCAAAATTATAACAATCTTTACTCTTTACGATAAACTTGCATCAGCCAAGCAAACTGGATACTTTTACTGGACCGAATGAAAGTTTACTGGACCAAATACATCTCAGTGATATCTTAAAATAAGGAGTTCAAAAGAAGGTGAACCGTCAGGCCATCGACATTCTAAAAGTATCTGAACCGACGACGATTTCAATGGACATAGTCCACGGTCCAGTGGCTAAATTCTAAGACTGCTGAAATACTTACCTGTAGAAATTGTTTCTAAACTTATTATAACTTCCCAGTGAAATCATGACACCAAGAGCTACAGCATAGGAGAAAAATATCTGGGTACCGCCATCTATCCACACCTTAAATAAACAGAAGTTAGTTATAAGATTTGATGCCGCGTAAACACAAGTTATGGTAATTTTACAGAGGCTAGCTTACCTAATCTACCTTTCCTGGTCCATTGAAAATAGCCAATACTCACCTACCTCTCTATATAAGTCTGTTTGAACTGTCGATTATGATTTAACATACTTTAGTATTGATATACACAATTTGAGGACAGATTTTATTACATTAATTGTAAACAAAACTACAAAAGCTTATCAGGACCTACAGTTGATGAGATGTTTTGCGCTAATTATTTATATTCGCAGTGATAAGATGTTTTTGCAAATCTCAATAAAAAAATTTAAGAAAGATGAGATACACGTATAACTCATTACTGAAATTATAAAGTATATTCACGTACGAAGCCACTATGTTACAAATATACTTAACGAAACTTTTAAGTACCCTTACACATAGGCGGATTCAGTGGGGGGTCAGGGGGTCCCCCCTAGAATTTGGAAAATGTACATGTCCATTAGTGTATTTCTTGCTTGTAAGTCATTTTTAAGTAGTATGAAGCAATTTTTCTCAGTGCTTAACTTGGATGTAATGGTTATGTAGTTTTTATTATCAATATGTTGCATTTTTTCTGCTAATGTGTATAATGTGGTTGTGGTTCGAGGTTCGCCCCCTCCCTGTAGAAAAGTTCGGACCCCCCCCCCCCTAGAAAAAAATTCTGGATCTGCCCCTGCCTTCAAAATCGGGTTTGCACCGATAAAGAAGCATGAAAACCATGCAAGCAGACGACAGCATGGTCATTTATACATTTTCATCATCGATCGGACATAAATGTTGAAAAATGGAAATTTCCTACAATATGAAAATCGGGGTACTTAGAAGTTTCATTAAGTATATGTCTATTATATCGTTTGTGAGTGTTTAGTTGATATAATTAACTGTTATTTGTTTAAGAAGTATGAGAACACCAAACAGTTGTGTTAAATTGTAACATTTTAAAGCAAGACAATGGCATTTACTAAGAAACTATTATACAGTAGGATAAAGAAATGTTATTTTTTAGTTTAGTGAAATAAAAAGAATCATTCATTTTCTATAGTGTAAAGGCTTTCACGGTGGCAATACCACGTGACTATGACATCACAAATGCTATGGTTTCATTGCCAGTTTTATACATTTCGCTGGAAAACCTACTGGTCAATGATTTCCATATCAAAGACAAGGACTTGTAACTGCAACTGACTGAAAAGGAGTTGTTTTCCAGGGTGTTAGCAAAAAAATGTAAATAGCGTTCGAGGTGTGATGCGCGGCAAATAGTTTTCTGCTTAGCATCGCGTAGGTATCATTGAAATTGGACAAGAATTAAACGACTCGCAGCTCATTAAAACTTTAAGTCGAAGCTGATTTTTCACCGTTTTCGTCTTCAAACTGTAGCATTTGTGATGTCATAGTCACGTGGTATTTCCACCGTGGATTATGATTGATGGCAGTGTATTTACCTGTGGATCTTTCAGGCGTGTGAAGTCTGGTTTAAGATAATAATATATACCATCTGAAGCCCCTTCTAAAGTTACACCACGAATAAATAATGCTGTTAATATAACATACGGAAATACAGCTGTAAAATATACTATCTGAAATAAACAAAAATAAGAATTAAAGTTATATAACAACATTGAAAACATCAATACTTAGTATTTCAATGTAATATTCAATAGTCCATGTATATAAATAATGGATAGATATCTACCAATTATAATCCATATAGAGATTTTTTGACAAATCACATTACAAAGTGCGTTGTTATTCAGAACAGAACAGAACAAGCCTTCATTATCTTAAATAGTAATACATAAGCAAATTTAAATGTACAATTTGTATATAAATAAAAAATAGTAATCGAAATACATGACTATAAAAAGGTAATTACCATTGTAAGGGTATATGGGAGAGAGGGGGAGAGGGGGAGAGAGTGAGAGAGTGAGAAAATTAACGTAGACAATGACAATTTATTAAGAAAATGTGTTGTTATGCATTGAGAATTTAATTTCCCACGTTTCTAATCAATTTTCTTAAATATTCAGTAGCTATATTTTTCACGTTTCAGAAGCACAGCTTCCAGTTTCAGGTCATGATGATAGTTAGTGTCACATTGAATGAGGAATAGCATGATAAAGTTGGTTTTGAAATGATTTGCATTGTTACTTGACTAAACTGCTGTCTGGTTGCTTCTTCTAGTAATAGCATCTAAAGTTACACTGCCTTCTTGTTGTTTTGTAGTATGTGTTGATTTACAGTAACGGAGTAATGTTATTAAACTCAGTGATTGAATCAATCAAATAACAAAAGTAGCTTGATATTCTATCACAAAAAATGAAATCGCATACTTCCTTCTTGAAAAAATAGGTTCAATGATATATGGATAATGGTCTTGAAAATAACTTTGTCGATAATACATATACATTTACCTTCCCTGTCCATCTAACTCCCTTACACACACATATAAATACAAGGGTCCATGCAACAATAAGGGACACTGAAAGTCCCGGTACAATGCTTCCTGGTTCGTCTATACCATCCGATATCCTTAACACATTCCGTCTTGAAAATATAAAATATCTATGTTTAGCCATTGGATCCCGGCCTTTTATTTTAAAAACCCACCCTCTCTTAAAGTCCATATTTTACAACATACAAACTACCACTACACATTTTTGCAAGTACATAAAATTATGTTATGGACATTACACGGGAGCCTGGGTTACTTTTAGTAAAGCTGACTACGGATTCACCATTGAATTTGGTAAAGTTTATCTAATGATTTTTAAGACAAAAGTGAGAACAAAACAGGAAATGTATATGGTATTAAAATATTTAAAAAAATAGAAATTTGATATTTGTTTTTATGTATTTAATCATGAAAAATCGAGTTCTAACTCCAAAAGTTTTTCATCATTATGTAATGACTTACATTTCTGTCAATGGAGTTATTTATTTGGGATATGTATGCTCCAACTGCAATCTTCTAACTTTAACTGGATATGAGCATAACCGAAAGATGGCATTTATTCAAGTTAATATATAACATGTTTACACTTGTTTAAGTTATTACGGCATGTCCATTAATTTTGATGATGTTAACATTTTATCACCATTTGTGTAATACAGATGCAACATGGCCAAATTATTCCCTATATAAAAAAGATTGACCAGTAAAATGTAACTAACAAATAAAACATGGTTTTACAATGGACTCAAAAACGGATGGACTTCATCATCATCATCCCTGTTTATTATGATAATCCACTCAGTGGAATCATGGTATTGAAAAAAATACACGTGAATGAAATCTGCTTGGATAGCAACATATATTACAATTGACTGCTATATTTTGAAATTGTAACAAACAAATGTTAGCGCACCGATATGGCCTGGTTTCGCACACAGGTGCCTGTCGCGTGACAAAATCACCATGTCATACAGTTCCAGCTGATAGTCAAGAAACTATTTAGTGAAAAGATATAAGATATCAAACTCGGAAGAGATGTGACCGGTCGCTCTTAGTCATGTGATGTACGTCCTGGCAATGCTTAGATCTACTTTACGTTTCATATATAATTATCGTATTCAACAGTTCTTATAAAATATATATTCACGTATCAAAAGTGTGCACGGTGCAACATCTGCATCTGATCGTCTGCTCTGTATTTCAAATCATAATAGCAAAACATAAATTTTAATTAAGAGTAGATTTTAATGTGAAAAATGCTGTTTTAATTAGTATACTTATAAAATGTCTGCAAGTTTGCATATGTTGTTTTGCATTGAATATCAATTTATAATGATGACATGCACACTTACTCCCAGAATTCTATGGATGCATCAACCGTTCTCTCTGTACCATTTGTTATAGATACATTTAACAAGGAGGTATTTCTTCCTTCATTTCCTGAAAAACATCTATTACATACCTATAGAGTTAATGACAAT
This sequence comes from Mactra quadrangularis, assembly GCA_025267735.1. Classification (NCBI taxonomy): domain Eukaryota; kingdom Metazoa; phylum Mollusca; class Bivalvia; order Venerida; family Mactridae; genus Mactra; species Mactra quadrangularis. Next base: position 14,722,773 of record CM046302.1, on the reverse strand, counting down.
AGATATTTCCAATCTTAACTGTTGTTCAAGAAATCGTGTAAGTACGGAGCCCAAAATGTGACATTCTGAAATACACTTTTCTTTATTTTTTTAATTATTTCGTTTAAGCGCAATGTAATTTCGTTTAAACAATATTTCGTTTAAACAAAATAACATTTCGTTTCAATGAAATAATTGTGAAAATAAAAAAATAGATTTCAAAATGTCACTATAGGGGCTCAGTATGTAACCTATGGGATGGAGTTGTGCTTTTTATTTGTTGAAAGTTTCATGTGCTATAATAATTTGTTATTGCTTATTGTCATGTCTTGTACTTCACCTATTTTTTATGTTTTATCGACCATATGTTTTTATACAATATTCAACATTTTTTATTATTTTATCCTCCACATGTTTTATTCTCTACCCTGACTGGTTTTCTGCTTGTTTTATGTATATCTATAATTTTTTAATGTACTGCATGAGTTGTTATGTCCAATATTTATACATGTATCTTTGCTTTTAATCCATGTGTTAAAAGCACTAGTTCACAGATTTGGTTCATTTTTTCTATAATTTCAAAATACCAGAGTCTGAAATTGTGTCAAAAAATAATTCTTGTTATATTACAACAAACTGGCCTATATGTTGCCAGAAATATACAATAAAAGTCACAAAAATGCACTAAAAGTGTATATACCGTGACATACGGGATAGATATTTACTACATGAAACACCATCATCTGTAGTTGTATGTCAATAAAAAAGACAATATGCACTAAAAGTGTTATTATCAGAACACTGCTTTCAAAAATATTTCCATACAATTTTAATAGTTTATGAAAAAGTTGATATTTAAGTTGAAATCTGTGAATGAGTACCTTTAATAAAAGACCTATTGACTTTCATACACAGGAAACATACGAAATGAACAACTACGGTGGTATAGAGGTGACATGGAGAAATATTTAAAATTTACGTGCGCACGCAATAACGTTTACGTGGCCACGCAATAGCTGTTTACGTTTACGTGGCCACGCAATAGCTGTACTGATTCACAAGTGTTCTATTATAATAATTATGCATTAGTCGTGTTTTTGGCAGCAACATATATTTGTTATGGATTAAGGGTATTTGTTACTATTAACCTTTAATCTTATTATATAGAATGTTGATTTGTGTTTACTTTATTTAATTTGAACACAATGAAATTAACCAACTTAATTAAGTATTGCGACCTATTTACAGTATAATCTGTAAGTCGGAACACCTCTTGACCGAGAAATACAGATTTACAGATTTGTTTTTTTTATTTCGAATGTTTGAAAAATTGGCAGTTTTGGATCTAGAAGATTCATTGGGTTCGAAAATTTCATGGTTTATGTTATCAAGGTTTGGGTTTGAATGAGGGTTTTAATTCATGATCAGAGTTTGGATTATCATTGTTTAGACTTCTGTGTTAGACTGTATTATATTGTATAATGTTGTTTTATATTGTACGTTTTGTGTCATTTTTAAAATGCCATAGATATTGTGCACTGTGAAATAAAATATACAATGTACTAGTATTCAATATATTACATAAGAAATATCACTGTGTATTACGATTTATTCTGTTAGTCGGTTTGTGTTTATGTTTGTCGTTTTGTTGTTCTTCTTCAACTGTTTTTTTATTGTAAATTGTCGGTTTTGTATGTTTTATAATTATTTAGGTGACAAGAAAAGTCTTTTGAAGCTGGGTGTGTTTGTAAGACTATTATGTTGATATAATGTTATTTTTAGTAATTATACCATGTAATTATGATAAAAAATAAACCGTACATGTATATAAGAAAATCGGCTTTTACTTCAAACCTGATAAATAATTTTTGAAATTCAAAAATCTGTCGTTGTTGCCATGGAAACAAGGCTAAACTTTAGTTTACTTATATTTGAGGATAATACTTTCAGTCAAATAGTATTATGCAATTCATTTAATGATGTTATAAAGCTGCAGATTCAAAAAATGAATTAAAGTCTGTGTGATTAAGCCACATTTCAAGCACAATATGGTCATCAAATAACGTGCACATATATCGAGGGCTGAATGAAACACTGTTGTAACTCCATTTGAAAATAAAGGGAGTTACAATAGTGTTTTGTTCAGGTCTCGATAATATGTAAGTGCATTTAAGTGAAATTTCGAACTTTAATTATTTCATAAAACAATTAAATTAAACATGCATGACAGCTATGTGTTCACCAAGTGAATATTGTCAGAAATAAATTTAACTGCAATAACAAACCGTAACAACAGCTGTTGGCAAAATAAAAACATGTACAAATCAAGAAAGAGCTAATCTAAATCACCTGACGGCGTCATGTGACATAACGTTCTAGTAACAACATCTGACTGAAACTTACTGTGAAATTCCTTAATGAAGGTTGTACAAGGATATTCACAGAACCGAGTACTTTATACTTTATTTACATGTGCTGGAATTCTTTTACAGCTAACTTCTGGCTTAAAGTAACTAAATGACACACCAAGCCCCAGATTCGACTGGAAGCGAAATCTGCTGATGACCTCTTAACAATTACACGAGGGATAATATGGAAAGCCTTGACTGCCTTGTATGTACATTAACGAACGTTGTTGTGTTAAAATAGCATTATATTAAGTAGTTTGTTCATTGTATTGAGTGCTTTCTTTATTATATTCGGTGGTTTGGTCATTATATTGAGTACATTCTTCATTATACTCGGTGGTTTGATCATTATATAAAGTGCATTCTTCATTATACTCGGTGGTTTGGTCAATATATAAAGTGGATTTTTCATTATACTGGGTGGTTTCGTCATTATACTGAGTGCTTCCTTCATTATACTCGGTGGTTTGATCATTATACAAAGTGCATTCTTTATTATATTCGGTGGTTTGGTCATTATATAAGGTGGATTTTTCATTATACTGGGTGGTTTTGTCATTATACTGAGTGCTTTCCTCATTATACTCGGTGGTTTGATCATTATATAAAGTGCATTCTTCATTATACTTGGTGGTTTGATCATTATATAAGGTGCATTCTTTATTATACTCGGTGGTTAGATCATTATATTGAGTGCTTTCTTCATTATACTCGGTGGTTTGATCATTATATAAAGTGCATTCTTCATTATACTCGGTGGTTTCGTCATTATACTGAGTGCATTCTTTATTATACTCGGTGGTTTGAACATTATAATGAGAGCATTCTTTATTATACTTGGTGGTTTGATCATTATATAAGGTGCATTCTTTATTATACTCGGTGGTTAGATCATTATATTGAGTGCGTTCTTCATTATACTCGGTGGTTTGATCATTATATAAAGTGCATTCTTCATTATACTCGGTGGTTTCGTCATTATACTGAGTGCATTCTTTATTATACTCGGTGGTTTGAACATTATACTGAGTGCATTTTACATTATACTGGGTGGTTTTGTCAGTCATTATATTGAGTACTTTCTACATTATACTCGGTGGTTTGAGCATTATATAAGGTGCATTCTTCATTATATTCTGTGGTTTGGTCATTATATTGTGTCGATGGTACCCTATGCTAAGTCAAGATGTCTTTATATGATGTGAATTGAGGATTATATCATGTAAAACTGTCCTTATAAAACACCAAAAGGGCGATTTAATTGCTTTTATGTATGCTAATGTTCTCAAGAAACTGGCGAGTGCAACTTTCACATTTAAAAAACCAACAAAATGCAAAAAATCTTTAAAAAATGTGGTTTCGGAATGGATAAAATAACGTTGTTTAAAGAACAAAAGATTACTCCGGATATCGTGTCTTTACTTTAGAAGATTTCCCGATCGAACACTGGCGCGCTTGCGAGGCATGACGGTGCAATAAAAATAACCCCGTTAATTTGGTCCTGTGAATATAATGAAGAAAGCACTTCATATAATGATCAAACCACCGAATATAATATAGAATGTACTTTATACAATGATCAAACCACAGGGTATAATGAGGAATGCACTTCATATAATGATCAAACCACCGAATATAATGACGAATGTACTCAGTATAATGATCAAACCACCGAATATAATGAAGAATGCACTTTATATAATGATCAAACCACCGAGTATAATGAAGAATGTACTCAGTATAATGATCAAACCACCGAATATAATGAAGATTGCACTTTATATAATGATCAAACCACCGAGTATAATGAAGAATGCACTTTATATAATGATTAAACCATCGAGTATAATGAAGAATGTACTCAGTATAATGATCAAACCACCGAGTATAATGAAGAATGCACTTTATATAATGATCAAACCACCCAGTATAATGAAGAATGTACTTTATATAATTACCAAACCACCGAGTATAATGAAAACACTCAGTGTAATAATTTAACCACCGAGTATAATAAAAAAAGCACCTTGTATAATGATCAAACCACTTTATATATTGAAGAATGCACTCAATATTATGATCAAACCACCGAGTATAATGATCAAACCACTTTATATATTGAAAGAAGCACTTCATATAATGAACAAATACCGAGTATAATGAAGAGAGCACTCAATATAATGAACAAACTACTTAATATAATGTTATTTCAACATAACAACGTTTGTGAATGTGCGTATAAGACAGTCAAGGCTTTCCATAGAATAACCATACTTTGTGTATATATGTAACAAGTTAGCCGCCTTAATGTTACTTAAAATGCACGGTGCTTTACGACAAATTTCAAACTTTTTCAGACATATCACGGTGATCATTCATTCAACTCATGTTCCATGCACAGGTATAGATCATAGGACACAAGCTTTTAGCCTAGTACAAACAGCATTCATGTATATAACCAGAGATTGACAACTGTCTTTATTAATAAAGAGGAAGGCGGTAGAATTGACGTAGAGATATATAGTCCTTGACAAAACTTCACAAAGAGTAGTAGGGCTTGCCTGGGATTTAAACCCACAAGCCATTGATTTATAGTAAGACGCGCTACCCGCTAGGTGCATCGTCAGATACCCACGTTAATCATTTGAGTGCGGTTTAAAGTCAGCCGACTTTACAATCTTATACGATAACTCCTGATCACTGAAATCATCTTCAGACAGGCGATCACTGTCTGATCCCTGGCGATCACAGTACCCATTTACACTTGGGTGGAGTGGATTAATTGTAGGTTGATTTCTAGAAAATAATCAGTGCCCCTATTGGGGATCGAACCCGGGACCTCTCGATCCCTAAGCGCGCGTCCTACCACTGGACCGCAGCTCCAATCAACATTATCATTGACAACTAATACCCTGGTTTGTCGAGGTTAACCAGGTGGAGGATGTTTAAATACGACATTGTATTGAACAGTATATATTTACCTATCTGTGTTCCATTCATTATCACAAGAAGCCCATGGTAGAGATCCAGTAAATGAATTAGCTAGATAGTAACCAGCCCATACTAACACTATTATATAATATATATTCATCTGTGTAGTCACTACAAATGATGAGATACCAATACCTAAAATATATGTAGATATATCAATAATATGTAATATGAGGACGACAAACCGGCAGATATTCAGATTTACACCCAAAACTTCATTGTTATTCCTTTTTTAGTATATATACCAGGGCTCGAATTTAAGCTCGCATACTCGCAAAATGCGAGTAGAATTTTATTTCAACTCAAAAATTTTCGCGAGTTGAATTTGAAATCGCCGGAAAAATATTACTGTCTAAATTAATGAGGCTAAACTCAGCATGGAAACGGCCAGATAGATTGAAAGTACAATCTTTGGCTCTACTACTATCTGTATCGCTACATGTTAGAATGAGCGTCGGAAGTATACCCGTACAATATTCTTTGTCTATCCTACAATAACGCCTTCTATAGTTAAATATAGCACTCAAGTGTTTTTATATTGCATATGTAAATAGTTTCACCACTAAAGTTTGGAAAACAATTCGAGTGCTTCTTTCATTTTGCGAGTTGAAATAAAGTCAACTCGCAAAACATTGCAAGTCCATTTTTTTGTTAAATTCGAGCCCTGGTATATACTTATTTATTTTAGCTCGATTGTGAAATACATTATTACTACTGAGATAATCTCTCTCGAGTCCACTTCCTGGTCTACTAGTACAGCTCAAGGAAACAATCGGATTGGGTTTGGATGGAATTCTAACCAACGCAGAGGTGACGATTCTATGATGTTCAATTCAACGTCATAACCACTCGGTCACATCCGCTACTGATGCAACTTAGCTAAAATTGTTCTCTGGTAGTCTTTCAGAAAAAGTCATTTGGTACTCGACCCCAGTTACCATGGAAATGCTCGGACGTAGATCAATGGGCAAATTGCATTTTCCCAACCTGACTTTGCATTTCATTTATTAATGGTTTTTTTCCAAAATGAGGCAAAACTTTTAATTTAAAAGGTGACACTGAGTAAGTTATTGCAATCCAAAAAAAATCATACTTACCGTGAAGTTAAAATTAACGGAAAAATTCTGCAAGTATAAATATATCGGTAAAGTCAGAGAACACGCATCAGCATGAGATTTAGACCAAGACATACAATTACCTTTCAATGCTGGTGCAAGTCTTGACCAAGCTTCCACACTTCCTACACCCATAAACTGACCAAGTCCTAACTCTAGTAGAAATATTGGCACTCCACATGTTACCAGACATATTAGGTATGGAATTAGAAATGCTCCTGGAATAATAGATGGATTTATAAATGTGAAGCATAGACATGAACCTCCCAAACCCGGACGAGCTTGGGACAGGACTATTTGTCTACATGTACCTATGTAATGCTTGTTTCTATGGACCTTACAGCGGTTCTTATGAACGATATGGAGTGGTTGCTATGGGCCTAATGTGGTCGATTAGGGCACGAAAGAGGCTGGTATGGGTTTTAGTTGGTTGCTATTGATATGTGGATGGTTGTAATGGGGCTAAGGATGGTTACCTCGAAGTCATATTTAACCTTAGTATTACGTGTGAGTTGTTTAGCTTAGATACTACATCTTTCTTTGAAGTGCCATGTTTAGCATTTTTGCACCTCGAGGTTATCAAGATTCTCGATCTAGCTAGTATAAAGAATCTTGATAGGCTCTTGAAATAAGAATGCACGTTTAGTGGCCCAACAATGTTATTTTCGTAAAAGATGGATTATAACACCATCATTATTTTGTATCATTTTATTTATACAAAAGAAACTCTATAAAAACAACATTATTTTTACCATAAAATGGACAACATATAGTAATATTTGATAAGTTTCGTATCGAAAAGATGTTTTCGTAAGCAGGGGAGAATGTTGTTTTCGTAAACTAAAATGGCCACGACATCTCTATTTTAAAAAAATGCAAAATATACATTTAATACGTTCAGAGTGCAGTCTTAGCAGCACAGATTTTTGGAAGAACTTCGAGGTAATCTAGAAAACTAGAAAAGTTAGAGTAGAATTTATTGTTACATACTTGTAGAAAGTTATTATTGCAAAAACAAGCTGTTTTTGCTACCTCTCTATACCCCTTTTAAAACTAAAGATTAACGATTTCTGAATTTTCAAATACAGATATTATCATAACTTTTAAGGCAGGATTTCCAGTCAAATAATTAAAATTAAATTGTTGTACAATTAACATTTTTCTCATAAGTATCAAACGATATACCTCCTCCGTTCTTATAGCACAGATAAGGAAATCTCCAGATATTTCCTAGACCTACAGCACAGCCAACACATGCTAGAATAAAGTCCAAGTGTCCGGACCATTCGTCACGTTTTGGTCTCGCCTTCTCTTTCACACCATTAGTCCTTGAATCAACGAGTGATTCATTAATTCCTTCAATTTCAATATCAGTCATAGTCAATGTGCAAGCGCCACAATAAAAGAGTTAAAACTAATTATATATTGATATATAAAACAAAAGTAAATTAATAGTTCGTCTACTCCGTGCTAAGTTCAGTTCATCTATAAGGTTAAACCACCTTATCGGTTTTATTATATTTAAACGTACCAACCGTAGTCCGTACGTGTGCTGAATAATAAATATAGTTCGTTTATTTCTAAAAAACAATGCATTCAGTCACCGTGAAGTTATTCAAGCTTTGACAGTTGAGAAAAAACGGACTATACATGTAACATATACAGCTAGTATAAAAATCAAAGCGCTGAAGGCACTGAATTTGTTTGGGTTTTAAAAGTAAAATGAGATTTCCGGCTCCAACAACGGTTGTACACAAAGGACAGTTCAGTGATATTAGTTTGACAGGTAGAACAGCATTGTTCCGGTTCAAAACACTTCAAACAATCGACCTATAGATACAGCAGGTTAAACCGACAGACGAACTCACTTTTGATTTGTTTTCGCACAATCACAACAATTCAAGGGGATCATTTTAGAACAGTGCAAAAATTGCCGCTTTAAAGTTATCATTTATGCACATTTATTATACTGCATCTGTATGTTTAAATAAATAAAGTCCACTATTCAGACATCATTCAAAGTCATCAACTACGATCTTTAAACTTTTCCTATAGAACCATTCTATTACATAAGACGATGTAACATCTCTACTGACAACTGGCACAAATAACGGGTCGTGACTGAATAGTTGATACCATTCTATTACACGACGTAAAGAGGTCAACTAAGACGCTTAACTCATAAGCTATAATACATGCGCTTCAGTATAAACCGATTAACAAGTGAATTTCAGGAATTATTGCGCCTGTCATAGCAGACGATCATTTTGAATTGCTCTATACTTATATACCGAGAGACTACTTCTGGATTCGGTAAATTTTCAAAATTGGAAAGGGTCTGAAATACGGTATATATATTTGTTCAGGACTGACGTCCCGAACAAATAAAAACAATGATTATGTTAATGACAATTAGACATTTTATATAGCTCGTTTAGGATAACTTGAGACAAAATACAACGATACCATTTTTATACACAGGTGGATTTAAGTTTAGTATAGCTCGTTTAGGATAACTTGAGACAAACGACTCAGTTTGTTTACATTTTGGGAATCAGGTATTACATAAAACAGGGAGGTCAGCTGATTTTGTGTAATGAAAGTATTGCACATGTCTTAATGCGTGGAACGTGTGTTCTCGTACTAAATTTAATACATCAAAATCACACTGATAATAGTCGATAATTACGTGTAACTAACCCTAAACTTAAATCCACCAGTGTATAAGAATGGTATCGTTGTATTTTGTCTCAAGTTATCCTAAACGAGCTATACACGTAATTATCGACTATTATCAGTGTGTTTTTGCTGTATTAATTTAGTACGAGAACACACGTTCCACGCATTAATCATGTTTAATACTTTCATTACACAAAATCAGCTGACCTCCCTGTTTTATGTAATACCTGAGTCCCAAATATATAAACAGACCGAGTCGTTTGTCTCAAGTTATCCTAAACGAGCTATAGTAATAATTTTAATATGTTCTAATACGTGTCTTAATGGTGTAATGGTAAAGCGGTCTACCATCACAAACATGATTGACTAAGGGGGTGTTGGTTTATCCGCTACATTCTTTTTGTTAAAATAGACTATACAACCTTTAATTTCAATACTGCCTTAATTTATTTTAATGTATACACAAACACGTAATGTTATTTTATTCGAACTCTAGGCCTACGTGCTTGTAAAGTATTCAAATAAAAGATTGCATGTCGTTCAGTCAGTTCATTAATCAAAGCGCTGAAGGCTCTGAATTTGTTTGGGTTAGAAAAGTCAAAGTAGATTTAGTGCTCCAACAACGTTTGTGCACAAAGGACTATTCAGTGATACTTGTTTGTTATGTAAAAAAGGATAATGATTGTTCAAGTAATAACCCCATTATTTTTTACTGTTTTTACCCCCCCCCCCCCAACAAATAATCAGAGATTCGTTATCGATTAAATGGCAGACCTTGAATGTTATGTCGCAGTAGCAACATCTGACAAGGAAACCAGATTCCATTAATGTTGTAACACAAAGTAAAAAGTCTTGTTATTTAATTTTACTTTCTGTTTGCAAGTAAACATTTTAAATACAAAGAAAATACATATACAAACGTATAGATATTGAAGCGATGCTTTTATCTCATTTAAAATGTATAAAGTTATATCCAATCGTTAGTCAAAATCAGATTATTCAAACAATAACAAAAATCGTCTCAAAAGGCCTTTATCACGACTAGACTGTCTATTTCTACATAACTACTCATACATTTTAAACGTGTGGTACATTTGCGTGTGACATAGTCAAGTTTTTGTTGAAGCAGTATTTCTATAAGGTCTCAAAATAATGAAACCGATAAGTGAATCTAAATTTGGAATACTTGTAGCATGTTCTAGTAACAATGCTAATAATTGGGCATTTATGAAAATAGGTGGTCAGCACTGTTCAAGTTCAAAACACTATACATGTATATCATAGACTTATAAATTTAAACACAAGACTCTCTATTGATGTTTTCCACAATAAACCCTAGCTAAAGGGGTCATTCTTAGCACAATTCAGTGACCCCAATTTTAAAGTTATCATTTATGAACATTTATTCTACTTCAACTGTATGTAAAATAACAAACAAAACTCCCATATTAAGATATTTAACTGAATCGTTGAAACCATTCTATTACATAACACGACGTAAACATCTCTTATAAGACGCGCAACTCATCAGCGTTTTTACCGGCACCTAATAAATAGTTCAGTTTTCAAGTGTATATCAGGAATTATTGCGCCTGTTATAGCAAACGATCTTTTTGAATTGCTATATACTTATATACTAAGGGAACTTCTTTTGGATTAGGTAACTTACAAGATTTGATAGCTTCTGAAATTTGATAAATATATTTATTCGGGACTGAAGTCCCAAAACAGTAAAATCCTATCCTGTACATGCGTCAGCTTATTCACCTATTTAACGGGCAAGTCCGTTGTTTAAAGTACTAAGAACACATATGTCCTAGAATATGACCTGTACATGAACATAGAAATTCATCATCATGGTGAAAAGGTGCGTGCACGTTAAGTAGTTTTAATTTAAAAAAAACAATAGTACAATGTCATGTCAAAGTATGGATACTATACATATTAGACTTCGGCCGGTACAAAACACTACGGCGTTTCTCTGTATCTATACCTTGCTATGTTTATGAAATATACATTATAACGATTAGTTCACTGATGATACTATAGAGGTTAAAGATCATAACATCACTAGTGCCAAAGCACATGCCAAATCCTTTTATGGTTACACGTTTCGGACAGGTTAGATACATTACAAGCTCATCCAGCCTCGTTTTGAAAAAATACATTCCAAGAAGCCCGCACGAGCAAATTTTAGAATCACTCTTTACTTTGGCTTCCGACTAATCAACACGTATTTGATTAAAAATTCCTTTTCGGCTCTAGAACTAACAAGACGTATTTTCATTTTTCGTTATTTTCGAAAGCTTTGAACTTTAAAACTTAGAGCTATCTATAGGATCTTTCAGTGAACTATCTATAAATATTTTGGACGTTGGATACTAGTTGTAAATTTGAAATAAAATACCCATAATGTGAAAAGTGGACTTTGTCTTAATTATTCATTTATATTACATGTACTTGACTTGTGTGAATGTTTCCTGACTTGGATTCGATCCCAATATTATGGACCTCTCACTGCCAGTAGCTTAATTTCAAGCTGCATAACCATCACCAATATTAGTCAGGTTACAATACTGTTATATTGCCCACGGTAGCTTGACTTTGACATAGTAGTGTCATGGTATTCATTGTTGTTCATATTGACATAGTTTAAAGTCCCATTATCAAAAGTAACACCGATTCTGGACTGCATATCATTTATCTATTTTAAACACCTTTAATGAACAATATTTTTTAAATAAACATTATATTGCTTGAACATGTTTATGTTATTTATTGCATTTTAAAGTGAAAGTAGATCGAAATCGAACGTAGAATTTTGTTGTAAATACTTGAAATAATAGTTTTGATGACATAATGTTTTAGATGAATTCATATTAGAAAAAAAACTCCGATTTGTACAATTAAGCTCTAAACTATTTTAGATCAGGTATATTGAACATATGCATACAAATGAATATAATGAGCTCTTATAAAAGTAACCCACATTTTGAAATGGTTGCTTGGTCAAACTGATATTAGAAAGCATAATTGTTCCAACTATTTATTGTGTCTCTAATTCATGTTTTATTCTGACAAATTCATGTTTGTTAAACAGTTTTCATGTCACCTGTTAATGAATATATCCTCATAAAGTAGCTTTAAGACTATGATTTGATTTATACAATTTTATATTGAAAAATAAACAATTATTGTTTTGAATTGCACCGTTTTAAACAACTTATATCCACGACAGAGGATGATGTCAGGATGACATGAAATATAATATGGTAATAATTTGAAAATGTTTATAAGTGTCTTTTTGATGTTATATTAAAGTGTTCTATCATTACAAGCATAATTGATTACGGGGGTGGTTGTTTAACCGCCACACTTATTTTGTTAAAATGAACTGAACAACCTTTATTTTCAATACTGCCTACCTGTGGAATATATTTATTTATTTTAATGTTCACAGAAACATGTAATGTTACTTTGCATGAACTATAGTAAAACTTATTCCCATTTATTAATCTGTCAAATAGATATAGATCTAGGGCCTAACCCAAATTGTTCAATTTGGTGTAAACAAGAAATGAAATCTAAAAGTTCCTGGATACATAAAATGTTGGAGGGAAATTAAGGTACACACACGGCTAGTAATTTTACAAAACTTAATGCGTGGCGAGTTCCCATTCACATCGAAGTGGAAACAACTGTGTAAGATAAAATCGATATAACATGTAACTCTGTCTGGACGTGGGTCTTATAAACCATAATATGGCGGTGTCATTAGTAATACATGTAGTTGGGGCCAATGTAGTGCTAGATCCATATGGGCTTTACCACTGTGGTTACTTCTAATATCCATTTACACCTGGTAGAAGTGAAACAACTGTATGTAAATGTATTGCTCTTGGAAATTAGCAGTATCCCTAGTGGGGTTCGAACCAAGGACCTCTTGATCCCAAAGCAGAGGTCATACTACTTGACCACTGCTCCTACTTTTTTCAGGGTTCATACAGATTTTGAATACCAGAATTTCATGAATTTTCCATGATTTTTCCATGAATCCTCTCATTTTTTCACGATACAACAGAAACACATATTATAGAACCCAAAACAAAACAATTATATCTTTGATTACTCAGATTTCTTCTTTATACTGCAGCTGATGAAAATTATTGTTTGTAAAATTCTCATTTTTTTGTAACCAAGCATGATTTGTTCCCAACATTTAAAGGTTCAATTTTTGTTTAAATCTATGTTTGTCAGTCATTTTTTGGTTGTTATCAAAATAGGCATACGAATATAGTTTTTCCATGACACATTAAACTTTTTGCTTGATGCCGTCTAATTTTCCGTGACTTTCCTCCCTAAAATCAAATTTCCATTTTTCCATAAAAAATCTCATTTTCCATGATTTTTTCCAGTTTGTACGAACCCTATTATTTTGGTCTCTTCATGGTCCATTTGATGAGCATTTCCTAGCACACACATGTAAGACGAATTCTGTTTGACTGCAATTCAAGTATATTTGATGGTATTTGCTCAGACAGTTAGGTAAATTTGGTCCAACAATGTGCTGTTTGCTTAACATGAAACCATTGGGCAAAGTGATGTTGGGCTAATTTAACACCAAATGATAGGGACCCAACAGTGGTCAGCTTGAACTAATTTTGGAATAAGCTCAGGTGACAAATAAGTTGTTTGCTCAAGAACAACATAAAAGTGCCATTTACTATTTGACAATGTACACTATACTGTAAGTATAAAGTTGCAACTTTCGAGGAATCTAATTTTTCGCTATTTTCATGGTCAACAATGATAGTACAAAGTCTATGTTTCTATACATATTATACTTGAAATGATTGGATATACATCAAATGTTAAGTAGGTATCCGAAATTTCCAAGAATTTAATACCACATCTAAAACACAAGATACAGAGCCAAGTTGGATAAACATGTAACACACGTGAAAAACAAAATAAAACACATTAACAATTAACAATATTTTATTTTATAAAAACAAATAATGTACATGTATTACATACAAAATTTAATGTACATAAAACTGTCCAAGTACCAAAATATGAATAATATAAAAAATACAATGAATAAATCTATAAAAATATAAATGATCAAATGATTTCATATCACATATTTTTTGTATTGGGTTAAACCCTGTGTCAACACAAATTATAGTGATTTTAATATGGTAATTTTACTATGGCCACTTCACTTAATCTAGATTTATTTCATGAACTTTGGTCTTCCACAACACTTATGACTACTCCATACCTAATGACAATAATGTCAATTTTTTTTATCTTCATTACTATTTTATAGTAATGAAGATAAAAAAATTGACATTATTGTCAAATTTTTATGAAAGGGTATAACAGCTCCAAGTTGGATTTAAATCTGTCTGTAAATCCTACACATAGCATTCTGTGCCACAGACCTGTCATCACATAGGCTTACTAAATGATATGTACATTTAAAATAAATAGATATGTGAAGTAGTATCTTCTTCTCCTTGGTCTGAGACTATATAACTTGTTTACAGTCTCAACTCTTACAATACAGTCTTGATCTAAAATTTTATCTTTATAATGCATAGCTCTTACATTACTAGTACTCAAATGTGTATATGAAATTTTCAATAGATGTGATCCAAAACTCAAAATATTGGGTTTTTATCGTCTGCATTGACATTTTTAGGAACTAATAATGTTTTTGTGCATAATGTTTTCCAAAAACCATGTGTTATTGAATCAAACTGTTCACTGTACCAATACTTTTCATTGTAATAGTACATGTATGTAAATACTGAAAGGAAAATTCCCACAAATTGTATTCCTGATTAAGTCTTTTAAAATGGAACATAGTATATATGTATACAGTTTGTAATTGTTCAGGATTTGTTGCTAACACATAAATCAATTGAGACCAAGAGCATGTAGTTCAGTTTACCTAATTTCATAACCTCATATCAAGGTCTTTATTGTACCAGTTCTTGAAATAGCCTGCACCTTGCTAAGGATAGCACCATTATAAATACATGTATATTAAAACATGATTAAACTTTGTGTTATAGGAATACAAGAGAAATAATGAGAATTTCTGAATATATATTTTATAAATGTTGTAAATAGCTGGGCCCAGGTCATTAAACTTGAATGGACTCCATTTTTGAAAACCCCTGTTTCATTTTCAAGCTTTATATTTATTAGCACAAATGCATACAGAATAATTAATTAAATTATTATTGAATATGGTTCAAATAATTATATATTTGACTTGACAAATATGGTCACTTACACAAGTTCAATATTTTATTTAGAACAAAATGTAAGCACAAAACAAATTCCTTGAATGTATTTCAGAGTTTTAAACAAGGAGTCCACAGTTAAGTTTAATAGTCTCCAGTTTTGTTCTATATTGTTAAAAATAAAATTCTCGATGTACAATGAACAACATTAACTAACAAAGATACGACTATTATAGTAAACTAAAACAAACTTAACAATGATAAATGAGCAAATCTTGAATACAAATACTATGTATATGTAATATATGATGAACAAAATGATTAACAAATTTTGTAAAAACTATACAACCAATCTCTTTCTAGGTACCAGTTGCGCGTTTTCACAAAAAATCTTACAATAAAAATCATCCTAAGTCGAAAGCAGAAATTATTCCTAATAGGGTCATTTTTTGACTAATCAATCTAAAATTTTCTTGAATTCGCAATTCAGATTTGTAATGTTGCCATTGCAATCCTTATTAATGAGACCACATTTCCTTTCTCCCCCATGGGGTTCTTTAAGACAGGTTCCACTGTACTAAGTGATGATAAAGTGAACACATAATTCATAGATATTATTAAGAAATTATAACAGATAACATATAAGGTCCATTAAGCACACATAAACTAAAGACTTTGTTCAACATTGGTTCATAAAGAATTTTCATATACCAAAGGTTTTTTATCTAAACACGGCCCATGTATATACATATGTAAATTGAACATCTATCATTTTAATAGATTATACCTGGAACTCTATTTTTTTATTGGTCTGAATATAGATATTAAGTTTGTACAAGTTAAATTTTAAAAAAAGTTGAAGCGCAGTATTAAGTCTGCCAACTTTACAATCTTGTACAATAACTACTGATCACTGAAATCACTCTCAGGCAGACAATCCCTCACAGTACCCATTTACAACTGGATGGAGTGGAACAATTGTAGGTTAATTTCTTGTTTAAGGAAA
This sequence comes from Mactra quadrangularis, assembly GCA_025267735.1. Classification (NCBI taxonomy): domain Eukaryota; kingdom Metazoa; phylum Mollusca; class Bivalvia; order Venerida; family Mactridae; genus Mactra; species Mactra quadrangularis. The sequence goes on along the minus strand of CM046302.1, from coordinate 14,706,338 downwards.
TTAGCAGTGCCCCTAGTGGGGATTTAACCTGGGACCTCTCGATCCCTAAACATTCCTCCTACAAATGGGCCACAGCTCCTACATAAATCTGAAGAGCATACATGTACCATATCAAATGCATTAATTCTATTAGTCTAGGTATACATATATTATTGCAATGATTTAGGTTAGTTTGTCCCTTCAAACCAACAAAAGTCATCTTCTGTATACTGTCAAGCACTAACCAAATCTAATTATATTACATAGTATGTATAAATATAGCATAGGGCAAAAAAATAAATATATATATACCTGAAGAAGCCTCGAATGGCAAAACGTCGTAAAACTTTAAGTAAACAATAAAAAACATTTTATGTGTTGGTAGTATTTTATATTCAATATACTATAGTATAGGGCAAAATATCAAATAGCTGGACTGTATGAAATAAAGAATTTTTACTGACCTGAAGCATTTTTCACTAGTTTGGGCCTTTAAGCAAGTAAGTTAATGAGATGACTGATGCTGTTTAATGGAGTTCCAGTTATAATTTAAAAAATGTAAAAAACTAACAATAAAAATAACTTGCATCTTGAAGTACAAAAATATATGTTCTCTAATATAGTAAAACATTATTTACATATAGTACATCATCAAATTTAATAACAAATATATATATAAAAAATATATCACAGAATTACTTCGAACTGGAATGGTTGAGTAGTAAACATATTCAACTTCACTTATAAAGAGCTCTTTGAGGAATGCTTGAAAGGACATTTTACTATTTTGTAACCATCTCCCCATGCAGTCTAAGAAATTAAGTTATGAAAGTGGTTGTCTAAACAGATCATTTTAAGAGCAAGCACTATATCTCATTTGAAGAATTTTGGTTGCCCAAATAGTTGGTTGCCCAAACAAAAAAAAGGTTGTCCTGGCAACCAGACACCAACTAATTTCGTAGACTCTACATGGGTTTTACATTCATTATCATCAGCATTAGTCAATGTCACTGGAGTTGAGACATCATTAGACTTAGATTAGAATTTATATAACAAGAACCAACAATTTTTGGCAACTATATTAGCATCGTCAGTTATCCCACGATACATCACTTCGCTATGCTGTGTTATGTAAAGAGTGTAATGGAAGAAAGTACTGTGCTTGCCAATGATGCTATATAGGTTCAATCAAAATGTTCACTAAGACCTAACAAAATGGTGTTCTAACTTAGTTGCCATTGACAACATTGTTTGTAAAAGAGGTGGCCCTTCATCAAAACTTTTGTACCTCCTAAGTTCAATAAATGTTTTATATCAGAGGCAATTATAGTCATCAGAGAAAAAAGATGCAGTACAATTTTTATACAACAGTGAAAGTCAATGTATTTTGTACCTAAATTGAGATCAACTCAGTTGATCCTTAAATGACAAAGAAAATCAATGATCAATGGGTTAGTGTAGAACTAATATAACTACAAGTAAATAAGGCATAATATAGCCCATTTTTGCACTGACCCATCATCATACAAAACTAGTCCAACTATATCAAAATAAAGAAGAATGTAGACCATTTTTGCATCAACTACATCGAAAAAGTCCTATCCAGAAGTACAAATCTTAGTATCATCAAAACCTTAAATAGATATCACTTTTTTTCCCATAATAATCACAACCCAATTGAATAATATGTACAGATTATTTACATTATTTATAGACAACAATTTGTATTTCACATTGGCCTGAAGTGTATTGACAGTACAAAATTTAAGCTATGCATTACTATGAGTGAGTTGCCTAGGCATATCACTATGTATTGCTATGTGCCCTGGTACCCTTCTTACAATGAAAGGAGTAAGTGTGTGATTGCAAATTAAGGGTACCAGGACACAAAGCGACATGTAGCAATATGCTACGGCAACTCTCCCTATCACAGTTAATGCTGCCTTAACAATTCTCATAGCTTATAAAAGACTATAAAAGTTTTTTTCTAAATAACTCTTTACCACCATATGTAGTATTTAACAAAGAAGTATTTGATTCTTGTCTCCTTCCATGTTGCAATTTCAAAGAAAAAGTTTTCATGTGCTTTCAAATGGCAAGAACATTTACTAGTTAGAGAACGAGTTATTGTCCCTAGAAGAAGGCTTGCATAACTAGTATGTAAAAGTCAAGTATGTGTTGACTTGATATGAAAGTATATACCGTTTTCCATATAATTAAACTACTAAATTAAAGAAAAATATCATGGCACTAGGATTATACAGTCTACATAAGAACAGTTTTAAACTGTTTTCAACACTACTACTAGTCTTTTAGAGACAGAGATATGTTTGTAAATAACTTGTATAATGTTTGTTATTATCCACTTGTATGTAGCTGGTTTTAATATTCATTTGTAGCTGACATAAATATTTCATAACGTGAATCTTGACTTGGTCGTTCTTTTTGGACCTGAAAATAATTTATGAATATTTTACATAAAAATATAGGGCAAATTGCCTAAGCATATCGCTATGTATCGCTTTGTCCTGGTACCATTCTTACAACAAAAGGAATAAAAGTGTGATATCAAATTAAGGGTACCTAGGCACAAAGCGATACATAGCAATATGCTTAGGCAACTCGCCCTATATTGTTGTATTATCAAAATACATAAAAACAACATCTTAGTGGGTATTTATCATGAAAGATTTACTAATGTCAAAAACTTTTAATAGCCAAATTTTAAAAATTTGTTAAACGAAAAAAAAACTAATAACAGAAAAGTTTATTGTCTATTTTACATATACCCAGTTACTTGATACTACATACAATGTAGATGTCCAATCCATAACAGGTCCAATGTTCTTAGGCTACCACCCCTAGTTACTTGACACAAGAAAATCATAAATAGCTGAATTTTTAAGTATATGAGCATTTCTGGCATTACATGTATATGTATATGAGCATTGCTAGGGGTATATGAGATATTTCTGGTGTTCCATGTATATATGTATATGAGTATGTCTGGTGTTACATATATATGTATATGAGCATTGCTAGGGGTATATGAGATATTTCTGGTGTTCCATGTATATATGTATATGAGTATTTCTGGTGTTACATATATATGTATATGAGCATTGCTAGGGGTATATGAGATATTTCTGGTGTTCCATGTATATATGTATATGAGTATGTCTGGTGTTACATATATATGTATATGAGCATTGCTAGGGGTATATGAGATATTTCTGGTGTTCCATGTATATATGTATATGAGTATTTCTGGTGTTACATGTATATATGTATATGAGTATTTCTGGTGTTACATGTATATATGTATATGAGTATTTCTGGTGTTACATATATATGTATATGAGTATGTCTGGTGTTACATGTATATATGTATATGAGTATTTCTGGTGTTACATGTATATATGTATATGAGTATTTCTGGTGTTACATGTATATATGTATATGAGTATTTCTGGTGTTACATATATATGTATATGAGTATTTCTGGTGTTACATGTATATATGTATATGAGTATTTCTGGTGTTACATGTATATATGTATATGAGCATTTCTGGTGTTACATGTATATGTATATGAGTATTTCTGGTGTTACATGTATATATGTATATAAGTATTTCTGGTGTTACATGTATATATGTATATGAGTAATTCTGGTGTTACATGTATATATGTATATGAGTATTTCTGGTGTTACATGTATATATGTATATGAGTATTTCTGGTGTTACATGTATATATGTATATGAGTATTTCTGGTGTTACATGTATATATGTATATGAGTATTTCTGGTGTTACATGTATATATGTATATGAGTATTTCTGGTGTTACATGTATATATGTATATGAGTATTTCTGGTGTTACATGTATATATGTATATGAGTATTTCTGGTGTTACATGTATATATGTATATGAGTATTTCTGGTGTTACATGTATATATGTATATGAGCATTTCTGGTAGTATATGAACATTTCTGGAGGTATAGGAGCATTTATGCTGGCATATGAGCATTTCTGGAGATAGCTCTGATAAAAATAACCAAAAGTTTAAAATAATTTCTAGTACAAACCTTGTTTACTTCTGAATACAGAGCGTTAGGATCCAAGTCTACAATAGGTCTTGGTATAGCAAACTGGAAATATAAAAAAACGATGGGCTAAAATATCTGATTGTCTCCTCAGAGTAAAAAAAAACTAGAAAAATGTCATATAAAAGAATATATAATGACCTGAAGCAGGGCTGTACATATAGTGTATGCTAAAATTATTTTTGTGTGATATTCAGAAAAATGTGATAAGACTGAATACATGTAATATTTATCTAATAAGATTGCAAGTACAAAATTGTAAAGTCAGCAGAGCATGCATATGAAAGCAGATTTTTAATCTCACTTTTAACTTAAAAAATATCAAAGTCTTACGCTTTCTCCTGATTCTCTTCCAGTCAATTCTCCCTCGTCAAATGTTTCCCAGTTCTGATGATAGACTCTAGCATCTCTGTTCATTACATCATATTGATGATATGTTTCATTTCTTATACCAGATGGCAGGAATAAACCACGACGTAATATAGTTGATCCACTAGACACTGAGGTCGCATCTTTAGCCTGTACAAGACATAGTATACATACATTAGAATTATTACAGTAAAAGTTTTAGCTATTTGATAGCTATTTTTGAATTGTCAGAACTTTTCAAAATTATGTTACAAATTTTGTCTGGGCTTATAGCCCAAAATAAAAATCAAACTTGACAGTGTAATCAGACTTATTAATAAATAATAATATAATATAATGACAGATTATATAAGGTTAATGTAAAGACAGAAACATTTTGTCAAACTTTAGTAGAATTCAAAGAAACCAAACAATCTTAAATCTAAGAAAGATAACTCACTACTCTTGTATTGAACACAGATTGATAGTGATCTCCCTTGTATGGTAACTGCATCAATGTATGTTGACGCCAATTTAACCCAGTTATACTTTGGTTATCTCTGAAATATCATACAATTATATTTTATTAAAATAGTTGCATCTCAAAGGATGAGATCAAACACTACAGTCATTTCTGATAAGAAAATTACAGGAGCAGCGGTCCAGTGGTAAGATGTCTTTATAGATCAAGAGGTCCCTGGTTTGAAACCCACTAGTATAGTTGTTCCACTCCTTTCAGGTGATACTGTGTGGGATCACCTGTCTGAAGGTACTCTGATTTCAATGATATGGTGGTTATCATACAAAATTGTAAAGTTGACTGAACATGTATAACATGTATATAGAAGCAGGCTGTAAACTGCACTTTTTGTTAATTTCATGTTATAGGACATTATTTAAATCCTCAATTAGAAGGAACAATTAGTGACATCGTTGTGACTTCATAGCGTCTTAACTTCTCAAGCTTTTATATATTTACTGGAGTTAGTATGTGAGTGTAGTGTATGTGTGTGTAGTGAGTGTACTGGTGTATGGCGTCCGTGTTAATTTAACAATGGTAGCAGAGCGAGTCAACTGATCTTTGGGCATAGAGAAAAAAAAAGAGTTGTTGATAGTGTGAAGTCCAAGTGGTGTGACAAGATGTCAATGTGGATCAATCCACCAGTTTTTAGTGGGATAGATAAGTATGAGCGGTTCAAAAAGGAAGTCTTAGCATGGATAGAAATAACAGAATTTAGTGAAGATAAACAAGGTATTGTCATAGCTTTATCTTTACCGGAGAATGATGAGTTTAGAATTTGTGAGAAGGTGTTTGACGAAATTCGATTGGAAAGTTAAAAAGTACTAATGGTTTAGCAGTTTTACTTCAATTTATGGACAGTCATTTGGCAAAAAATGATCTAACAGACAGTTGGGATAAATTTGAAGCGTTTGAAAATTTTAGAAGACCAAGTAGTAAATCAATCATGGAATATATTGCTGAGTTTGACACAAAATACAGAAAAATTGCAATGAAAAATATGAAATTACCCTCAGAAATGTTGGCTTTTAAATTTATTTGGATTGCAAAAATCACTATGGAAGAGAAAATGTTTGTTATGACTGGAATGGATTGGGAAAACAAGAGTACTCTCTATTAATAGAAATCATTGAAAAAATTTTAAGGAAATAATAACCGCATGGAGTCTTGCAGAGATTGTTTAGATATAAGATTGGAACCTGCTTTTCTGGCAGCACATGAAAAAGATAGAAGAGAAGAAAACATTCACATGGAACATAGCAGTAAAAGTGGAGAAAAGCGCTGCAATAATATAGGGTATAGTGATGAAAGAGGTGGAAAACAGAGGCGTTATAAAGAATTTGGGGAAGATAGAGCATTAAGATGAAAAATACAGAATACCACGGAGTAATAGATGGAAAAAACACGAGATACAAAGGTGATCATGTTGTTAAAGGTGAGTATTCAAACATTTATTTAGGAAATAGAAGTGAACAGGAGGACAACAGTAAGAGCTGGAAACGGAAGTAATTAGTAATGAAAAAGATAAGGGTCATGGTTTTAAAAAGAAAGTGAATCCTTAAGGACGTGATGGCAGAAAGTTAACATGTCATTCATGTGGGTCATTTAGACATTTGTTATCTTCATGTCCAGACAGTTGGGTAAACATGGAAAAGTTAAGTGCTCTGAAATATGAAAATATGGTTCTTTACACAGGATATGAAATTGGAAAGAAGAAAATGGTAAACAGGAAGGATTTGAAATAAGCGATTTTTACTTAAAAACGGCAGGATAAATAATGTAGAATCAACAGATGAAGACCTTAAAGAAATACACGTGTCAGAAAGAGACAAAATACAGGTTAATGAAAAGAAAACATGGAAATACAATGGTGATACTTGTACTAGAAACAAAATCACAGGACTTCAAACAGTTAGGAATTCAGCAGATAGAGAAATAGTATGGAATTTTGAATATGAACAGAGAAGATTAAAGGATGGAAAAAGACAAAAGAAAAAGGAGATGGAATTCAGAACATATTTATAGATGGCAAATGTGTCAGAGAAGAGAGATAGATTTGGTGTAGACATTACTGTTTTGTAATTTATTCAGTACCTAATTCATTTTAACAAAACCTTCAATGATTTCAACTTTAAGATGTACCATCATACGACAAAAATAAAAGAAAGTTTAATTAATGTTAATTTCATGTTATAGGACATTATTTAAATCTTCAATTAGAAAGAACAATTAGTGACGTCGTTGTGACATCATAACGTCTTAACTTCCTTAGTAACGTCATCATTCATATACATCATCATCTGTGTTTATATATAATATTACTAGAGCTTATATAATAAAGCTTTTATTTCACGGCGTCTCAACGCCGTGATATTGTGGTGGGTAGATTTTCGAGCTGGGTACCGCGAAGAAAATTTTACCACGGTATACCGCGGTTTTTTACAAAATACCACGGTATATACCACGGTATACCTCAAAGTTAGCATTTACTATATGCTGTTGGGCTATTAATTAAAGATGATCTTTTAAGAAGATTTATTATTTATTAACTTTAAAATACCATAAAAGTCCCTATTCAAGGGTAATAACAATTATGACTTATTACAAGAAATTTGACTAGAGTTTAAACAGTTGACTAGACACTACTTTTGACAAGAATAAAGTGTATAAACGCTATGTATTTTTACAGGAGTTGAAAAAAAAATACATGACAGTACTTTGACTTGTATGAAATATTAAAAATTTTATGTATTTTTACAAGAGTTTAAAAAGTTTACCGCACAATACATTTGACTTGAATATTAACATGTATAAACTCTATGTATTTTTACAAGAATATTAATAAGGATACAATACAATACTTTTAACTTTTACTAGGATAAAAAGTGTTAACTTCATATATTTTTGATTTTATACTGAAGAGTTTACTTCATTGGTTTTTAAACTTTTGAATTTGAAGAAATCACTGAGGCATTTCCAGTCATTTTTATTGAAAAATAAGTTGATCTACATGCTTGGCTTTTAAAACTTTTAAAGAAGCATTATATTACTCGTGTAGTTCGATTAGATTTAAACAAACACACTAATGACGTACGTCATATCCATGTATAGTAATTATTTTTGTACGCGCATGTGCATATTCATGAACTGAATTCCCCGCGGGGCGTTCACAATATTTTGTTGTTTTGACTTATGTGAATATTTTCCGTCATACTTATCCGACTGTTGTAATATTATGAGCATGGTTTTATTTTGTCTTATTGGACATCACTCAGACTTAAATTTCCTTCTGGAAAGCATATAAAACATGTAAAACAAAAATCACGGGTACTACTCCTTCACGGTAATGTCCGACTACTAGTAAGAAAGTTAGTTTATAAAATACCGGTATTTCCGAAAATACCGCGGTATGGTACCGCAAGATAAAAAAACCGTGGTTACCGGTTTACCGGTATTACCGCGCACCTCTAGTAGATTTTGATAGCAATGGGCAAAAGTCACGTGATAAAAATCCTTTCGATTTCCACTGCCGACAAATTTATTGTTTTTAATGCAGTCATAGTACAGCCCATTTCCGTTAAAAGTTAAATAGAAAAAACATTTTTGGGGGAAACCATGTAAACAATTTTTCTTGCAACAATGCAACACACGAAATATCAGTGTTTTATATCAACTCATTTCCGCAAATCCTTTCGAATCACACGAAAAGGGGTAGGTATAAATTGCGGACCAACCGGACCAGCAGACCAGTTTAGTATACGGATACAGTTTAACAAATATGCGTATCATAATGTGTGTATAGTACATATATAATTGATATTTGCCAATTTTTTATTTGAAAAGATAAGATACCAATATCGAAATTATATTTTAAGAAATAACTTTGCAGACTTTAACTATTATAAGAATCGTCGATTGCTTCATCACATATTGTTGTAAATATTATATATTTCAACTGTTAGAGCCTTTATCATTTGAAAACTAATTTGATATGATTCAAATATGATATTTTAATAATACATGTATACCTTTTTTCTTTTAGCCGATTGTATAAATAAAGAAGCGTAATCATGTAACATTGACTTTTAATTCTTACTTTTACTGAGTTCTATTGGCGATCTTTTCTAACTATGATTAAGTGCAGCGGACCAGTTAATTTTAAGAGCGTAAGAGTAACGGACCATTGTTGAGTTCAGTAACTGCGAACGTTATAGAACGTTCCACAAAGATGCATTAGGAACTCCTCGTCAATTTGCTGCGAATAATCTCGGACATATTTGCACGCTATTTTGAAATGTTCGGTGTTAAAGTAAACAAATGTATGACCGAGGAGTTCTGAATGTAGCGTTATGTAACGTACTGTAGCATTTTGTGTAATTGAACTTGCTTCTGGTTATAGATCGAGCAGATGTAAGATTATTTTTGCGGACTTTATTTAATTATGAAAAGTTTGGTACTATATTGACAGACTATTGACCAGACGTATCACTGCAGCGGACCAGGTAATTTTAAGAGAGTTAAAATGACGGACATTTACACCTAGGTGAAAAGCTCGCCAGTTTTTAATTTGTTCGAATGGATTATGTTTTCTCGAGTCCGAGTAAATTCATTATTAAGAAAAACGATATATATTCGAAATAGTTTGCCTTTTGTATTTAAGTGCATCTTTTCGGAATTAAAATACATGTTAAATCCTTTCGTGTATCCGGCAACAAAATTCTTCCGTAACAAGTAAAGGTATGACTACTCTCTAATACACTGGTTTGAAAGATTCACTTGCTGACTTTCTACCTCTGCTTAAATACTATGCGCTAACTGATATTTCTATTTCAAGGCAGAGACACACACATTTAGATTGCATGACTGTCTCGTGATTAAAAAATAAATGCAACAAATGTTCATGCCTGTAATATCAAAATGTCTAAATTCAAAGATGTTGGACAGTTATGCATTAGTTAGATGATTGGGGTACACGGATTGGTAAGAACAGATCCGCAATGTAAGGAGCACTTGACTAAACAGAAGCGTAAATAGTTTCATAGTTTAAATAGTCATGTAAATAGCTTCTGCTCTGAAAGACTATGTTTTCCCTTTTGCCGATCTTTGTAAGCGTCATGCAAATATGAATTACTGGAAATAAATCCAACTAAAACCAAACATCCTGTCGGCATAAAGATGGTGTGTAGATCCAGACCATTCGCGTACTCAAAGGTTGTCCAGATTCTCGATCTAACTAGTAACTAGTAAAAACGTTTTATGACAAGTTACCCTTTAATTACTGAATAACCTTAACGTGACAATTCAATATAATGCTTTTGAGTTACCTTTAGATTATACTTAATAATTTTTGTTTGCCGTGACAATCACTTTGCTGCATTTCGCAGCAATTTTTTACTTGTATATTTACTGGTGTTAGTATGTGAGTGTAGTGTATGTGTGTGTAGTGAGTATACTGGTGTATGGCGTCAGTGTTAATTGAACACTTTTAACTTTTTTAACTTGTAACTTTACAACAAAATGTATACTCATATAAATATGAGTTTTAGATATTATCATTTATCACTGTTTATCAAAACATCGTATCAGGTACTATTAAGGTACTGACAACTTCTCTATGCTTGGAAGAAAATTGATATCAAATTTTCATGGACAGGTATAATACGTTCTTTGGCTAGGAATCAAACCTGGGACTTCAATATTTGAAATGATTTTTCTACTTGTCCATGAAAATCAACATGAACTAAATCTATCAACATTAAATTAAAACTATGTAACATGAACACTTGGCTTCAATGATAGTGAAATGCCAAATGCATGATCAGTTTTTATCACAAAATTTCATAAGTTCAAGAACTTTTGGAGGGCTCTGTCTACATGTATATGATGTCAATTAACAACACATAACCATACCTTTCACTTAAAGACTGTCTGTATTTCCTACAATATATTACAGCCACAACCACAATTATAACAAGTATAATAAATAGTGGCACACCAATAGCTAGACCAAGGATCAATGGTAAATCTGAAAATACATATTATACAACCAAGTTTTTAGTTTATACTACTTATTTTAGCTCAAATGAGAAACAAGCTCTCACAACTTAGATTAAACGCTTTTGAGTCCACTTCTTGGTCCTGGTTTCCCCCTGTACTGGGCAGTAGGATAAAGTTTCTTGCTCAAGGAAAAATGGGGTAGGTTTTCGATGAGATTCAAACCTATGTGTAGCTGGCTTTCAAATAATTTACAGTCCAATGTCGTAACCACTTGGCTACACCTGCTCCTCCAACTTATCTAGGGATATCTGTAATTTAATACAGAACCTTATCATTAATGGGCTGACAGAAAATTTGCATACATGTATTGCAAACATACAATGTAGACACATTTGGTAATTAAAAAATTCTAGTACATTCCTGGTTTCCAAGTAGGAAGCAGTTCCAAGAAGGAAGCAGTTCTCTCAAAGTTTCTTGCTAAAAGACCTCGATGCCATAATTCCTGGAAAGTTTCAAAACAATGTGGGTTAATTTGATCAATAGATCACAAGTCTTCCAATTTATCCTCTAAACCAAAGCAATAATAAGCAATATTTGAAACTTAGGTCTCAGATAAGCCTACAGGTACCAGACACAACTTTTCCTCTTATTGTATATACACAGTACTCTTCTCTCTGACACCAGTAGGAGAGCCCATTCATGAAACTTAGTGATAGGATATTATTGTAAGGTTGTATATACTTACAGTTCTTTTTACTGAAAAATAAAGAATAAGACAATAATTAGCATGACACAAAAGTATAATGATCAAGCAAAAAGAATAGATTACTTTTACTACTGGAATGTATAGCTATGTACATTTACATTAGAACAAGTGCAGCATAATAATATCAATCAGTCAAACTAATCCTTGTAAACAGATATCCTAAAGACTGATGTCATAAAGGATAAAAGAGTAGGCAAGCATAGAATTTAAAATGGGGATTTTATCAGATTGGTGCTATACTAGACTACATCATTTTTTTTAATAAGCAGTTAGATTAGTTTTTTTGCTGACCTATTGGTAGGTTACATAAACTGGAAACCAAAATCCTTTAGAAGACTGAACTAGCATTTTTGTAGGGATTAGGTTTGGGAATTTAAATTCAATCTAACTTACCTTAAATGAGGGTCATTCATCAATAAGTTATTTGTGTTTTAAAGCCTCCTGTCTAAATTATAGACAGAATAGTCAGACAGACCATAATTAATACATTATCCTTACAAAGAAGATGTAAAGAAGTTTTCCAAGATTTGAATCAGCTTTCTGATTTTAATAGAACCTTTGGTAAAGGATATAAAATACAAGTTTTCAGAGCTGACATAAGCACTTGTTAGATTATACATGTACTGTTAAAAAGCTTAGGCTCTGAGATATATGTCTGTCTAGGGAAAGTGAGGTCAACATACAGCCTAGTTATGACTAAACAATTGTGGAAAAAGTATAGTTATTGACTAAGTTATGCTATGGTGTAATATGCTACTTTTCCCACAATTGTTTAGTCATTGGCCTCACTGTCTCCAGACAGACCTACACTGCAGTCCAAAAGTTCCTTCATACCTTCACATTTTACATTGTACTGCATGGAGTTTCAAAAATTGTAAAAGCAGTTTTTTGTTAAATGATTTTGAATTTTGCTTTTTGAAATCAGTAAAATTTTTCTTTTAAATATGAAATTACACATATATATGTAATTTCATATTTAAAAGAAAAAATGTACTGATTTCAAAAAGCAAAATTCAAAATCATTTAACAAAATACTACTTTTACAATTTTTGAAACTCCATGTTACAGCATATTTTAACCTATATATATATATATATATATATATATATATATATATATATATATATATATATATATATATATATATATATATATATATATATATATATATATATATATATATATATATATATATATATATATATATATATATATATATATATATATATATATATATATATATATATATATATATATATATATATATATATATATATATATATATATATATATATATATATATATATATATATATATATATATATAATATATATATATATATATATATATATATATATATATATATATATATATATATATATATATATATATATATATATATATATATATATATATATATACTAATACATATGTCCATCTACGGGGTATCGGTCTATTTGAAACCATACTTGTGGGGTCGATATTTCGTAAGGGGCATATATCAAGCCTCGCAATTCTAGCACCTTTTAAATGATGTAGGGGGGTGTAGGGTACCCTTCTAAAATAGTGTGCATATATATATATATATATATATATATATATATATATATATATATATATATATAATCTCTTGAACTTGATATTGGTTCATTGAGATGCATAGACCATAGTTTTGGAGGCTGATAGACAATTTTTGCTGTATTACTAAAAAATGAAATGCACCAATTGACAGGGATGGGTCGAGTACTGGATTCCAGTACTCGAGTAGTACTTGAGTATTTCAAATTTTGTACTCGTACTTATGAGTAATGAGTACTAGTTTTTCTTCAGTACTTGAGTAGTACTCGAGTAGTACTTAAGTACTCATGAGTATTTTTGAGTACCAGATTGTTTTGCATGAGCATATAAAAGATTTTTAGTAGAAATAAAAGAGACGAATTTTATTTATCTATTCAATTAAACATCAAATCAAGCTTCAAATTCAATTTTAAACAAGACAGTCAAAATGTTGCTGCAAATATTTTATGCAACAGTGTTTATTTTTGGTCAGTTTTATTGCCGTCTAAGGGCTATATTCTCATTCTAAAATCGAATCTTTTTTCCCACATTTCAGTTTCAGGACAACAACTTATCAAACAAGTAAATCTGTGAGCTAATGCTCACTAGTGATACCCCCGCCAAAATCTAAAAATAGTATGTCGGCCCAAGGCTAAAAAAAGTGGTTCGCTGTACTCATCGGTATATCAGCAATATTTTGATGGTTTCTTATAGGAAAAAGTGTGCTCTTTACGAATCTGCCAGGTGATTTTTCATATTTTGGGGCAGGAAGATGCTATTGGCCAAAAACCGATGACGTCACTAATTTCTAAAAAATCGTCTTTAAACTTTAAAAACGCATTGCGTGCTTATTTTTCATGTTTCGAACAAATAATTTTGGTTCTGAATTATGATGTGCTGTGTGACTATAAGATTTTGTAAATGTTTTGAAAATAATCGGGTGCTGGAAGCACTGATCATCAAAACAAGTGATTACGTCACATTTTTACCATTTTCCGAGGTATAAGTTTCAAACGTCATTTATGCTATGTTCTAAATTATTTTAAAAAAAATCAAATGCACGGAAGTTTTGACCATACCATGAAGATAAAAAATATAAATTAGAAAAATACTTGATGATAAAACATAAGCTAATACCAGCTCCCTAACCAACCCTTACTAGTCACAGTTTTGTCTATAGCCCTGCAGTAAAATGCCATATTCAAGGTAAGCCCTGTACTTGAGTCCCCACAAAGTTATTTTGCAGTGTATATGTCGTTGAACGGTGCTGAATAAGAATCCGAGTAATGACACCCTACATTACTTGAACAATTTGCATAATATGCAAATTAAGTCCGCCATTATCGAAATTCCGTTTTTCCCTAATAACACAATAACCAACTTGGATAGAAATTTAAAATAAGCCTCCATACCCATGTTTTTATGGTCTATCTATCATATGGTACTAATTTCAGCTTGATCAGATCATTTAAATATGCAAATTTATGCAAATTAGGTATTTTACTGAGTACAATATTCGGGTTATCTATACATTAAAAAGTCCTTTGTTTTTGTTTGCATATTTTGAGAAACATTTGGTTATGTTATGATATTTTTGTACGTTTTAGACACAAATTTTTCAAATGGAATTATTAAATCAGTAAATGATGATTTTAAGCTATGCAAAATATCTTAATTACACTATACAGTTATATTTGTTGTAGGACTATGCCTTTATACATTTCAAGACTGCACGTACAGTTATGCCATTTTTTTATTCTTTTTTGCCTGGATAATTATATTCAGGTTTTGTATCTTCTAACAATGCTGATTAAGAAACTAAGTGAGGAAATTCTGACATCCTTATGAAAATTTGCATAATATGCAAATCTATCCTCCCCCATCACCAAAATTCCGTTTTTTGATAATAACACAATAACCAATTATTATAAAAAAATAAATTTGTGTCAGTACCCATGTTTGTAGGGTCTAGTTAACATATGATACCACCGTCAGCACCATAAGATGATTTAAATATGCAAATTATGAATTTTAATAATAAGGATGAGGTATGTTTTAATATAAATTAAAGACCTCTATCAGATTACGATTCGCAGCATAAACAGTTTTACGACCATTTACAAATAATTAAAGGCAAAGCATTTAGACAGTGTGTATTTAGTGTCGAAACACTTGAAGTATTTTCATGATATATGCATCTCAATTATCATTTATGACACACATTAACAATATGCATTTTACCTATGCGTCCATTACATGTGTGTGTGATTCGTTTTATGTTGGTGAACCTATATTGATGAGCTAATTTTATCATGACTATCATAGGTGCATGAAGTGGATTGATATAGTTCTCGTATAGAAAAACAACTTTCTATAAAAGAAACTATGGTCAGGCAATGCCTCTTATGAATACAATACATACATGTTCTTTACTGTAAATAGATTGTCAATTATAGTTTCCGTAATTTCAAAGTTGCCTTAATGTCGCTACTTAAAATAAGTCCCACAAACAACTTTCTGATTTCGCAAGGAAACTAAGGATGCATTTAACTGATTGAAATTACATGCTATGCATAATAGGTATTAGTCAAAATTTAAGTCGCTAATTAAGTCATACAAGGACAAAAAGGTGCAGCAATGAACATGTATAGCATATGTTGACACATGTAGTTTCATGTTTTACATTCCACTTAGTTGAGAGGTCAAATATGCACACAAATATGTAAAACTTTCCAGCCTCTACTATTACAGTAAAACATATCGATCATATTGTGTCAATGACAGGATGTTCTTCATAACGATAAAATGGTTTTGAATTCAGTGGCTTCAATTTTACGAGCAACTGAAGATGTACTGTAAAATTAATTCATATTCTTTCATTACTTGATTTTGGCTTAACGGCTCAGCAAATCAAAATTCATACAATAGTGTGTGCAAACGAAAAATTCTTAGTAAAACTACAACACTATAAACGTGTGTATCATTTGCACATTTAAACATTCATTTAATATTATTTATATTGATTATATTGATTATGATTGGTATATATATTGGTCCCATGATCTATGTGGACATTCCAAACAAAACATTGAAATCCATCTGAGCAAAAATTCAGTCGCAATTGACAGATTGCTCAGTTCAATTTATTCATGAATAATTAGGTGAAATTCACATTGGATCTGTATAATATAATTATACATGATTACATGCAGAAAACATGGTAGCATTTAATAGTAAATTTTGTTTTACAATTCATGGTGGAATAAAAGAGAAAATTTGAGACAATACCTTATTTCTATCAAATTAGAGCATTTATTTATTTTAATTCAATCTATTTACGCGTTGTATCATACAAATGACATGAGTCAACGAGGCAGATTAGCATATAATCATTTGTTTGATAACAATGATACACAAAAATTAAGCATTACAAAATTACTAGTGTATGTTAGGCAAAAAAAACATACGTTGAAGTACTTTAATTTGAATATAAACGTTAACTCAAAAAGCAGTGCACTTGAAATAACGTATTTGCATACATTTGCATATTTAAATCATCTGAACATTTTAATTGTGGTATGATATGATAGCTAGACACTAAAACATAGGTGCAGACACATATTTGAAATTTTATCATGATTGGTTATTTTGTTATTAGCGAAAATGGAATTTTAGTATTGGCGAACTAAATTTGCATATTATGCAAATTAATGAAGAATGACATGTTGGCATCACTTATTTTCTTAGTCAGCATTGTTTAATGATAAATAAACTGCATCAAAATTATCCAAGCATCAACAGTATGATAGAAAATGGCAAAAATATACGTGACACCATGCAATAGAATAAATAGTGCAAATCCTTTCACTTATAATGTAATTTAAATATTTTGCGTAAAATAAAGTCATCATTTACTGGTTTAATAATTCCATTTGATAAATTTGTGTCTAAAACGTACAAAAATATCATAACATAACCAAATGTTTCTCAAAATATGCAAACAAAAACAAAGGACTTTTTAATGTATAGATAACCCGAATATTGTATTCAGTAAAATACCTAATTTGCATAAATTTGCATATTTAAATGATCTGATCAAGCTGAAATTAGTACCATATGATAGATATACCATGAAAACATGGGTATGGAGGCTTATTTTAAATTTCTATCCAAGTTGGTTATTGTGTTATTAGGGAAAAACGGAATTTCGATAATGGCGGACTTAATTTGCATATTATGCAAATTGTTCAAGTAATGTAGGGTGTCATTACTCGGATTCTCATTCAGCACCGTTCAACGACAAATAAACTGCAAAATAACTTTGTGGGGACTCAAGTACAGGTGTTATGCTGTGAAAAGTGTTATGCTGTGAAATTTAACATATAGTTCTAATTTTCCATGTAATGAATTATTCGTTTTAATTTCATTTTTAAGTTTATATTGTTGATTTACTTTTATATTTTTTTAAACAAATGTGTAATAATAAACTTGTCAAGTTAGTTGACATGGTAGATTAATGAATATTAAGCTGTCTGATATTTTATTGATAAGTTGTTAATTAATGTCAAAACCCTGAATTATACAATTATAGTGGTCAGTTAATAGAGATTATGGTGTCTGATAAGAATCCAGATAACTAAAAATATGGCTTTCATGTATATTAAACTGTCTGAAACCCTTTTATCAAATCTGATTATCTATGTCACTATCATTATTAAGTATATATGTCTTTGATTGGTCAAGGAGAATTAACTCCGCCCCTCTGTAATAGTGTAGTGTTTTTACGTTTAAGAAATTAAGTAATAATGCAGATTTAAAAACTAAAAACATCTTTGTGAAAATTTAGCTTCAGAAAATTCTATGTGACAAAAACTTGATATTTTGGATGAACTTTTAATACTTGAACTAATTGATATATTTGGTACTTAAAATTTAAGTGTTGTTGGAATAACTATTATAATTAATAAAACAAGAAAAAAAACTGGAGAACTTTTTATTAATCATTTAAGTTGTCAATATTACTTAAGTAAACAAGGGACACAACTCAGTAGTGTCTCACCAGAAATTAACACCACAACTGTTGGCGTATTGTTGAGACAAAAGGCTTGTCAGCAAAACTCACAAGAGTTCCGCACAAAACAGGGTTTACCTTGAATGTGGCATTTTACTGCAGGACTATAGACAAAACTGTGACTAGTAAGGGTTGGTTAGGGAGCTGGTATTAGCTTATGTTTTATCATCAAGTATTTTTCTAATTTATATTTTATATCTTCATGGTATGGTCAAAACTTCCGTGCATTCGATTTTTAAAAAAATAATTTAGAACATAGAATAAATGACGTTTGAAACTTATATCTCGGAAAATGGTAAAAATGTGACGTAATCACTTGTTTTGATGATCTGTGCTTCCAGCACCCGATTATTTTCAAAACATTTACAAAATCTTATAGTCACACAGCACATCATAATTCAGAACCAAAATTATTTGTTCGAAACATGAAAAATAAGCACGCAATGCGTTTTTAAAGTTTAAAGACGATTTTTTAGAAATTAGTGACGTCATCGGTTTTTGGCCAATAGCATCTTCCTGCCCCAAAATATGAAAAATCACCTGGCAGATTCGTAAAGAGCACACTTTTTCCTATAAGAAACCATCAAAATATTGCTGATATACCGATGAGTACAGCGAACCACTTTTTTTAGCCTTGGGCCGACATACTATTTTTAATTTTATTTCCATGCTTGAATAACTACTAACATAAACAATGATTGAATAATTCTTTAACCTTGAACTTGGAATTTGTACTGTGAAGGAATTTTTGGAGGGCAGTGTATATCTCCAGACCTAATATTTTATCCATATCAAGCTTATACCAATGACAGTGACTGACAACTACCCATCATAAAACAAAGATAGGATGCCATTTTAATATTTCATGACCATGAATTGTAGATCCAACCCAGGAATCAAACACTCTACTCCTGGGCTCACAGTCAGATGTGCTACAGATTGATCCAACACCTAGTACAAAAGACTTACCTACAAATAGGTTCACCATTACGAATTTCACAACTGTGGCAATCTTCGTCACCTTGTATATTAGATAATACAATGCATAAATCTGTTTTTTCATCAACTTTAATAAAAATACAATATAAATGTAATGTATATACAGTATAATTTCCCTTAAGGGCCACCTCTTGACAACAGCCACTTCAAATTCCCACATTTTTCAAAAGTAATGAACTATATCTATATCATGGAAATCAACTATCAATTACAATCATCTAAGCAGCCACAATCTACCTTTTTACATCAGCCACCTCTCTACAACAGCCAATTTTGTCATAGTCCGCTGGTCGATGTTGCATCTAGACGTTATACTGTATGTATTTGTAGGAACCAAGTAAATTGCAGACTTTCAAGTGGGCAAGAAGAAACAGTCCCTTATTGCATGGTTGACCAGCATTTGACAATTATTATATGTGTATCAATAAACAATGTGTTATTAATTAAAAGACATACCCCTGTTCATGTTTATGAAAATTTTGACAATTTTAACTCATAATAATTGTGATACATGTACAGCCAAAAATGGTGCCTATTGAATTAATTTATTGTAACAGACTCATTTACATAGGTGGGTATCTATTTTTCTAATTCTGATTAATCAATATTAGAAAAGGTAAAACAAATTTATGGGAAATTTTATTTAAACACAACAATCAGGTAACAGTCTCCTGATGTGGAAGGGTAGAACAAGTTTGCCAGTTTTATATTTTCATCAGAGTGAAATTTCATCAAATACTACAAGTATAAACATGAAAGCCTGTCAGATCACTATACAACGACACCCGTTACAATGACAACCTCGTTATATTGACATATTTTATAGGAATAAAACATTTTGGTAACTTATTTGTATCTGTTACAATTGAAATTTATGTTTCTGACACCTACACTCATACCTGGCCTCCAAACCTCATTTTACAGCACAAACTTAACACATTATACATCGAAAATTACCAATCTCCTAGAGTATCCAGATAATGATTTTCTTCCCCAACGGTGTTTTAAGCAAGTAGCTTAAGCAGCTAGGCTACCTGCCTTTGTTTTCCTGACTGTGCATTGATATCATGTACATATATTTGATACATTTAATCTGTTTACGACGGGTAAATAGTTTTCAACCCAGGTATACATGTATGTATGTATGTGATATGTATGTACATAAATACTGTACTTGATATGAAATACATATTATTATTTCTTATATGTGATAAAAAAGCCCAGTTCCCTTAAATATAATCTGTTCTACAT
The DNA here is from genome assembly GCA_025267735.1 of Mactra quadrangularis. Lineage (NCBI taxonomy): Eukaryota > Metazoa > Mollusca > Bivalvia > Venerida > Mactridae > Mactra > Mactra quadrangularis. The sequence goes on along the minus strand of CM046302.1, from coordinate 14,685,741 downwards.
GCTAGTTATAGTGCACTTACACTATATATGTAGGTTCATATGCATGATGCCACCAACTACATGAAACCGATACCAACATCTATATTGTCAGCAGTATTTATTACACTGACATTTGAGTTATAAAGACAATTTTCCTGTGTATAAACAATGTTGTTGTGTTGAGACCTGACTGTTTTTATACAATATTTGATACCTGATAACATAAAGTATTCCCTACCTATATTACCATCTAATGTTGTACTTTCAACAAAACAGATCTCTTCACGTACTGTAATATTAGCAGCACCAGTAGCAATGTCATATGTTCTCTTCACAACTTTAGAAACCTCTGAATCTTCAGCATATATTGAATAATTAACAATAAGACTTCCAGAGCTAAAAAAGTCCAAATAATACAGCTGACTGAGTGAAACATTATTGTAACTACATTTTTCAAACAGGGTAACAATAGTGTTTCTTTCAGCCATCGATATAGTGTAAGAGAAAATAACAGAATATTTTAGCAGGGTTTGAATTCCATGTTTTGTCAAAAATAATTAAGGCATAATTTTATTTATTCAGAATAATTCCACAGTCTGCAAATTTTAAACATGGCTATTAATGTATTACTTGTTATAAATAAAACATGTTAACTATAAGCATCTGAAATATGTGATTGCTGCCGCAATACATTATAGCAATGTTTTACAAGACATGCAAATATAGTAGGGCATGTAATGACAAACAAATTTTAGTTTGATCAATGGTGTCAAATTATTTAACCAGCATTCTATTTTCATTTTCACATAGTTTTTATGTGCGTATAAAATATGCAAATTATAAGTAGCACAATGTTTATGTATGACACTAAAACAAAGTTGTACCATGTTGTCAGGTTTTTTACAAAGATGCTAATTTCAATGCTTTAATACCACATTGTAATGTTTTTACAGATTCTGCTGCTATTCTGACCACCACAGAAATAGAAGAAATAAAGTCACTGCAGAAATGCTCACAATTATGGCATTGATCATTTCAAGTTATCCAAATATCAAATACAGTCAGCATGCCTATTTTTAGTCATAAACAATCTAAATATAATGCAAAAACAAAATTGCATTCCTAGAAATTGAGAATCATACCAATAACATAGGCTTTATTCGACAGAAAAAATGTAGAAATGAAGACTGATATTCAGGACAACATCAACAGATGTGTCATGCCTCAAATCAAAACAAATAACAAACTTAGGAGAAATCTTTGACAAGCAAATTAGTAAGTTGATTGATTCAGACAAGGTAAAAAAGAAACTGAACTCAGGTAGTTTTTAGACGAGGTTTGAACTTGTTTTGCAATCAGTTTATCAGTAAAAGGTATTTTGAGTGTATCTACATCATTGCACAAAAAGCAAAAATGCAAGATGGCAAGTTCAAATAACAAGTAAGGTGTTTAATTAATCACATGAAAGGAAAACAAATTGCTCTTATATAGATTTTCATCTGTCAATATATATGTGTACAAATGAAGGTACCTATATATACTGGTAAGGTAGTATATGATCTAAAATGTGACATAAAAAACAACAGAAAGTAAGCCTGTGAAATTTGATGTAGATTTCTTACCTTATGCTATTTATGATAATTTGGATACTTGCAGAATTATCAGGGTTATAAATATCATTCAACTGAAACAAAACAATCATGTCTCATAATTACATATAAATATATTCAACTAAAATAGTTTATATGTCTCAACAATTCCAATATGTAAGCTAAGAGATCATTGTCATAAAGAAATCCTGGAAGTAGAATAACTGTTGGTCCCTTTGCCTTTATACAAAATTACATTTTCTATTGTCCTTTGAAGAAACAATTTAATTCTTAAATAAAAAAACATAACTATGTCGACTACAAAGGGGGAAGAGACTCTCCAGTGAGATAGAAATGATTTAGATTTTTTTTTGTAACTTTTTATTCAAGATAGAGTTTGTACAACATATTCACTTTCAATATAGTATAAATAGTGTAAATATTACTAAGTATATTTGAAACAGATCCATATCAATCAACACCTACTGTCAATAAAGAATTCAAACAAAATGTTTACTTAATTTTTTTTCGCATAAGTAGGCATAAGTTATCAATAAGGTTAAATACTAAATAATTACTACTCATCTGAACTCATCTACATGTATATGGAAATACATTGTCAATAACGGATATTACTAAAAACATATTTGAACTGTTCCACTTATATATAGAGATACATTGTCAATAAAGAGCTCAAACCAAACATACCAGAACTCATCCATATACATGGAGAAGAAAAAATTATCAGTAGAAAATATTGAAATGTATTTAATCATGTATATATGGACATATAGTCAATAAAGAATTCAAATAAAATTAAATTTATCTGAACCTTTCCATATAGATATGGAGGAACATTGTCCATACAGAGTTCAAACATTATACATTTGAGTTTATCCACCTATATAGAGACACATTGTTCATAGCCCAATGACTTAGATTAATAGCTGTAAAGTCAGTGAACTTGCATCAGCATGAAACTGAGGAATATAATATTAAATTACTAATCAAGTATTCAAACAGATGAAAGACTAAGAAAGTACTTTTTGCCCAAACAATTATACCTTTACAATGTTAAATATGCATAAACATATGTTAAAGGAGTAGACCAGGTAGGCAGAAAAACAGTAAGGAATGATGGAGAGGTTCTAGACATCATTTACTTTTTTAAAACGAAAGTATAAAAAAATAGATGGTACTTACACTGTTTAACAAATCATCTCTATACTTTATATAAGTATCAGAAACATTCAAGTTTTCACCGGCTGATATATTATAGTTTAAAACTATAACTACAACTGTTGTGACCGGTAATGCTGAAAATATTAAAATGGAGTCTTTCTATAGACTTGAAACATAACTGATGCAAAAGCACTGCTTGGCAAGATACACATGTTGTTTATTTAGAATAAATATTCTGCATTTTGCCTCATACAGAAAATTTGAAAGCGGAATAAATTAAAAATTGGCATGCTAGAGTTATAGTCCCTAAAGCTGGGTTCCCACTGCCGATCAGATCAACTCGATCATCCCGATCACCCAAATTCCCCGATCAGGCCCGACCAAGCTCGACTAAAGGCGTATACACGACTTCTTCTCGACCTCTTGTCGATCACACACGATTCCCACACGATTATTCACGACTCCTTAACGACGTCAACCCGACCACCTTTCCGATTTCCGCTCGATCATCCCGACCTTTACACGATCCCTACACGATCTCAACTCGACCTACTGGATCTCTGCTCGATCGGTGTCAGATCTTTCCCCGACCAGATCGTCATGGTCGTACTCGAGTCGTAGAAGGTCGTGAACAGTCGTGTACCAAAACTTTTAGAATAAAAACTACAAACAGTGTTGATCATTATCACTTCATCTTGAAACTTCACAGTATATGTTGTGTCCAGCATAGTATAAATTTTTATGGAGATTGAGCAGTTGCAGTTGTGGGCCAGATGGTTAGAGCTCCAGAGAGACAGGGCCATTGCTGTGCTAGAGTTGGAACAAGAGGAAGAGGCTGATGGTCGTAGGCATAGACGTAGGCGACAAATGCGCAGGAAAATATGGATGAAGCAGTGGCTTGCACGACGACCACTGTATGGGCATTATGAGCAACTGCTACAGGAGCTAAACATGGAAGAACCCAAAAGGATACAAAAATTTCCTAAGGGTAGACGCTGATATGTTTGGGGAGCTTGTACCTCTATCTCAGGAGCAGTCGGACGTTCTTCTACTTGCTCTTTTCTGGTTTGCTCGGCAGAAGAGTCAGTAGGGGGTATAGGCGACTCATTACTCTCTTCCTGGGTGGGTTCCACGATTTCAGGCTGAGGCGCAGCAACTGCACATTTACTCGCATTTGTACTGCCTATCGGCCTTTTGCCTTTTCTCGGCATCTTAAGTTTGTAGTAGAAATGGCGTGGCTGAAGATGTTTTAACAGATATTGGTTTGCTAAAGATGTTATATCTTCAGCGTCCAAACAACTTATGAGACACTGGTCAGCACGCTTTTCTTGCTTTAGTCACGTGAGCTCGTGTATGGTCGAACAGTGATCGGGGTTTGATCGTGTGCGGTCATGTGTGGTCGTGGAGTAGTCGGGTAGCAGTCTAGATAATCTGGACAAGAGATCGAACAGAGATCTACTTAATCGGGATGCGATCGTATATTACTCGAGTAGAAGTCGAGATGATCGGGTACAGATCGGGTTAAAGATGCCAATCCGACCAAACAAGATCGCTACACGATTGTTTCTCGATCAACTCGATCTTCAACTCGATCAATACACGATCGCTTCCCGAGCTCTTCTCGACCGCTTGGCTACACGATCGCTACACGAATTTTTTTGACATGTCAAAAAAATTCGGGTAGAAAGCCCGAGCGATGCCGAACAAGGTAGACCTCCCCGACCACTCCCGATCAATCATGCCGACCGACCCAGACCAGTACCCGATCGCTTGATCGGGCTTGATCGAGTTGATCTGATCGGCAGTGGGAGCCCAGCTTAATGCACTTCACTACTCATTGCAGCAAACATATATTCAAAGTATTAAGGCATTCTGCTGTAACATGATTAAGTTATCATCCTTACAGGAAACTCATTATCTAAATCAATCAAAAGGAAAAAATGCAACATTCAAAGTTGAACTAGGTCGAGTTACAATGCAAAAGAGGTAATACCATTCCAATAATTTACTCGACATTCTCAGTCCAGAGTAGTCTCCCCAGCATTCTGATACACCTACTATTACAAAAATGATGGATTTTTTGGTCTGAGTCCTGGGACCACAATGGAAATAAGAGATTTCTGTCATCCTCAGTATTGATGTGCATGACATATGGCATTTTACATACTGTGATATTCACCATTTGTATGCCATGTGTCATGTCATTGTTACCGAAATAAAATTATTATAGTAGTTGTTCCTATATAAATGAAACAAGGTTTTCAACAAAAAGTGAGTCTATATGCATAACAACTACTCTGGATAGAGAATAACAAGTAAATTCTATAATGGTACTACTGCCTTGAATTTAAAGTACAAGACCTTGTGTTTGAAATATAATGTATTACTAAAATCTATGGTCATGGAATCAAATGTCTGTGAGTAAATGTGGTAAAATTGCAGTTCTGACAGTTTTTCCATTGAGTAAACTTGTTATGATATTTGTTCAATTTCATTCAACTGTAATTGACACATCCATGAACTCCGCTGATTTAAATATTCACTACAGTATTTCTGTACTCACAATCAATTAAAATATACTTAAATCAGCAGAGTTCATGAATGTGCAACTGACAGTGAAATAAAATTGAGCAATACAAAAAAGAACAATTAAATACCTGGAGGTGCTGGAGTTGTTGAATTTTCATCTGAAATAATTCAAACATAATTTGATTAAGTTATAGGTCAATGGGTCAGTACAAAACAAGTTTACATCTTTCTTTATTTATTTGTAGATTTTTACTGACCTTTTAATGTAATTCATGGGTTAGTTTATGATTTCATTTTTAAACTACAGTAATGAAATCTAACACCGTAGTTCAATATAGAACCTCTGGTTACATATAATGCCTTTATATCATCGTTTTGACTAAACAAATATTTTTACTACATTTTAACATGTATCTGTGACAAGATAATTCTTGCTTTCATGCTTACAGTGAAAGTTCATGTAAATATACAACCCAAATTTTAAAAAGCTAGTTCATTTCAATTTGCAAGTTAATAAAAGGACATTTTAACTCATGGCTACACCACTTGTGAAAGTAAGTTTTCTGAGCTTACTTGTGAAACAAGAATCAATCTTACACCAAAGTTGACAAATATCCTCCAATACTTTATGCCAAAAGAGAATTTCTGTCAATGTTAACCAATGGTTGAGAACACGCTTTAAAATGCACAGATCCCTTAGGTTTGATTCAACAAAGGTAAAATTTGACAGTTTCATAAGAAGCAGGGTAAGCAAGTGCTGGTTAAGTGTCCATAAAAGTTGGTAAAACATGGTGAATGAAATGGTACATAACCTTACAAAAGCATTGATAGTAGCATTAAATTCAAATAAAATTAATAAAAAATATTCAAATTTTTGTAGCTTACCTTTAACACATGTTCCATCAATATCATTTCTTCTATAATCATAATAACATTGACATTGAAAACCTTCACCATTTAGTAGATTATAACATCCCTCATTATCACCAGTACAATTATGTGTTGTATCATTTAGACATTCATTGAAATCTTCATCACAAAATTCACCCGTCCATGTAGTCTTACATAGACAATGTCCTGTTTCATGATGACAAATATCTGTACCAGTTTCATTACACATACAAGAATTGTTGCATTGTAAACCATATGTAAAATTTGTACATTCTGAAATATAATAAAATAGCATTTATTAATCACACAAAAATAACAGAAATAGTTATTTACATCTGATTTCCTAACAGGTGTACATGTACAAATATACATATGCATAGCAAATACCGCTCAAAACTTAGAACAGAACAAAACAGAACAATTTCCTCAAGTCATAAAACATTACACAAATGAGCAAACAAAACATACAATGTGTTTATAAATAAAAAAGAGAATTCAAAATAAATGTACATAGAGAGGTAGTAAACAGGAAAAGGGCAAAGAGAAAGAAAAGGGAGAGAAAGAGCAAGATAAAACTATACCTTTAATTGTCAAATTATGACATAGATATGAACCTAGGGGTCAGAACTCTGTCAAGCCTGACGGTCCATTAGAAGTAAAAACATAAGTAGCAAAAATATCAATTTCCTCACCTATACAGGTTTCATTGAGTTCTTCAAAGCCTTTATCACAAGAACATATATAACTCCCTGGAGTGTCAGTACATACAGATTTATCATCATCAGTACAAGCATTAGTTGTGTTACATTCATCTATATTATCATTACATGTATATCCTTCCCATCCAGTTGAACAATTACATGAACCATTTGCTTTATTACATTCTACCACATTTGTCATGTTACATTCACATGTCTCATTACAATTTTTACCATAAAATCCTTCATCGCATTCTGAAAACAAAATAAGTAATTACTGTCAGACCTGATGTTTTTGATTACTTTTAAACAAAATACTTATGAATGCTTTTGAATATTTATGACCTTATCCGTTTAAATATCCTTGACCAAAAAGGTTTGTATAATTATAACCAAAATGTTTTTGAAAAATTATGACCAAATAGTTTTGGATATTCGAAGCAAAATAATATTGAATATGCATGACCAAATAGTATAGAATAATTATGGCTCAATAATTTTAACATTCATGACCAAGTAGTTGAAAACCTACAAGCTTCCATGTTGTTTATCTGAAATTTTACCACATCACCATAAATAATGGCTAGCTTTCAGACCAGGGAGTACAAGTGCCACATTAGGCCTACATCTCTGCTATATCTATTTCTATTAAAGATCTTGCAATTAATAGCAGAAATACATGGTAAAGAAAAACTTTAACGCAATTGTTAACGACACCAGATGCTCGACCCCCACAATTTTTACGATAAAATCCTTCATTGCATTCTGAAGAAAAGAAAGTTAAATACTGTCAGACCTGATATATAATCAATTTTACAACAAATACTGAATTATTGAATAGTTATAAATATTCATGACCAAACATTTTGGAAAATTCATTACCAAGTAGTTTTGAATATTTATAACCAAAATGTTCTGAACACACGCAACAAAATATTCAGGATCAATTGTTTTGAACCCATGACCTTCCATGTTGCAAATCTGAGACTCTACCACATGACCACAGAAGGTAGCTTGAAGACAAGGGAGTACGAGTGATATAACATATCCCAGTAATAATCAGGTTTGTTATTCAGTCATTTTTCTACTGATTGAGAGTCGTGGGTTTAATTACCAGGCAGGGCATACTTTCGTGGAGCTTTGTCATGAAATTATTTCTACAGCCATTCTCCCTCCTATAAATGATTTTTAATTATGTGAGGAAGTTGTCAGTCACTGCTGAAAGTATTTGCTTAGTAGTTGGTTAACAGCTAAATCTAGAGATTTAGCCTTTCCAGGAGGAGTGATTTAGTTGACTGACTGCCGTTATATGACCTATACAATGTGTTGCTACAGCGTTAAACCCAAAAAACAAACAAACAAAGAAACACATGGCAAGGGCTAGCATGATATCCTTAATCTTCCCATTAATATGGATATTGCCCCGATTGATTTAAAACTGTAACAGTTATGTAAATCATCCTACCTAGACATTGTCCAGAGCTGGAAAGTTGATATCCGTCATTACATTCACATTTGTATGAACCATCAGTATCAGTGCATGTAGAATGTTCAGTACAGTTATATAGGCTAGTATCATTGCATTCATTAATATTCATGCTACAGTTAGGTGAGGTCCAGCCAGGTTTACATATGCATGAACCATTTACTATATTACAAGATTCTGTGTTCGCAGTGTCACATATACATGTTTCCTTACATCCTTTACCATAACTGCCATCTGGACATACTGTAATGGAAATAAAAAATAGTACACAATGAATGATGTCTTACCACTGTTTCACATTTATTCTTATGTAACTGTAGCTTCACCCATGGGTTTGGGTAGGTAGGTAGGTAGGTAGGTACATAGGTAGGTACGTACGTAGGTACGTACGTACGTAGGTAGGTAGGTACATACGTAGGTAGGTAGGCAGGTAGGTACGTAGGTAGGTACGTACGTACGTAGGTAGGTAGGTACATACGTAGGTAGGTAGGCAGGTAGGTACGTAGGTAGGTACGTAGGTTGGTAGGTAGGTAGGTACGTACATACGTACGTACGTACATGTGTGTGTAGAGACTGCGCGCGCATATGTCACCAACGTCCGATCTAAATTTCTCTCCTCTGAAAACTTTATTTTCTACTGATTTCCGAAGGCTGCTTATGGGAGACTTGTCCATTCCATGAACCCATTGTATCTGAGTAATTTTCCCATTCATGATTTGTGTCAAATTTTAATTTTTATTGTAATTAATCGATTTTCTCTATTGCTTGTCAAATTTGACAAGGTCAAGGTCGTCCAAATCGCTTACTTCCTGTTTGAATTTCTACTTCCGGTATAACTTTCGAAACAGTTATCAGGTAAAATCTTTGATATTTATTGAACTGAAGTCATGTTTATTGGGCCTTTTATCCTCTCATTGGCTTTCATTAGCTTCATGAAGGTCGGTGATGGTATATACAGTAGTATCTCTTGTAAGCTGACTCTAGACCGAAGTATTGCTGGTGAAAGAAACAAAATCTTAATGGTCTGCTGTAGTGTGAAACTTAAGAAACTTCTAAAACCAAGAAGTATGCACAAATGCTCGTATAAAACTGTCTTATTTCTTAGTATGCTCCTGTTGATCATGTCTCTGGACATAGAGCTTAACCCAGGCCCCACTACCATACCTGAAGTTGTTGGAAACACGTCCACTGTATTCCCCTGTGGTAGCTGTGAACAACCAGTAACATGGTCTTGCAAGGGAGTTGAATGTGAATTCTGTTTTATATGGTACCATGCTAACTGTCAAAATATTTCTGATAGCATGTACGACAGACTTGGATGTGATTCTCATGTCGGGGCCTGGAAATGCCTCCAATGTGAAAACATAAACATCACATTACCTAGTTCAGCTTGTCTCAGCACTTTTGAGTCACCGAACAGATTCAGTTGTTTAAATAACAGTATGGACTCTAACATAACAAGCCCAGGAATCCAAATACCCCAGACTGACAAATCAGCCGTCCCAATCACTTCTACTCCAAAACAAAAACACAAGACACCACCAAAGACCAAAAAACATAAAAAGGAAAATAAAATTAAAAGATCTCTTAAAGTATTAATCGTTAACTGTAGGTCTATCGTTGATAAAAAGCAAGAATATGAAAATGCTTTTCAAAATATAGCCACAAAAACCGATTATCACAAATACTCCTTCTTTCCAAGAACCATCTTCCATTGGAACAACCTACCCCCTGATGTTGTCACCTTACCAGGTCCCAGGTTCAGTCTGGCTGTTAGCCAGATTGAACATGTCTCCCCATAATTATGCCTGCCCTGTTTTTTAAACTGTTTTTAACCTTAACTATTTACTTCATACTTTTATCATCTTTTACTCATTTCTTACTAATATTCTTGTTGGTTGACGCGCCAAAAGTCTAAGTCCCCAATAGGGGTTTGACTTAATGGAAGATAGATAGATAGATGTATCCCTTAAATATAATCTGTTTTACTTGCTAGTTATAGTGCACTTTTACTATATATACGTAGGTTCATATGCATGATGCCACCAACTACATGAAACCGATACCAACATCTATATTGTCGGCAGTATTTACTACACTGACATTTGAGTTATAAAGACAATTTTCCAGTGAATAAACAATGTTGTTGTATTGGGACCTGACTGTTTTTCTATACAATATTTGATACCTGATAACATAAAGTATTCCCTACCTATATCACCATCTAATGTTGTACTTTCAACAAAACAGATCTCTCCAGATACTGTAATATTAGCAGCACCAGTAGCAATGTCATATGTTCTGTTCACAACTTCCTCTGAATCTTCAGCATATATTGAATAATTAACAATAAGACTTCCAGATCTAAAAAAGTCCAAATAATACAGCTGACTGAGTGAAACATTATTGTAACTACCTTTATTTTTCAAACAGAGTAACAATAGTTTTCTTTCAGCCGTCGATATAGTGTTAAAGAAAATAACAGAATATTTTAGCAGGGTTTGAATTCCATGTTTTGTCAAAAATAATTAAGGCATAATTTTATTTATTCAGAATAATTCCACAGTCTGCAAATTTTAAACATGGCTATTAATGTATTACTTGTTATAAATAAAACATGTTAACTATAAACATCTGAAATATGTGATTGCTGCCACAATACATTATAGCAATGTTTTTCAAGACAAGCAAATATAGTAGGGCATGTAATGAAAGACAAACAAATTTTAATTTGATCAATGGTGTCAAATTATTTAACCAGCATTCTATTTTCATTTTCAATAGGCTTTTTTGTGTGTATAAAATATGCAAATTATAAGTAGCACAATGTTTATGTATGACACTAAAACAAAGTTGTACCATGTTGTTAGTATTTTTACAAAGATGCTAATTTCAATGCTTTAATACCACATTGTAATGTTTTACAGATTCTGCTGCTATACTGACCACAACAAAAATAGAAGAAATAAAGTCGCTGCAGAAATGCTCACAATTATGGCATTGATCATTTCAAGTTATCCAAATACCAAATACAGTCAGCATGCCTATTTTCAGTCATAAACAATCTAAACATGCATTAACAAAATTGCATTCCTAGAAATTGAGAATCATACCAATAAAATAGGCTTTATTTGACTGAAAATAATGCAGAAATGAAGACTGATATCCAAGACAAAGTCTACAGATGTGTCATGCCTCAAATCAAAACAAATATTTAACCTAGGTGATATCTTCAACAAGAAGAAATCAGTATGTTGCTTGACTCAGACAAGGTATAACATATCAAAGTATTGAAATACAGAAAGACTTTCGGGCACATTGAAACCTAACAAATCCATACTAATGATTACTCCTTACACAGTAGGCCTAGATTCAAGTACGAATTGAGCAGTGCAAAAAATGCAGGCAAAATGTTAATTCTTCCTGTATTACTGGCAAATACTATCAGTTCAAAATACAAAGATTTTATTTTCCTCTTCTTCCCATACAAAATCTTAAAGTACAGTTTTCCCTGTACACTTTGTCCTTGACATACAAATTTTGTAGGTATTATAATTATGGTACAATACTGTAAAACAACTTAAACTTCAAGTAATACAATTAATGACCCAAGTATCATTACATTAAATAGCTACAGACACTATCAATATACAAATCATTGTACTGCTCTTACTACATAAACTTGTAAACCTTTGATTTGCTGTGGTCAATATTCACACTTCATTGATCACTGTGTACATGTATATTGCATAAAGTGTATTAACGAGATTTGACTGCCCCCCTTCCAAGTAATTGATGTAAACATCTGTCTGCTGACGGAACTACTTTTATTGCTAAAAAATTGACTGCGTAGCATATCAGAGACACATGTATCAGTCTACGGTAAAACTGGTCAGGCATTTGAATCGTCGATAGTTTTCGACTTGTGGTATAACTGAAGCCTTTCGGCGAAATCCCTGAAAGTCTAAAAATAAACTTGGGTAGTTTATAGGCAAGGTTTAATATTGTTTTGCAATCAGTTTATCAGTAAAAGGCATTGCGAGAGTATCTACATCATTGCACAAAAAGCAAGATGGCAAGATCAAATTACAAGTAAGTTGATAAATTAATCAATTAATTTCTAATAATCAAATGAAAGGAAACAAAAAAATAACATAAATATACTGATAAGGTAGTATATGATCTAAAATGTGACATAAATTAACAACAGAAAGTAAGCCTGTAAATTAGATGTAGATTTCTTACCTTATGCTATTTATGATAATTTGGATACTTGAAGAATTATCAGGGTTATAAATAACATTCAACTGAAACAAAACAATCATGTCTCATAATTACATATAAATATATTCAACTAAAATAGTTTATATGTCTCAACAATTCCAATATGTAAGCTAAGAGATCATTGTCATAAATAAATCCTGGAAGTAGAATAACTGTTGGTCTCTTTGCCTTTATACAAAATTACATTTTCTATTGACCTTTGAAGGAACAATTTAATTCTTAAATAAAAAACAAAACTATGTCGACTACAAAGGGGGACGAGACTCTCCAGTCAGTGAGATAGAAAGACACCAGTAGCCCAATTATATAGATTTTTTTTGTAACTTTTTATTTAAGACAGAGTTTGTACAACATGTTAACTTTCAATATAGTATAAATAGTGTAAATATTACTAAGTATATTTGAAACAGATCCATATCAATCAACACCTACTGTCAATAAAGAATTCAACCAAAATTTTTACTTAATTTTTTTCGCATAAGTAGGCATAAGTTATCAATAAGGATAACTACTAAATAATTACTACTTATCTGAACCCATCTACATACATATGGAAATACATTGTCAATAATGAATATTACTAAAAACATATTTGAACTTGTCCACTTATATATAGAGATACATTGTCAATAAAGAGCTCAAACCAAACCTACCAGAACTCATCCATATACATGGAGAAGAAAACAATATCTGTAGAAAATATTGAAATGTATTTATCTATGTATATATGGACATATAGTCAATAAAGAGTTCAAATAAAATTAAATTTATCCGAACCCTTCCATATAGATATGGAGGAACATTGTCCATACAGAGTTCAAACATTATACGTTTGAGTTTATCCACCTATATAGAGACACATTTCCATAGCCCAGTGACTTAGATTAATAGCTGTAAAGTCAGTGAACTTGCATCAGCATGAAACATGGACTATAATATCAATTACTAATCAAGTATTCAAACAGATTAAAGACTAAGAAAGAACTTTTTGTCCAAACAATTATACCTTTACGATGTTATATATTTATAAACATGTGTTTAAGGAGTAGACCAAGTAGGCAGAAAAAACAGTAAGGAATGATGGAGAGGTTCTAGACATTATTTACTTTTTTTAAACGAAAGTATAAAAAATAGATGGTACTTACACTGTCTAACAAATCATCTCTATACTTTTTATAAGTATCAGAAACATTCAAGTTTTCACCTGCTGATATATTATAGTTTAATACTATAACTACAACTGTGACTGATGATGCTGAAAATATTGAAATGGAGTCTTTCTATAGACTTGAAACATAACTGACCCAAAAGCACTGCTTGGCAAGATACACATGTCGTTTATTTAGAATAAATATTCTGCATTTTGCCTCATACAGAAAATTTGAAAGCGGAATAACTTAAAAATTAACATGCTAGAGTTATAGTCCCTAATGCACTTCACTACTCATTGCAGCAAACATATATTCAAAGTATAAAGGCATTCTCCTGTAATATGATTAAGTTATCATCCTTACAGGAAACTCATTATCTAAATCAATCAAAAGGAAAAAATGCAACATTCAAAGTTGAACTAGGTCGAGTTACAATGCAAAGGAGGTAATATCATTCCAATAATTTACTCGACATTCTCAGTCCAGAGTAGTCTCCCCTGCATTCTGATACACCTACTATTACAAAAATGATGGATTCTTTGGTCTGATTCCTGGGACCACTTTGGAAATAAGAGATTTATCTCTTTTTTGTGTCATCCCCAATATTGATGTGCATGACATATGGCATTTTACATACTGTGATATTCACCATTTGTATGCCACGTGTCATATGTCATTGTTACTGAAATAGAATTATTATAGTAGTTGTTCCTATATAAATGAAACAAGGTTTTCAACAAAAAGTGAGTCTATATGCATAACAAATACTCCAGATAGAGAATAACAAGTAAATTCTGAAATGGTACAACTGCCTTAGTGATGAAATTAAAGTATACATACAAGACCTTGTGTTTGAAATATAATGTATTACAAAAATCTATGGTCATGGAATCAAATGTATGTGAGTAAATGTGGTAAATTGCACTTCTGACAGTTTTTCCATTGAGTTAACTTATTATTATATTTGTTCAATTTCATTCAATTGTAATTGACACATCCATGAACTCTTCTTTACTACAGTATTTCTATACTCACAATCAATTAAAATTTACTTAAATCAACAGAGTTCATGTATGTGCAACTGACAGTGAAATAAAATTGGATAAATACAAAAAGACCACAATTAAATACCTGGAGGTGCCGGAGTTGTTGAATTTTCATCTGAAATAATTCAAACATAATTTGATTAAGTTATAGGTCAATGGGTCAGTACAAAACAAGTTTACATCTTTCTTTATTTATTTGTAGATTTTTACTGACCTTTTAATGTAATTCATGGGTTAGGTTATGATTTCATTTCAAAACTACAGTAATGAAATCTAACACCATAGTTCAATAAAGAACCTCTGGTTACATATAATGCCTTGATATTATCTTTTTGACTAAACAAATATTTTTACTACATTTCAACATGTATCTGTGACAAGATAATTCATGCTTTCATGCTTACTGTGAAAGTGGTGTTTTTCATGTAAATATACAACCCAAATTTTAAAAAGCTTGTTCATTTCAATTTGCAAGTTAATAAAATGACATTTTAACTCATGGCTACACCACTTGTGAAAGTAAGTTTTCTGAGCTTACTTGTGAAACAAGAATCAATCTTACACCAAAGTTGACAAATATCCTCCAATACTTTATGCCAGAAGAGAATTTCTGTCAATGTTAACCAATGGTTGAGAACACGCTTTAAAATGCACAGATCCCTTAGGTTTGATTCAACAAAGGTAAAATTTGACAGTTTCATAAGAAACAGGGTAAGCAAGTGCTGGTTAAGTGTCCATAAAAGTTGGTAAAACATGGTGAATGAAATGGTACATAACCTTACAAAAGCATTGATAGTAGCATTAAATTCAAATAAAATTAATAAAAAAATATTCAAATTTTTGTAGCTTACCTTTTACACATGTTCCATCAGTATCATTTCTTGTATAATCATAATAACATTGACATTCAAAACCTTCACCATTTGGTAGATTATAACATCCCTCATTATCACCAGTACAATTATGTGTTGTATCATTTAGACATTCATTGAGATCTTCATCACAAAATTCACCCGTCCATGTAGTCTTACATAGACAATGTCCTGTTTCATGATGACAAATATCTGTACCAGTTTCATTACACATACAAGAATTGTTGCATTGTAAACCATATGTAGAATTTGTACATTCTGAAATATAATAAAATAGCATTCTTAATCACACAGAAATATCAGAAATAGTTATTTACATCTGATTTCCTAACAGGTGTACATGTACAAATATTCATATGCATACATGTAGCAAATACCGCTCAAAACTTATAACAGAACAAAACAGAACAATTTTCTCAAGTCATAAAACATAACACAAATGAGCAAACAAAACATACAATGTGTTTATAAATAAATAAGAGAATTCAAAGTAAATGTACATAGAGAGGTAGTAAACAGGAAAAGGGCAAAGAGGAAGAAAGGGGAGAGAAAAAGCAAGAGAGAACTAGACCTTTAATTGTCAACATATGACATAGATATGAACCTAGGGGTCAGAACTCTGTCAAGCCTGACAATTCATTAGTCAATATGACCAATGAGTTAACCGTCATTACCATAGCTTTCTGAATGATGACTTCAGTTTTTCCAGAAAAAGAAATAATTTTTTAATAATAAATACCTAGCCTGATAAGTAAGAATGTAGAAATGTAATGTGTTTAAATGAAACAAGAACTAAATTTTAAACTAACTTTAAATAAATCTTGCAATAAAATGATAAAATTCATCAACTAAAATCATAGCTCTCCCATCATTAGATTTATGTGTGTTCTGGCCAACAATGAAAGTTTTAAAAGAGACAACACGATTTAAAATCAATACAAGAAATGTAATGTGGAAACCATATTAAAAATTTTAACGCAAAAAATTACAAAGGTAAATAATCTACAATAAAAGCAGGTAGAGTTGTGGTTACTTTCTAATTCTGTTCATCACATGGTATGTTATCATTGTATGAAGTTTCATTAAGATCTGACAATAAATGGCAGAAATACATGGTAAAGAAAAACTTTAACGCAATTGTTAACGACACAAGACGCTCAACCGCCTGTCCAACTTCCTGCCTGTGTTTCACCAAACTATTAGCCGAATTTTTTCGTTAAAAATCCGGCTAAAATAATTCTGGGCTATATATACAAAAATTTCCATGCTGTAAAAAATTAACAACACTGACAAAATTAATATGCATTGTTCAAACAAAACATTCCATTTTACTATGACTAGACAGATATGTGTTATCTCTCCATAGAATCTTTCAATTGTTAACAGACATACACTGTCTAATATCTATTTCAAAACACAGGGATTCCCAATGATAACCGTCAGGAATCCCTGTGTTTCAAAACAGGTTTGTATGATAATTTGTCTGCCATGTTCACAAGCCTGATTGGCTCAGTTAAAAGATCTTCTGGCCAATTGCAATATAAGCAAGCATGGCTGAGTGGTTACATAATTGAACTGGTAATTATTGGATAATCAACTCTGTGTTGGTTCCCATCCCATCCAAAACTACCCTGTTGTTTACTAAGCAGGAAACTCAATCCTACTACAAGGACGTGAAGGCTTCAAGCTATGTCCAGGGAACCAGGAAGTGGATTGGAAAATGGTCAATCTAAGTTGTGATTACTTGCAAGGGTGGTATAGATATGTTGCCACAATGTGTCAGCTGCACTAAGCAGATTAAAATAATCCCCAGAGTGATTGATAGTTATATACTAGTAACAATGACCATGGGTAATAGCTGTAAAGTCAGAGTTTAAAAGATTTTACTAGATTCAACCATTATAAAGTATATAACTTCAATAGTTTCTGATTCCTGCACCACTAGCTGGGCCTACAGCAGTAGTTGAGAAAATTGGCATAGAAAGTATATCAACAGTATTTACCTTCACAGTTGAGGTTATCAAGAGCTAGTTGATATCCTATATCACAACTACATTGGTAAGATCCTGGTATATTTGTACATATATGTTCACAGTGACTTGGAGTAGTGTTACATTCATTTATATCTACAAATTACAGAAACAATCAAATATTAGTTAGAGTAAAAAAATATAGATAAAAATCTGTGAGCTAATGCTCACTAGTGATACCCCCGCAAAAATCTAAAAATATGCAACAAACAGGAAGTAGATGAGCAAGGAGCATGAAATCGCTTTACATCACATGGGACTATGAGATGAAGCAATATGCAAAGTATTAGGCTGCTGCATGTTATAGTTGCTGAGAAAACTGCGACGGAAATTTTGCAACGGACGGACGGACGGACAAGGGTAAAACAGTATACCCCCCTCTTCTTCGAAGCGGGGGTATAATAAATTCAAAAGAAATCTTAATACTGAGTTACTGCAAAAATATATATTAATCAACAAAATTTTACTTGAAGTCATCATTATAAAATGCACAATAACCATATTGTTACTGTTATTGTTGAATTAACAATTTCAAAATGTATTCAACTGTTTGCACCAATTTTGTTGATCCCATGTCTGGTTCTTCATTAGGCTACATGTGAGACATATTGTAGACTTCAAACCACTTTTATATCATATTGAGAAAAAGGTAAAATATTCCCTTCCAAATTTATCTGATGTCTAAGACTTTTTATCTTTCATCTACATAAACCCAATGAAGTATATAATTTTGTTTCCTTATAATTGCATACAGCAAGTCAGTATAAATGGTATGTATTAAATTTTATTTTTTACGATGTGTTTTTTTATGTATTATCAATACATGAATAAATATTTCTCAAATCATATATAAACAGATAGAGATTACACTTTAAAGCTGTTTTAATATCACTTTGTAACTCTTGTAAGCCCATTTTGAAACTCTGTTTATTTTCAGGCAAAACATGAATATCACTTTCCCAGATGAACAAATTGAGACATAAAATACATAAGATACCTGTACAAATGTCATCACTTGGATCAGTCTTTTCATAACCTTTCTTACAAAAACATCTATCTACACCATTCTCAACTATACAATCTGATGTAGTCATATTACATTTTGTTGGGTCCCTACATGTGTTTGCTTTAAATGATAATATAAATATGATTGTATCAGTAAAGTATATGGTTCAAATAATCATGAAGACATCTTAATTAACATGCATCAGTACAGTTTCAGATAGGGCTGGACCCGCCAGTGGTCATGTGATCTCCGAAAAGCAACATATGTATAAATCAGCTAATAACAACCAGTATGGAACAAAGATTAATGAACATAAAAATGGTAACACATATGTGACTGTATGGATGGTTTATAACCAAGTAACAAACAACATTTGTAAGATTCTGCATAATTATATAAGAGTCAAATTCAATCTGACCTGATCTAATTCTTCTAGCTGTAACTAGACCATAGCATGATAGCCTGTTGATCAGGCATGCTCTTTTGGCCCACTTATAACCAGCTAACAATAATATTGCCACATGGCTGATACAGAAATCTGTATTTTACAGAAGCATAAATATTAGTTTTAGGTATGTATTCTTTATCTAATTAACACTGACACTGTATGTCATTATTTACCGTTTAAGTTTTTTCAATTCTTGATGGGTGGAGCCAATAGCCCACAAGTAAGATTATGGAAGGTTGTATATATATACTAGCCCAAATTTCTAAACCGCTAGACTTGTAAATTCAATATCTCTTAAAATCGTTCATATAATTTAATGAAGTTTTCTACATATGTGTATTAAAAGTATCGCCATCGATTCGTCGTCACACATCGCTAATTACTCGGGTATAAACATGTTTACAGCAAAAAGGCGCGAAATGGTGATTTTGCACGAGATGCATATGCATCTATACATATGCAGTAGGCATGAACAAAAATTAGTCAGTATTTACCTGTTTATTAAGAAAAACACAAAAGTTTTGCAGAAAAACGAAGACAGGGGGCACGCTGTTGGAATGATACAGGATGGTACTCCTACAGTGTATACGAGAGGTATGCTTACTTTTGATAGTGTTATCATATTGTTAATTTTTATTATGTGCATGTCAAACCAGGATAACAATGAACACGTGTTTACATTATTTTTCTTCGCAGGTAGCACATATGCTTCACAGACATCACAAGTCCATACAACAACTGTGGCAGAAGTGCCAGACGACCGTAAGTGTGGCAGACATCCCGCAACACCTAAAATGTCGCGTCACTACTGCACATCAGGACAGACACATACGACGTTCACACAGAAGACGTCCCTTTACAACAGCAACGGGGAAGGCAGATGCTACTTCAGGCCATAATAGACGTCCTGTTTCACCCCAAACTGTTATTAACAGACTCAAAGAAGTAGGTCTTCGTGCCCGAAGACCATATGTGGGACTTGTTTTGACGCAAAGACATCGTCAGCAGCGTCTACGTTGGGCTAGCCAGCACGTAAGATGGACTACCTGACTGGACTAATGTGTTGTTTACTGACGAATCCCATTTCAATTTGCGGCGGTCTGATGGACGCACTAGGGTGTATCTTCGCCAAGGCGAGCGATTCCACAATGAATGTGTTGTGGAATAGGACCAGTACGGTGGTGGGTCAGTTATGATCTGGACTGGCTTCTCTCTTCACACAAAGACCAACGCATTAGTGATTCGTGGAAACCTAAATGCTGACAGGTATCAAAATGAAGTTCTTCGCCCTGTTGCAATTCCTCACATACGACAAAACAGAGGCATGGTATTCATGCAGGATAATGCACCGCCGCACACTGCAATGATGACTGTTCAGCTTCTACACGCAAACAAGGTCAGAACCCTTGATTGGCCCGCGTGCAGCTCTGATCTTAATCCAATCGAGCATGTCTGGGACGAGGTAGACCTGCGAGTTCATGAACGCGGACCTCACGTTAATCTGGCGCATCTGGAGGCTGATGTCATCGATTGCTGGGACAGCATAAGCCAACGATACCTTCGTAACTATGCCACGTCGATGAGGGCCTGATGTTTAGCCGTCATTTAAGTGGAAGATGGACACACTGTGAGCTTGAATGTTGATTTCTTTGTGAAAATGAGTTTCAGTACCTTGATGATTTGCAATTGATTTTCTTAATGAATTAATTATGTTTTGATAAAATAAGCGATATGTGTTGTATGTGTGTCTTTCTTTATGCCAATTTTCTTTAGAATAGCTTACAAGATGTCCGAGAAAATTCCACTTATATGAGGTGGCGGTTTAGAAATTTGGGCTAGTAAATATTACTTACATATACAAGTACTCCTATCAGTAGTGTCAAGATAGAAACCATCATTACAAGAACATCTATAACTTCCTACAGTATTTGTACAGATTTGTGTACAATTGTTCTGTCCACTGCATTCATTTATATCTGTATTATAAATATTACATGCATTAAAACATGCAGCAGGGCTCAACTTAAATGGTTTTCTGATTGCCTGTGAAACCCCTTTGGATAACAAGTTTTTGCAATAAGTCATCTGATTAGGCAACTAGAAAAAAAATCATCATAACCCTACTTTTGTATACAAGTGTATATGAACACACAGTTTCAAATTTTGATCTCCAGCTAGGTTGTTAATGAGGGGACCTGGATTCTTATTATTCAATAAAGGAAATCATATTTTGAAAATGATATTTCTAGATATGTCTTTATCCAAAAGCCAAAAACAGATACATGTACTAGTGAACATTTATTCAGACTAGTGAAAATTATTTAGGAAGTTGAAAATTTGGCTAATTGCTGTATAAACGTAATAAATAGGGCTAGTGCTAGTCAAAATTTAAACGTACTCATTCACAGATTTCAAATTAAATATCAACTTTTTTTAAAACTATCAAATTGTTCAGAAACATTTTTTGAAGCAGGAAATTAGTGACTTGATAATGACAATTTTAGAACAAATTGACAAACAACTACAAATGATGTTGCTTCAAGTAGTAAAAATCTACCCCGTATGTCACAGTATAGACACTTTTGGTGCTTTTTGTGACTTTCATTGCATATTTCTTGCAACATATAGGTCAGTTTGTCTTAAAATAATATGAATTAATTTTTTGACACAATTACAAACACTGAGTGGTACTTTAAACATTTAGAAAAAATAAACCAAATCTGTGAACTAGTACCTTTAAGGCAAATACTAAAATCACATGAACATCATGACCTACCTCTACAAGTGCTTCCATCAATAAGCTGGAAACCACTATTACAACTACAATTATAACTACCAGGTGTATCTGTACATATATGGTCACATGTATTATCTTGTATATTATCACATTCATTGTTATCTATAATATAGTAAATATACTGTTTGTTTCTATGTAAGATTGAGTATCAATATTATAGTAAGTATCATGTTTTTTTCAGCGAAAGATTGAGTTCTATTTGATCACATGAGCTAAAGGATACAATATGGATTTGTATATAGAAAGATTGCTGAAAGTAGTTTTAAAAGCTTATTTTCATACATATAAAGATCTTCACAAGCAATGTCCCAAGTTTATCCAAGACTTCATTCATGTTTATAAACATAATAGAGAGATACTAAAGAAACATAATTGTTTATCTTGAATTCTGGACAGAGAGCACTCACACTGCAAGACATTACATACACCTAAGATAATTGTAGCTGAGGTGAAATACCAAACTTGCACTCCCTTGCCTTCAAGTTAGCTTTATGGAGACATGGTAGAATGTAAGTGTACGACTCAAGAGGCTGTGGGTTCGAATCCCAGTTTGAATGATAGATTTTCATCAGATGTTCAAACTATACCACTGCAATTATAAAAGTGTCTTCAAAGTGTATAATTATGATCAAGAAACAATTAAAAAAAGTCAATACATACTTTCACACTGTCCACGATTATTCAAGAAGAATCCATCTTGACATTGGCAGGTGTAATTACCAGGTGTGTTAATACATTCAAAGTTAACACTACATAATGTCTGGTTGCTATTACATTCATCAATATCATTATCACAATGTAAACCTTCCCAACCTGTCTTACATATACATCCTGATACACGATCACATCTATCAGAACCTACACCACAATTACATTCATTCTCACAGTTGTTGCCATAGTGATAAGAATCACATTCTGAAAACAAACATAAAAATAGAATCAGGACAAATTTATCAAATCAACACCTAGAACGACCTTTTTGTTCTAGGCAAAACAAAAAATACGACACTTAGTGAACTTTTCTTTATAAAAAGAAAGGAAGTCAGTACCTTGGGAACTAAATGTCTGAGCAGAAATAGCCCAAATTTTACCAACAACACATTCTAAGTTATTTTAAGGTCACTTTTAAAAAAAAATTACAAGTAATTCTTTATTTTTCTTTACAGCATTACATTAGACTTCATAAAACTTTTTTTCAGTCACAATGCAGCACTCAATTTCCTGGACAAGCCTAAACCTCAAGATCTAACCTTTTAACCTAGTAATATACATTGTATAAATATATTCTCTCCATTGGCTAACAACTATCCTATTTGATTCAAATGTAGCCAGGAAAATGCCTATAGAATAATACATCCAAATCAATCTACCAATCTGTCCAAATCAATTCAAATCAAATCAAATCAGGATAGTTTATTTGTCATTTGCTGCCAGTGTCCCAGTAACTGGGTAAGACATCAGGCGGCTAGATTGACTGAGCTAACAAGAAGGGTCTCCCTCAGATTTGATATAATGTTGGCATATATATCTATAATTTAATGTTGCAAAAAAATTTATATAATCAAAACTAGTTACCTTGACAACTTCTTTGATCATTTTGTAAGAATTCACCAGGGTCACAAGAACATGTGTAGTCACCTTCAGTATTATTACATTTTGTTGGTCTATCACAATGATTTAAATCATTATCACTGCATTCATTTATATCTACAAAAATATATAGTATTGATAAGAAGCCATAAATAGAATGATATAAGTCTGGTGATGTTTAAATGTATTAATTCTTCGGAAGAAAGTAAATTAAACTGAGTTAATTTTGATACACAATGTAACTTATAATGATCAAAGTACTGTTAGTACTGATGAATGGTGCTAAAAGTTTAACATGACACTACCATCTTGTAAAATTTTCAAAAATTAATAAATGTACAGTCTTTACAGGAGTGTGGGGTAAGTCATGGGACAATTCTTGCAAACCACTCATAAATGATTTGTAGCCAGCTGGACTTTTTTTTAAAAAACATAATCTTGCTAAGCTTGCTCATTTTCTCCGAAATGTGATTGTAATGATATTGTTAAAGTATAATCTGCATGAGATTTGCAGTTTTTTTTAATCGAAATGGCTCAGTTTTGTTCTTAAGCCCTAAAGCAAATTGCTGAAACTGATTGCCACTTCAGTCTAGTGCCCAGATAGGACACGTCCAAACAATATAATCATGTAGCGCGCTAGGCATCAAAAACTTTTTAACTGACTTCAAGTCATTTTTATAGCTTTATAATATATTACCTATACAAGTACTCCGATCATCAGATGCTATAGTAAAACCAGGTCCACAGGCACAATAAGCTGTTGTCTCATTTACAATACAATATCCTGTACAATTTAATCCTTTACTTAAACAAGTATCTTCAGCTATAAATATCACAAAGAAAAATTATTAGCCTAAAATATTGCTAAAAAAATAATTAAACATTTTTATTTTATTTTACTGTGTTTATCAATACTTGTTCACTTTGAGGCCAGTGTCATTTTGAGATTTTTGAGAATTCAGACACAAGAAGATAACTTGCTCCACAATGAAGGTATAATAAAATTTTACAAACTCAAGTACATGTTTATAAAATTCAAAGAAGTTCTATGTACAAGATGCACGTTAATAGACTTTTAAAGCCTACTACAGTAAAAATGGTATATTATAAAAAGAGCGACTTAGAATCACATATTTATATAAGATCCGATATTCATTTCATAAAAAATACGGCACTATCAAGTAAATTGTAAGTAAATTCATGTGGCAGTTAATAAAAAATTTTGCCAAAATATTGGAATAATTAATTTTGGCAAAAATATTGGAATAAAAGTTTTAGGCCAAAATATTTTGATAAGAGTTATGGGCCAAAATATGTTAATAATAGTTTTGGGCCCAAGTAGTTCAATAATAGGGTTGGGCCAAAATATTGGAATAAGAGATTTTGGTCAAAAATTGGAATAAGAGTTTTTCATTTGATATAATACTTGTATATTCCTTATGGAACAAAACTGGAAAACAAAGACTAACCTGTCATTTTCTCACATGTCTTTAGATCAGCTTTTAATGTATACCCAAAGTAACATTTACAATTATATGAACCTATTGTATTATCACATTCTTGTTGACATTCTGAACCACCAAGTGTACATTCATCTATATCTGTAATAGTTGTACATTATACATGAACATATAATCAAAATCTATAGTAGGAGGTCCTAATTTCGTCACTGACCTAATTTCGTCACCCCACCTTTAATAATAAAAGCATTGAGCAATTCTAAAATTTAAGTAATCTTTTTTATAAACTCACTATAATAAGCTTAGATTCCCGTTTTTAGCTCGAAATCTTAACGTAAGGCGGAGCGAAGTTGTAGGCGGAGCCAAACCTGCACTGATTGTGATTTTACACTACCGGTAAACATGTCAATATTTAAAATAGTGGAATTTCGATTTTTTGTCATAAAATTGTTGAAGAAACAACACAGATTGGAGGTAAAAGATCTAAATATTGTATATAAATAAATAAACGGAGATTTGCTTCACAAAAATGAAGAAAAAACTTATTTTTATTTTGCAGTGTTGATTTTTGGTCCTGCTTAAACAGTCGTCTGCATTTATACCCAGCCTCAAAACATTGTGTTTACTAACGTTATTTGACAGAATAAACCCTAGAAAAGTTGATGGAATAAAAGCTTTATGATTCATTTACATATTTTAAAAATAAAAAGTCAGTTTAAAAATACAAATTTAACATTGTATTCATTCATTTCCTTAAGGTGACGAAATATGGCCACCCCAGGATACTACATTTATTTCTCATAATGCCGTTTACACAGAAACATAACTGCAGGGCTTGAACTTTAGCTCACATACTCGCAAAATGCGAGTGGATTTGCGAGTAACATTAATTTTAACTCGCAAATTTTCACGAGTTGAAATCGCCGCAAAAATATTTCTGTCCAAACTGATAAGGCTCAAATCAGCATTGAAACGGCCAGATAGATACATGTATACAGTATTATTTGAGGATTCAATGAAGAAACATGCTTGATATTCTTTGTCTATCCCACAATAACACCCTTGTTCTATTTATAGTTCTATATAGCAATAAGTTGTTTTTATATTTCATATATGAATAGTTACAATGTAAGCTATGGACTTTGGGGGGAAATTGCGAGTGATTTTTTCATTTTGCGAGTTGAAATAAAACAACTCGCAAAAATTTGCAGGTCCAATTTTTTGTTAAATTCAAGCCATGTATAACTGTCACTTGTCGACAGTAGTTTCCTACAGATGTAGGTGTAGAAATGATTAGTAGAGCAAACAGGTTGTTTCGATGAGGATGCTGAGAATATGTACCCCAGGCAAACAAGGTATGCTCAGTCATAGGAACCCTCTACTGAGGAGATTATTCTGCCATGCAATGAATAATTATAGGTAATTATACATTTTACTGTCCAATATGGAAATATATTTGGACGAGTACACAGCTTGAAAAGCCATATTGGACGAGCCGGTAGGCGAGTCCAATATGACTTTTCAAGCTGTGTACGAGTCCAAATATATTCCGTATTGGACAGTAAAATGTATAATAACCTTTTTATTATATATCTTCCATTTTCATTGAAATAATCATTATCCCCAACAAAGCAATCACAGCAATTCTTATCACCACCACAATCAATATCACCACCAAAAACACTACCACAACCACCATTTTCTATATAAGCTAGGTCATTTTTTAGAAGAAAGGGTATTAATTTATAAATGTAGCGGCGAATAAATGTCAATGCAGTTTTTCCTGAGTGCGAATGTAGACTTGTGATGTAATGTATTATCCAAACTCCTCACAGTACTTACGTCACCCTTTGCTACTTATTAAATGTAATAAAGGGAAATAACCGCTGCGGGGCTTGTGTATTATCGTGATGTCATTATGTCGACCATTTTATGATGTGTTTGTAGCCTACTCATATCATACTTATACAGGTAGGTGGAGCTCCCTCGCCTATTGGAAAATTAATTCTCTCATGTATCGATGTAAAGACCTTGCCGTAGAATTTACAAAGTTTACATGATGATGTCATTCAAATGTCACTTAAACTTAAACATCCTGGAGGATTTAAAAAATTGGAAAGTACAGCGTTCCATAAAATCTATTCATAAAGATAAACTACACACGGATGATAGGAACGGACAAACTAAAGAAACACACTCGCTGACGGGATGAACTTTTATGGCACGATGGACATGCCAAATGGACGGTTTTCCGAAAATATAGTCTGGATATTACCTTGATTGCTTCTATGAGAAAGATCGTTTTGAAAGCCAGATTCATTATTTATACCTAATGCATTGCTTGGCTTGAATTTCACACAAGTCAACCTATGTATTAATTGCATAATGACTGGATAATTCATCACACAGTCACAGAATAGATACAAAAGTTTTGCTGTGTAATTGAATGCTTGATCGGAAGTCGTCAGAATTTGGCTCCTTGATTTAGCGTATTGTAAGTAAAAAATTTGTAATTTATATGTCAAACCTTGTTTATAACGTTATTTTATTTAGTACAGACCAATATTTTGGTTTATTTCCTCATTCATGCCTAGACTACAAAGAAAAACAGATTCAAACCTATGAAAAAAATGGCGGACATAATTTATGAATAAGCATCGTTTAGTGCACATGTCCCCAATCGTCCAATACGAAAATAATATATTATTTTTGGATCCAATACGGGAATATATTGGACGGTCACGTGGTACAAATGCAGATTGTTGATTGGTTAGATTTTCTTAGATATATAATAATTCTTGTTATTTCTGATTGGGTGCTGAGAACATATATATGAGACAAATGCACTGTTTTAGGGATGCTCAGCTGAATGAACTGTTCTACCATGCAATAAAGTATTCTAAAACATATATATGAGACAAATATTCTCATTTAGAAATGCTCAGCTGAATGGATTGATACTGACCAAGCAATAAAGTATTCCTGTTGTTTCTTAGTGAGTGTTGATAACACATATATGACAAATGCTCTTTTTAGGAATGATCAACTGTATGGATCATTTGTGACCATATAAGGAAGTACATGTATATTATGTTCTTACCATAACATCTTGTTGTATTAGTTGGGTCAACATTATATCCAGGTTCACAACCACATGTAAAACTTCCTATAGTATTTATACATTGTTGTTCACATACTTCATTGTACGATACATCATTACATTCATTATAATCTAAAATATAATATAAATATAACATTTAAATGTGGTGTTATTCTACGACAATATATACATAAAATTTTATATTTTTCATATTCAAAATGACACCATCTTGGAAGATAAAAGACGTAATCTTGGGAACAAATGATGTCTCATTATTAAGCATGAAAAAAAATACCCAGAATATTTGTCAATTTTTGAATACAATTTCCATTATTTCAACTTGTGAACTCTTGTGGCTATGCCATAAATAAAAATATGTTTTTGAACACATAGGGGAAAACAATCGATCTTATACCAAGTTGATAAATATCCTCTGCACATTTTAGTGAGGAGACATTTCATTGAACTATAATAGTTGGAGAAAAGCCAAGTACAATGGTTCACTCATATTATGAATATAATTGCTAGCTGTACAATTATGGCATTTTCTGCAAGCAAATCAAATGTCTGATAAAGACGTTGATTCATATTTGATAATACCTTGCTTCTTAACAATGATACACATTACATTGTGTAATTATTCATATAAAGAATAAAAATTCATTTTAATTTGGTTATAAGCATTTGAACATGTCTAAGGGTGTGTCCAACTCAATTATGGGACAACTCAATTAATGAACAATTCAAAATGGATTTCCCCAGTAAAAAGAGAAAACTCAAGCACAGGTCACTCAATCCAAATAAATAAAAAAACTCAACTACCGGACAACTCAACTGCTCAGTAGAATCAACACCTGAAGACAATTAAGAGTTGGTGATATAATGAGACCTACCTGTACATAAATCAATAGAAGTTGTACTATTCCTAAAATATCCTTCTCTACATGTACACTGATATGATCCTAAAGTATTAGTACATATAGAGTTGATATCTTTACATATTGATGGATTTCTGGTGCATTCATTTACATCTACAGTACAGTGTGGACCTTGCCAGCTACCAGTACATATACAACCTTTAAATAGAAAACATATAATAAGTATAAGCAAATAAACAACAAATTTAACTAATTCATTCCCAGATCACATCCACAACCAACAAGTAAAATTGCTCCACTCACAAATTTTATTACAGAGAAAATGCAAATACAAAACTCCCAATATCATTGTGAATAAAAACTGAGTATTTAGAGAACAGTACACAAAACAATATTAATTCCATATAATTCTACACATATATAATCTTAGTACATGGTCATAGTGTATCAAACAACCAACACTAAATGCAACCATTTTTTCTCCAATATTTAGGTTCAAGAAAATCAAGCTATTCATTTGTTACTGTGTAATATTTGAAAGCATATTATTGCAATCTAAAGCATATCAGGACCTCACTTTATAGTATTTTCAAAAATCCATCATTTGCATTATTCTGGATCTATGCAATGATCTTGTTCCAAGACACTGTTTATACATATAAGGTACTAAGGCCATGCCAAATTGGAATTCTGTTAAGCATCAACTCAAGTTTGACAAACCTAGGTTCCTATTAAAAAAACACACAAACCGAAAACATAAACACATGTCCATCTAGCTAGTATTCACACAATTAAGTACTTAGTAGTACAAGAATGTTTATGAAATTAATGTGACATTAAAGTAATTCCATAAAAAAGTATATACAACATACAAATGTACATTTTTATTAATCAAATACACAGAAACAAGGAACTATCAGTATTTCCAATTCTAAAAAACATAATTACTTAAGAAAATTTCACGAACAACTTTTTTTTTTAATTGAGAACATTAAAGCCTACGTGCACATGGACGCTTATGAAAATTTAGGTATGGCATGGCCCAAATGTGGGTAACAAACACATTATATCATACCTTTAACACTATCACATCTTGTAGAACCATGTGAACTACATTCACATGTATTGTTACATCTATCTCCCCATTTGTCTACCGGACATTCTACAAAATATTAAATATATACATCATAAATTCTAATTCTTTTTACAAGGCTAGAAAATTACATTTTATGCTTATTTATACACTTAACAAAAGTTCTAACCGATCACTTTCTCCAAATTTGAGAAAAACTGCATGATCTAGTTATATAAGGAAAAATACCTCGTAATTTAAATGAGAAAAACAAATGAAAAAAAGAAAATATAGTTTTACCATCACATGTAGTACTGTCTGAGTTCAGCTGGTACCCAGTTATACAACTACATATATAGGAACCAGCAGTATTCGTACACTTCTGGGAACATATAGATTGTTTACATTCATCAACATCTGTAAAAAATAAACATCATTCCACAACTTTAATTACAAATAGTAAGGTAAACAGCTAGGTACTTCCTAATTCAGAAGCAAAGGGATTCAGTCAATTAAACTTAACAATCATTTCAGTGCAGCGACACTGGTGTTTCCAGCTTAGATTTTCAATGCAGTAACTATGTACATTGTATATGGTGTAGAGAACATGTAATTTGTGGGTATTCTCTCAGTAGTATTCTCTAGATTGTCTCAGAGCCATGCTGTGGTCTGACATTTTGTCAGAATTAATGGTATCAATGATATGATATTAAACATGTTGTAAAGCATGACTTTCTTCATTGACTGAAGTAAAGTTATTTTACAGCATCCAGTGCACCTAACCAAGCTTTCCTGGACTAGTACTCACCTATCCTTCCACAAGGCAAGAAACTTCTCCATATGCCTTATTGATGGAGGAAAATTGACATTATTGTGATAATTGACATAATCCCTTGGTGGGATTCAAACCTGTACCCCCTTCAAGACACTAGATTCTAAATCCCAGTGCGCTACTATCTGTACTTCCAACCTGGGCTAAAGATACAATAAGTTATGATATATTTACCTATACAATCAGTACCATTCAGAGTATATCCACTATTACAGAAACAAGTAGCAGTACCATTATTTAGATAACATCCACCTAAATCATTACTACATTTTAATGTAGAACAATCACCTAAACTTGCACCATCTGAAACATAAATACAAATTTTATTCATTATTTTTGTTATGGCTTTGGTTGTTATATAGGAACTTACCAGCTACTTTTCAAAACAAAAATAACTAATCTCAATTACTTGATTTTTATCTTCAAGTTATTTAGATTTTACAAAGTATGTAAATTATGCAGATAAATGCAACCACTAGTCTAATATAGAAACTAAATTAAGAGAAATAAGTCAATGACCCACAAGCTGGAGTTAAGGGATATTGTGCTCTGCATCTCTACTAGAGGCACTGTACATGTACACATAGTTTGAAGTCATTTAGCCTTTGGATAGCATGGTAATGCTTTGGACAAGCATTTATCATGAAATAAAAATGAGAGATAACAAAAATTGCACAAGCTGAAGTTAGAGTTCTCCTTTAATGTACTTCTACTCATAGCAACAACCATTGTGTAGTTCATTTTTTCTTAACTGTCAAAACATGAATAATTCCATGGTGACTTTGTGTTCTTTGTCTAACACTCGTGATATTGCAATAGTGTGTATTCAATCACCGTGAGATTATTCTATTTGATAGTTAAGAAAAAATGGACTATATCAAGTCATTTAGCGTAAAGACGAAATAAAGTTGTGCTCCAAACAAAGGAGCAACACACAGCCAGACTGTCATTGGTGACTTCATAATGCACACCATATTTGATGGGTATATACAAATATTTAGATCACTTACCTTGTATACATGTATTGTTGACATAGTCATAGTTGTAACCATCATAACAGAAACAAATAAATCCTGGATCAGTATTTGTACATTCTTGAATACAATTATGTGTGCCTTCTTCACATTCATTGATATCTGGAAGATAATATATACATGTACATGTAAATAGTAGTTATAGCTTGATAGCTTGAAATAACCTCACTCCAATAGACTATATTCAGAATTCAGATAGTTGAGTTCTTCCCTGCGATACAAGCAATCTCAACGTTACAATAAAATATGTGTACAGAGAGCAATAGGATTTAAGCAATATTTTGTGCTTTTAGCATAAATCTGTAACAAAATTTGTTTGTTCTCTCTGCACACGATTGAAAAAACCAAAACACTTCAGTTCTGAATTTCAATTAGGTTTATTGTTGGGATGGCTCAAAGTCACCCTTGGGTCCTACACAAATTTGCAAGTAATCAAAAAAATATAATTAATTGACATTTGGCACTATAGTGACTATTATGTAATTTTAAAAAGATCAAACCATTGACTAATTGGGGAATGCAACCCCTATAAGTAACAATTACTTCCTTTTGAAAAAGCATATTAATTAATGGGTAGGTATAATTATTCAATGTCTTTTTTAATTCACATGTAGTAATGCTAGTTTTGCTCTGTCCCATTGATAAGAAGTACCCAGTTCAAGAGCAAGTTTTTTCTTTGATATAGTACATTATTCTCAAAATCTAGTACATGATTTATAATAATATAACATTTTTACCAGAAAATTATGAGCATTGTCCTAGAGCAACAGGCTCCATGTACAAAAAATATTTATTATTAATCTTAATTCAAGAAAAATTCTGATGAAAAAAGTTTGAAATTGATTGATAATTATTACTTAATCATCTCATAATGAATGAGTTAAGTATTGCATCTTAATTATAAGTATTTGACAAATATGTGTTGAAGAAGAGAACCACAAAGTACCTTCACAGTGTGTCTGATTTATAGATCTTCTACCATTAATACATTGACATTTATAACTTCCTACCGTATTTATACATATATCACTACATTCATCTGTTCCTTGATTACATTCATTTATATCTACAAATTAAAAAAAAATTAAGTTTAAAAAAAGTTAAAGTGCAGTTTAAAGTCTGCTTCCCTATACATGATCAGTTGACTCTAAAATATTGTATGATAACCCTTGATCATTGATATCATCTTTAGGCAGGTGATTTCTCACAGAACCTATTTACACCTGGGTGGAGTGGAACAACTGTAGGTTAATGTCTTGCTCAAGGAAATTAGTAGAGAAGAGATGATGTGGCGATATATTGATATATTGATACTGACATTTGTAATCAGGGGAAGTCCCTTCATAGTCACTGTATTCTCAGTTTTTCATGTACCACAAATCTCATCCCTAGAAATAAGCAGTGTCGCAAGTTGAGTTTAGTTTGAGTATTATGTATTAATGCCCAGTTTACAATTTATTTATTTCTCTAAGCACAAATATGTAATATGAGGTATAACAAACATGTTACAAATAATATAATACATGTACAATTACAGGCAACTAAATGGAATACATAAAACAATGTTACAAATACCTGTTTACAAATGCATAAATAAATTTACAGCTTTAGTAAACCAATGCACATGTCTGAAATTGAGAAGACAGAGTAAAGTATAAAACATTAGAAAATATAAGTAATTACCTATACAGACTTCATTGGCACTGATACTAAAACCTTCAGGACAATCAGAACAATTATAAGCCTTGCCAGTACTTTGATGTATTTTAATTGGATTATCAGTACAATTTCTATCTCTTGAACATGGGTCTCCATCACAACCATCAAAATCTTCATCACAATTATCACCTACAATGATATCAATAAGAAAAATCGATATATTGGATTTAGAGCTAAACTTGTTAATTTTTAGAAGATAAATATGTTACCTAGGCCTTGACCTTCCACCTGTTATATGATAAAAATTAGTCTGAGCTGGAGATGACGAGGCGTCACCAAAAGTTTCAAGGTTAATAAAAATTTTTGCTCTCAGTAGATGAAAATTAACTCCCAAG
Source organism: Mactra quadrangularis (assembly GCA_025267735.1). NCBI lineage: Eukaryota > Metazoa > Mollusca > Bivalvia > Venerida > Mactridae > Mactra > Mactra quadrangularis. The sequence continues at coordinate 14,651,733 of CM046302.1, read as the reverse complement.
AAAACTCATTTTAAACTGAGTGTACTGGCATTGGACAAGGTTGAAATAAAAGAGTAAGCACAAATAACAACAGGATATAATCTGTACAGCATACTTTTCAGTAACAATAAGTGAAACCACTAGATACACTTTAGTCAAACAGTATATAGTAATAATGTCATCATCATATATACATGTGTGTATATCTGGAAAGAAACATGCAAAAAAAGTAAAGTTTCAATGCTAGGACCATCAAATTATATGGACTAATTAGGGGTACGTTCATAAAATCAGGACTTTTCTTCTCAAATCAAACTTACATTTGGGACGTTGAAATAAAAAAAAATGCATGAGTCTGCAATAACCAAGGTGGTCTTTATAGTTTTTATTCATTCATTTTTACTGGGTTTAATGCCATGTCAACACAATTTTGGTCATTTTACAGCGTCCAGCACACCTAACCTAGCTTTCCTGGACCCTTGTCTATAACCAGTACTCACCTACCCTTCCACAAAGCCAGAAACTTCTCCATATATCTTATTAATGGAGGAAAATTGACATTATTGTCAAATTTTCATGGAAGGGTATAGCCTCCCCAGGTGGGATTCGAACCCGTACCCCCCTTTGGATGCGAGATTCCAAATCCCGGCGTGCTACCAACTGTGCTATTGACCCGGGTTGGTCTTTATAGCAGAATGTTACTGTACCTTGATGATATTTGTCACAGACACACACTGCTACATCAAATGACCCATCTGTAGGTCTAATAGTACTTAAGTCACAAATACCATTACCACTACATCCAGTACATAATATAACATCTAAAACTAACAATGGAGCTGATACATTCTTGTTGTCTCTTACAGTAACACTGAAATCAATATAAACTTGAATCATTTCATACAAGAAAAAAATAACTATTGATAGCATTGAACTGGTAATCATGGGATGATTAGTGTTCGATACCAATTCTCTTTAAAAACCAGGCAACACATTGACTCTTTGAACAAGGAACTTTATCCTTTTTTCCCCTGCATTTCTGTATAACTGAACAAAAAATGTGTTGATTTCTTATAGCTGTTTATCAGCTTATATGTTTGTACACTGAATTAAATGGAATGGACCATATTGAAAGTTGGGTTTTACAAACATTTTCACACATTTCATCTAAATCACCCTCATTCCATTCTTACATAAAGGGCCCATCATCAATACTTTGTCATTGTCATTATTCATATGGTTGGAGCCCTACTCTTCATGTATGCCTTAAGGTGTGGCAGTAAATATGTACTAACAATGCAATCACAACCTAGGAAGTCAAAGGCTGTAGAACATTGTCTTTTCTAATTTATTTTAATTTCATGTACACTTGGAAAACCCCATTGTCGGCAACCACAGTACTTTCTTCCATTACATTCCATACGTACCATGGGCAATTTGACTGGCAAAATATCATTTTACTCCTTACAATAAAATCCCATGTTACAAGTATGTCATACTGTGATTTTGTTACTTAGAATAGAAACCAATGCACAAGTTTATTTTCTCATTTTGAATGTTAAACCAAACCTTAGATATAAAAGGTAATTTCACTGGGTAGTTTTCTGCAGTAGTTTCCTTGCAGAACCAATGAAACTGTCTCATAATTATTCATGATTACGAGATTCTCCTGACCAAATGGTCCACGGTACATAACGCAACATACTGGAGTAATGTGTCGTTGAATAACCTATGATGAGGAAACCCTTACCTGGAAGCTTGATAAAAATAAGGACAACATACCTGATAGCAGGATCATTTATATCATGTATTGTAAATTCAACATTTTTAAGATCTGAACTGGCTCCATCTTTTATTTCAGCACTATTACCACTAACTACAACATAGTTCTCTAGAGTTAGAATACCATCATCTATGCCTTGTATTGTTACATTATATGTTTCAGTAAGATTTACATGTATCTTTGCATCTGATGTATTGTACAGAATTACTTTTGGTGCTACATTGGCTGAAATATAGAAACATCAAGATTTACACTAAACAGAGCTACAGTGTCCTCTAAAATGTTATTTTGACAAATGAAATTATGAAAAAAATGATAGTCATAAGTGCATACCACAAGAAATTTCACTGTAACTTCAGCATATTGAATTGTTTCATAGCTTAAATCATTTCAGTATTTCATGGGTACACATTAATCAGTTAATCCTGAAAGCTGAAATTTGGTTCAATAAGGAGGAACATAATAAATATTTTGACATATTTTCACTCAAACCAGTGGATCAGTCAAACTTAAAACAATTCAGAACTCAACGTTTTGAAAATTACTAAATATACAAACCATTTTAAGCTCAGTTATTTTGGTTACTACAAGACAAAAAAAAGTAAAATCCTTACTATGTAACCACTTAGCAAAGAATTTTACATGTTCTTCTTATTTTAACTTATTCTGATAAAAAACTAAACTCACCTAAAGCCTCTCTTGTATCATTCTGTTTTTCAACATTTTGTTTTGTATTGCCTGCAATATCTTCACTTTGTGTGAACACCATATCAAACACACAGGGTATATTTCCTAAACCACAAAACTTTTCTGCCTCAGTTCTGACTGTCACATCAGCATCTTCCAGGAAGTTTACCGTAGCATTTATATCTTGATAGTTAAGGTATGTGGCTCCATTTGGATATTGGAAAACAGTATTATCACTAGTAACAGCCCCTGTAAACACATTATGTTTATCAATATTATATTTGTAACAAGTACAAGTAACATACAGCTGTCTATTCTTAGTTGAAGAAAAAAAACATTGGTACAAGCTTTCAATCAGCCAAAATTAAATTATAAGCGCTTTAGCATTGACTATTCTAAAGCTGAACTGAATAGCAGGGCACTTCACCCTGTCCCTTTTTTGCTCCTCTCTATACAAAACTAGTTACATTGAAACATCAACCTTATGTGCCCCGCCCTTTTTTTTGTCTGCCTGCTCTTTCATGGGTTCTAGAATAGTCACTAAAATTATAATGCCTATTGATACTTTGCAAATAATTAAAAACATATAAAATTTCACAAAAGACAGTAATGGAACTTCCAGATGTAAATTTTTAAAATATCAAAGCCTTATCTAATCTAAATATTCTGTTCCTAAAACAAAGACATGGTTTATAATTCTACACTTACATTTTTTACCATATTCAAATATCTGTCTCTCAGTAGCATTAGGAGCCAATGTAACACCATCAGGACCAATGAAATCATTACTTGAATTACCATCAACATTACCAAGTAATCCTCTAGGTAAACCTGCATACTTCTTTGGTACAGTCACAGATATGACGAAAAATTTAAACCTGATCCCTACTGATAATTTTATACCTGAAATATAAAAATATTTTAAAATCTAAAGGTACTCATTCACAGATTTCAACTTAAACATCAACTTTTTCTGAAACTATCAAAATTGTTTGCAAACATTTTTAGGCAGAAAATTAGTGATTTGATAATGACAATTTTAGTGCAAATTGACATACAAGTACAAATGATGGTGTTTCAAGTAGTAAAAATCTACCCCATATGACATAGTATAGACAATTTTACTGCATTTTCGAGGCTTTCATTGCATATTTCTTGCAAGCTATAGGTCAATTTGTCCTTAAATATTAAGACTTTATTTTTTGACACAATTAAAGACACTGAATGGTATTTTGAAAATACTGAAAAATCTTAACCAAATCTGTGAACTAGTTCCTTTAGACTGTATGGTAACTAGATAACCACATTGATAACACACTGATTAAATGATTAACTAGTTATGTAACTAGTTAATAAATTACCTCTTACAAGTTGTTTATTTTATCTAGATTTAGTAAAATATTAAACCTTTCTGAATACTTTGCTAACACCCCTCATACTAAAAATTTAACTGGTAAGTAGTACCAATACATACATAATAGTAAGCAAATTTATACATTCATACATTAAAATTACAGATTCTATAAGAAAGTTAAAAATTCACACAAAAGTTAGTAAGTTCATGAAATTAAAAAATGCCTTCATAACTTTTTACATGTACATTGTACATGATAACTTTGAACTTTAAAATGAAAGTTACTAGATAAATGCATTGAAGTAAGCAAAATTATACATGAAAGTAAAAATTCACGAAAAAAAGCTAGCAAATACATACATAAAAATTCATGGTAATACATGTATATCAAGTATATACTGACCAGAATTAGCGAAAGATATATCAATAGTATTGTTATCAGGTTTAGAAAGTGTGACTGTATCAAATGATTCCACATAATCTTCCTCATCTATATTAGTAACAGATATCAACTGTCCATTTATTGATACTATAATACCTACAATGAAAATATATACATAATAAGTTTGTCATATTCATGTAAATTGACAAACAAAATCTTCATGGGTCACATGTGACACGTCTGAGGTCAGAAAGAATCATTAGTGAAAACAAAAGCTACAAAATTTAATAATATACTTGTTCACTCCTGGCAAATCAAAATACAGAAATGCAGTTAATTGTACAAGTAATCCTGATGAAACTTGTGCACATGCATATGCTGACAAGACTGTTAGGTTTCCGGATTGTTGCCTAAGTAACAAGAACAGTTCAGACAGGGTGATATCGAGGAAATATAAATAACTATTGTCTAGCAATCTGACTGTGTATCATGTATAAAATGGGTAATAGTTTGATTTTCAAGTGTCAGTGAGGAGTTTAGAAGTTATAGGACCCGTCAAAGCAGATGATCTGTTTCAAATGCTTTTTAATGCTGTTGGAACTATTTCCAGATTCTGTATCGAAGCATTGATACAGTCTGAAACAAGAGCTCCGCTAGGCGGGGCATTATACGCCCGTGTGCAGTCCATGCTGTGTTCTATCTCATATGAAGTCCCTGTGACCTTGACCAATGACCCCGGGATCTCAGAATAGGTCCCATCCTTAACTGGAGGACTATCCAAAGCAAAGATTTTGAGAACCTAGGTACAGCCATGGTTGAGTTATCACCGACACAATGTTTTCCCATACAAACTTCCAGTGACCTTGACCCTGGGGCCTCAGAACCAAAAGTTCTCGCCCTTGACCCAAAGAGTATTGATACATAAAATTTGGTGATCTTAGGTAAAGTTGGTTGTTGGACAAGGTTTTTCCTCATGATTTTTCTTGTGACTTTGACCTTTAACCCAGGGGCCTAAAACCAAAGGGGCATATGCTAGACATTTAGGCTACCCTTAAATAAATTTGGTAAACCTAGGTACAATCATTATTGAGTTACTGTCCGGAAAATGTTTCAATATAAATTAAGTCCCTGTGACCTTGACTTTTGACTCTGGGGGTCTCCAAATCAAAAGAGAACATCCAATACCAAAGAGCTATCAACACACTACATCTTGACAAATGGGCTGATCCACATAAAATTTAGTTAACCTAGGTACAATCATTGTTTAGTTATTGCCGGACAAGGATTTTCCATATGATGCCCCTGTGATCTTGACCTTTGACCAAGTTTTGACCCAAAACCAATTGGGAACATCCTTGACACATGGGCTACCCTCACATAAAATTTGGTGAACTAAATTCATGTTACTTATTAAATATAGCATTATTTCCATGGTTTGCCATTTTGACTTTATTAACATATTGATTGAACATTTGAAGTCACTGCTTGGTAATTTGATATCTTCTGGATGATGGTTTAAACTTGACCCAGGGCCCCAAAACCAACATGGAACATCCTTGACACATGGGCTATTCTCACATGAAATTTGGTGAACTTAGGTGCAGTCATTGTTGATTTACTACACGGACAATGTTTTTCAATATGATGCCCCTGTGACCTTGACCTTTGACCCAGGGGCCCCAAAACCAATAGGACATAACCATGACACATGGGCTACTCTCACATAAAATTTAGTGAACCTAGGTACATTGGTTGTTTAGTTATTGTCTGGACTAGGTTTTTCCATGATGCCTCTGTGACCTTGACCTTTGGGCCTGGGGCCCCAAAACCTATTGGGAACATCCTTGACACAAGGCTACATTCACATATAATTTTGTGAACCTAGGTACAGTCGTTGATGAGTTATTGTCCAAACAAGGTTTTTCAATATGGTGCCCCTGTGACCTTGACCTTTGACCCAGGAGCCCCAAAACCATTAGGGCATATCCTTGACACAAGGGCTACCCTCACATAGAATTTGGTGAACCTAGGTACATTGGTGGTTCAGTTATTGTCTGGACAAGTGTTTCATTGTTTGCCATTTTGACTTTATTAACATATTGATTGGACATTTGAAGTCACTCCTTGGTAATTTGATATCTTCTGGCTGAAGGTTTAAACTTGACCCTGTTTCCCCAAAACTGATAAGGCACATCCTTGACACATGGGCTACTCTCACATGAAATTTGGTGAACCTAGGTACAGTAATTGTTGAGCAATTACCCGGACAATGTTTTTCAATATGATGCCCCTGTGACCTTGACCTTTGACCCAGGGGCCCCAAAACCAATAGGGCATAACCTTGACACATGGGCTACTCTCACGTAAAATTTAGTGAACCTAGGTACATTGGTGGTTCAGTTATTGTCTGGACTAGGTTTTTCCATATGATGCCTCTGTGACCTTGACCTTTGGGCCTGGGACCCCAAAACCTATTGGGAACATCCTTGACACAAGGGCTACATTCACATAAAATTTTGTGAACCTAGGTACAGTCGTTGATGAGTTATTGTCCAAACAAGGTTTTTCAATATGATGCCCCTCTGACCTTGACCTTTGACCCAGGAGCCCCAAAACCAATAGGACATATCCTTAACACAAGGGCTACCCTCACATAAAATTTGGTGAGCCTAGGTACATTGGTGGTTCAGTTATTGTCTGGACAAGTGTTTCATTGTTTGCCATTTTGACTTTATAAACATATTGATTGAACATTTGAAGTCACAGCTTGGTAATTTGATATCTTCGGGTTTAAGGTTTAAACTTAACCCTGTTTCCCCAAAACTGATAAGGTACATCCTTGACACATGGGCTACTCTCACATGAAATTTGGTGAACCTAGGTACAGTAATTGTTGAGTTATTACCCGGACAATGTTTTTCAATATGATGCCACTGTGACCTTGACCATTGACCCAGGGGCCCCAAAATCAATAGGGCATATCCTTGACACATGGGCTACTCTCACATGAAATTTGGTGAACCTAGGTACATTGGTGGTTCAGTTATTGTCCGGACAAAGTTTTTCCATATTATGCCACTGTGACATTGACCTTTGAACCTGGGGCCCCATAAACCTATAGGGCAGATCTTTGACACATGGGCTACTCTTACATAAAATTTGGTGAACCTAGGTACAGTCGTTGTTGAGTTATGGTCCGGACAAGGTTTTTCAATATGATGTCCCTGTGACCTTGACCTTTGACCCAGGGGCCCCAAAACCGATTGGGAACATCCTGGACACATGGGCTACTCTCACATAAAATTTGGTGAACCTAGGTAGATTGGTTGTTAAGTTATTGTCAGGACAAGTTTTTTTCCCATATGATGCCACTGTGACCTTGACCTTTGACCCAGGGGCCCCGAAACGGATAGGGAACATCTTTGACACATGGGCTACTTTTACATAAAATTTGGTGAACCTAGGTACATTGGTGGTTCAGTTATTGTCCGGACAAGTTTTACCTATTTTAAGTCCCAGTGACCTTGACCTTTAAGCCTGGGGTCTCAATATCAATAGGGAACATCCTCCACCCAAGGGCTATCCACACATAAAATTTGAGGAACCTAGGTACATCCTTTCTTGAGTTATCATCCGGACAAGCAATTGTCCACGGACGGACAGACGGACAACAGCATAACATAATACGACCGTTTTTTCAAAACGGGCGTATAATAACAGTAAATATATTTGTTTGGACTGGTAGGCCAATACAAATAACTATGGTTTCTAAATGTGATAATATAATCAAAGTGAAAATACATACTAGTAAAATCGTTATTCATCTCTATCTGACATCTGGAACCATCCACAAAGTCAGCAGCAGCAAAAGCCGAGAATACAGTAGCTCCAATCTCAATACCTTCATCATTTTTATAAGCAGCTGTTCTTCCTTGTAGGCTAAAGTCTACTGATATACCATTAATTGTAGTACTAAGACTTAGTAGAATATATTCACCATGACCATTAAATGTAAACTCTTGACCATCTGGTGTAAGAATATGAGGATCACCAGTGCCGCCACCTGTACAGGAGAGAAAGATCAAATGTTAGCAGGGTATTTTTTGTTATATATATAACAGAGGCAAATTACAGGCCATTTCCTTCATTTTAAAATCATGCAATTTTCCCCAAATTTGGTAATTACCTTGATTTTTTTCTGTCATCTAATAACAAATTGCGATAAAATTCCGCTATATGTTCCCTATAAAACAAGGCCCCTAGCCCTTTGATTAATAGTCTATTCAGCAGTCAGTGGGGGTCGTTTTGTCAACCTGCCTAAGTAAATGGTGTACATATTAAGATAGAATATCACGATGAGAAAGTCTTCAGCCTCAAGCACACTTAATATTTTTTAAAAACATATGAGAAATTTCTTTTATATTATGGAACTCAGTTTATAAGCATTTCGGCTGTACCTTAAATTCTGAACAGCATGAGTGATAATATTTGTGATAATGTCACCAATTGTAGAAAGTATAGCAATCTATAACAAACCTATAAAGGTTAAACCAACTAACAGCAAATACTTGCCTATTACATCCTCTGCATCCGATGTACATTCATTATTCAATGGTCTAACTGTATGGTAGAGATCACATAGTTCATCACTCACATCGCAACATGTTTCTTGCATATCTAATTCATTCAAATAAAACTGTCTCTTTCTACGTCTGAGTGGATTGTCGCGAGTTCTAAATCCAAGATCTGGAGTAATGGAACCGTCTCTTCTGTCATAGCAACATACCTGAAATAAATTTAATGAACATACAAAATTGACTTAAGATTTTGATTTAAAGTTAAATGAACCCACTGAACATTATATAGATATGTCTGCGGCTACCAGTATGATTTCTTCTTAAGGACATATTCAGGATTAGGTTCGATGGATAGTTATGAAACATTCTGTTACTTAATTATCAGTTACAAAACTTTTGACTTGTACAAATTTTGAGTGAAACAATTGCATTTGTTGAAGTTTTACACAAATCAATGGACACCAGCTATTTGGAAAATTTTACAGTCCTGGAGTACTGCACTGTTCAAATACTATTCTAAAATTTTCAACTTTTTACAAGTCTTAGATCTATATGACCATTTGATAAACACAGAATATAATATTTAAGAGTTGAATAAATATATACTATAAGAAATGTTTGCTGGTTCAAATGGCTGGTTAATACTAGACAAAATTCCAGAAGTATGAAGTTTTTGATACTTACAGAAGCTTGATGTTGAAAAATGTTTCTTGATGCAACACTGTAGCATCCATTTGATTTGGATGGTGACCATCCTTTCTTAATTTTGATGAATTGTCCACTGATTGTTATAAAATCATCTACACAGGGACACAATGGCATTTGATTCCAGTTCATCTCTAAGTCAATGAAACTTGCTTTTTGTTCTTGGACCCATTTTCTACATGATATACACTCAGATACTGATGTGTCCATACCAGTGTTCAATGATCTCCATACAAATCCACTTCGACCTATGAAATCATTTTTTTTAAACTGCAAGTTAATTAAGGTTAAATTCATATGATCAACCTTATTTTATGGATTGATACAACCCATACTAGCGAGTTTTATAATAATTGTTGAATACTTCTGTGGCGATTATTGGATCGGAGATACGGGTTTTGGCATTGTCCAATGTGAGGTCAGTTCATCTGGGTCAAAAGATGCATTTAAAATTTAGTATGTCTTTGTTTTAAGATGCTCATTGAATATAGTTGTTTCGAAGAGTATAAAAGGAGAAAATTAGTCAATTTTTATCAGTCTGCAGTTGGCAGCAGACTCGCATGTCCGACACTCTGAGCCCAGAATTAATTAATAAATATTTATCTACTTCCGGTTATATGTTTTACTGAAATTGTTTGTTGTTATAGTGGGTACGCAAAAGTGATGGTTGGTGAGACAACGCAATAAGAATAACCTGGGAAACCCGAAGTCAATTGTCCTCCTTGTTGTTTACCGCAACTCTGCCGAAGCCTCGCTTCCCCAGAGTGGTATGCAACTGGAGAAACGCCCGGATCGCAGTTAGTGTTCTATAGTTGTTGTTTGTGAATATTGATAAGGCTGAGAGCCGAAATAGAGTTGCTGGCTAAGGCGTGGAGCCGTGTTAGATATATACCTAAAACTATTGTAGAGTTTTAGTGGTTGCCAGCTTAGTTTTATACAAGTTGAATAATATATTATGTTGAAAGGCTGGAGACACTGTGGATTTAAGTTGGTGGTTTGGTGGTTTGGTGATTATGTGTCGAAGAGTCAGCGATTGAGATTAGCTATTTGGTATAGCCTTGATTATTTTATGAGAAGCTTATGGTAGCCCGGTGTATTTTATACCCACTTTATGTATATGTTTTATACTGGTCATCGTATATATTGTTAGTAGCTCAGCAACAGAGATGGTCCCCTCTTGTCTCTCATCCACTTGATATACATACGAGTTTATATATATTGTAGCTCGACTGCTTTGTCATTTGTAAAACAGCATCCATCTCCTTGTAGTTTATTAGTTATCTTACGGTTGCGAATGTTGTTCACCTGTCAACTGGTTATTCGTGATGAGCTGATAGCTGGACTTCAGTAGCATATTTGAAATTATTCCCGTTTGTACCGTCCATTTGTACTTTCTTTGCCATCATATACTATTATGGAATGCTCGGCGACGGAGACAGGCAACTCTGATCGCCCGTCCATTTGATAACAAGGACCAGCTTCAGAGAAGCTCGTCTATCAAAGTTATCCATGTCATTTTGCAATGTATATAATTGTTCATGTTTGTCAGCAATAATTGATAATCTTGTATGATATTGTCTATTATAGCATCACTCTAGCTTTCATTGTCTTATGTATATATTTGGTGATGTTGTTTTAAATGGATTACTTTTAACCTTTTATTAATCTTATGCTTTGTAATGCTCTTCGTGATCATGTATATCATTGTATTTATAGATATGTTGTATAGTTGCTGTTGTTAAATGTGTCTTATATTTCATGACTTGTACATATACTTTTTGTTTTGTTTTTATTTTACCAATCATTAAGCTAAGTAGCTCGAGGAAAATACATATATATAGTTGACCGCTCGGATACACGTTACACTTCATAACTTAAAGCAGGGAATTGGATGTTATCTATGTCTCTGCTTAAAGTAAATTAAGCATTTTTTATCAATCAGATCTATGTTTCTGATTACTATCTAGTTACTGGAAGAAAGGAATCATACCAAGGCCATAGCGGAAATTACAGAAACAAGACTGCAAGTCAAATCATCCATAAAAGTTAACTCGCGAAATCATGTGACAATCACAGACAACGGCAAGTTTTTAATTTCTGATGATGTAACGCTAAATGTCACACATATTTGATGTTGTCAGATTTTATCGCGTAAATGGTAAGCATAATACCTGATTTGTAAATCTGTAAATAGTAAAGACAGTATTTATTTCAAAGCGACCAGTAAAAAAATGAAATAATTATAATAAAAAAGTATTTACTTACAAAAGGGAGGTAACTATACGAGAATAATGCAAGTATAAAAACCCGTCTTTACGGAAACACGGAATAGTGTGTTGGTCATTTAAAATTGAAAGAATCACGTTGTAACATTTTAGGAATTAAGTTATTGTAATGGTTATAATCGTTCACAAGCCATTTTCCTTTGTAGTATTATATTCAATTTTCAAAGATTTTCACAAGTTTCGACAGTAAGTAAAGGGAGATAACAAATTAGTACAATGGTAGATATAATACAATCTATACGAATTGTCTCCCTTAGTTGAGAAAATGTAGATCAAACAGGATTCTTTTTTATTTACACTTACCAAGATTTGTATATTTTGTCACAGGATTAGAAACATCAGTGTCGTAGAAATTAACTGTTGATGTAACAAATCCTATGAAGTTCTCATTTGTAACAAAATTCATTCCACCGTCAAGATAAGCAAAAAATGCCTCCGTTGTAAACTTGCCATCAGTAACGATAATTAGTTGAAATGTTGAAGTCTGTAAGTTTAAACAATATTTGTAAATATGAGAAACAGCTGAACACTTGGTTAGCCAGTACCACGATTATTTATATAAGTGACAATATCACACAAAACACTTTGCATTTTTATTAATACTTTTTCCCAACAAAGGCCTAGAACTTATTTCGTTCTCCCAAACTTAAGCCCCCCTTCTCAATCTTACTTCAATTTTAGTTATAAAGATTATGCAAAAAATTGTAGATACGATAAATGAAATATTACAGTATAGAGTAAAAAAACTTATTTCTCTGCTGCAGACAAGCAAATAAGTTAATTACATTAAAAAAACTGTCTAACCCTACAGGCCACCCATTTCTTAAAATTCGGCAGACAATATAAGTCAAGCATTATTTTGAATATAGGGCCTTTAATACACAGACCGAGAGTCTGACTAATTCCTTACTTATATGATCCAATATCCATTATTTTATACATGTTCATTTTAAAACATGTACATACATGTATGCTCTAAGTTATACAACATATTTTTAAAATTATCATTATACATGTATCTATAATTAAGACATCAAAATATCGCTTTCTGCAGAAAATTAAACGGTGAATGATAACCATGACACTGCCTCAGTATATTTTTGTTTTGTTTTTGTTGGGTTTAATGCCGTAGCAACACATTGTATAGGTCATATAACGGTGGTCAGTCAACCTACTCACTGTTCCTGGAAAGGCTAAATCTCTGGATTTAGCTGTTAACCAACTATTAAGCGGATACTTTGGTCAGTGACTGACAACTGCTCTACATAATTAAAAATCATTAGTAGGAAATAATTTCATGACCAAGTTCTACAAAAGTATGCCACGCCCATGAATCTAACCCACGATCCCTCGATTTGAGGACTTGCGTGTTACCAACTGAGCTAGCCGGGCGGCTATATTGCCTCAGACTGTAGGAATAAAAATTAAAGATATGTTTGATGGACCAGGTAATATAAATTATATAAATTAGTTTACACATGTATACTTACATGGTTGCCTGACTGACTATATTCAACCACATTGTCCCAAGTTACTACAAGCAACATAAATAAATCCATGTTACCATACCCAGCATCATTTAATATAGATGTTATTGCATCATGTACATTTTTGTCTGATGATATTTCGTCCTCTATATATAGACGATAATAGATGTTGCCACCTTCATTTAAGTCGATATCAGCAAAATAAGGGGCTACAACAACTCTGCTATAAAACAGTCGTCTGGCAGTGTCTGAAGTTGGGAATGAAGTTCCTGTGTATCTTCCATTGAAAGTAACAATACCATTCTCACAGATCTGAAACAAACCAAACAGAACTATTCAAAATACATTATAATCAGCAATGTGCTGTACATAACGTAATATTGTACGTGGACACCCAGAACTCTTTGAGACCAGAAGATGACCATACAAGGACTTGCTTTTAAACTGCTTCTAAAATACGTGTCTGCAAAGTTGCAAACATAGCCAGAAAAGCTTGCCTAACATATCAACATAATATCACAATATTTTTTGGGAGGGGGAGGGTAACGCCGAAGAAACACACTGTATATCGTAGGTTATATTACGGCGACCAGTCAACCTACTCACCGTTCCTGGAAAGGTTGGCGTGTCAATTTTACAAAAGGATTTGTCAAAAACAGGGATGATTAAGTTTTAATCATAATCGATATAAAGATAGATTTTAAAACGATGAGATATACATGTACATGAAGCGATGAATAGTAATCATTGAACAATTAAATTTGTTGTCATCGGACTCGTAAACTTGAAACTGTACCACAACATCTTTGACAGTGTTTGTGTCTCCCATAAAAGCATATGTTCAAAATTAAAAGTACAAAAACATACCATGTTTACATAATTGGTTTAAACTTGATTAGTTAATAAGTAATTACTTTTGAAGTATTGACAAATATTTATCTATGCATAATGATACCGTGACCATATAAGATATAATATAATATACATCTATATTGTTCGTTTTTTCTAAACTGTCAAAGTTTGAATAATTTCACGGTGAATGATTACACACTATCTCAATGTCACGAGTGTTAGACAAAGAGCACGAAGTCACCGTGAAATTATTCATGTTTTGACAGTTGAGAAAAAACGAACAATACTAAATAATCTCCTTTTAATATAGTCAGTTTAGATTGAATTTCAACTATTCTGTGGAACTAACTATAATGTCAAATTATTAAAAATTGTATATAAATTTATTCTATGATTTACCAATCTTTACGTAATTGTTATTTCAGTACTTAACAAGCTTTATCTAGTAGTTATTTTTGACACTATGGAAATAAATTTCAGTTACAATTGGTATTAAAAATCAAACAAATGTAAATATCATAAACTTTATAGATAGATTGATACTTTATTCAATAAACATAAGGCATGACGCCCAACAGTTTGCAAGATATACAAATATTACAACGTAAATACAATACAGAAGTAAATTTATATTTAGTATAATATGAACACGTTAAATGTTACAAATCGGTAATGGCGTATAAACATTAATACAAATACAGTTATGATGAGGAAAATGCAAAACACAATGTAGCAATTATCATATAAAGAAAAATATTGAAACATATTCAAACATATACAACACTGTCTCGTAATTTAAAACTTATAAGTAGGAAAACATGGCATTATTACATTTATCATATTGATAAAGTGTACTTAAGGAGAGGTGGGTGTGACTGACTACATGGTTCGTTGTTAGATTGGCTTGGTAGGCCTGGCTGTAGATAAATAATCTCTATATGGACTATCCATAGACATATACGAGTAGTTCATTCCAAAACCCAGGCGGTTTTTAAGAAGATCCTCAACCATAATCCCTTAGTTAATGTGGGGCATAAAAGGTGATTTATGTTATTTTGTACAATTGTAAAACCATCTGGGGGCCCTTCTTTCACAATAGAACAACTATAAATTACTACATGTGCTAACTAAATAAATATTTTAGGCTTACTTAAGATCTCAATATAACTTAAATATATTATTGTGTGATAATTTACAACGTGATTTACCATCCAGTAAAATATATACTATGCAGATTAAAAAGCTAAAATTAAATCATCAACAGAATAAGAAAACAGTCTTTAAATTTTGTTAAAAGGAAACGTATAAAGTAGCAGTACATTTGTATTTAAACTGACTTTAATTGTAATACTCCCATGGGTTCTACAAAATTAATGTCAATTTTGATAAAAGGCGTGAGATAATAGATAATGTTTCGATGACACCGACAGCACGTGGTCACTTATCTATGTTTAATACGATCCCGGGTCCCAGGTTTTCTGCAGGCGATCCCAGGATCTCCCCCACACCCAATTTTGAGGAGGTCACTATTTTAAGTATAGTAATTTTACGACTATTCTTGCTTTTCAAAACCTATCCCGTAGTTTCCTTGTGCAAGAAACTTTATCCTACTAGCTCAGTACTAGGGGACCAGGAAGCGGACACTAAAGTGATGGATCTAAGTTAAAAAAAATACAGTAGAGTTCCGCTATTAAGACCAGCAAAATTGATGGTCTTAATAGTGAAATGGTCTTATTATAGAGACCCTTTTGTTCACAAATTAAGCATTTGGGTCTTAATAATTGTCAAGAAACGCATTATTTTGAAATAACAAAAGTGGTTTTGATAGCGGGACTTTACTGTAGTATTACAGAAAACCGTAACCATTGTGAAGAGTTTGATGACCAATAAGCCTATATAATATTTGATATAAACCACTATAATACGTACATAGAAAGAATCACGATATTCGTCTCCCACTTTCATAGGACACGGTAAATCTCTAACACGAAAACAATTGTTTGGTCTATTCATAACTTCTATGACTTCGTGTCCCACATAGGGTAGAGGCAATGTAGCTTTTTCTGAAAAAAATACAATTATCATTGTTTGCAAAAATGTATAAGTTTGATTAAGTTTGCCAGGTGTATGTTTTGACATCTAATACAATAAATCTAAAACTAGTAAGACAAAATAAGCAATGGTTGACATTCTACATGACCAAATTGAAAAAAACCCGAATATATGCAATAAATGTTGCATAGACTGAAATATGAATAAAATATGAAATGTATTTTATTTCCTGATTAATTATTTATGAGTGCAGACGACAATATGGACCTATACACATCTCCACTATCAATCGGACATAAATGTTGAAAAATAAAAAATTTCCTACAGCATGTCGGGGTACTTAGAAGTTTCGTTAAGTATACATGTACTTACTATTTTGACAGTATGTTCCTTGATAATCTGATGCACATTGACATACATGGGCATTATTAACAACAGAACATGTTCCACCATTTAAACAAGGAGTTTGATCACCGCTACAGATTGCTGAAATATTTATTTTTATTTCTAAAAGTCACAGTTTGTCGTGTACATTTGATTTAATAATTAATCAATCTCCGGCTGAGTTCCTATATAAAGGTACTCATTCACAGATTTCAACTTAAATATGAACTTTTTCTGAAACTATTTTTGAAGCAGGAAGTTAGTGTTTTGATATTGACAATTTTAGTGCAAATGAACATACAACTACAAATGATGGTGTTTCAAGTAGTAAAAAATCTACCCCATATGTCACGGTATAGACACTTTTAGTGCATTTTTGAGACTTTTGTTGTATATTTCTTGCAATCTATAGGTCAGTTTGTCTTAAAATATTAAGAATTATTTTTACTCCGGCAGAACAATATTCTAATGGTAATCATTCTCCGACGGGGCTCCATTAAGTTATAGGCAGTGGCTAGAGTTACGGTACCGTAACTCTAGACCCAGGTTCTAGAGTTGCGGAAGTCAAATAACATGCTTATGTTTCAACTTTTAAACATCGGGAAACTTGTTTATATGTATTATTATTCGAAACAAATATTTACCGACGTAACTTATCCTATTGTTATTACACGCGCCATTTCTTCAAAGTGTCACATATTAAGTTCACTTGAGCGATCAAACAGTGGGCCAATGTTTAGAGAAAGAAGAAAACTTAAGATAACAGTAAATATTTACAATATGCAGTATTTTTCCCATTTTAATAAGTCTTCGATGAGGTACAGCAATGATTTATTATTGATGAAGTGGTCTATTTATAAAAAATGTGCATTATTTACACATAAGACACATTTTTATTGGCTCCAAATCAAATCATAAATTATGTGATTGTCACTACGCAGTAATATATTATCAAAGGAAAGGAGTCTACGCATAAGATTTTAAAATCATCTTTGTCTGCAAGTTTCGAAACGGCTGTCATAGATTTGACCATTATGTGTTGTGTGGTAGCGAGAAAAAGTATTATTGAAGAAGATAATGATTAAATTATTGATAGAAATGCAGTCACTGGTTTTTCGGGAACCAGTTCAAAATGCCTCGATAAGAACCGTGATTGCAAGGTGCAAAGTCAAAATCTGACCCAAGGATCCCATCATCTCGCCCATCAGCGTCATCTCCATTTCTGCAAAACGCATCTAGCACTTTAGATACTACTAGATACTACTGGTCTAACTTTATTGCTTCATTCCTTACACACATTTAGTACACAAGAATTAACAGGGTTGTAAATCTATAACCCGCAGATTGTAAAATGGACTGATCTTGTCTTGAATTTGGAACAGTACACAGTACATCAGGGAGATTTAGTTTAACTGCAAAATTGAGCAGACAGATTGTTCCAGAAGCATCCATGTACGGTAAGCTAGCATTTTATCATATTGTTGGGATACGATTTTTGCAGTAAATTCGTCTTCAGCATGGTGTAGTGCTACTAAATGCTAACAAAAGGATTTTT
Source organism: Mactra quadrangularis (assembly GCA_025267735.1). Taxonomy (NCBI): domain Eukaryota; kingdom Metazoa; phylum Mollusca; class Bivalvia; order Venerida; family Mactridae; genus Mactra; species Mactra quadrangularis. The sequence continues at coordinate 14,633,651 of CM046302.1, read as the reverse complement.
GTTGGGTATAACGCCGTAGCAGTTTACATTGTATCGGCCATATAACGGCGTCCATTGAGCAGGGGCAAGCAATGATTGTGAACTCTTCTCAAATAGGAAAGGTAGTTAGTTCTCTTATTCCATTTTCCTATTTTCTTGTTAAACTAAGTAAAGAAGTCTAAATGAATTGTTACAAAAAATGTTTTTTGTTGGGTTTAACGCCGTAGCAACACATTGTATAGGTCATATAATGACGATCAGGCAACTTACACACCCTTCCTGGAAAGGCTTTATCTCTGGATTTAGCAGTTAACCAGTTACTAGGCACATACTTCCGTCAGTGACTGACAACTGCTCTACATGATTTAGAATCTGTTGAAGGAGGAAGAAATTGGTGATAGAAATTATTCATGATCAAACTCCACGAAAGCATGCCCCGCCTGGGAATCATATTTCCTCGACCCCTCGATCAGTAGACGTGTGCGCTACCGACTGAGCTAGCCGGGGCGGGCTAGTAAATGTCAATAATAATGTTACCATTTTCACATCTGGCTCCAGTAAAACCAACACTACAATTACATATATGTTCAGCAAGATCAGATGTTGTGGAACATGACCCTCCATTCCTACATGGATTAGTTGAACAAGAGGCTGAAAATAGAAATCAATGATACAGTAAAGTTTCGCTTTTAAGACCAGCAAAATCGATGGTTTGATAGCGAAACTGTCTTATTATAGAGACACTTTTGTTCACAAATTGGCATTTGGATCTTAATAATTGTAAAACATGGCATGATTTTGAAATAACAAAAGTGATCTTTACTGTATTTATATAATTTAAATTATGTTGCACGGATGTAAATTAAATATACATGTATGTTTATTTTCTATGTTATAGATCTATTCATAATTTATGTTATCTAAACTAATTGGTAATTGGTATCTAATTTGCATGCAGGGTGATGTTGGTTTGAGCCCTTCATTGGATACTTAAATTCCTCTTCTCCTCTACATATGTTATCTACAGTGCCTCCCGTAAGTAATTGGACAAATGTTTAGGAAAATTAACTTCGCATACTTCAAGTTATTTTATAACTGTTACATTTAAAGCTTGCTCATGTCACATATTTTGAATCGTGCGATGATAAAATAAATAATGCTGATTTTTAATGTGCTCAGATAAACCTTTGTTTCTTTTTTCAAAGTTATATTTCACAGTATCTTGTCCAAGAAATTTGGTAGAGCACGATCTTATTCAGTATATTCTATATCATATTAAAGCTATAACAGTTAAAGTGAGGTTTAACTTCTACTTCCATGCTCAGTCGACTTGTCAATTTTGTACGATAGCCACTGATGACCCTTGCAGAACCACTACACCAGGGTGGAGTGAAACAACTATAGGCAAACCTCTTGCTCAAGGAAATTAGCCGTGCCCCTAATGGGGTTCAAACCCGACACCTCTCGATACCAAAGCGCATCCTTCCACTGGACCATGGCTCATATTATAAAGGTAAATTTGATTGTCATCAGATAAACTACATGTACCTAGGTACAAAATTGTATGATGAGTTTTAAGAGTTTTCATTAATCTGCCAAGGACAAGTTGTCAAAGAGTTGCCAATGGTAACAAGCATGTGCTTTGAACTTAAAAGATAAAAGATTTTAATCTCATTTGAGTTAAACATGTATATCTACTTGTTTCATTTCACCTAGGTGTAAATGGGTAAACCAGTGATGTAATATGAAAAATCAGCTGAATAAAAAAATGGGTATCTGCAATGTGATATGTGAAAAATAAGTGGAATAAAAAAAATACATTTACTCCATATATAGAGAGATTGATAAATGAATACATGAAGCCTATTGAACATGAGTTCAGTACGACCTCTGCAGAGCGGCCCTCTACAGAACAAGTCCTCTGCACAGCAACAGATTTTAATATTTTCCTTAGGCGTAATTTTCGAATTTAACTTCTGCAGAGCAACGACCTTTAAACAGCAACATTCTTTAGTCCACCCCAGTGGGTGTTGTTTAAGAGAGGTTGTACTCTACTTGCAATAATGACTGTGGAAACCACTAGTAATGGCTTATACTCGCATTATTATAATAGCACTATAAATTACCTGAACAATTTTTCCCATTTTCTTGCAGTACAAAATATTCATCACACGAACAGCTAACACCAGCTGTTTCCTGTGTACAATTATGCTGACAATTGCCATTGTTGTCAATACACTTTTCATAAGCTATAATGAATATTTTTTATAATAATTATACATTAAAAGAAAGAAAAATCATAATACTATTATATATAAAAGAAACGGTGCATATTATTTTACTTTTAAAATAAATTGTCTACTTGTCATCGGGTAACCTTTTTATATACACACTTCATATGTCTGAACTAAGCATGCATCAAAGTCTAGATTTACAGTTCATTGTATAACTTTTATATATTGTATCATATCATGTCATTACATGATTAGTGTTGTATAGCATTGTCTTGTTTTATTTATGTTATGGGCTGGAGGCCTGGATCAATATTAAATGAACTTGTAAACTTGAAAACATAGTACCTAATTGTGGGTTAATATAAACAGGCATTCGAAATGTATGTTATCATATATCAGAATTTTCTAATCAAAACACTATTTAAATATCAAACCGATTACTCGAGACGCAAATTGTAAATAAAAAGCTGCTATTTTAATGAGAAAATCATGAATAACAAGAATGAGAATATAAATAAAAATGACAATGAAAGTACAAAATGACTAAAGTATATTACAAAAAAGGAAGTACTAACGCTGGGTTGTTGTAAAGTAAGTTGTAGTACTAGTTGATGTCTCAACTGTTGTAGTACTAGTTGATGTCTCAGCTGGTGCAGTACTAGTTGATGTCTCAGCAGGTGTAGTACTGGTTGATGTTTCAGCAGGTGTAGTACTAGTTGATGTCTCAACTGTTGTAGTACTAGTTGATGTCTCAGCTGGTGCAGTACTAGTTGATGTCTCAACTGTTGTAGTACTAGTTGATGTCTCAACTGTTGTAGTACTAGTTGATGTCTCAGCTGGTGCAGTACTAGTTGATGTCTCAGCAGGTGTAGTACTAGTGGATGTTTCAGGCGGTGTAGTACTAGTTGATGTTTCAGATGGGGTAGTACTAGTTGATGTCTCAGCTGGTGTAGTACTAGTTGATGTCTCAGCAGGTGTAGTACTAGTTGATGTTTCAGATGGGGTAGTACTAGTTGATGTTTCAGATGGGGTAGTACTAGTTGATGTCTCAGCTGGTGTAGTACTAGTTGATGTCTCAGCAGGTGTAGTACTAGTGGATGTTTCAGGCGGTGTAGTACTAGTTGATGTCTCAGCTGGTGTAGTACTAGTTGATGTTTCAGATGGGGTAGTACTAGTTGATGTTTCAGATGGGGTAGTACTAGTTGATGTCTCAGCTGGTGTAGTACTAGTTGATGTTTCAGCTGGTGTAGTACTAGTTGATGTTTCAGCTGGTGTAGTACTAGTTGATGTCTCAGCTGGTGTAGTACTTGTTGATGTCTCAGCTGGTGTAGTACTAATTGATGTCTCAGCAGGTGTAGTACTTGTTGATGTTTCAGGCGGGGTAGTACTAGTTGATGTCTCAGCTGGTGTAGTACTTGTTGATGTTTCAGCTGGGGTAGTACTAGTTGATGTATCAGCTGGTGTAGTACTAGTTGATGTTTCAGCTGGGGTAGTACTAGTTGATGTCTCAGCTGTTGTAGTACTAGTTGATGTCTCAGCTGGTGTAGTACTTGTTGATGTTTCAGCTGGGGTAGTACTAGTTGATGTATCAGCTGGTGTAGTACTAGTTGATGTTTCAGCTGGGGTAGTACTAGTTGATGTTTCAGCAGGTGTAGTACTGGTTGATGTCTCAAGTGGTGTGGTACTTGTAGATGTTTCAGCTGGTGTAGTACTAGTTGATGTTTCAGATGGGGTAGTACTAGTTGATGTCTCAGCAGGTGTAGTACTAGTTGATGTCTCAGCAGGTGTAGTACTAGTTGATGTCTCAGCAGGTGTAGTACTTGTAGATGTTTCAGCTGGTGTAGTACTAGTTGATGTCTCAGCTGGTGTAGTACTAGTTGATGTCTCAGCAGGTGTAGTACTAGTTGATGTTTCAGATGGTGTAGTACTAGTTGATGTCTCAGCTGGTGTAGTACTAGTTGATGTCTCAGCTGGTGTAGTACTAGTTGTTGTTTCAGCTGCTGTAGTACTAGTTGATGTTTCAGTAGGTGTAGTACTAGTTGATGTCTCAGCTGGTGTAGTACTAGTTGAGGTCTCAGCTGGTGTAGTACTTGTTGATGTTTCGGCTGGGGTAGTACTAGTTGATGTTTCAGCTGGTGTAGTACTAGTTGATGTTTCAGCTGGTGTAGTACTAGTTGATGTTTCAGCTGGGGTAGTACTAGTTGATGTTTCAGCAGGTGTACTACTGGTTGATGTCTCAGGTGGTGTGGTACTTGTAGATGTCTCAGCAGGTGTAGTACTAGTTGATGTCTCAGCTGGTGTAGTACTAGTTGATGTCTCAGCAGGTGTAGTACTAGTTGATGTCTCAGCAGGTGTAGTGCTAGTTGATGTCTCAGCTGGTGTGGTACTAGTTGATGTCTCAGCTGGTGTAGTACTTGGTGATGTCTCAGCAGATGTAGTACTTGTTGATGTTTCAGCTGGTGTAGTACTAGTTGATGTCTCAGCTGGTGTAGTACTAGTTGATGTCTCAGCAGGTGTAGTACTAATTGATGTTTCAGCTGGTGTAGTACTAGTTGTTGTTTCAGCTGCTGTAGTACTAGTTGATGTTTCAGTAGGTGTAGTACTAGTTGATGTCTCAGCTGGTGTAGTACTAGTTGAGGTCTCAGCTGGTGTTGTAGAAGTTGATGTTTCAGCTGGTGTAGTACTAGTTGATGTTTCAGCTGGTGTAGTACTTGTTGATGTCTCAGCTGGTGTGGTACTAGTTGATGTCTCAGCTGGGGTAGTACTAGTTGATGTTTCAGCAGGTGCAGTACTGGTTGATGTCTCAGGTGGTGTGGTACTTGTAGATGTTTCAGCTGGTGTAGTACTAGTTGATGTTTCAGCTGGTGTAGTACTAGTTGATGTTTCTGATGGTGTAGTACTAGTTGATGTTTCAGCAGGTGTAGTACTTGTTGATGTTTCAGCTGGTGTAGTACTACTTGATGTCTCAGCAGGTGTAGTACTAGTTGATGTCTCAGCTGGTGTAGTACTTGTTGATGTCTCAGCTGGTGTAGTACTAGTTGATGTTTCAGGAGGGGTAGTACTAGTTGATGTTTCAGCTGGTGTAGTACTAGTTGATGTTTCAGCTGGTGTAGTACTTGTTGATGTCTCAGCTGGGGTAGTACTAGTTGATGTTTCAGCCGGTGTAGTACTAGTTGATGTTTCAACTGGTGTAGTACTAGTTGATGTCTCAGCAGGTGTAGTACTAGTTGATGTCTCAGCTGGAGTAGTACTAGTTGATGTCTCAGCAGGTGTAGTACTAGTTGATGTCTCAGCAGGTGTAGTACTTGTTGATGTTTCAGGCGAGGTAGTACTAGTTGATGTCTCAGCTGGTGTAGTACTAGTTGATGTTTCAGCTGGGGTAGTACTTGTTGATGTTTCAGCTGTTATAGTACTAGTTGATGTTTCAGCTGTTATAGTACTAGTTGATGTCTCAGCTGTTGTGGTACTAGTTGATGTCTCAGCTGGTGTAGTACTAGTTGATGTCTCAGCAGGTGTAGTACTAGTTGATGTTTCAGATGGTGTAGTACTAGTTGATGTCTCAACTGGTGTAGTACTAGTTGATGTCTCAGCTGGTGTAGTACTAGTTGATGTTTCAGCTGTTGTAGTACTAGTTGATGTTTCAGCAGGTGTAGTACTAGTTGATGTCTCAGCTGGTGTAGTACTAGTTGATGTCTCAGCTGGGGTAGTACTAGTTGATGTTTCAGCTGGTGTAGTACTAGTTGATGTTTCAGCAGGTGTAGTACTTGTTGATGTTTCAGTCGGTGTAGTACTAGTTGATGTCTCAGCTGGTGTAGTACTAGTTGATGTCTCAGCTGCGGTAGTACTAGTTGATGCTTTGGCAGGTGTAGTACTAGTTGATGTCTCAGCAGGTGTAGTACTAGTTGATGTCTCAGCAGGTGTAGTACTAGTTGATGTTTCAGCTGGTGTAGTACTTGTTGATGTCTCAGCCGGTGTAGTACTAGTTGATGTTTCAGCTGGTGTAGTACTAGTTGATGTCTCACCTGGTGTAGTACTAGTTGAGGTCTCAGCCGGTGTAGTACTAGTTGATGTTTCAGCTGGTGTAGTACTAGTTGATGTCTCAACTGGTGTAGTACTAGTTGATGTTTCAGCTGTTGTAGTACTAGTTGATGTCTCAGCAGGTGTAGTACTAGTTGATGTTTCAGCTGGTGTAGTACTTGTTGATGTCTCAGCCGGTGTAGTACTAGTTGATGTTTCAGCTGGTGTAGTACTAGTTGATGTTTCAGGCGGTGTAGTACTAGTTGATGTCTCAGCTGGTGTAGTACTAGTTGATGTTTCAGCTGGTGTAGTACTAGTTGATGTTTCAGCTGGTGTAGTACTGGTGGATGTTTCAGGTGGTGTAGTACTAGTTGATGTCTCAGCAGGTGTAGTACTAGTTGATGTTTCAGCAGGTGTAGTACTAGTGGATGTTTCAACTTGTGTAGTACTAGTTGATGTCTCAGCAGGTGTGGTACTAGTTGATGTCTCAGCAGGTGTAGTACTTGTTGATGTCTCAGCTGGTGTAGAACTAGTTGATGTTTCAAGCGGGGTAGTACTAGTTGATGTTTCAGCTGGTGTAGTACTAGTTGATGTTTCAGCTGGTGTAGTACTTGTTGATGTCTCAGCGGGGGTGGTACTAGTTGTTGTTTCAGCCGGTGTAGTACTAGTTGATGTTTCAACTGGTGTAGTACTAGTTGATGTTTCAGCCGGTGTAGTACTAGTTGATGTTTCAACTGGTGTAGTACTTGTTGATGTTTCAGCTGGTGTAGTACTTGTTGATGTTTCAGCTGGTGTAGTACTAGTTGATGTCTCAGCTGGTGTAGTACTAGTTGATGTTTCAGCTGGGGTAGAACTAGTTGATGTCTCAGCTGGTGTAGTACTAGTTGATGTCTCAGCTGGTGTAGTACTAGTTGTTGTTTCAGCTGCTGTAGTACTAGTTGATGTTTCAGTAGGTGTAGTACTAGTTGATGTCTCAGCTGGTGTAGTACTAGTTGAGGTCTCAGCTGGTGTAGTACTTGTTGATGTTTCGGCTGGGGTAGTACTAGTTGATGTTTCAGCTGGTGTAGTACTAGTTGATGTTTCAGCTGGTGTAGTACTAGTTGATGTTTCAGCTGGGGTAGTACTAGTTGATGTTTCAGCAGGTGTACTACTGGTTGATGTCTCAGGTGGTGTGGTACTTGTAGATGTCTCAGCAGGTGTAGTACTAGTTGATGTCTCAGCTGGTGTAGTACTAGTTGATGTCTCAGCAGGTGTAGTACTAGTTGATGTCTCAGCAGGTGTAGTACTAGTTGATGTCTCAGCTGGTGTGGTACTAGTTGATGTCTCAGCTGGTGTAGTACTTGTTGATGTCTCAGCAGATGTAGTACTTGTTGATGTTTTAGCTGGTGTAGTACTAGTTGATGTCTCAGCTGGTGTAGTACTAGTTGATGTCTCAGCAGGTGTAGTACTAGTTGATGTTTCAGATGGTGTAGTACTAGTTGTTGTTTCAGCTGCTGTAGTACTAGTTGATGTTTCAGTAGGTGTAGTACTAGTTGATGTCCCAGCTGGTGTAGTACTAGTTGAGGTCTCAGCTGGTGTTGTAGAAGTTGATGTTTCAGCTGGTGTAGTACTAGTTGATGTTTCAGCTGGTGTAGTACTTGTTGATGTCTCAGCTGGTGTGGTACTAGTTGATGTCTCAGCTGGGGTAGTACTAGTTGATGTTTCAGCAGGTGTAGTACTAGTTGATGTTTCAACTGGTGTAGTACTAGTTGATGTCTCAGCAGGTGTAGTACTAGTTGATGTTTCAGCAGGTGTAGTACTGGTTGATGTCTCAGCAGGTGTAGTACTAGTGGATGTTTCAGGCGGTGTAGTACTAGTTGATGTTTCAGATGGGGTAGTACTAGTTGATGTTTCAGCTGGTGTAGTACTAGTTGATGTCTCAGCAGGTGTAGTACTAGTGGATGTTTCAGGCGGTGTAGTACTAGTTGATGTTTCAGCCGGTGTAGTACTAGTTGATGTTTCAACTGGTGTAGTACTAGTTGATGTCTCAGCAGGTGTAGTATTAGTTGATGTCTCAGCTGGAGTAGTACTAGTTGATGTCTCAGCAGGTGTAGTACTAGTTGATGTCTCAGCAGGTGTAGTACTTGTTGATGTTTCAGGCGAGGTAGTACTAGTTGATGTCTCAGCTGGTGTAGTACTAGTTGATGTTTCAGCTGGGGTAGTACTATTTGATGTTTCAGCTGTTATAGTACTAGTTGATGTCTCAGCTGTTGTGGTACTAGTTGATGTCTCAGCTGGTGTAGTACTAGTTGATGTCTCTGCAGGTGTAGTACTAGTTGATGTTTCAGATGGTGTAGTACTAGTTGATGTCTCAGCTGGTGTAGTACTAGTTGATGTCTCAGCTGGTGTAGTACTAGTTGATGTTTCAGCTGGTGTAGTACTAGTTGATGTTTCAGCAGGTGTAGTACTAGTTGATGTCTCAGCTGGTGTAGTACTAGTTGATGTCTCAGCTGGGGTAGTACTAGATGATGTTTCAGCTGGTGTAGTACTAGTTGATGTCTCAGCTGGTGTAGTACTTGTTGAGGTCTCAGCCGGTGTAGTACTAGTTGATGTTTCAGCTGGTGTAGTACTAGTTGATGTTTCAGCTGGTGTAGTACTAGTGGATGTTTCAGGTGGTGTAGTACTAGTTGATGTTTCAACTGGTGTAGTACTAGTTGATGTCTCAGCTGGTGTAGTACTAGTTGATGTCTCTGCTGGTGTAGTACTAGTTGATGTCTCAGCAGGTGTAGTACTAGTTGATGTTTCAATAGTTGTAGTACTAGGTGATGTCTCAGCAGGTGTAGTACTTGTTGATGTTTCAGGCGGGGTAGTACTAGTTGAGGTCTCAGCTGGTGTAGTACTTGTTGATGTTTCGGCTGGGGTAGTACTAGTTGATGTTTCAGCTGGTGTAGTACTAGTTGATGTTTCAGCTGGTGTAGTACTAGTTGATGTTTCAGCTGGGGTAGTACTAGTTGATGTTTCAGCAGGTGTACTACTGGTTGATGTCTCAGGTGGTGTGGTACTTGTAGATGTCTCAGCAGGTGTAGTACTAGTTGATGTCTCAGCTGGTGTAGTACTAGTTGATGTCTCAGCAGGTGTAGTACTAGTTGATGTCTCAGCAGGTGTAGTACTAGTTGATGTCTCAGCTGGTGTGGTACTAGTTGATGTCTCAGCTGGTGTAGTACTTGTTGATGTCTCAGCAGATGTAGTACTTGTTGATGTTTCAGCTGGTGTAGTACTAGTTGATGTCTCAGCTGGTGTAGTACTAGTTGATGTTTCAGCTGGGGTAGAACTAGTTGATGTCTCAGCTGGTGTAGTACTAGTTGATGTCTCAGCTGGTGTAGTACTAGTTGTTGTTTCAGCTGCTGTAGTACTAGTTGATGTTTCAGTAGGTGTAGTACTAGTTGATGTCTCAGCTGGTGTAGTACTAGTTGAGGTCTCAGCTGGTGTAGTACTTGTTGATGTTTCGGCTGGGGTAGTACTAGTTGATGTTTCAGCTGGTGTAGTACTAGTTGATGTTTCAGCTGGTGTAGTACTAGTTGATGTTTCAGCTGGGGTAGTACTAGTTGATCTTTCAGCAGGTGTACTACTGGTTGATGTCTCAGGTGGTGTGGTACTTGTAGATGTCTCAGCAGGTGTAGTACTAGTTGATGTCTCAGCTGGTGTAGTACTAGTTGATGTCTCAGCAGGTGTAGTACTAGTTGATGTCTCAGCAGGTGTAGTACTAGTTGATGTCTCAGCTGGTGTGGTACTAGTTGATGTCTCAGCTGGTGTAGTACTTGTTGATGTCTCAGCAGATGTAGTACTTGTTGATGTTTCAGCTGGTGTAGTACTAGTTGATGTCTCAGCTGGTGTAGTACTAGTTGATGTCTCAGCAGGTGTAGTACTAGTTGATGTTTCAGCTGGTGTAGTACTAGTTGTTGTTTCAGCTGCTGTAGTACTAGTTGATGTTTCAGTAGGTGTAGTACTAGTTGATGTCTCAGCTGGTGTAGTACTAGTTGAGGTCTCAGCTGGTGTTGTAGAAGTTGATGTTTCAGCTGGTGTAGTACTAGTTGATGTTTCAGCTGGTGTAGTACTTGTTGATGTCTCAGCTGGTGTGGTACTAGTTGATGTCTCAGCTGGGGTAGTACTAGTTGATGTTTCAGCAGGTGTAGTACTAGTTGATGTTTCAACTGGTGTAGTACTAGTTGATGTCTCAGCAGGTGTAGTACTAGTTGATGTTTCAGCAGGTGTAGTACTGGTTGATGTCTCAGCAGGTGTAGTACTAGTGGATGTTTCAGGCGGTGTAGTACTAGTTGATGTTTCAGATGGGGTAGTACTAGTTGTTGTTTCAGCTGGTGTAGTACTAGTTGATGTCTCAGCAGGTGTAGTACTAGTGGATGTTTCAGGCGGTGTAGTACTAGTTGATGTTTCAGCCGGTGTAGTACTAGTTGATGTTTCAACTGGTGTAGTACTAGTTGATGTCTCAGCAGGTGTAGTATTAGTTGATGTCTCAGCTGGAGTAGTACTAGTTGATGTCTCAGCAGGTGTAGTACTAGTTGATGTCTCAGCAGGTGTAGTACTTGTTGATGTTTCAGGCGAGGTAGTACTAGTTGATGTCTCAGCTGGTGTAGTACTAGTTGATGTTTCAGCTGGGGTAGTACTAGTTGATGTTTCAGCTGTTATAGTACTAGTTGATGTCTCAGCTGTTGTGGTACTAGTTGATGTCTCAGCTGGTGTAGTACTAGTTGATGTCTCAGCAGGTGTAGTACTAGTTGATGTTTCAGCTGGTGTAGTACTAGTTGATGTCTCAGCTGGTGTAGTACTAGTTGATGTCTCAGCTGGTGTAGTACTAGTTGATGTTTCAGCTGTTGTAGTACTAGTTGATGTTTCAGCAGGTGTAGTACTAGTTGATGTCTCAGCTGGTGTAGTACTAGTTGATGTCTCAGCTGGGGTAGTACTAGTTGATGTTTCAGCTGGTGTAGTACTAGTTGATGTCTCAGCTGGTGTAGTACTTGTTGAGGTCTCAGCCGGTGTAGTACTAGTTGATGTTTCAGCTGGTGTAGTACTAGTTGATGTTTCAGCTGGTGTAGTACTAGTGGATGTTTCAGGTGGTGTAGTACTAGTTGATGTTTCAACTGGTGTAGTACTAGTTGATGTCTCAGCTGGTGCAGTACTAGTTGATGTCTCTGCTGGTGTAGTACTAGTTGATGTCTCAGCAGGTGTAGTACTAGTTGATGTCTCAATAGTTGTAGTACTAGGTGATGTCTCAGCAGGTGTAGTACTTGTTGATGTTTCAGGCGGGGTAGTACTAGTTGATGTTTCAGCTGGTGTAGTACAAGTTGATGTTTCAGCTTGTGTAGTACTAGTTGATGTTTCAGCTGGGGTAGTACTAGTTGATGTTTCAGCAGGTGTACTACTGGTTGATGTCTCAGGTGGTGTGGTACTTGTAGATGTCTCAGCAGGTGTAGTACTAGTTGATGTCTCAGCTGGTGTAGTACTAGTTGATGTCTCAGCAGGTGTAGTACTAGTTGATGTCTCAGCAGGTGTAGTACTAGTTGATGTCTCAGCTGGTGTGGTACCAGTTGATGTCTCAGCTGGTGTAGTACTTGTTGATGTCTCAGCAGATGTAGTACTTGTTGATGTTTCAGCTGGTGTAGTACTAGTTGATGTCTCAGCTGGTGTAGTACTAGTTGATGTTTCAGCTGGGGTAGAACTAGTTGATGTCTCAGCTGGTGTAGTACTAGTTGATGTCTCAGCTGGTGTAGTACTAGTTGTTGTTTCAGCTGCTGTAGTACTAGTTGATGTTTCAGTAGGTGTAGTACTAGTTGATGTCTCAGCTGGTGTAGTACTAGTTGAGGTCTCAGCTGGTGTAGTACTTGTTGATGTTTCGGCTGGGGTAGTACTAGTTGATGTTTCAGCAGGTGTACTACTGGTTGATGTTTCAGCTGGTGTAGTACTAGTTGATGTTTCAGCTGGTGTAGTACTAGTTGATGTTTCAGCTGGGGTAGTACTAGTTGATGTTTCAGCAGGTGTACTACTGGTTGATGTCTCAGGTGGTGTGGTACTTGTAGATGTCTCAGCAGGTGTAGTACTAGTTGATGTCTCAGCTGGTGTAGTACTAGTTGATGTCTCAGCAGGTGTAGTACTAGTTGATGTCTCAGCAGGTGTAGTACTAGTTGATGTCTCAGCTGGTGTGGTACTAGTTGATGTCTCAGCTGGTGTAGTACTTGTTGATGTCTCAGCAGATGTAGTACTTGTTGATGTTTCAGCTGGTGTAGTACTAGTTGATGTCTCAGCTGGTGTAGTACTAGTTGATGTCTCAGCAGGTGTAGTACTAGTTGATGTTTCAGCTGGTGTAGTACTAGTTGTTGTTTCAGCTGCTGTAGTACTAGTTGATGTTTCAGTAGGTGTAGTACTAGTTGATGTCTCAGCTGGTGTAGTACTAGTTGAGGTCTCAGCTGGTGTTGTAGAAGTTGATGTTTCAGCTGGTGTAGTACTAGTTGATGTTTCAGCTGGTGTAGTACTTGTTAATGTCTCAGCTGGTGTGGTACTAGTTGATGTCTCAGCTGGGGTAGTACTAGTTGATGTTTCAGCAGGTGTAGTACTAGTTGATGTTTCAACTGGTGTAGTACTAGTTGATGTCTCAGCAGGTGTAGTACTAGTTGATGTTTCAGCAGGTGTAGTACTGGTTGATGTCTCAGCAGGTGTAGTACTAGTGGATGTTTCAGGCGGTGTAGTACTAGTTGATGTTTCAGATGGGGTAGTACTAGTTGATGTTTCAGCTGGTGTAGTACTAGTTGATGTCTCAGCAGGTGTAGTACTAGTGGATGTTTCAGGCGGTGTAGTACTAGTTGATGTTTCAGCCGGTGTAGTACTAGTTGATGTTTCAACTGGTGTAGTACTAGTTGATGTCTCAGCAGGTGTAGTATTAGTTGATGTCTCAGCTGGAGTAGTACTAGTTGATGTCTCAGCAGGTGTAGTACTAGTTGATGTCTCAGCAGGTGTAGTACTTGTTGATGTTTCAGGCGAGGTAGTACTAGTTGATGTCTCAGCTGGTGTAGTACTAGTTGATGTTTCAGCTGGGGTAGTACTAGTTGATGTTTCAGCTGTTATAGTACTAGTTGATGTTTCAGCTGTTGTGGTACTAGTTGATGTCTCAGCTGGTGTAGTACTAGTTGATGTCTCAGCAGGTGTAGTAATAGTTGATGTTTCAGATGGTGTAGTACTAGTTGATGTCTCAGCTGGTGTAGTACTAGTTGATGTCTCAGCTGGTGTAGTACTAGTTGATGTTTCAGCTGTTGTAGTACTAGTTGATGTTTCAGCAGGTGTAGTACTAGTTGATGTCTCAGCTGGTGTAGTACTAGTTGATGTCTCAGCTGGGGTAGTACTAGTTGATGTTTCAGCTGGTGTAGTACTAGTTGATGTCTCAGCTGGTGTAGTACTTGTTGAGGTCTCAGCCGGTGTAGTACTAGTTGATGTTTTAGCTGGTGTAGTACTAGTTGATGTTTCAGCTGGTGTAGTACTAGTGGATGTTTCAGGTGGTGTAGTACTAGTTGATGTTTCAACTGGTGTAGTACTAGTTGATGTCTCAGCTGGTGTAGTACTAGTTGATGTCTCTTCTGGTGTAGTACTAGTTGATGTCTCAGCAGGTGTAGTACTAGTTGATGTCTCAATAGTTAAAGTACTAGGTGATGTCTCAGCAGGTGTAGTACTTGTTGATGTTTCAGGCGGGGTAGTACTAGTTGAGGTCTCAGCTGGTGTAGTACTTGTTGATGTTTCGGCTGGGGTAGTACTAGTTGATGTTTCAGCTGGTGTAGTACTAGTTGATGTTTCAGCTTGTGTAGTACTAGTTGATGTTTCAGCTGGGGTAGTACTAGTTGATGTTTCAGCAGGTGTAGTACTTGTTGAGGTCTCAGCCGGTGTAGTACTAGTTGATGTTTCAGCTGGTGTAGTACTAGTTGATGTCTCAGCTGTTGTAGTACTAGTTGATGTCTCAGCCGGTGTAGTACTAGTTGATGTTTCAGCTGGTGTAGTACTAGTTGATGTCTCAGCTGGTGTAGTACTTGTTGAGGTCTCAGCCGGTGTAGTACTAGTTGATGTTTCAGCTGGTGTAGTACTAGTTGATGTCTCAGCTGTTGTAGTACTAGTTGATGTCTCAGCAGGTGTAGTACTAGTTGATGTTTCAGCTGGTGTAGTACTAGTTGATGTTTCAGCAGGTGTAGTACTAGTGGATGTTTCAACTTGTGTAGTACTAGTTGATGTCTCAGCAGGTGTAGTACTAGTTGATGTCTCAGCAGGTGTAGTACTTGTTGATGTCTCAGCTGGTGTAGTACTAGTTGATGTTTCATGTGGGGTAGTACTAGTTGATGTTTCAGCTGGTGTAGTACTAGTTGATGTTTCAGCTGGTGTAGTACTTGTTGATGTCTCAGCGGGGGTGGTACTAGTTGTTGTTTCAGCCGGTGTAGTACTAGTTGATGTTTCAACTGGTGTAGTACTAGTTGATGTCTCAGCTGGTGTAGTACTAGTTGATGTCTCTGCTGGTGTAGTACTAGTTGATGTCTCAGCAGGTGTAGTACTAGTTGATGTCTCAACAGTTGTAGTACTAGGTGATGTCTCAGCAGGTGTAGTACTTGTTGATGTTTCAGGCGGGGTAGTACTAGTTGATGTCTCAGCTGGTGTAGTACTTGTTGATGTTTCAGCTGGGGTAGTACTAGTTGATGTTTCAGCTGGTGTAGTACTAGTTGATGTTTCAGCTGGTGTAGTACTAGTTGATGTTTCAGCTGGGGTAGAACTGGTTGATATTTCAGCAGGTGTAGTACTGGTTGATGTCTCAAGTGGTGTGGTACTTGTAGATGTTTCAGCTGGTGTAGTACTAGTTGATGTTTCAGATGGGGTAGTACTAGTTGATGTCTCAGCAGGTGTAGTACTAGTTGATGTCTCAGCAGGTATAGTACTAGTTGATGTCTCAGCTGGTGTAGTACTAGTTGATGTTTCAGATGGGGTAGTACTAGTTGATGTCTCAGCAGGTGTAGTACTAGTTGATGTCTCAGCAGGTGTAGTACTAGTTGATGTCTCAGCAGGTATAGTACTTGTAGATGTTTCAGCTGGTGTAGTACTAGTTGATGTCTCAGCTGGTGTAGTACTAGTTGATGTCTCAACTGGGGTGGTACTAGTTGATGTTTCAGCAGGTGTAGTACTGGTTGATGTCTCAGGTGGTATGGTACTTGTAGATGTTTCAGCTGGTGTAGTACTAGTTGAGGTTTCAGATGGGGTAGTACTAGTTGATGTTTCAGCTGGTGTAGTACTAGTTGATGTTTCAGCTGGTGTAGTACTAGTTGATGTTTCAGCTGGTGTAGTACTAGTTGATGTTTCAGCTGGTGTAGTACTAGTTGATGTCTCAGCAGGTGTAGTACTAGTTGATGTTTCAGCTGGTGTAATACTAGTTGATGTTTCAGCTGGTGTAGTACTAGTTGATGTTTCAGGCGGGGTAGTACTAGTTGATGTTTCAGCTGGTGTAGTACTAGTTGATGTTTCAGCTGGTGTAGTACTAGTTGATGTCTCAGCTGCGGTAGTACTAGTTGATGCTTCGGCAGGTGTAGTACTAGTTGATGTCTCAGCAGGTGTAGTACTAGTTGATGTCTCAGCATGTGTAGTACTAGTTGATGTTTCAGCTGGTGTAGTACTTGTTGATGTCTCAGCCGGTGTAGTACTAGTTGATGTTTCAGCTGGTGTAGTACTAGTTGATGTCTCAGCTGGTGTAGTACTAGTTGAGGTCTCAGCCGGTGTAGTACTAGTTGATGTTTCAGCTGGTGTAGTACTAGTTGATGTCTCAACTGGTGTAGTACTAGTTGATGTTTCAGCTGTTGTAGTACTAGTTGATGTCTCAGCAGGTGTAGTACTAGTTGATGTTTCAGCTGGTGTAGTACTTGTTGATGTCTCAGCCGGTGTAGTACTAGTTGATGTTTCAGCTGGTGTAGTACTAGTTGATGTCTCAGCTGGTGTAGTACTTGTTGAGGTCTCAGCCGGTGTAGTACTAGTTGATGTTTCAGCTGGTGTAGTACTAGTTGATGTCTCAGCTGTTGTAGTACTAGTTGATGTCTCAGCAGGTGTAGTACTAGTTGATGTTTCAGCTGGTGTAGTACTAGTTGATGTTTCAGCAGGTGTAGTACTAGTGGATGTTTCAACTTGTGTAGTACTAGTTGATGTCTCAGCAGGTGTAGTACTAGTTGATGTCTCAGCAGGTGTAGTACTTGTTGATGTCTCAGCTGGTGTAGTACTAGTTGATGTTTCATGTGGGGTAGTACTAGTTGATGTTTCAGCTGGTGTAGTACTAGTTGATGTTTCAGCTGGTGTAGTACTTGTTGATGTCTCAGCGGGGGTGGTACTAGTTGTTGTTTCAGCCGGTGTAGTACTAGTTGATGTTTCAACTGGTGTAGTACTAGTTGATGTCTCAGCTGGTGTAGTACTAGTTGATGTCTCTGCTGGTGTAGTACTAGTTGATGTCTCAGCAGGTGTAGTACTAGTTGATGTCTCAACAGTTGTAGTACTAGGTGATGTCTCAGCAGGTGTAGTACTTGTTGATGTTTCAGGCGGGGTAGTACTAGTTGATGTCTCAGCTGGTGTAGTACTTGTTGATGTTTCAGCTGGGGTAGTACTAGTTGATGTTTCAGCTGGTGTAGTACTAGTTGATGTTTCAGCTGGTGTAGTACTAGTTGATGTTTCAGCTGGGGTAGAACTGGTTGATGTTTCAGCAGGTGTAGTACTGGTTGATGTCTCAAGTGGTGTGGTACTTGTAGATGTTTCAGCTGGTGTAGTACTAGTTGATGTTTCAGATGGGGTAGTACTAGTTGATGTCTCAGCAGGTGTAGTACTAGTTGATGTCTCAGCAGGTATAGTACTAGTTGATGTCTCAGCTGGTGTAGTACTAGTTGATGTTTCAGATGGGGTAGTACTAGTTGATGTCTCAGCAGGTGTAGTACTAGTTGATGTCTCAGCAGGTGTAGTACTAGTTGATGTCTCAGCAGGTATAGTACTAGTTGATGTCTCAGCTGGTGTAGTACTGGTTGATGTCTCAGCAGGTGTAGTACTTGTAGATGTTTCAGCTGGTGTAGTACTAGTTGATGTCTCAGCTGGTGTAGTACTAGTTGATGTCTCAACTGGGGTGGTACTAGTTGATGTTTCAGCAGGTGTAGTACTGGTTGATGTCTCAGGTGGTATGGTACTTGTAGATGTTTCAGCTGGTGTAGTACTAGTTGAGGTTTCAGATGGGGTAGTACTAGTTGATGTTTCAGCTGGTGTAGTACTAGTTGATGTTTCAGCTGGTGTAGTACTAGTTGATGTTTCAGCTGGTGTAGTACTAGTTGATGTTTCAGCTGGTGTAGTACTAGTTGATGTCTCAGCAGGTGTAGTACTAGTTGATGTTTCAGCTGGTGTAATACTAGTTGATGTTTCAGCTGGTGTAGTACTAGTTGATGTTTCAGGCGGGGTAGTACTAGTTGATGTTTCAGCTGGTGTAGTACTAGTTGATGTTTCAGCTGGTGTAGTACTAGTTGATGTTTCAGCTGGTGTAGTACTAGTGGATGTCTCAGCAGGTGTAGTACTAGTTGATGTTTCAGCTGGTGTAGTACTAGTTGATGTCTCAGCAGGTGTAGTACTTGTTGATGTTTCAGGCGGGGTAGTACTAGTTGATGTTTCAGCTGGTGTAGTACTAGTTGATGTTTCAGCTGGTGTAGTACTAGTGGATGTTTCAGCTGGTGTAGTACTAGTTGATGTCTCAGCAGGTGTAGTACTAGTTGATGTTTCAGCAGGTGTAGTACTTGTTGATGTTTCAGGCGGGGTAGTACTAGTTGATGTCTCAGCTGGTGTAGTACTTGTTGATGTCTCAGCTGTTGTAGTACTAGTTGATGTTTCAGCTGTTGTAGTACTAGTTGATGTTTCAGCTGGTGTAGTACTAGTTGATGTCTCAGCAGGTGTAGTACTAGTTGATGTCTCAGCTGGTGTAGTACTAGTTGATGTCTCAGCTGGTGTAGTACTAGTTGATGTTTCAGCTGGTGTAGTACTAGTTGATGTCTCAGCTGCTGTAGTACTAGTGGATGTTTCAGCAGGTGTAGTACTAGTTGATGTCTCAGTTGGTGTAGTACTAGTTGATGTTTCAGGCGGTGTTGTACTAGTTGATGTTTCAGCAGGTGTAGTACTAGTGGATGTTTCAGCAGGTGTAGTACTTGTTGATGTCTCAGCTGGTGTAGTACTAGTTGATGTTTCAGGCGGTGTTGTACTAGTTGATGTTTCAGGCGGTGTAGTACTAGTTGATGTTTCAGGCGGTGTAGTACTAGTTGATGTTTCAGCAGGTGTAGTACTAGTTGGTGTCTCTGCTTGGGTAGTACTAGTTGATGTCTCCGCTGCTGTGGTACTTGTTAATGTCTCTGCTTGGGTAATACTACTTGTTGTTGTTTGAGATGTTGTAGTATTTGTTGTACTTCCAGGTGATATACTCATCTGCAACAGTACTGCAATTAGCATGCACTTTGCTAATTGTTCTTTATTTCCTGAAAAATGACGTTTGTGCATTGATTCGTTTTGAATAATATTCTCTAATTTTATATTGTCATAATTATACTAACATGATAATATCCGACCAGTTACCTATGCTATGATATGTTCCTTTAATTGTTTACTTTATCTTCCTGCTTCCTCCCTGTTTTTGCAATTTGTTGTCCGAGTTTTGTTGAAAGTATGATATTGGAATATACTGTTCTGTAAGGGAACATGCATAAAATGTTAGCGTAATGACATTTTGGGAAAGGTCTTGCTTTGGACCTCTCTGGCAAAAAAATTTATTAGTTGTTTCCTAGCTCTTTGTTTTGTGTAGGATCAACTAACATTATCATGATGTTATTTTTTAATCTTTTTTCGATCGTCTAATTGGAATGTGTTTTTTTTCTTTTTGTGTTTTTTTACTCGGGTAGATATCGCAGTTGGTAGTGCGCCGGGATTTGGAATCTTGTGTCCCAATGTGGGTACGGGTTCGAATCCCACACGGGGAGTTATACCCATTCAAGAAAAATTGACAATAATGTCAATTCCCCCCCCCCCCATTGATTAGATAATATGGAGAATTTTCCGGCCTTTTGGAAGAGTATGTGAGTACTGATTATAGACAAAGGTCCAGGAATGCTTGGTTAGGTGCGCTGGACGCTGTAAAATGACCTAAATTGTGTTGACACGGCGTTAAACCTAGTAAAAAAAGAATGTGTTTGTCTATATAAAAAAACAAGTTCCTTTAGTAGACAGCATACAACAGTAAATCAATTGACATGTTTTAAAATTGTACGCCACGGTACATCTACGACCTCTCGTATATATTACTTCTAATATTTGCGTTAGAATGAAAACAGATGTATGTTCTTTTCTGATGCACTGTTGATTACACTTTCGTTTTGTTCCTTGATATTTTAATACGCACTAATCACCTTGCCGCTGCATAATGGATATTTCACCATGTAAAAACTAACGCGTATTTCATAGTGCTGCAACGATTCACCGGAAAGTCGATTCGATGCGATTCGATTTTTTTTTTCGATTCGATTTTTTTCGATTCGATTCTTTTATTAATACAATTTACTACAAATATGCATTTAACCATATATTTGAGCTTAAAACTAAATAATATTAATTAAATAAAATTGTTACTAAAATTGGATAACTCGAAACTCTGATAATTAATATTTGCTTTATTTAAGTACGAAATGGATTGGGTACGAATGTAAAGGTCGCGAAATGTATTATTACTGTAATATCGACTTAAAACGTAAAGACAGCATGGATCATAAATTGTAGAAAGATGCAGTTCTTGATATACTATTGTACATATTAGTTAAACATGCACTGTACATGCAAAACTATTTAAATTTGAATAAACTAACAACAAAACTTGGCTTGCTCATGCGGAGCCTAAAATCTTCCAGTGTGTCAGAACAGCTAAAATTCAATCACACCGACCCAATTGGCGGAGGATCGGGGCATATACTATAGAATGTATATTTGGAACAGAGTTTCCAATCATGTTACATAAAATCGTAATGGAAATTTAACAGAAATGTAACAAAGTGAAACCCAGTTTCACTGTCAACGTATACTTTGACTTTTAGGCGCGCCTTTGCTTTTATCGTTATAACTTATGTAGACACTTTTAAAAGTCAGTATCGAATCGAAACTCGCGGGTCCCGAATCGAAATCGAATCGGCACCCTTGCAATCGAGTTTCGATGTATCGCATCGAATCGTTGCAGCCCTAGTATTTCATGTCTTATATAGATTTTTTGTTAAACTCGCGAGTAAACCGTTTAAAACTCTAACTGTAATTTCAGTCATCATGCAAAAAGTTATGAATGATGAACAAAAAACAGTATCTGTTCAGTAGTGTACACTAATTTATTTGAGCTCGATAGTGGAACACTTACTTACAACTTAGATCAGTCCCTTTCGAGTCCGCTTCCTGGTCCCCCAGTACTGAGCTAGTAGGATAAAGTTTTTTGCTTAAGGAAACAACGGGGTAGGTTTTGGATTGGATGGTAATCATTGGATAGCCAGCCCGCGTTGTTCTGTTCAGTACAAGAATATTGTATACATGCATATTGATAGATCAGTGCCAAAATAGTCTAACTACATGTACACTGAGAAAGGATTTAGACTAGTTTTGTGCTGTTCCATCTTTATATCATTGCAGCATAATATAATCTTATTGATACGATTTTGTGAGCATTACAAATATTGAATACTGTATGTTATTATATAAGTGATTTGATATAGGCCCTGTTTATTTTTTTAGGGCAGTCGTATTGGACCGAGGCCGAATGCCAAGGGCCAATATGACTGTCCCGAAGAAAAATAGCAGAGCCTGTATCAAATCACTTATTTAATGATAATTTTATTAAATAACTGCTAACGAACCAATGTTTTATATTGGCCCAAATTTATCAACCAATCAGAGCGCAGAAATTTGTTATTGGACCAGGAACAATAAGTGTTATTTGCCCTAAAACAGATTTCAGCCCTGTTTTATTAAACAGGTTTTGCTGTATTGTGCAGTGAATTTGACACTTAACAGGGTAATTAACACATAGTTATTAGTACGTGTATAAATTAAATAATAGGTACTTATAAGCATTATCTTAGTATACATACATTTCATCATGTTAAAATAAATTTATCGTAATTTAAAACTACCAATATAGTAATAGGTAATTACTATGACCTTAATGAGAAATAATTATATTGCCATTAAAATAATTTGAAAAATGTCATATTTATATTGCAATTACTATCAAGTTCTTTTGAATTATCAAAATTGTTCAATTAAGTTCAGTTTGACACTAGGTATTCATTAGGTTAAATTTGTCCTATGATCAATACTCAATTTATAACGTTAGAACTTTTAAAGGATGACTTACAGATATTTAAATAAATTAATCGATGGGTTTTTTTTGGCGAGTGAGAAAAAACCTTTTACAACGCGGATATGAAATGAGATTCGTCCTCTGTATTAGGCCAATCAATGTTTGCTGGTGGAAATTGATACTTTGTACAATGAGTGTATTTGGGTTTTTTTATTTAATTCAATACGTTTTAATGACAAAATCTGTCCACCCATCTTTTTTATTAGGCAAAAACCCGCAATTAATCGTTTGAACAGGTAAATAAATAAAAGCTTAAATATCATACAGTGCCCTCCAAAAGTTCTTTTGAGAAAACACTGATCATGTGTGCTGCAAGTAGTTTTACTATAAAGCTTATTCATGTCACATACTAGTAATTTAAAACATATATTGATAAACTAATTAATGCTGATTTTGAAAATTTCTCAGATGCCTCTGTAACAGAGGTGTAACACGGCACTTGTACTCCCTTGCCTTCAAGCTAGCTTTTATGGCGACATGGAAGAGTGTCCGCTTACGACTCGAGATGTCGTGGGTTCGAATCTTAGCTCGGATCATGGACTTTTATCGGGTTACAACTCTTTGTTTCTTTTTCATAGTTTATGGTGAATCAGTTTATCATAAAAACAGTATTTTGTTCTCGGACTTTTGGAGGGAACTGTATAGTGTAAACGTAGAGTACATTTATTATGATATAACCACAGCAACGGTCCAGTACATAAACCGATCTGCTGACAGTTTTATTTACTGTGCAATTTATTGATTTAGTCATGTCCCAATAGTTCCCACCCAACTACAAAATCGTATGTGCATCTTAACAAAACATTTGAGTATTTGATACTCGTATTATACATGTATTTGCAGACATCGCTATATGATACCTTGGTAATGAATTTGTCGTAAAAAGACAAAAGGTGTGCGTGGCAATTGTAATAATAAGTTTTATAGTCATATGTTGTCAGACAAGTTGGACATTATATCCACCATACGTCAATATTGTAAATTGATACATTTTTACAGTCTACGGAATTAGTGGATGTCCGGTTGCCAATCTCCGTAAACAGAGAGGTAAAATTGTAGATCGGGTTTTAATCAGATTGTTGCATAGGTCAAATTACGACAGTCAGTCAACCTACACACCGTTTCTAGAAAGGCTAGACCTCTGTATTTAGCTGTTCCGTCAGTAACTGACAACTGCCCTATATGATTAAGAATCAGTTGTATCAGAGAGAATGGTCATAGAAATCATTTGATGATCACACTCAAAAAAAGTATGCCCGCCTGGAATTCTAACACACGACCCTCGATCAGTAGACTTGCGTGCTACAAACTGAGCTATATGGGCGGTTACATGCTACCTCAGAAATAAATTTGTCTTACAAAAGACATACGTGTGCGTGTCAATTGTAATAATGAGTATAATAGCCATGTGTTGTTAGATTTATGCGAGACATTCTATCCACCATATGTCAACATCGTAAATTATTACATTTTTATTAAACCACTAGAACTATTATTTTAATTGCTCGGACACCTATTTCCTGATTAGGCTTGAACTAAGTTCAATAGAATAAATGCTTTTACCTGCATGTATGCATTTATATTCATAATCAGAAACGTCGAAATTGAAATTGATAAGTCGCTTGCATAATATAACCAAACATAGCCAAGTTTGCCAAAATAGCTTGCTATCCCAAAATCCTAACAATCTGATTATATATTATAACTGTTATATACATTTATAAATGTATATAAAGTGTTTTACTCGAACCGTGCCGGACGCCTGTGGTTTTAGATTATACTTATCGTGAAAAGAAACTTAACATAGATAAGTAAGGGGTTCAGATCCCGATTTTTAGCAGAACAGTCGGTCATAAAATATGGGGACATTTCTTTAAAATATATAAAAAATGGTCTTAAATCGCATGATTTTGCAATATTCCAGGTAGTCTTCTAAGCGGAAGTTTGCTATACATGTATATGGAAAAGATACTTAAATCACACTCTCATTGATACACTATTTAGAATATCAATAGCAAACATCTTAAATCAATTATAAGTTCAAATTCTCCACAACAAACAAATAAAAACATTTATGGTAAAACATGAATCTAGCCGTACTTGTTTAATAAAAAACTAAAATGCCATTTTATACAGTGCCACAGTATAAGGCCATGCCATACCGGAATTTTGTTAAGCGTCCGCGTGCGCGTAAGTTTTAGAGTCCTAAATAAAAAAAATATATTGTTGGTGAATTTTTTATATAATCCTGTGGTTCCGGGATTCAATAACTCATTTTTCTCAGGAAATACTGACAAATCCTTGTTTCTGTATATTTGACAAATGAAAATGTACATGTGTATGTTGTATACACTTTTTTTTATAGAAAAAAAAAACATTAATGTACTACCAAGTACTTATTTGTGTGAATACTAGCTATAATGGACATGCGTTTTCGTTTTCGGTTTGTGTGGTTTTAGGTATGTGTGAATAGGTACCTAGTTTTGTCAAACTTGAGTTGACGCTAAACAAAATTCCAATTTGGCATGGCCTAATTGTTGTCGGATTGTTATACTACAATGTATCAATATTGAACTTCATAAGTTTTCTGAATTATCGTTTATTCAATATTTATAATGGGTATGTGAACAGGATCCATTTAATGTCTCAACGATTGAAGAAGCCATACTTTATACATTCAACAACTACCAACGTAAAACAGCTAGACTAGAAATTTGCAGTCTGTCAATATTTGTTTAAAATTTCATTATAGGTTATGCATTAATGAAGTATATTGCTGTATTGATCCATCACCTTTTAGTCACCACAGGAGTCTGTGTCAATCTTAAATTGAATAATAAGGCAGCGTGTTCAGTTACATTGAACGTTCCAAAACGTTCCGTAACGGAAGTGTCGGAGGAACTCAACCCATAGACAACTCAACCCGAGACAACTCAATCGCCTACTAACGGATTAAGTTGTCCAAACTTTGAGTTGAATTATGCACGGGTTGAGTTGTCTCCTGGTTGAGTTCTCCTGTACTCGTAACGTTAGCTAACAGTAGCCTTACTGAACACGGGGCTGCTGTATGTGGCGCATACATTAACCCATTACATACATATAGTTCGTTTTTTCTAAACTCTCAAAATATGAATAATTGCACGATGACTTCGTGTTCTTTGTCTAAGAATCGTCATAATGTGATAGTGTGTATTTAATCACCGTAAAATTATTCAAACTTTGACAGTTGAGAAAAAAATGGACTATGCATACATTACCTACATACATTAACTGATTTAAATACTCGAAGTTTGTTCGATAACCTTCGTACATTAACACTAGTATTTATTATCATCCATCGTGAGTACAGAATTAGGGACTTTAGTCAGTTATCTTTTCCTGATAAAATCTGAAGCAATCCAATTGGTAAGTAAGTCCTATTAGTTGGAATCCTTGGATTTTATCATTGAAGTCCCATGTAAGGATAATAAAATATTTCATCCAATATCTTTCTTGTTAATGACGATATTACCACAAGTGATGACATTTAGATTGATTTTTACTTTAAAAATACTTAGCTTGTATTTCAAACAAATTAAATGATATACAAAAAAGTTATTAAAGCTTAATTTTGGCAAATTTACATTAAAAAGTAAGGGTAAAATCCGAGTAATCCAACTAATTGGACCTACCTATTTAAAGAGTATTCAATGGGAAATTTCTGACTAAAGTCCCTTATTGCTGTACTGTAATGAGTATTTAAATCAGCGAGTATTTAACTCATGCGTCAATGACAGTTGAATAAAATTTAACAGAATAGAGATCGAAACTAACTCCACGTTTATGTGCCTAAGAAATTGTGAAGCTCATCTGAATTCTAAAATCACTTGTTTAGCGTTCTATTTATGTAGAAATAACATTGAAAACGACGAATACATTGATACATTGAGTCCATGTAAACATTTTGTTTCAATTAGGTGACACGTTTAAAAAGGTTCTTTACAATTAAGTGATGAATGTAAAGATCATTTATGCAAATATTAAAATGAAAAAAATCAAAACATCTTTTGTTAAGTTGCTGCATGGAATTGGGCTCAGTTTTTATCTAGGGGGAATTTTTTTTTTGATGAAGAGAAAAATCTAAAAAAAAATGTCTTTCTCAGAGCGCTTATTAAAAATTGGCGGGAAAACAGCGTTCTACCATCTTGTTAAAAAATTGAATGCCGTCGTTTATGTCCATATCATTTATTCACAATGTCATAAGCGGCCTGTCTCACGAAGGTTCTATACCTGTGGTAATCATTTATTTATTTCTGTCCTATCAAGAACTATAACTTCAACTCAGACGTTTATTCCCTACTTTATATTGTTTGTTCTGTATTTATTAACATACTAAATGCTTACTTTATATTTAAAGAATATCCCCCATGTGGTTAACATAACCTTACTATTATTCTTTATTGGTTTTTGTTTGATAGTAGTCATTATTTGACTTTAGGGAGGAGCTTAAACAAATTCTCACAAATCTCGCTATCCAATTAAGTCATATATATATGGTGGATAAGTTTGGCCATCACCAAGTAAGTGTACATATTTACGATCAGCAGTGACTTTCGGGTATTTATTTTTTACTCATAAACATTCGGAATATCTCGGTCATTTACTACAAATATCGTAATTATTCAATGGAAATACTGACGCGATAGCTGCACTACACACAGCTGCCCAATTTCCATGACCAAGCGCTTTGTCATTTGGTACCCTTCTTACACCAAAAGTAAGAAGCATTTTATATCAAATCGAGGGGACCAGGGGCGAAGCGCTAACTAGCGTTATGCTTAGGAAACCGGCCAAGCGTCAGTTTACGGGAACACCCTCAGAATTACTCATATACTGTATACATTGCTAAGCAAACTATCATTATATTTTGGTCTCATTAGAGCAGTAGTCCAGAGATTGGACTGACATCAAGAAGTGCATAAAATAACTACGATATTTAAAAAAAATCCAATTGGTTCTAATCGTTTTAATCGTTTACTTTAAATCTATAGATTATCTACACTGATCTAAGTAAAGCGGTAAACAAGGTCACCTGCAAAATTATTTTGTGCATAGGATTTGGAAAAAAACACATTTCACAGGCTGATGACGACATTTTCGGAAAATGTGACGGTTATTTTAAATATATTTGCATTATTTGGCCTGGTGTAGAAATACGACGAAAATGCGGTTATTTATCTTCTAAATATCACATGACTACATACCTTAACTTCTATATCTACTGATATCTAGACGCGTTTTTAAAACGTACGCGTGTGTAATATTCTGTAGTTTGAAGCGTTTTGATTGATTATAAAATATTAATTTTCGAACAGTAGTATACAATTACCATTTGTACACATCAAGTTTTACAAAACACAATCATCCATTCAAGAATATCCAATTACAACATTAATATACATATAGTCTAATCAAACATTTTGTACCGACAGGACAAAGTATTTTGATGAATGTTACATAATTCGAGATAGTTGCCTCCTTATCGCGAACCTTCGCCGCGTAATTAAGTAATAATTAGGCGAACTACAGCAGTATGAAACGATTTTCCTTCCAACAAGCAAATCAAAGATGGCGTCTTCCACAAACAAAATTTCAGTGCTGTATTCACGTGACCGTCTTCTTTGTTCCCACAGCCAGTCACTCCATTTATTGTGTTCGCCTATGTTCGGAACGTAAGCGGCGAACAAACCGTTCCTTATCGCAAACGTTCGCCCAATTCGCGTGTGTTCTTGTTAAGGAACGCGGTGCTGAGTTTGATCGACTTTGTCCAATGAAATTCGTTTAATTTCATATTCGGAAACTGTCTATTATGTACGATAAGTATGTTATAATGTAATTTGTTCTGAATTTATAAATATTATTTGCCATCGTGGATGAGATGTAATGACAGTCATAGACTGGTACACTCTCAGAGTGACGCAAGTCAAAACAGACATAATAAGTTCGAGGTGGATACTACGTGCATTTACAGGTATATACACTGCCCCCCTGAAATTCAAAAATATATCCGTCCTTGAGTGTAGTTTTTAACTGTAAGCCATTTAAAGTAATACATTAAGCAATTTTTCTCTATCCTTAACATAGATTTAATGGTTATGTAGTAATATTATTAATATATTGCGTTATTCTGCAAACAGTGTATAATGTGGTTGTGATTCGAAAGTATGGACCCCCTCCCTTTAGAAAAAATCATGGATCCGCCCCTGATTCTTGTCAGATTTCAACGATACCTATGCGAGGCTAAGCAGAAAAATGTGTACTATTTGCTGCGCATCACTTATTCAACTTTACTTTTTGTGAACACCCTAGAAAACATCCTTTTCAGTGTGCTATCGTGACAAGTCGTTCTGGCGATTTTGGCGATTTCGCCGAAAGGCTTAAGTTATACCACAAATCAAAAACTATCGACAAAAATGCCTGACCAGTTTAACATGCGGAGTGCTACATGTGTCTTTGATTTTATGAAGTAGGAGCAATAAATTTATTTATATATTGATAGTGTCTTTAGCTGTTTAAAGTAATGAAATTGTGGTCATTCGTTGTATTACTTGAAGTTTAGGTTGTTATACAGTATTGTACCTTAATTATCATAAGTAACAACACTAAAGAACCTGTAGAAAGTGTATGCAAAGTGTTCAGGGGAAACTGTACTTGAAGATTTTGTATGGAAAGAGGAATATAAAATCTTTGTATTTTAAACTGATAGTATTTGCCAGTAATATAGGGTATAATTAACATTTCGCTCGCATTTATTGACCTCCTCGATTCGTACTTGAATGTAATGTGTAAGGAGTAATTATTAGAATGGATTTGTTAGGATTCAATGCGCATGAAAGTCTTTCTGTATTTCAATACTTTGATTTGAATATGAAAAGCGTTAGTAGGTTTTCCATGGTGTTTGCAAAAAGTATCCAACATGGAGATGTGATACGCAGCTAAACACTTCATATCTCGTTGTGGAGATTCAACTGGAATAAGACATACTACAAACCCAACTTATCATTTATCCTCATAATCAAGGAAACCGAACACTATTTACTTGGTACGAAATGGTGATCCCGTGTGTTATATAACAATACAGACATCTTCGGTTCAATGTATTCTATTTGTCTAAGTGCGGAGTAATTAACATTCGAGACTGAAAAGTACTGAAGGGAGAGTTCTATTCTTTTTGTTCTAAATGTTATAAATGCTGATTTATTCAGTGATAATAATTGGGGTTGTTTGTCAGCCCAAATTTGGTGACTGAGACGACAATCTAGTGTGGTCCTTGAAGAATATCTTTAATTATGTAATACATGTACATGAATTATGACATGCGTGCACACGTCCATGCATTTTCTCGCATAAATGAACTCGTCATTGAAGTAAATTTAACGGTCACTATTTACGTAACGATAAAAAATCACTAAGTAATTCAAAGATGAAATATTCATTTTGTTGTCCATTATAGGTCAGGTTGTTTTAAAAAAATGATATAAATATTAATTTAATCGGCATTTAGACTACTTCTTCATTCGATGAAAATGCAGGTTCCAGTCTGAGACGTAACCGTACTTGTTTTGATTTCTTTAAAGATGAAAGCAGGCGTGACCGAGCGGTTACGACGGACTGGTAATAATTTGATAGCCATTTCCGCGTTGGTTCAAATCCCATTCAAAACCTACTCCGTTGTTTCCTTGAGTAAGAACTTTATCCTACATGTACTAGCTCAGTAATGGGGGACCAGGAAGCGGACTCGAAAGTGATTAATATAAATTGTTAGAACTTGTTTCACAATCGAGCTAAATAAATTAGTATAACATAAAAGAACCAATTAAAGTGATAGATTTGACTGGGTGTGTCAACGAACTCGGGGTTCTTTCCTGTACTATATGATATCTGTTGTCGGATCTCTTGTATGTAAAATACGATTGTTCCATCGCTTTTAGTATTGTAAATATTATCAAAGCGTCAAATACGTTATTCAATACTCCTAACATGTATTATGCATGTAAAACAAACACTATAATACATTACATATAAATATGGAAAACTCATGATCCTATTGATTGTATTGATTCTTCTAGGTAATTCAAGACACATTTTGTATTTTTGAAAACATTTCTATCATTGTAAATATTTTATACAGTACTAAAGAGTTTCTCTTAAATTGTTGATTTTGTTTTGTGTTGCTTATGTTTGCTAGTCCTTGAAAGACATTCGTGTTATATTTTCTTATTCAAAGGGGTTTTCGTGACTTCCGGGTCCACCTTTCATTCAATTTCAAAGAGCATCAAAATATCAAATATTGGTCTAAAGTGATAATGAATGTACCTGGCCCAATGAAAAATGTTCAAATATCAGTTTTGTGAATACGGTTACATTACTTTGTGCACTTTGGTACTTTATACCTTATTTTATCATCGCTATGTGTTCTGTTCTGTTCAAATTATGAATTGATTGTGAAAAAGACGTATCAAGATTCAAGATATATGTTCCTGAAAAATAATTACTTTTAAAGTTATTACCGTATTCATTTCTACCCCGGTCACGTTTTTATTGAAAATATCATTTACATTGGTTTGTAGTCATACATGATTACGAAACAACGATGCATAAAAATCGACAAGCCGAATATTTTCAACTGCATTAGATTTAATGTCCCTATCTCTTGACAATCGTGGGTATGTGCATCAGCAGCGTGTTCAGTTACCTTGAACGTTCCAAAACGTTTCGTAACGGAAGTGTCGGAACAACTTAACCCATAGACAACTCAACCCGAGACAACTCAATCTCCTACTAACGGACTGAGTTGTCCCAACTTTGTGTGAGTATTGCACGGATTGAGTTGTCTTCGGGTTGAGTTCTCCGGTACCCGTAACGTTAGCTAACAGTAGTTACTGAACACGGGGCATGTATAAAGTCCTTCAAACGTTTAAGATTGACTATATTTAGTGAACGGTAGTTTGGACCTTAGGCTATTTAATAAATAATTTCTTTCCTGTTGTACAAGTTAATAAAAACACATTTTTATCCTTTTTTTATTTATATAACACATTGACGCTATAATAAGGAAAATTAAATCCAAAAAAGTAAATAATACTTCAATGTCACGCTACAGTATGGACATTCCACGTACCACAAGGAAGAAAAAGGTCTATAATCACGTGATCAGGGTCCATAGTCTCGGGTCTTCAACAACTATATACAAGGTTGACAAATATTTGTTTTTCGCCGACTTTTTTCCAGACCAAAAATTAAATGTCATCACATAGCGCATACAATAACTACTACAATTTTTTTTCGCGAAAATATATAATTAAACATGAGTGGTTTCATTATTTGAGCCGTAAGCTAGGTCACTTGCAAAAATATTTTTTTAGTACAGAAGATTTAGAGTTAACAATTACTATTTACAGAATAATGTGGGCAGTTTTCTGACTACGAAATGTAACAGTCATTTTATGCGCTATTTGGAACTTTCCCTATTTTGGCTGCTGCAAGAATATGACAAAAAACAAGAGTGTGTTTATATTCTGAATATCACGTGACTATATACCCTGTTAGTGTTTATGATAAACAATCATTATATTTATACTAATTTATTTTAGCTCGATTGTCAAACAAGTTCTTGCAACTTATATTTATCACTTTCGAGTCTGCTTCCTGGTCCCCCAGTACTGAGCTAGTAGAATAAGTTTCTTGCTCAAAGAAAGGAAACAACGGGTAATGTTTTGGATGGGATTCGAACCAACGTGGAGCTGGCTATCAAATGATTACAAGTCCAACGTCATAACCGCTCGGCCACGTCCACTCGTTCTAACCGTTATATTTGAGCATGTCTTCGGCTGGCCTTGTTGTTTTTGTCCGCCACCTCGAGTGTTAATAAAAAGATAAGAAAAATATGTCTGCATGATTTAAGTTATCGACAAATCGAATTTCAAAATAGGCCTGATATTTATAGAATTTTAAAAATTCAATTTTCGCAAAAATGAATATAAAGTATTATCGTAGGTTATTTATGATATCGTTATTTTGTTGAACATGTTGAAGCTACAATAAGAAAACAACGAAATTTCCGAAAAACGTTATGCTAAATTTTCAAAAAATGCGAGTACGTCGATTGCAAAGTGAGCGCTCTGAAATAATTACGACCGTACTCCAAAAGAAAATTAGGGTACGAGAATACGTAATAATATACAACAGCCGGTAGCCATTTTCTTTCACAAAAATTCTTACGAAAATTTATCGTTAGTCAATTTAGTATGCATTTTAAAGTATGAAGGTTGATAAAAATGGTTGAGGTATGATGATCCGAAGCTATGCAATATACATGAAGAGTATTTCCTGCTTTAAACTTTTGATTAGTTTTATCGTTAGACCAGGGCGAGCAAAATTTCTGATGAGCGACTGAAGATTTTGAAATAATGGGCCAGATCTGTATTTTAATTCGTTATTTAGAATAAGGCTGACGAAACTTGTTACACTTATAGGCCATCGAACATGTTTAAACATCAATTTTAGCATTATAATTTAGGTATTGATAACATTAAACGCATCCAAAATCGTATTTTATTTATTGGTTTGCATCTGTTTTCCAAGCTACCAAAATTTGAACGTTAGAGACCTATGTGGCGAATATATGTCAATTATATGTATCAATCTCCAAAAACTATAGTTATCAGAAGCGGTTCCAGGTTTTTTTCTAGAGGGGTCCGAACTGTTCTAGGGTGGTCCGTACTTTTCTAGGGGGGTCCGAACCTCGAACCACAACCACATTATACACATTTTGCAGAAAAAATACACTATATTGATAATAAAAACTACATAACCAGTAAATCTTTGTTAAGCACCGAGAAAAATTGCTTCATGCCACTTAAAAATGACTTACAGGCAAGAAATACACTAATGGATAGGTACATTTTCCAAATTCTAGGGGGGTCCGGACCCCCCTGACCCCCCGCTGGATCCGCCCATGGTTTTTATATATAGTTTGTAATACTAGAAGGAATAAAGAAGAAATAAAAAAGTATTTGGCTTTGGTTACTTAGTATTGTTGGGTTTAACGCCGTAGCAACACAATGTATATTCTCAGATGCCTCTACTGTTTGTTTGTTTTATAGCAACACATTTTTAGGTCATATAACGGCGGTCAGTCAACCTACTCACTCCTCCTGGAAAGGCCAAATCTCTGGATTTAGCTGTTAACCAACTACTAAGCGCATACTTTCGTCAGTGACTGACAACTGCTACATAATTTAATCATTGGTTGGAGGGAGAATGGCTGTAGAAATAATTTCATGACTAAGCTCCACGAAAGTATGCCCTACCCGGGAATCGAACCCACGACCAACTATGCTATCTGGGCGGCTGGTTACTTAGTAACGCCGTTGTCAAATAATAAAGTATCGTAACTGATTTTCATTAGTTTAAACCAATCAACATAAGAACGTGTGTATTGATCAGTCCATGTGCACTTAAACTGTGCCATAAAACTTCTAAACAACTTGTTACAGAAATTGCAATTGATTATACGTTGTTAGTAGTTTAGTACTAAATCACTACGGTAAAAGATAAGCTATGTGATTTCCTCGGAACTCACTTTGAAGAAAAACATATACCGGAATATAACCGTAAAGTGGGCGTTGAATAAAAACTAAATAATATGTTTACAGAAATTGTATAATTGATTATATAACTATACATAAACGACACATTATCTAATTATTTTACATCATTATATCGATTTGTCGCAATCCTCGTCGACAAATTATACTGATAGGCAATGTTGCGAACTAACCTCAAAACCGTTTTAGACAGGTATGTACAAGAAATTAATGATTCACGTTTTGTATTTAGTCCCATTACAAGTTTTACCCTTGAAGTCATTTTATTTCTAATTTAGAATAAATGACATGTAAAAATATATCGGGAAAAGTCTCGCATTAACAAAATAATTGAGAACAAACTCATTTCACAAAACTTAAATTTGTGGTGCCGCTTTTGCCGTGAGAGTATTGAAACAAAGTTTGTATGTCCGCTTTAAGGTTGTGCGTGCATTAGAAAAAACACTCGAGTCTGACAAACATGGGAATTATAAAGAAATCAAGGAAACTATTCAATTGGAATAGACAGTAAACAATTGATAATAGTATAAAACATGTTGAGTTAAATGTAACCATTTCTATTAAATAAAGATATATTGTATTAAATGTTTTTATTTAGAAATACAATTAATCGATATTTCTAATCATTGAGTTGCAACAGGAAACTCGTAATGTATTTTTTTAGAAGAAATGCATTATGAAAAAAATACACTATTATTCTATAAAGTAACCCCTACCTGTCATAGTTATATAGTTTTTTTTTAAATAATAGCACAATTAATCACATTGTATTGTATATCCACTGTTGTTTTACTTCTTCAATAAAAAAGGAGTTATTTTATTAATCCGAAATAAGCACTGATGTTTCATAACACTTCGTTTAAAACTTATCCAAATAAATCAAAATATTAAGATATATATATATTCCTTGTATAGTTTTGGGTATGCCCGAAAGGTGCGACGAAATATTTTGAAACGCAAGACGCGTCCGTTTTTCGAAAACGATGAAGCTATTGCGGTATCACTAGCTGATATGGCGCTCATCGAAAGAAAAGTTCCTTTTCTACGCCTTGTTTGCTTTACTCAATACATATACTTTATCACTGTATATATTTAAGAAATAGTTTTTTTTGTGTTATTCTTATATTTAAAGAATTGGTTTCAGGTTTCAGACGGAATGATTGAAAAGATAAATCCATGCATTTTTGTATTTATCCTTTATCTAATTTCCAATGATTTTAAAATTTAAACTTATCCAACTAACATGCATGTACACTCACACATCAGTATGAACGTGTCCTGTAGTACTTGTACTTGAAGTAAAGTTTATACATGCTTGTAATGAGTATGTCATTTTATCTTTAGGACATTTTTGTCTCGCTTGTTCCAAAGCGATAAATAACTTGCAGATGCATGTGTTTGGAAGCGTGGAATATCCATTGTCTGTACCTGTAAATAGTTTAATCTCTACATGTGACAAATAGTATCTGTCTGCGAGGGTTATACATTCCTGGTTTAACGAATCAATAATATCTTGAAAATATTAGTTTGTACGGAGCACCTAAAGAGACACTTTTAAATACTTTTTTATACGCCCGAAGGGTCGTATTATGTTATGGCGCCGCTCGTCCGTCCGTCTGTCCGTCTGTCTGTCCGTCCGTCCGTCCGTCCGTCCGTCCGTCTTCCTTGTGTGGACAACTCCTCCCTCATTTCTTGGCCAATTTTCTTCAAACTCCCTCCGATGATAAACATTGATGCCTAGTTGTGCGTAAAGTGGAGATAATTCAATTTTTTTCATTCGACTTTGAATTACTTCCCCTTTCATATATCTGTATAAGCAAATTTGTGTGGACAACTCCTATTTCATTTCTTGACCAATTTTCTTCGAACTCTCACATAGTATGGACATTGATGCTTAGTTGTGCGTAAAGTTGAGATAATTCAAATTTTTTTATTCGACTTTGAATTATTTCCACTGTCATTCTGTCCGTCCGTCTTCCTTGTGTGGACAACTCCTCCCTCATTTCTTAACCAATTTTCTTCAAACTCTCTCAGATGATAAACATTGATGCTTAGTTGTGCGTAAAGTGGAGATAATTCAATTTTTTTCATTCGACTTTGAATTATTCAAAATTCAAAAATTCAAATGTTCAATTAATATGTTAATAAAGTCAAAATGGCAAACAATGAAAAACTTGTCCAGACAATAACTGAACCACCAATGTACCAAGGTTCACTAAATTTTATGTGAGAGTAGCCCATGTGTCAATGATATGCTCTAACGGTTTTGGGGTCCCTGGGTCAAAGGTCAAGGTCACAGGGGCATCATATTGAAAAACATTGTTCGGGTAATAACTCAACAATGACTGTACTTAGGTTCACCAAATTTCATGTGAGAGTAGCCCATGTATCAAGGATATGCCTTATCAGTTTTGGGGAAACAGGGTCAAATTTAAACCTTCAACCAGAAGATATTTAATTACCTAGCAGTGACTTCAAATGTTCAATCAATATGTTAATTAAGTCAAAATGGCAAACAATGGAAATAATGCTATATTTAATAAGTAACTTGAAATTAGTTCACTAAATTTTATGTGAGGGTAGCCCATATGTCAAGGATGTTCCCTATTGGTTTTGAGGCCCCTGGGTCAAAGGTCAAGGTCACAGGGGCATCATATCGAAAAAACCTTGTCTAGACAATAACTAAACAACAATTGTACCTAGGTTAACCAAATTTTATGTGGATTAGCCCATTTGTCAAGGAGTAATGTGTTGGTAGCTCTTTGGTAGAGGATGTTCCCTTTTGATTTGGAGACCCCAGGGTCAAAAGTCAAAGTCACTGGGACTTAATTTATATTGAAACATTTTCCGGACAATAACTGAATTATGATTGTACCTAGGTTCACCAAATTTTATTTAAGGGTAGCCTAAATGACTAGCATATGCCCCTTTGGTTTTAGGCCCCTGGGTCAAAGTTCAAGGTCACAAGGAAATCATGAGGAAAAACCTTGTCCAACAACGAACTTTATCTAAGATCACCAAATTTTATGTTTCAATACTCTTTGGGTCAAGGGTGTGATTTTTTGGTTCTGAGGCCCCAGGGTCAAGGTCACTGGAAGTTAGTATAGGAAAACTTTGTGCTGGTGATAACTCAACCATGGCTGTACCTAGGTTCTAAAATCTTTGCTTTGGATAGCCCTCCAGTTAAGAATGGGACCTATTCTGAGATCCCGGGGTCATTGGTCAAGGTCACATGAACTTCATATGATACAGAACACAGCATGGACTGCACACGGGCGTATAATGCCCTGCCCAGCGGAGCTCTTGTTTATTTTCGCAATTCTTTCGTTTAAACGTAATGTTTTTGTCGTTTTTTCGAAATATTGTTTCGTTTTAACGAAGTATTGTTTTGTGTTTTTATGAAATGTCATTTTGTTTAAACAAAGTATTTCATTCTTTTCAATAATGATTGCGTTTGAAGGTCTTGTAAAAAATAATAATAACAACAACAACAACAACCACATCAACATCAACAATAATATTATTTATAATAATAATAATAATAATAATAATAATAATAATAATAATAAAAAAATAATAATAATAATAATAATAATAATAATAATAATATAAATAATAATAATAATAATAATAATAATAATACATGTATCTTTATTTAAAGACCAACACTCGTGATGCATAAGGCTTATCTATCAGGAGGTTATCTAATTAAATCAAAGCGCTAATAGCGCTGCCGGACATGGGGTTACGATCGGGTGTACAAACGCTGAATATTACATCGGATTCTGTATAATTTATTTGCTCAAAACTGCATCGTCTGCGTGTTAAGGCATTGGGCGGACTACTTTTATTGCAGTTTTACTTATCCCTTTAATTGCGCATGTGCGGCTTAATGTAATTGTCCGCGGCAGAATAAAATGTGGTTTTGCTACAGTCCGCTACTAAACATTGGGAAACCTCGTCAACTCATGCCATGTTATATATTATAAAAAATACAAATCTACATCTTGAAGGAAAGTGTTGAAAAGTAAATTAGGACAAAGCAGATCATAAACTGTGTTGTTAAATATTAGTAGAGTATATTTGTAAGCAATTATTGACACCTGGTCAAGCGTCAGAACAGAGACTTTGGCGATAATTGGTCAGTGCTCATAAATTGGTGTAAATACAGTGCCATACAAAAATCTTTAAACAAAATTCTGTTTCATAGGATAAACCAACACACTTTAATCATGCGTAAAAAGAGGCAAGATCATCTTGGCAAATTTCAAAATTCTTTGTAAATAATTTCATCAACATATGATTTAAGCTACGCTAGTAAAAGATTAATATTCCCAGATGAGGCATTCTTTTGTGGAGCTTGGTCATGAAATAATTTTCTATAGCCGTTCTCCCTCCCATCACTGATTCTAAATCATGTAGGGCAAAAGTCAGCAGTCACTGACGGAAGTATGCGCCTAGTAGTTGGTTAACAGCTAAATCCAGAGATTTAGCCTTTCCAGGAACAATGAGTAGGTGAACTGACCGTGGTTATATGACCTATACAATGTGGTGCTACGGCGTTAAACCAAAACAATACACGAATAAGCTTCAATTACGGTAAAACTAAGTTTGAATGCTTGATTAACTTTCCTCAAAATTTGGTTTTGTTCAGGAATTTTGGAGGGAACTGTATAATTGGTGTCTATCGCTGTATCACTGGTACTACACAATTTTAATAAGATTTATTTAAGATCATTTTACGAAATTACGAAATTGACATCAAATTTGTCAATTTAAGACGTAATGTCTAGTTAATGACCGGATGGTCATTGAACATGTTTTGTTTAGCATATAACCATGGTTACGCCATTTCTTGAGGCATGTTCTGCTATTAACGTTGACTGGCTCGTCATCGTCGGATTGCCACGTTCAATAAATGATTGAAGAGTAATATTAGTTTATTTAATGGTGTGGTAAAAGTTACACCATACTATCAGTATTTTGTGTATCACATAATATTAAGTATACTTAAAGTGATCTACCGAACGCATTTGTATCTCTTGTGAATATGTATATATACACGGTATGTGTGAAAATAAAAGGAAGGTCACATGACATTTCCCTGTGGTACAAAGTAAGTTTATATTTCAAAGAAATAACCATTCGACTGAAATACTTGATCGGCGATCAGGTGTGTGTTTGTTTCTTCTTTTAAAAATATCTTTACAAGAATGAGGCGAGCTAATTAAGATCATATGATCTCTTTTATTTTTAGCAAGACTGTTATCAACAGTCGAAGCTATAAGCGGCATTCCAGCACTGCGACCAAGATTTGTCGTCCATTTTTCCGCTCGCCAGCAAATAGTTCTATAATATTCAAAACTCGATATATATACTAGGACGAAAAAGAAACGCCGGGTACATAAAATATGCAACACATATGTCCGGCCGTGTTTCGCAAAACAAGAAGGGTCATCGTTAAAAGGGGGTATTTTTTTCACATAATCAGCATCGGAAATCGATTGAAACTTCAACAGCTGGTTCCATACAGATGACATTTCATACAAAAATAAATATAATAATCCAATAATACAATTTATCCCTTAAAACAATCATTATAGGTTATCCGGCGTTTCTTTTTCGTCCTAGTATATATCTGCCTATACATTTCCTTTCTGCATCTTTCTTCAAAAAATCATAGTGACATCAAATATTGACAATTTTGTGAACAGTTGAACAATGGCAGACAAATAACTACACGACTGATTACCGCGGATGTATACATTGATTTCATTCATGAAAAATTATTAATGAAAATATTTTACTCGTTTCCGTATCAAGCACGATAGTCATGTGATTCTATAGACAGGATGTAAGAAAGAATTGTGTTGACATTACTGCAAATTATTACTTTTATTGAATGTGGAAGTAAGACTTCTCACAGCTCTTTATTATGTAGTAATTATACAAGTCCATTGATCAGTCAGTCACTAGAGCAACATAACATGCTTACATATGACCAGAACTCGTCATAAAAACATTCTACCCTAACCTACATGTGTGCCAGGCTTTCTAAAAAAGCTTTTAATCTTCAGTTTGATTTATACCTAAATTAATGACTGGTTATACATGTACGTGAGACAAATGGACACCAAGTATGACCAAACCAAAACTTTAGTTATTGATAGCTGTTTAAGTTTTTGAGCCTTCAACACAGTTTTGCTTCAGTGCTTTTCAGCACTTTGATATATTTAATAAGCCTGTGCAAGTTTCATGGAAATATTCGATGACTTCTTTATCAACAATCATACAAGGACAACGCTTGTATCATGCTACAATTCATCAATCTTTAAACATCAAAACTTTATATAACTACTCGTTCTTTCATTCAAATACTTCAATTACTCCCACAAGACCTTCAAGATAATATCAATAACAAAATTCTGTAGCCTGTTCAATTATCCTAAACGTTCCAAAACGTTCCGTAACGATACATTTGGAACTCCTCGTCCATTCGCTGCGAAAAATCTAATCTAATAAACAAATATACGATCGTTAAGGCAATGAGTGATGTTTCAAAATTTACGGACTAAAAACGAAACATCACTCATTGCCTAAACGATCGTATATTTGTTTACTTCAACACCGGTAGTTTCAAAATAGCGTCTAAATTTGTCCGAGATTGTTCGCAGCGAATGGTCGAGGAGTTCCAAATGTATCGTTACGGAACGTTTTGGAACGTTAAGGGCAATTGAACAGGCTACTGGTTTACTTAACAGGTTAAGATTATAATGCATGCCATGAAATTAATAATACTTGATTTTCTTTATTTATCTTTGTATTGCAGAGTGTCAGATTTTTCAGAGTTTATTTAGTTCAAAGAAGATTTCAAGATAGTAATCATACAGCAGATCAAAATGATGTACATGTGCAGTTTTCGATATTGAAGGACATTTTGTGTTCATTTTTTAAATATCACTTTACATATTTGAAATGCAATACAATGTATAATGATAATGCGGTAAAGTCGTCAAGTTTGAATTTGTATGATTAGTTTTGTATGTTAAACACTGAATTTAACAACTGACGGCTTTTAAAAAAGTTCTACTTATTTAATAGTAAGATTGTCTGACAAGTTTCGCCAGACATGTTTTTGTACTGAGCCCCTAAAGTGACTTTTTTCAATATTTTTACAATATTATTTCGTATGTACGAAATATATCATTTTTACAAAATAATTAACAAAAACAAAATAACATTAAAAAAGAAGTTATAATGAAAAAAGGACAATAATGTGTAACAAATGTCCCTTTTTGATTCCGTACTTTTGTGCCACAACAAAAAGTTCGTCACTGAATGCATTAAATGTTGCTTTCATATGGAATCGAATGATTGAATTTCAGTTGTCTCATAAATGTTACTTTTGTGATATATGTATATTAGTTTTAATAAACCAAATTAAGGTGACCATTACGCAAATGTCTTAATTGGTTTTATACATATTTATTTGAAATACTAGATTGGATAACAGGCATTATGCCTATTAACTTTCTCTTCATGATCAATGTATAGTCCGGTTTTATTCGATGAGCCGTGACTGCATTTTGGAGCATTTCTACAAAAAGAGAATACAACTTGTATAACAAGCTATTATTGCATGAGACATAATTGTGTGACCGTATCGTTTCTGGGCTGTTCTTTTTTGGAAGACGTTTATTGGTATGTACAATACTATGCATACTAGAGATAAATAAATTTAAACTGATTTTCAATGTAGTACTTACTGGTCAGTATTCCTGTTGACAATGGTATGATTGGACTCTTCCAACCTGTCACCGCTGACCGAATAAAACCTGTTTTTTATATGTACATTAACTGTGAAACAAATAAATGCATTTTAAATCAAAGCACTGAAAGTACTGGAGTATTCATTGTTTTTAGACTTATTCAATTTTTGTTGGGTTTTATGCTGTGGCAACACTTAATATAGATTATATCACAGCGGTCAGTCCACCTTCTCACTGTTCCTGAAGAAGCTTTATCTCAGGATTTAGCTGTTAACAAACTACTGGGTGCATACTTCGTCAGTGACTGACGACTGTCCTACATGACTTAGATCATTCACCGACTTACAAGAGCTGTCAAACTTAACCAGAATTCTGGTTAAGTTAATAATCTCTTTGGAAATTATCTTTATCAAGAAACAACACATAATGCAGTTTTGACTCATCATTTTCTGTATTTTGAAAATATCAAATTATAATTTACCATCATTGTAGGGCTTACAACCGTTTAAATTTGAATGTGCGTGTTTGTACATGAGTTTGCAAGTAATTTGTAGTACCATTAAGAGGGTTACAGCCAATAATTAACTTATAACTGGAAATGAGTTAACAGGCGTTAAAAGTTAACTTTTATCATACCCCAGCAAATACTGTTGGCCTATCATCAGCTTGGTATTACATTTACTTTATCCTTCATACATGGGATGTGCAATCTGGCTACAAGTTGGTGTCACATTGACAGAATTTTTATAATGGATAGTGCCATGGTTTCATCGTCATTATTTAAAACAACACCTCCATAAAACAACTTTCCAGCCAAAGGTAGAATCTACGGCTTAGGCTTCAATATTAACTGAATATTCTATAAAACTATTTGTAATCTACTCACACATACTTGCTTTTACCTGCATTGTACATGTAAGCTTATATTTTACAAGCCTAAGACATTTAAAGAAAAAAACTGAATAGTTTATTATATAAAACACATTTTATTAACACATAACTTGTATCACAACAATCAAATGATTGATAGATTTACATATAAACTAAAAATATAGTCATATTACAAGATGTACAGTTTGAGAGCTCTGTCGACAAGTACTTAATGACTAGCTTTTATTGATTGAAGCGCAAAACCCATGGAAACTAATATTTCAAGAACATCTAAGTCAAATTGCTAGTTGAATTAAAACATCGAGTAGTAGATGAAGCTAAAATGAGTAGTATTGTTATCACATTCTCAAGGGATCCAATATGAGTACAATGGATTTCATAAGCAGTTGTTGTAGTAGTGTTTATTATATGACAACATTCTTAGTCACAGGTGACAGGTCTGGCTGAACCATAGTTTAATCTATATCACTTCTTTTATATCTTAACACTTAACCTAGAAATAAAAATATGTTAAAATAAGGATCAAGTATGTGAAGATCAACCATAAACAGGCTGATATAAATTTCATAATTAAAACAACTTTTAAATCAACTTTTTATTGGATATATTTTTGTTTTGACATAAAAAAGCTGAAAAGAATTGCAAACCCTTTTTCAGCAGGGTGATTTTAATTGATATTTAACAAATGGGGTCACAACTCTGACCTTCATTTTTGCAGTTTATATATGAACAGGGTTTGTCATGACATTCACACTTGACTGCGATATTATATCAACAATGTTTAGTGATATTCTATGTACTTAAGCCATAGCACAAAATCTTTCGGATGAATTCCAGGAATTGGAACTATTAAAGGACATTTACTTACTTATCACAGCTTGTTCTAGCCTCATCTTTCTAAAAAACTAGTTACATTTTTTTCATACATATTTAAAACTCTTCAAGTCATATTCATATATCTTCACAGCTGAAGTCTGCAAAAAACAGAAGTGAAATTATTCACAATGTTTATTTTACATTTTTTACAAAGTCAATTATGACCAAATTTAGTTCAGTAGCCTAGGTAGGTTTTTTGACAGTCAAACTAGGAGTGGAAGTAGCAGTTTTTGGCCAAACTTGTAAACCATTTAGGATACTTGTCAAGAAATAATTTGTTCAGTATTTTTTGATATTCTTTCATCATGATTCAAGTTGCAAAACACTGGATTAGACATGTGGCTTTAAATTACTGGCTAAAAGCTAATATCAACCCACGTTTGAGCCCTTTCATTATTTTAGTAGGAATGTAAACAGAGATCCTAGGCACATTAATACATTAAACATACACTCTTCATTAACTTAACTACAACTGTCAGATATATAAAAAAATCCTGACAGATTTTTCTTAATGCAACATTAATTTGCTTTTTATTCTTAATTCAATTTCGGCGCG
This sequence comes from Mactra quadrangularis, assembly GCA_025267735.1. NCBI lineage: Eukaryota > Metazoa > Mollusca > Bivalvia > Venerida > Mactridae > Mactra > Mactra quadrangularis. The sequence goes on along the minus strand of CM046302.1, from coordinate 14,590,227 downwards.
ATGTCACCTTTCTGTGTTGGTGCGCCGTAAAACACTTAAACAAACAAACTTAATTCAATTGTTTCTGTTTTAAAAATAAAAACAAAAGAATGTAAATTTGAGAAAAGTGTCCCTGGATAGAGGCCTTGGCTGAAATATTGAGAAGAATCAAGAGCAAATAATAAATGCAGTAAGCTACAGCTAACTGGTTAAATGTATGAAAATGTTATTTAATTCATAATCTTTTTTAGGTCAATTTGCACATTTAGATGACAAGGCTACTGATATATTGCTTAAATATTATTTCTGAGAGATGGATTTTACAGGCCCAGCATTGAAGCTTAAAGGTCACCTCAAACTTAACCAATGAATACAACACAACTAAATTTCAATTAAGTTAGCTGTTTTAAAATATACTTTTCAAGGCTTTCACTGATGCAGTAGGTAAGATTTAGAGAAGCCAAGTATTCTAAATATACTCACCACTTGGGCCCATCAAATGTTATTTTCACTTGCCCAGGTGGAAACCCAGTCACATTGGGCAAGAACATCTCAGTATTAATGGAGCATGACATTTTTTGTTAAACCTGAAAATACATTAAAATTTAAATAGATCTCATGTTTAAATTAAATAAATCTAAGTTTTTGCAAAAAAAATAACAGGATAATAATATATAAAATTTCTATGATATTGATCATTGTAATTATCAGTTAACAGTATGCAGGTATAATGGTATTATAATTATTACAACATGTTTTTATATTCTTTTAAACAACCAAGGGGTCCTATGGGCACATCCCACTCGAATTCATAACACCAGTATTTCGTATACTGCCCTGTTAAACAGACTATACAAAAATGGCTTTGGTAAGTTTTTACCCCTGCACTTGTCAAACTCTAATTCGACTTTATAACGTAAAATATTTGTTCTGTGTGATATTTTTCATCGTGACGTAAGTACGAATGTCCTTGGGACGAAAACGCGACTTCTTCAGCAGCGCATTTTTACAAGAAAGGAAGCTTAAATGGCCATACACTCTTACGAGATGTTACATTAACAATGAATTTCAATGATTCAAGCACAAATATAGTTTTAACTCACCGAAATCTAATCAAAATTATTGTTTCAAAAAATGAACGCACACCTTGACAAGGCCGATACAGACGAAATAGTAAACAAAGGTTAAAACGCTTACGAATACTTTTTCTTGCGAATGATCACCTAAGAGTAAGGTAGAAACGAAAAAATGGTTAAAAACAACTTACCTGTACATAAACTTCTCTGTTTATTGGTGAAAATAAACAAAAAAATATGTTTTAGTCGAGAGAAAAAATGGCGTCCAAAATACAAGTTGAGGAATTTTTTTCAAAGATAAGGTAAGTCGAACGTTCCTCAAAAGATAAGGAAAAAAAGACCGATGTTGTGGAAAATCTCAGAGTGGAGTGAGGATGGGAATACCACTTAAAATATTTCCTCAAACTTAAGAAAATTTTGGTCTATTTTGAGGAAAATCTGTCGATTTGAGGATAATATATTATACTTAAGTAAGGATGGGAATACGGCCCCTGGTTAAATTAGGATGGTCGTCACGTGACTATAGTGCTTGATACGGGAACGTAGTTTCATTCATAATTTTTCATGAATGAAATCGATGTATACATCCGCGATTGTCAGTAACAAATTTGTCAATACTCGGTTTCACTTTGAAGAAAGGTTTGATGTAGATCGAGTTAAATGCGTAATTAAATTGACGCATAGGAATACACAGACGATCGATGAAACAAAAGAACTATTTGCGAACTATTTTGTGTAGCGGAATTTTCCGGATGCTGTTCGGTTTCGTTGATTAATATATAGGTCAATAGGTCAGTATAGGATTCCGATCGGAATACCGCTATTAATCTATTGGTAACAGAGTATTCATTGTTAAAAACAATGAATACAAAAACCACTATGAAACAATATTATTTTACAAATCGAAATATAATGTGTTATATCATGTTAATACATCTCAGCTACAGACTCCAACAGGCAATCGAAGTCATTACTTTCTCACAAAACTGTCCATCGAGTTCGCAGTTCACATTTTCGCTCCCAGAGTCTAGTAGGATTCTCAATACTAGCTAGTATTGAGAATCCTAATAGACTCTGGGAACGAGAATGGCAGTTCAACTTCAGAGAATTGCATTTAAATCTAGTTATGGGTACGCAGTTTAAAGAACTGTATCCAAATCTAGTTTTTGGTTAGCAGTGAACTGCATCCGAACATGAAGCTAAGTTATAAATCAATAACTTAAGAAGTGCCGAATGAATCAATAGTCTGTCTGGTGTTTAGTTATTTTTTAATAAAAAAATCTTATTCACGATAATATCATCTCCTGTTGATAAAATATATAGTTCACTAGGGGGACTTAAGGACTATGTAATTTACGAATGTCCTTCATGACTTAAAAATAGGTTTGGTTGCAATAATTGAAATTTACAAATAATTTTCATAAATTTCAGTTTTCATTTTAATCCTAATGAAATAAATAAGTAAGTTTAATAGAAAAATATCAAAAAAGTGGTTTAGTAATATTTATTTTTTATGAAAAAAGTGAGTTTAAACATGTAAACTTTTGTGCACGTTTACATGAAGTACAGTGAAAAAAGTTAAAATAAAATCTTCCAATTAGATTGTGTACACCCCCGTACAGATGCACTAAGAGTTAAAAATACAAATTAATTCATACATTGTCTGAAATCAGTATAATAAAATATCTCTATATACTAAAATTTATAAATTTCAACATGTCCAAAATACAACTTTACACAAAAGAAGTAGTACAAACAAAAAGTACGGTGTCCAATAATGGACACAGGTAATGAAAGGTACACACTTAAAATAGGTATAATTCACTAATGTCATTATTGAACGGCCTGTTAGCGGAAAACGTTTCAGGCAAACAGCAAACGGTTTAAGTATATAGTACGCGAGTATGAAACAACCTCAAACAAAATAGTTCCAGTATATTGTGCAAATTAGTAACTGCCATTACAACGATGTCGGCGGTGTTACTCCCGTTGATTTAGATCAATAAATTTACCAAAAAAACAAGTAAACAAGAAAACAATTCCTCCTCTCCGAATTCTTCTAATAAATTGAAGTAAAGATTCTCTTGTCCGCTATCTTTAAACGTTCGCGCTTCAACGGATCGTTCAATTAACCGTACATAACGGTACCGGTGATTGACTAACGTTAAATGCTTACTGAACGCTGGGCTAATAAAGAACTGGGACTGTTTCATAAGAATCTTACGTAAGATAGCGAAATTTCCGAAATAACTTACTTACGTTGAACTTACGTTTACGATGAGAGAATTTCAAAGACGCACTCGAAACTTAAAATCTTTGCTACAATACGATCTGACTTAAGTCAACGTCAAGTGGTGAAGCCCTCAAATTTTGGTCACATGATTTGTTGTCAACAATACATTATAAACTACAAAACATTTAAAGAATACAATATGTTCCACAAACTTCAACGAACAATTTCACAAACGGAGATTAGAAGCTCTCGAAGAAAATGCACGAGGGCTATACCGAGCCACCATATTCTTGATTTTTCAATACACGGCCAATTTAAACAAAGGTGGTATGACACAATAAATGGTCATCTGCTAACAAAACATCGACCAATTTAAGACGGAACCGATGGATGTCAAAATAAAGTAAGCAGGCACAAAAAAGTTCCCACGTGGCGTCAGATAAAAACCTTAAAACAATAAATCATCAAATCTACTGACATATATAGTAATAACTTCATAAAAAATAAACCATTCTTAAGACATTTCATCGAAATCTTGCAATCTTTAGATAGAAGTTCAGTTCGCGTATGTACACACGTTTTTGTGATTAGCCCCTGACTTCCGCAAAGATGTGTAATGAATAAGTTTTTAATACATACAAAATGGACGCCCAAATTTTGATTACAGAGCCCACTTATTTGTTTGTTCATATATGTAAATTTAGTCACAGATATAGAAAATGTAAGCCTCAGTGCATCTAGAGTAATGTTAGTGCATTCAATATCTGCATATGTATTCTGAAATTGTTTGCTAGAATAAAAGGAAACTTGCACAGAAAATAACGTATTTATTTCTGTATTCACAGGTGATGTGAAGTACCTACGATAACATTGCCTGGTCCAAAAGACTTCAGGCAAGAGGGATGATTAAACATTATGATATTTTTAGCACTGCATTCACCCTAACCAACTTTTTGAGGGCCGGTACTTAAAGGTACCTTTCTGTAATTTCAACTATTACATAGTCCTTAAATTCTCTGGGTCAATATTTTTTACAACACATATAGACACGCCTCTGTCATGTTATAGCATGACCATGACATCTCATCATTTCATTCATAATTTTAAAAATAAACCACGGGTGGCTCAATCAAAATGAACTATGTCGCTTCAGAATAACTATAATTACTATTCATGTAATATAAAGGGGAAACGCTGCAATTATATCTGATTGCCAAAGATTGTACAATGCATATTTCACGCATTGTCAAACGCGTCTGATCGGGAAGCATGTGACTCATGTTACATTTATGTAAAAAATAACTTCAATAACTACGAATACTATTGTGATATAAGTCCTGAGACTCAATGCAAAAGAATTGACCATTCCCTGAGTGTAAATTGTATTTGAATACAATAATAATAATAATCCATTTGCCTACAAACATAACTTTTTTGCTATATTATCCTTTTTTGTTAAACAAAAAGTTACTGCAAACCTTTGTCAAAAGTGTTAAAGTGCAAAAAGGTAAATTCCATTGTTTCACACGTTTAAAACGTTCGTAACAGGTATAAATATGGAGGGTGCTTATGTAAAAATAGAAAATAAATGTCAAAATTAACATTTGCGATGTTTCTTCATGGATTTAACTTCAGTTTAACATAAGTTGAACAATGTTGTTATGCTTAGAAATATTATCAAAGCAATTCCATGTCAGACCTTTTTTTTAAATTCAAAATGATGAAAAATGCGTTCCACAATCTTAGCACATAAACAATGAATACAGATTTTTACTGTTATAGATTTTAATTATTAGGTTATAAGCGACCTTTCACGGGAACATTTTGTACAGCAGCCTGTGGAAATAAAATGTCGCATTCAATTAAATATTATCATAATCATACAAACTTTTGAAATGTTTGACAAGCTAATATGTATTCCTTAAATTTGTATAATAAAGATCGACTTGGCCTAATTTATCCGAAAATTTGTCCAGTTCAAACATCAGTCATTATGTTAAACGTATCACCACACCCTAGGAAGATATCAATAACTTAAATCCACTAAATCTGGGATAAACCATGTCAGTGATCTATCAGTTATGCCTGGTTTACATTGTCCCGGTGTGCAGCCCCGGTACGTCCAGGTTTTGACATCGGGGCAAACCGGGACTACAATCGTAGCGACTCCGGGAAGATCCGCATTTATTCGGGATAAACCGTGTTGAATCGGCGATCACCAGGGCGTGGTCCAGGTGATGTCTGAGATTTAAATACAACCGGGATTCACCGGGGAGTAAAACCAATGTCGACTTATTCCGGGGAGATCCGGGGTATCAACGTATTATAATAACTTCGTGAGTAATCCGTACCTCCACCTTAAGACCACCAGGTGAAACACTAGTAAACTGGCATGACCTGTTTCCTAGGTTGAGATATGGTGAATCTTCACGAATCATCACGGTTCATACATGTCCACCAGCTAAAATAACCGGAACGCACCGGGGCATACACTGGGACCGTGTGAACTAGGCAATTATGCCAGAATAAACATATAAAATTTTCAAAATAAACTTGACATGGTTTAGTAAGAGTTTCCTCTTCTTTTATTGTTTGTCGAGGACTTAACACAATTTCATTTACAGTTCGTATGTTAGTCATGGATGTAATATTGTATTGTAAATAATGGACTTGCCCACTTGATAGATGAAATAAGGTGGTCCGCGTATATCACTGAACTGATTTGAACCGACCTCTGACATTCAACATTATTTACAAATTGTAAGCATAAGAAAATTTTAAATTGAATGTTACGATGATATGTCAATTTAGTATGTTTAAACTAACTGAACTATATTTTTTTGTAATGTTTCACACCAAGTTCTGGTTTTTACTAGAACATGTCATGTTTGTAAACACATTGTTTACAAAGTCGAGCTGTACCGTATTTCAAGAAGGTTTGATACTTTAAGAACTCCTGGATTATATACTTTACATTTCGGGAACCAACTTACCATACACGATATTTAATGTGGGGTATCACGTGATCTATATGGTTCCTAACGCGATAAAAAATGACGACCAGATCAACAAAATTAGATGGAAAAAAACCAATGTAAATGACATTTATATGCAACCGATTTTTATCAGACCTAATGCAGTCTAAGCAGCAAAAAGTTCCCTTGTAAACGAATCGGGACCAAACTTGTTATCCCGTCGTTTATTATATTTTCACGGTGAAATATAGCATTAATTACTTTGTATAGGAAAACTCTTCCAAAAACGATGTTTGAAATTTTCATTAGGATACGTAAAAAAGTTAAAGGGTGGTTTAAAGTCTGCTTCTATATACATGTTCAGCCGACCGTTTACAATCTTGTACGATAAATCCTGATCACTGAAATCACCCTCTGGCAGGCGATCCCTCACATTACCCATTTTCACCTGGATGGAGTGGAACAATTGCAAGTTAATTTCTTGCTCAAGAAAATAAGCAGTGCCCCTAGTGTGGATCGATCCCTAAGCGCGCGTCCTACCACTAGACTACTGCTCGTACTACGCAGAGAAGACTTGAGTCGTCGAGCTGGTGTTAATGATTGTTTTACAAAGTGTAAGCGGCGTTGCGACGTTCAACAATAACAATTCACAGAACCAATTTGATAATTTCAAATAGGGAAAGTAGTACAAATGTAGTTATTTTATGTCACGCATAGTTATGCCATTTTCTAGCATTCTGTTGAGGTCTGAATAATTTTGATTCAGTCAAGTTTTGTATCTTTGAACAGAGGTGATTGAGCAACTTAGTGATGACAATTGACATCCTGTAACACTTAAGCCATGATATATAACGTTATAAGTTGGATTTATTCATAGATGCTTGTTTGGTACTGTGGATTGTTGGTTGTTATGCAAAAAGGCAATATCAATGATTTCTTACCTCGCCTTATGTCGCCATAATTTATAGATCATCAAAACTAATATTGCCGTTTATAACATTTTTTATAAAGATTAGCGTCTATGGAATGGTAGATTTAGAAGGGATTGATCTAACTAGCTGAGATTTTTAGGGTTTGTTTCTTTGCACAATATGAACTATAATTTATCATTCTTGTCTATGCAATATCAATGTTACAACATGGGCGTATGTTTTATTATTTAGACTAAGTTTGTTTTCTTTAGTTAGTTCTATGTGTTTTAAAGGGGTTGGATGCCATATTTTGGATTCAAGAGCTACTTTAAATGCTATAAAATGTGCACCACGAAAGTCGTAAACATCCTACATTTTTTGTGTGACGCATTTAAAAGTGTAAGATTTATACCAGTCTACGGGACTCTCAATGTACATTTTCTATGCAAATACAGATTTAACATTACAATAAAATGTAAAAACAAAACTATAAATATAAAAATTATCATGTCATTTGTTGTGATAAAATGTGTTTTACAGCCCTAACCAGTCGCATAAGGGTCCTTGAAGACAATTGAAACTACATTTGTATTTACAAAATACTATTCATGTACATGTCGCGAATATCGCGATATTTTTGGAAGGATTTTTTTTTCAAAAAAATTCTTTCTATGTCAGCGCTCTTCGAAATTTGAAAAGAACGAACAACTCATCAGAAAATAGTGCTACAGAAAAATGTGAATACTATCAAACGCAGATGAATTGAAAAAAACTAATTTAAACAAATACTTAAAATTATGATACTCAATGTTTTTTTTCACATTAATCAAACATTATTCTAACTTTGTACGGAGAAAAATTATTTTGTATTATTGCGCATTACTATCTGCCACACGCTCGTGTTTATATACACATTTAGCGACCTTATTTACAGCTGGAGTTTATAGTGAGAGCGTTTAAGCGTTGGATAGGTTGAAAAAGTTAAGCAACATATTGTACGGATAGTGTCTAGATGTAGTTTTTCGTAAGCTTGATGTGCTGGACTGATTTTTTTTTGGGGGGGAGGGGGAGGGGGGTTTAGGCTACAACAATTTGATCATATGTACGTCGAATTTGCCGCACTTATAATTCCGAAAATGAAAAAAAAAACCTTTTCTTTGAAAATTGTACCGCTTCAAGATTTTTTAAAAGTAAATTTTTGGTAATCGACCGAAGTTTTATCGAGAAAATCAAACATTAAATTGTAGATAAATCACTTACCTAATGAATGCTCAGAAAAAGTTTTTAATAATGCAAAAAATGATGATTTTAACAACAAAAATGTTTATTCAGAGAAATAACAAAAAATCTCCATATCTGTTTCAAAATGTTTATTTTTTTAATTTCCAGACTATAGTTTAATATACAAATCAGTCACAATATCATCATCAAGGGATTAACATTTATAAATCAGTGATAAGAGGTCATTATTTCAATTTTTAACAGGCCCCCTAATGTTTTATGATCTATATTGTTCTCACAACTGCAACAATAAACATTTGTTAATTGATCTTATCTTTAATTTTGGAATGTCAAACTGCTAGTGACAAAATTAACAATGATTATCAACTGCACTTTTGAAAGATATTGATTTATAACATTTTTATTAATTTTTACATTTCAAAGATCACGTGACTAACTGACATGTTTATATGGTATGACAAATGGTATTATATGAAAAAACTGGACAAAATTCATGCTTTTGTTGTTATGTTACATGTATATTGTACATGCATATTTGTCTTTCTTTTTTCATATCGTGTAATTTGTAGTTGTATATTACTGGCACCAGAGTCCTCTCACTCTTTAAATACGCAAATATAGTATTTTGTCATCAATCACAATTAAAAATCGCTCCCGTATACATTACCGTGTACGAGTTAAAACTATACATTGTACTTTCATTATTATATATATATTATATATAAGGTAGTGTACATGTATGTATGCACAGAGAACTATATATAGGTACGCATTATTTTATGATCATAAGATATGGACTCTGGTGCCAGTGTTGAATATAACTATCTGTACATTATACTGTGTTATTTAGTTTATTACTATAAGTCTATGTGTTTTTGTCAAGTAAAATTTCTGTTCTGTTCTATTCTATTCTGTAACTGAAATTATGACACTGGGTACATTTTTGGTCGAAGTACCATCCTGCTTAAAGAAAATAGGTAATTTTTCAGCCATTTAAATTTGGGCTTTTCATTGTATTCTACATTGTATTTAAAAATTAACATTAATCGACGGGACATATCACGATAACCATATTAAGTTAATCATTAGCAATATCATTTTTGCGGCTAATGCCAAACTTATTCACAGAAGCTGCTTGACGATGCATTGTATAGTGTGCCAGTCTAGACTGTAAAGAATTTACATGCAGGCTCTGCTCGTCTAGAAAAACATCTAAAACGCACGATCAGAGAACATGGTTTTTCGTCCAAGATTGTTGACCTCATAGATTAATTCTTAATTCCTTATAAAGACCGATGTTTTCAGTATCATCGTACGATGTTTAAAATACAAAATATTGCTTTGGTGATTTTAAAAGTTAATCATCTTACAACCATATGGAAGCGACTAGCCAAAGCTGACATGAACGTTTATCAGGGTGTATTGTCTACTAATGTAAAGAAACTCTTGTTTTTATCAAATTCTTGAAACAGTTAGATATAGAAAAGATCTGCAAAAAATTACTTTCACATTTCTTTGCCCGAAAATAGTATCCCGTGAAGTCGCCCATCTCCGTAAACATATATCATGTAGAGCGCTGTCGAACAGGATCTCTAAGCTCTCAATGGAGGGTCACGTCGAGATGACCTTTATGTCGACCAATCAATGCATAGCTTTCATCTAGACGAAACACTATTAATAACATTTTGATTTCGTAATTTCTATTTTAGACCAAGGTTTGGGAGCTAATTTAACAGCGTAATTATTCACAGTCTGTGATTGGACGGCTCATTTCAAATTGCGTGACGTAGACAATGTAAACAAGTTACTAGTCATAACAATTTCGTCATGAATATTATGATGAGAAAAGATCGAGTTTTAATAAGATTGCGAAGTCCCTATACCGAGAAAATACTGACAATATACAGAAATACTAAATCAATCATAATATTGTAATAAATATGTTCCATACTATTTCAAATAACTCATAGGCGAAAAATCTATCAAATGAGTTTCCTCTCCAATTACGTCAAGCACTTCAAAGTGAAAGTAGACAGAAACCGAAAGTAAAATTTGAATGTCAATACAATAGTTATGATCACTTAAACTGTAAGATGAGATATACCGATAAAAAAATCTAAAATTATGTACTCCAGGGGTGCGTTTTATCAATATTGCTGGTCGTAAGGCCGGTCGTACCTTAAGTCAGCTATTAACGACTTTCCCTTACGACCGACGTATGTCCGTTTTATCAACACGGTCGTTGATAAAACGCACCGCAGCTTATTAAACCATTTTGTATCATAAATACATGTATTTAAAGTTTAGGTAGAAATGAATACACTGCATAGAAGGTTACCCCCTTAATTAAGAGGGCTTTTTTGTCGGCAAGCAAAGTGGTTTGACACGTTTTTGTGTCTCTAATGTATGTTATATTTTCATTACATGTTAATACTGTTATCAAATCTGAGAACAGATGTAGAAAATATCTTCGTATATTAGCTTTAATAATGAGCTGAAATGCAAGTTATACTTTAGTAGGATCTGACTGATTTTAAGTCTTGTGACTGAATATATCATGTACATTGTATCTGCATTACTGTTAAAATGATGTCATGATTACTTTTTATTATGTTTAGAAATAACGATTTGTAAATACGATTTAAAAGATGATTAGTTTTCTTATAAAAAGACACCTGAATGCGTGGTTGCATAAATTTTAGCAATTTAAAATTCAAACTTCCTGGTCTGTTCCGAACAGACCAGACTGTGACGTCACGTACGTGAGACTTGGTACAGCATGTGAGCTTTTTAAACTCGATCGGTTTTTGTCCAATGAAAACATATATTTTTAAGCCGCGGAAATTGCCGAGTTGTTACGATTGGCTTTAGAGAACACATTCGGAACACTTTGGATATCTTCTATGCATATCTGCATGGGTAATATGTAACGCAGAGTACCGAATACTGAGAACTGTACACACGATATGTATGTAAAGTTCCGTGATGTTGAATGTTAATACAATGTACTATTTTAAACTAAAACAATCATTGGATAAATTAATATTTCGTGACAAGAATACTTTTGTTGTTGAATTAATTGTATATAATAAAGTACAAGTTTATACTAATTTATTTTAGCAATTGTGAAACAAGTTCTTGCAATTTATATTAAGCACTTTCGAGTCCGCTTCCTGGCCCCCCTGTACTGAACTAGTAGGATAAAGTTTCTTGCTCAAGAAAACAACCGGTAATGTTTTGGATGGGATTCGAACTAACGCGGAGCTGGCTATCCAATGATTACCCGTCAAATTTATCAGTATATTATTGTTGGGGGGGGGGGGCGTGTGTGGGGTGTTATTATATAGTTGGATTTCTACACACGTGTAATTAAGTGCATCTTCTTGTCAAAATTTATATTTATCAAAAACTATATTGATTATGTGTGTTGTTATATTTATATGCTTGTAACTATGAATATGTACTTTGTACTTTTCTTAATAGTATAACTATTCTGTTCTGATCTATTGTAGCAGATCATTCGATTTTTTACTATATTAAAGTTAAAAATTCTTAATTTGTGAAGAAAAGGGACCACATACCGTTCTGCTATTCATATCACTGATTTTGATGGTCCTAATAATAAACTTTTACTGTATTATCATTTTATTTATAAATCTGAATGAATCATAAATGATTTTCATGACAACACACAAATGTCGTCCCCATATTAAGCATGAATATTACAACTTGGGTACATTCAAATACGCCCAAAATATATAGGCATTTTTAAGATTGAAGTTTTCAAAAACAATTGTATTTGTGTACATATTATATTGATAAAGTTCAGTACATTGATTCATCGAGTACAATAGTTCTTTTTATTCGTGAAATTGAAACACTATAATGTTAGATAACATAAATCCGTTTTCAGATGTAAATTCTTCAGTACAATGTGATATTCATTGAAAGAATTAACTTAAGATTAACTGAAAGACAATTTAAAGATAAACTTACGCTGTAAAGAATTTAAAAATCGGTTATTTGATAAAGAAGTCATTTATTTAAAAAATGCATTTTTCACACTGGCTTTAACGCCATGTCAACACAATTTGAATTATTTTACGACGGTCAGCGCACATGGCCTAACTTCCTTGGCCCAGAACTCACCTTCACTTCCACAAGGCCGGCATCTTCTCCATATCTCTTATTAATTGAAGTTTATTAATATTAAATTACAGGGAAATAAGCTATGAGATTATCATTTAATTTTATATCATAGGATGAACCCGTTTTTACAAATTATCCAGATGCCTGAACGACATAATCAACCTTTTTACATCTTTAACTTAAAGCAAAATGCCAATGATGGGCTATTGTTCCTTTAAAAAGTATCAGATCACATTTTCTTATTTCAGATTTACATCACTTAATTACTTACCCCTAAACTGATTAATCCCGCATTTTACGTGTCTGGACACCCCTCCCCCAATTCAAAATGGCCGTCACAGCCTTGAAATTGGTGTATTTTAAACGGATTAGGTGAATTTCACTTCAGGAAAATGTTCTTTTTTGCGCCCCCACCTCCATCATGAGATGTCTCTGGGGTCTGAAGGCGGGGATGTGCCCCCCTTTGTTGCTGGGGTTTGAAGGGGGCGCAGTGCCCCTCATCGCCAGAAAAACATCGGGGTCATTGAGTGCAGAGAAATGGCGCAAATTGTCGGTAAGAAACGTGTTTTCAGTATTTGAAAAAAACTGGCACTTTAGACCTCAATTTTGGAAAATATAACTGAATGAAATGCATAGTTGGGGTTCAAAAAGAGCGAGAATTGGACTTTTGTCCTTTTTGCACCGCCCAAGCGTTACCATGGTAACTGGGATCGGCAGTCATCCAGAGAATAACTTGGCCAAGTTGCATATACATGTATGTCAACACAATTAGTTCTATTGACCTAAAACATATTGATCAACATTAGTGAAAACATCTTGATTTAATTGACATCAGTCGATTTATCAATTCTCGTATACGTAGAAACTACATCTACTCCTAAAATCATTCAGAAGATCACAAAAATAACGCATAGAAATATTGTCATTTCATGGACAGAAAACATGTAATGTGGCTGACTGGTTGACTCGCTGTCTTACAAGGTGGCTCGCTGGCTCACTCGCTGATTGACTGACTAGTTTGCTGGTTGGGTCGCTGACTCGTCGGCCTATTTTCAACAGTCATATGAAACACATATGAACAAAGAAATTAAAATTGCATAAAGGAGCATAACACATGTAGCCGAAAACTAAATTCACATGAAACTGAGTTGTATACGATTAATGGGTCAATCACTAACACTTTATTTATTTCAAGAGCCCGGCACTACCTTCCTAACTTTTAAGTATTTACAATGATTGATATAGTTTAGACTGTGTATTTTTGTTCCTTTGCCAAACAATGCAATTTAGAATGTCATTTAACAAGTGATTTTCCTTTGACGTATTTATGGGGTTCCGAGCTATAGAAGTTCTTCAAAGAAATAAATATATTGATACATAAAAGTTTATAAATGTCACAAATAATTTAACATATATTCAAATATAGCAACATCAATGAGCATTATGTAAGTGAACATTGTGCCATTGGTCCCATAATGATTGCCAAGGTATTGCTATATTTTGTAAATACTATAATATATACATTTTGTTCAAAATTGCACCCCATGTGCTTTTAATTTGTTTGAAGTAGACATTGTAATGGAAATGACAAGTGCAGTGCAAACAGTAAAATTTTTGGTAATTACTTGATATCGTGAGGTTTTTTCCTTGTTAATAAGCAAAACCATTAAATTAATAAATTTTTCTCTTTATTCCTCTCTTTCTGGCAATCAGGAAGTTTGTATGTTAAGAATGATTATGTGATTGATCGATATACCCATGGACATGGTATCATAGCAGTTTTTTTTTATCTTAACATTATTTAGGTATAAAGGTTGGCATACACAATTAACTGTCAGGGTAATACTTATACATGTATATACAAATTATATTTGTGTTAGTTAACATTACAATAAATACCTACCTGACGTAAAATACAAGCCATAGCAAATACAAAATACAAATATATTTATTTAAGCAATTAAGCACACATGGGCTTTTCTGCCGTCAGTTGGCGGCAACAACAATACATACATGCATACAATACATTACATACATAGTTGTTGAGTACATAGGCATAAGGACGCACGTTCTTGAAATCACGGGGAATGAACAAACTATACGCATGCCAGAATTTGCTATTGAATTTCAATTCATCTACATAGGTTCCCATGTAAAGTAAATAGGCCTAAGAACGCACTAAGAAAGCACAATGTCAAAAGAATGTACAAGAGTTGTCGTGATTGATCTGTATATAAAATTAGAACTGACGTATATGTTTGCTTTCATCGCTTCTTCATGATATGTAGGGTTTTGTCCGAATAAAGGAGCGTACAAATGATATTATGTGTATATTTATTCAAACGAAACAGACATACAACTGTATTATTTTTTACCATATGTACATACCATATTGTCAATATTTATTCTACTCCGTAAGGGTATGATTCATACAAAATAATATTGTGTGTTTTTGTAAACATAAAAATAAACCAATCCATTCCAAAGGTAAGGCAATTTTGAAAATGAAACGTGTACAGTTTATTTTAACAAAATTAATGTTGCGGATAACCACTACCCCCCTAAGTCAATCATGCTTGTGTGGTAGAACGCTTTACCATTACAACAACAACATATTAAAAATAATATCTACTATATAATATTTTTGTCATCCTGAGCATCCCCGGTCGTGGATTACTTCATTGTATTGTTTACATGAACAGGGGTTGGTTTTGTACGAAATGTAGTCCAATTTTTGTGTAGCGCATGAACAAAACTTCTATAGTTTATATTTACCAATGATTTGCACATGAAACTATGAATAAACTGTGAATTTTGTTCATACGCGACAAAGCCAAATTTAAAATCAGAGACCTAATAAAAATAATTTTATTCGAGCAACATCAAGAACAAGCACGTGAACGCATTCAATTTTTGCTACATTACTATATTTAGAAACTAACACTACCCACCAAACTTTTATAGGCATTTTCACTTTGTATAGCGACTTTGTATTGTGACTCAATAGCTTTTAAATAAAATATGACAACTGTTTATTTTGAAATGCTTTTAATTTTTGCTTTATCATTTTTTTTTTGGTTATCATTATAATTATAACTGAGACTTCAAAATAGCACAAAAGCATTGTTATAATAATTAATTACAATAAACAAGGTTTTGGAGGCTTTACCAGGTCAGATGCTGAATCTTATAAAATGTATTGCATTAATGAAATTTGTTTTCATGTTACCAAAAAAAAAACACTTAAATATATTAAAAATAATAATTCTACAAAGCTAATTATCAAAATACAAGAATTGTAGTAAATTTCTTTTGTCTCCAAACTTTCATGTATAGCCTATAAATACTCACGGGAATACGCTCTTGCTTGTTTCAAAGCCTCAAGAACATTGCTTTAAGTAAAATATATGAGTAAAAGAGATTATATTGTAGGTCAAGTGAATTCCATGTAATATTATACATTCCGCATTCAAGTGAATAGTGTACGCATATGATTGATTTGAATGTTATATTATTTGTATATGTTACATGTGCTTTTGAGTGCACAATGTTCAAACATTCTGTTATTTACTTAAAGGGAAGTACTTACAGACCAACGCAGTGTTATAATTCGTCCCATTAATGCAACAAGGTACCATCATATATAAGTTCAATTAGCACTATGGAACCTTTTTGCATTAAACGGGACGATTTTTTATTATATTCAAAATATGAAATGTAGTGATATCAATCTGTTATTATTTTTGACACGCAAAAAATAAAACCAAACCACTTGGCATCGTAGCATATTGACTTGATTTATTATATGTTATTAAACAAGTTATTTGATATAGGCCCTGTCTTTTTTCCAAAGGCAGTCGTATTAGCCGAAGGCCGAGGGCTGATATGAGAAAAATAATAGGGCCTTCATCAAATCACCTATTTAATGACAATTTTTTAAATAACAGCTTAAAAAACTAACAGACATTGAATCCGAATCTTCACAAAATCTACTGGTTGTTTACCTGATGGCGTACGTCGGCATTTGCACCATATTTTCTAAAAATTGTGACGAAAAGGGACAGACTAAAAACCACCCATGCCGGGAACAAACCGTTATGTACAAGACTCCACTATGTCAAAGATATGACCACTACCGGTCTCTGTGGGAAGAATCAATTATAAATAAGGTTTAAACTTCATCAAAAAACAAAATGGTCGTCATTTTATGCGATAATCGTAACTGATATTGGCACTGTTTTGTCAACAAAACAGAGCACAGGTTATTGGCATTAGGGCCAATACGTGTTATTGGCCCTATAACATATTTCGGCCCGGTTTTCAGTTTTATTAAACAGATTTTGCAGTATTGTGCATTGAATATGCTTCTTTACAGGGCAAATAACACATAGTTATTTAATAAAGTTATCATGACTTTCTAAAACCCTTATCATGTTCGGTCTTAAGTAGATGAGAATGGTAGTCAATCATATTTTAACATTTATATTACATTTTGAGATGTCTTTCTATAAAATACCGATAGTATGCGCTTGAAGGGTATATTAAAATATTGATCGGAACCAGAAATATATAGTCTACGTAGATTTTTTCCAAGGGTTAGATATCTCATCATAGTCACCTGGGTTTAACGCCGTATCAACACAGTATATTGGTCATATAACGGTGCTCAGTCAACCTACTCACTGTTCATGGAAAGGCTAAATCTCTGAAGCCTATACAATTACTCCGAAAGTTCCGTAACGTTAGGGCCGGGACAACTCAACCCAAAGACAACCCAACCCGAGACAACTCAATCCCCTACTAACGTGTTGATTTGTCCCAACTTTGAGTGGAGTAATCCACGAGTTGAGTTGTCTTCGGATTGAGGTGACCAATACTTGAAACGTTCGCTTACAGTCGTTATTTAGCTGTTATTTAGCCCTACCGTAGGGCATGCTTTTGTCAGTGACTGACAACTGCCCTACATGATTCAAAATCATTGGTAGAAGGGAGAATGACCGTAAAAAAGTTCATGATCAAGCTGCAAGCTCTAGGAATGGAACCCACGACCCCTCAGTCAGTAGACGTGTGTGCTACCAACTGAGCTAACCGGGTGGCAGTCATCACCTCTAGATGTTTTATACATAGAAGTAAACGACAGAAAAGCACAAATCTGCATTGTTCAAGTAACCCAGGGCTGCGTTCAGCTTGCAGTTAGCGTTAGCCAAACACAGTTACCGTTATGAACGGTTAATTGAACGACCTGTTGAAGTGCGAACGTTTAAAGATGGCGGGCAAGAGGGTCGTTACTTCTATTTTATTAGAAGAATTCGGAGAGGAGGACTTGTTTTCCTTGTTTACTTGTTTTTTTGTAAATGTATTGATCTAAATCAACGGGAGTAACACCGCCGACTTCGTTTGATCTAATCCGAAATTTAAATTTATGTTTTTTTCCGTCCGTGCACTGGCGGTACAAACAAAGTTGTCTACACATTGTGCTAAACAGCACGAACTATGGATTAAATACTACTGTTCTTTTTAAAACGCGTTTTCATTGTAACAGTGACAGTTTGTTTGTACCGGAGGGGAAACCCCAAATATTTGAATTTCGGATATAGTCTATTCGCTATGGCAGTTACTAATTTGCAAAATGTACTGGAACTATTTTGTTTCAGGTTGTTTCATATTCGCGTACTATATACTAAAACCGTTAGCTGTTGGCCTTAAACGTTTTCCGCTAACAGGCCGTTCAATTATGACTGTTAGCGAACGTTACGGAACGTTACGAAACGTTCGCGGTAACTGAACGCAGGGCAGATTATTCGCAGCGAACGGCCGAGGAGTTTCGAATGTATCGTTACGGAACGTTTTGAAACGTTAAGAGTAATTGAACAGGCTACTGTAGTTTACACCTATTGTTAATATAACTTTTGTTTTTCAAACAAAGGAAACATATGCAATCAATAATAGACATATAATTAATCTATGTCATAGAAATCACGTTCTGTGATAAGCCATGCGCAAAACTTCACGTAATTTAGTGACATCATTTTCATTATGCTTTGACAATGTATGTTAAATATATATTTAGTAATCGACTGTGCAATACTGTTTTCAAAATGGTAGAAATTAATTTAGTCCGAGGGTGAACTTCAGAACAAAAGTTGATATAATGTTTAACTTAAATTACACGTTAATTTGATGTTGTCTACGAGTATCCTTCATTAACATGAAGACCTTAAACGGGTAAAGAAACCATTTCCCATATAATCGAACTTTTCACGTACATTTTCTATTTGGGTAAACACGGTCTACGAAATTAGCGGATGTCCGGTTGCCCGGTACATCGACTTTTAGTTCGGACAACTACAAATTTCTTTGAGCAACCAAAAGTTCTACAAACTTGATGTAGTGCTTGTTATCAAAAAGACCTGTTCAGGCAACCCCTTTCATATCCTCATTTCGTAGACTGAACTTGAGTCGTAAAATATATTAGTAATAATGCTATGAATGGTGAAAGTTTCATTGTACAATTCATAGAATAGTTGAAATGTTCAGTATACTATATATATCAATACTTTGATTGTGGAAACATGATACTATATATATCAATACTTTGATTGTGGAAACATAATACTATATGTATCAATACTTTGATTGTGGAAACATAATACTATATATATCAATACTTTGATTGTGGAAACATAATACTATATATATCAATACTTTGATTGTGGAAACATAATACTATATATATATCAATACTTTGATTGTGGAAACATAATACTATATATATCAATACTTTGATTGTGGAAACATAATACTATATATATCAATACTTTGATTGTGGAAACATAATACTATATATATATCAATACTTTGATTGTGGAAACATAATACTATATGTATCAATACTTTGATTGTGGAAACATAATACTATATGTATCAATACTTTGATTGTGGAAACATAATACTATATATATATCAATACTTTGATTGTGGAAACATAATACTATATATATATCAATACTTTGATTGTGGAAACATAATACTATATGTATCAATACTTTGATTGTGGAAACATAATACTATATATATCAATACTTTGATTGTGGAAACATAATACTATATATATATCAATACTTTGATTGTGGAAACATAATACTATATGTATCAATACTTTGATTGTGGAAACATAATACTATATGTATCAATACTTTGATTGTGGAAACATAATACTATATGTATCAATACTTTGATTGTGGAAACATAATACTATATATATATCAATACTTTGATTGTGGAAACATAATACTATATGTATCAATACTTTGATTGTGGAAACATAATACTATATATATATCAATACTTTGATTGTGGAAACATAATACTATATGTATCAATACTTTGATTGTGGAAACATAATACTATATATATCAATACTTTGATTGTGGAAACATAATACTATGCTATGCTGCATATGCATATAATCAGGGATTTTATATAACAGGGATTTGTAACGATAAGTAAATGTAATAGATTTTCATCAAATTTCACTGTCGTCGCTATTATTTCGGCCCATACGGAAAACAAGTATAACGCGTTTAAATAAAGATGAAATTTTGTACCAGTACCATTCAAATTGAAATAAATGTTAGGAAAAATGTGTTTCTAGATGATTTTGAGGTAAATTACGCTCACAGACTGTTTCACAAAATAATGCATTTTCCCGCCTATCTGCCATGTTTAGCCCCATTTTACATCACCTAAAGTCATATTTTCGGTCATATATTGTATTTGCAACAATTTTTGTCAAAAAAACTTCAGAAACATTCACAAGTTGCATGGATAACATGTACAAAAACATAAATCAAGTTTTTAAACTCTGGAATAATTTGTACAGCCTGCTTCAGCCAGTTATAGACAGTGACGACCGTGAAAATTAAAAAAAGCACTTCGTTACAAATCCCCGTTTTATAGAATCCCTGATATAATCTAGGAAAAATAAAATATATGTTCTGTTCAATTACTACGCAATACATGATAGGTTAACAATTATAAGAGGGATTGCCTTCACACAAATTCAAATATACAATATTCTACAAATCAAAGAAATCCATTCGTCAAATTTCAATCTCAAATATTTACATATGGATACACATAGATTTAGAAAAAAAGCAGACAGACGATTTTTAATATCGAAATATAAACAAAGTCATCATGTACCACTCAAAATTCTGATTCAAGTACTTCATATGTACTCACTTTAAAAATAAAAACAACTTCGCAATCGATCAAAAGGCAATTATAAACAACTCTCGTAAAAAACTCTTGACAAAACGTTCTTCTGTATACGTTTGATATAATGCATGTGAATGCGCGGTGTTAGCATACCTCACATGACATGTAAAATCGATCACGTATTCAGGTCATTTCACATTTTAAAACGATGTTTATACATCGTTCCAATGGTATAGTTCGTTTTTTCTTGACTGTCAAAACATGAATAATTTTACGATGAATGCGTTTGTTAAAATTATCGTCATGATACATGCATGACTTTCCGAAAGTGTTTGTAATGATCGAGTAAAGCTTCTTATGCAATATGATATGTTTTAGTCAAGATTATATTTATTAACAATTAGGCCGTCAGTACAAAACAATGCATTCAGTCACCGTGAAATTATTCTAGCTTTTACAGATTCAACAATTTTCAACAAAGACAAAGAAGCGTAATTCAAGCGTGACATCTCATTATAATCTCATTTTAATATAACTTTGCCGGCTTGTGTTATTCCCCTTTGAATATGTTCACAAACGTATATAGTCTAGCATGCCTTCCTCACTAGATGGCGTTGTCGACTGGTAACAAACCCGCCTACTCTCTATCATAGAAACTCTGCCTTCAATGCCTTGTTCAATGTAAGATTGGTCTCAGCTGCAAGCTTTTATTGAAGAATATACTTTACAATGAAGCAGCAAAATATCTACACGCCTTTATCAGAGATTTGAACATTCGTGGATTTTATGTAGACATCCAAGACATCCATAATAAAGATTGGTGCTTACTCTGAAGCAAAATGGCTGGGCCCTGCATTCTGACATTTTTCTCTTGTTTCTGGGTTATTTTCTTCTCTCAATGCAGAAGCAAATATCAGCCATCGTATGCACTTCTCTTCTTTTTGTCCCAATGCCCCTTTGCGCTCTATAACATTCATTATTAAAATTGACCACTGGTTTGAGCGATGCGATTATGATAATAACGCATGCACCATTAATTTAGTTTAGACTTATCACACTATTAAGCACTTTCGAGTCCTCTCCTGGTCCCCCAGTTTTGAGCTAGTAGGATAATGTTTCTTTATCAAGGAAACAACGTTTTAGGTTTTAGATGGGGTTCGAATCAAAGCCATTAAATGATTACCAGTCCAACGACGTAACCACTCGAACTTTAGAAGGACACTGTATTGACATAACGAAATTATTAATAACATCTTTCATAAATCTCATTAAATGTATGGTGCAATCTGACTGCATGATCTTTCATGATTAGTAATCACTAAAAGATGATTTGAATCAAACGGGTACAAGTATGACACACATTTAACAAGTTATCTGTGTAATCATATGCACTAATCTTAATTTGAAACTTACAAGTGCGTACAAATTGACCCCGACCTTACCTTTCACATTTGCATCTAATTAACATTTACACATATCCCGGCGAAAATCAATACCACGCCTACTCTATGCTTCGGCTCGTTACGTATTTAAGACATATATAGAGTATACACAACCCGCATGCATAACATCTCACGATTCAAATGCATTCAAACGGGAAACTCGTGTTCTTACCTTTTTTTATTACAATTAATAATAAAATGGATGGGGGATGGCGGTTGTGGGGCTAAAACCCACAACATTTGAATTAGTAGCTAGCCTCATCGTATAATCATCTGTTCCGGTCTATGTGTAATAAACACTCATTGTACGCTTTAAATGTACTTTAAAATTAATCCCTGTGTTATAATTACATTCGAGCCTTGACGGTATAATCCGAGCATTAATTCTACATTCGTATTCAATGTAATGAATATTCTTGCATAAAGGTCAGGTCGGGGTCAATTTGTACGCACTATACATATATAGAGTATACACAGCCCGCATGTATGGAAAGCCTTGACTGTCTTATACGCACATTCACAAACGTTGTTATGTTGAAATAACATTATATTAAGTAGTTAGTTCATTATATTGAGTGCTCTCTTCATTATACTCGGTGGTTTGTTCATTATACGAAGTGCTTCTTTCAATATATAAAGTGGTTTGATCATTATACCCGGTGGTTTGATCATTATATTAAGTGCATTCTTCAATATATGAAGTGGTTTGATCATTATACAAGGTGCATTCTTCATAATACTCGGTGGTTAAATTATTACATTGAGTGTTTTCATTATACTCGGTGGTTTGATCATTATATAAAGTACATTCTTCATTATACTCGGTGGTTTGATCATTATATAAAGTACATTCTTCATTATACTCGGTGGTTGGATCATTATATAAAGTACATTCTATATTATATTCGGTGGTTTGATCATTATACTGAGTACATTCTTCATTATACTCGGTGGTTAAATCATTATATAAAGTACATTCCTCATTATACTCGGTGGTTTGATCATTATATTGGGTGCTTTCTTCATTATACTGGGTGGTTTGATCATTATACTGAGTACATTCTTCATTATACTCGGTGGTTTGATCATTATATAAAGTGCATTCTTCATTATATTCGGTGGTTTGATCATTATACTGAGTACATTCGCCATTATATTTGGTGGTTTGATCATTATATTAGGTGCTTTCTTCATTATACTGGGTGGTTTGATCATTATACTGAGTACATTCTCCATTATATTCGGTGGTTTGATCAATATACTGAGTGCATTCTTCATTATATTCGGTGGTTTGATAATTATATTGAGTACATTCGTCATTATATTCGGTGGTTTGATCATTATATGAAGTGCATTCTTCATTATACTCGGTGGTTTGATCATTATATTGGGTGCTTTCTTCATTATACTGGGTGGTTTGATCATAATACTGAGTACATTCTTCATTATATTTGGTGGTTTTATCATTATATAAAGTGCATTCTTCATTATATTCGGTGGTTTGATCAATATACTGAGTGCATTCTTCATTATATTCGGTGGTTTTATCATTATATAAAGTGCATTCTTCATTATATTCGGTGGTTTGATCAATATACTGAGAGCATTCTTCATTATATTCGGTGGTTTGATCAATATACTGAGTGCATTCTTCATTATATTCGGTGGTTTGATCAATATACTGAGTACATTCTTGATTATATTCGGTGGTTTGATCATTATATGAAGTGCATTCTTCATTATACTCGGTGGTTTGATCATTATATTGGGTGCTTTCTTCATTATACTGGGTGGTTTGATCATTATATTGGGTGCTTTCTTCATTATACTGGGTGGTTTGATCATTATACTGAGCGCATTCTTCATTATACTCGGTGGTTTCGTCATTATACTGAACGCATTCTTCATTATACTCGGTGGTTTGATCATTATATGAAGTGCATTCCTCATTATACTCTGTGGTTTGATCATTATATGCAGTGTTTTCTTCATTATATTGACAGGACCAAATTAACGGGGTTATTTTTATTGTGCACCGTCATGCACCGTCACTGAGACTCCATTTTGTCCGGATGATAACTCAACAACAGCTGTACCTAGGTTCACCAAATTTTATGTTAGGATAGCCCTTGGATCAAGGGTGTGCTCTATTAATTTTGAGGCCCCGGGGTCAAAGGTCAAGGTCACTGGGGCTCCATATGGGAAAACTTTGTCCGGACAAGAACTCAATAAGGGATGTACCTAGGTTCACCAAAGTTCATGTGTAGATAGCCCTTGGGTCAAGGATGTGCCCTTTTGGTTCTGAGGCCCCTGGGTCAGAGGTCAAGGTCAATGGGACTTTATATAGGAAATATTGCGTGTTCGGATAATTTAAACTCAACAACCGCTGTACCCAGGTTCACCAAATTTTATGTGTGGATCGATAGCTCTTTCGTTCTTCAAACAACGTTATTTTATCCATTCCGAAACCACATTTTTCTAAGATTTTTTGCATTTTGTTTGTTTTTTAAATGTGAAAGTTTCACTCGCCAGTTTCTTGAGAATATAAGCATACATAAAAGCAATTAAATCACTTTTGGTGATATATAAGGACCGTTTTACATAATATAATCCTCAATTCACATTATATAAATACATCTTGACTTAGCATTTGGTACCATCAACACAATATAATGACCAAACCACAGAATATAATGAAGAATGCACCTTATATAATGCTCAAACCACCGAGTATAATGTAGAAAGTACTCAGTATAATGTTCAAACCACCGAGTATAATAAAGAATGCACCCAATATAATGTTCAAACCACCGAGTATAATGAAGAATGCACTCAGTATAATGACGAAACCACCGAGTATAATGAAGAAAGCACTCAATATAATGATATAACCACCGAGTATAATGAAGAATGCACTTCATTTAATGGTCAAACCACCGAGTATAATGAAGAATGCACTTTAAATAATGATCAAACCACCGAGTATAATGAAGAAAGCACTCAGTATAATGACAAAACCACCCAGTATAATGAAAAATCCACCTTATATAATGACCAAACCACCGAGTGTAATGAAGAATGCACTTTATATAATGATCAAACCACCGAGTATAGTGAAAAAAGGACTCAGTATAAGGACGAAACCACCGAGTATAATGAAGAATTCACCTTATATAATGACCAAACCACCGAGTATAATGAAGAATGCACTTTATATAATGATCAAACCACCGAGTATAATGAAGAATGTACTCAATATAATGATCAAACCACCGAATATAATAAAGAAAGCACTCAATATAATGAACAAACTACTTAATATAATGCTATTTCAACACAACAACGTTCGTTAATGTACATATAAGACAGTCAAGGCTTTCCATACGCACGTCTATGTGTAATAGACACTTATTATACGCTTTAAATGTACTTTAAAATTAATCCCTGTGTTATAATTAGATTCGTGCCTTGACGATATAATCCGATTGTTATCGAGCATTCATACTACATTCGTATTCAATGTAATGAGTATTCTTGCATAAAGGTCAGGTCGGGGTCAATTTGTACGCACTATACTTACAAGTTAAAACACTACCCAATAAAAAGTACTGACACACCTTAAAGCTGTACGATCACAGATTACAACTGTATTGTCAATTTGACCTATCAAGAGTTTCGCTTTAAGATACAGCCACAAAGCTCTGATTGTTGATACGTCTGTTTCGCGATGATATAATCTACAAGCCGTGATCCCATGTTGTGATTGATGAGATAAGATAAGGATCATAGGTCACGATTTTAAGTCATATCAGGGAATTTATTAAATCCGTTTTAGACAATATTTTATATTGTCCATTGCGCAACAAGTGTAAATTAAGAGATAAATGTTTCACAACTTTTAAGGTGACATTTTGTATACAATACAGTCAGATAAAACAAGAATGATAATTGAGTAAAACAGTATATTCTGATAATACATGTATCAATTTTAGTTCAAATTTGCATACACTTGTAAAAGATGGTGATATTGTCTCCATAATGGAGGATTCAATAAATATATATACATAATTAGATGCAAACGTTTTTGCATACAATGGGATTTTGTAAAAACTATGTTTAAAACATATCTAAATAATGGGGTGCAACTTAAAAATACTCGCATATACGTACAAAATTATCATTTCCGTGTGTCACATTTCAGCAGATAAAATCCAATCAAATTTTGTTTTACAAAGACTTGTCGGTCATAAAATATCAATCAACACTGATTAACGATATTACTAATTATTTAATTGGCATTTTGATTTCTAGGTCAAAAGTGAGTTTAAACGGTTGTACCGAAAAAGAATTCTGAAGAAGCTTTGCGCGTTTTAGTGACTTTTATATTTCTTACAATCTTTAAGTCGGCTTGCCTTAAATGTAAAGAATCCATCTTTTTATATACATATATTAACAAATACTGACAGGTTATCTTAAAATATAAAAAAATGAATAAAATGGACGAACGAGTAGCCTTAAGATTCCTTCACGATTTTATCATATCAAACAAACATTTCATTGCTCGAAGAGGCTCATGGGAAATTTATCATAATAATTTTAACACTATCATGAGTTATGGTACATTATAAGGTGTGGCAATCGAAGTTATGTCGTTGAATAGCTTGTTTGGTGAAAGATAAATTACTTAGACTGAAGTGTTCGTGATCTAAATAAGGCATCGAATGGCAACTAGTTATTTTGTGGTATAGCTGTGCAGTCCCCATATGTACGGTACTTCATACATGTATTTGACAAGGGTGAAAAAAATATCTTGATAATATGCTAACATTTCAAGAAATGAGGCGACAGACCACCCAGGACTTCAAATGTGATGTTCATAGATGTATAAAGCAATACGATAATATAAGCTAGCAAAGTATTAAAACTTCTGATTTTTTGTGAGAAAAGCATGTATAATAAATAATACATTAACATTTTTGATTCACTAGCATCAGTAAATAGTACTTATGGCTAATTATCTAAATTTAATACAAATAAAGATATTATGTATACAAAGTGGAATGCACACAGATAGAGTTAAAGTACTTCTACTGACAATATGCTCTCCCTAAATACACTCACACCTCAGTGAATACTCTACTGGTAGTAAGTGAACGCTGGGGTGGATCCAGGATTTTTTCTAGGGGGTCCAAACTTTTTCTAGGGGGGGGGTCCAAACTTTTAAACCACAATCACATTATACACATTTTGCAGAATAATGCAACATAATAATAATAATAACTACATAACCAATAAGTCTATGTTACGCACCGAGAAAAATTGCTTGATGCTACACTAAAATACACTTATTGACAGGTACATTTTGGAAATTCCACGGGGATCCGGACCCCTGACCCCTGACCCCCCCCCCGCTATAACCGCCTATGGAACGAATGAAACATTCGACCGATGCGCAGGAGAGTACAGACAATACAAAGTAAGATGTACAAGTAGCAAGAGAGAGTTCATATTTACAACTTCTGTATGCAAATACGCCAATAAGCAGTACAATGATTGAAATTACTGTACAACCTTTCAACTGTACAACACCCACTGGGAGGGACTAAAATGTATTGCTGCTCAGATGTTGCTCTGCAGAGGTTAAATTCAATCAAAATTAGGCCTAAGGAAAATATCAAAAGCTGTTGTTGTGCAGAGGATTTTCTCCGTAGAGGGCCGCTCAGTAGAGGTTATACTGTAATACAGTGCTTGTAAAATCCCTTAAGACAATATGAAGTTTCATAAGTGTGTGGTAAGTAGTCTAAAATTGGCCAACAAGTGATAGAACATATTTTACTGAATTGAAGCCTATTTAAGACTCGTACATTGTGTACAGTTCTAAAAGAAGGCCTATTACAACTCAGTATTGTTAATCAAATGTTTAATCTAGGCCTACCTAAGAAAGTGAATAAATAACAGTACAATCAAATTTTTCTTAAAATAAAAAATCCTTGAGCAGGTATTGTCTACTTTTAAATGAGAATGATATTAATATGAAAATAGAATCTAATTTTGAATGCTTGCAACATCCTCACACCGGTTGCGCCGCGCGCGAAGCATTTCTGTACCCAAAGTATATCGAGATTCTCGATCCATCGTGATAACCTCTGGATTACCGAGAATACGCGCGAAGTGACTTATTTTTTCAATTAAGGGAGGTAAACAGAGTAGGGATTTGGAATGCGTAATCATAGAACTTAATCATTTCCAACTTGGTTGTTCTTGATATTTAGATAGAACTCATGGGTTACAATTTTAAAGTCATGAATTGTCACATGGCCCGGGTTATCAAGTGTGAGGTTTAAACCAAAATTCCTTAATATTAACTTAGTTTAAAATTACACAATTAGGGAACGCCTGAGGTTTCGTTTACGAAGTAATAATGATATCAAACGATAGATGGTAATATCTGATTGGATGACATTACCAATGTGACACATAACTTCCTTCTACCATTGTCCTCAAACCAACATATTCAAACCACAAGAATTTTACTGATTACGTTACTTTTATATTTTTTATAGAATCATCCCATGTTGAAGTGTTTTTTTGACAATGAGAGCAATTTTAACTCATGTTGAATACTTTCGTACTAGGTTACGACGAAATCAATCTCCGTAAACAGGTATCCTGTAGAGCGTTGTCGTACTGGATCTCTACTTAGTCAATGCAAGGTCACGTCGAGATGAATTTTGTGTCGACCAATGAATGTTTAGCTTTCATCTAGAACACTATAAATCACATTTTGATTTCGTAATTTCTTTTTTAGACCAAGGTTTGCATGCTAATTTAACAGTGGTATTATTCACAGTCTGCGATTGGGTGGCTCATTTCAAAATGCGTGACGTAGGCGATGTAAACAAGTTACGTATCATAACAATTTCGTCATGAATATTATGATGAGAAAAGGTCACCTGAACGTGACCTTCGTTTGGAAAAGGCCAGATCTAAATTAGCGAGTATGCGAGCAGTAAAATTTTAGATCGGGTTTTAATCAGATTGCGACGAAATCATGTAGTCATACAGTACTATATAAGTCGCTCTAAATCAATGTCTAGGACAGCATTTCATGGAGAAGCCATGTTTAAAAAAACTATGAAAATTCGCATATCATACAAAAAGAAAAAAAAATGTTCTCGTCGTCATGATGATAAATTGTTCGGTATCATTGCATCGAAAATTAAACGTAACAACCCATGAATGTCTCAGTCAGACAGTTTCCTATTACTTCCTGGTTTCCATTTATGGACAATCTGACACTTTTTGAAAAAAAGCTTATACAAATCAGTGCGAATATTTAGTGCAATCCATCATTACCTAAACACTTTTGTTTTGGTATGGTTTGTTTTTAAATGTTTACCAACGCTTAAGAAATTAAAACACTTATGTTGATACATGTACATGTATAGCAGTTGTATAAAGTAACATTATTCTTTTTTCAAATATTACCATCTGTTTTAAGTTTTCAATTTGCATAAATCTTCTAAGATAAAGATACATTCATGAAAAACAGTTTATTTAGAAGTGTAAAGGTAACTTTGGATGGCGTTGTAAGTCTAAAATCTGAAAATATGAAACTGTTCATTACATGTATGACTTCTATGAAACAGTATTCGGAGTAGGAACTGTGTTGATAATTTATTTTTGTGGTTCTCAGGGGTGTTAAATTCATATGCCCGACATGTCCGACTTGTACAATTATGTCTTCGGAGAAGTAAACTTTAGTAAGAAAGAAAATGGAACACGCGCACATGAATGTTGAACAGTGGACTCGAAGAAAATACACAAAAAAACTTAGAATACTGGTACGGTGTTTTTTCGGAAAAGAGAAAAACGAAATTAAAAGAAATAGAAATTGAAACAGATCGAAATATTACAATTATTAAAAGACAATTAGTTGATTTAATTAATATATCTATAAATACATATTAATACATGTATATCTAGAAATTTATATACATGTATATAAGTATATGGCCGTCTTATTGTTTTTATTATTATTATTATTATTATTATTATTATTATTATTATTATTATTATATGCAAATGCTATTGAAGTTACTGTATTGTGATTAATAAAAGTGTGTACGGAGCCCCTAAAGTGACATTTTGAAATACTTTTTTTATTTTCACAACTATTTCGTTTAAACGTAATATTATTTCGTTAAATCGAAATAATTATTTCGATTTTTCGAAATAATTATTTCGTTTTTTCGAAATAATATTATTTCGTTTTTTTGAAATATTATTTCGTTTTTTCTAAATAATTATTTCGTTTTTTCGAAATAATATTATTTCGTTTTTTTCGAAATATTATTTCGTTTTTTCGAAATAATTATTTCGTTTAAACGTTTTCTTATTTCGATTAAACGAAATAATATTTCGATAAAACGAAATAATTATTTCGAAAAAACGTAATAATTATTTCGAAAAAACGAAATAATATTATTTCGTTTTTTTTTTCGAAATAATTATTTGATTTTTTTTTAAATAATTATTTCGATTTAACGAAATAATATTACGTTTAAACAAAATAATATTTCAATAGAACGAAATAATTATTTCGATAAAACGTAATAATTATTTCGAAAAAACGAAATAACATTATTTCGTTAAATCAAAATAATTATTTCGTAAAAACGAAATAATATTACGTTTAAACGAAATAGTTGTGATAATTAAAAAAGTATTTCAAAATGTCACTTTAGGGGCTCCGTAAGTGTGAAATATAGATAACCTTACTTTTATATTTTATTTCATTATTTGTATGTCTGTTCATACAATGATTTGCAAAAATTGATTTATGTATACTCAATTTTTTCTCAACTGTCAATGTTTGAATAATTTCACAGTGACTTTTTTCACAATGTCACGATTGTTAAACAACAAACATTTTAACACGCGAAGTCGCCGTATAATTTTTCATGTTTTTTAGTTGAGAAAAAAATCATGTTTAACAGATAGCATGTATGCTCAATGGACATAAATGAGAAACATTTGGGTTTTTTGGGAGTGTTAATCCCCAAATGGTCAGTGAAATACGTCGCTGAAGTTAGCAAAAAAGATTGTAACTTCGGCGACGTGTGAAATCGATATGGCTATAATCGTCATCTATGATCCTCATTTTATCTCATCGATCAAAACATGGGGTCACGGCATGTAGATTATGATATCACAAAACTGATGTATCAACTATATGATATCAGTGCTATATGGTTGTAATAAACAGTCAAAATCTTGGCGGGTCTAAAAGTTAGGAATGTATTTCCCTCCTACTTGTCCGTGGACATAAAACATCTTTTGTTATGGTGTGTATTTTATATCATGGTTTACTGTAGTTTCGAGTAATGAGAAGTTAATTTTCAGTTACACTTTACATGGGAATTTAAATGTCCTCATCAGACAATGCCTCCCTACAAGGAATTTAAAAAATGAAGAAAAATCCCATTTTATGTAATAAAATCACACATATAGTACACCTGTGTGTATTTATCAATTTTTATTTGTATATTTATCATTTTTTATCATTTTTAAAAAATGAGCAATATCGCTTAGTAAAAATGCATCTATACGTCATTTTATGAAGTTCATACCACTAGGAACAATGTCAAATTCTGAAAATTGCTTTCTGTCGTCAAGGAATGTTACAATGAAGTATTGTGAGAAAATATTATTTAGACAACAAGAAACTATTAAATGTTATGAGTTTGGTAAAAATGTTTGGTATTGCCAAAACAAAATGTTTTAACTTATCTATGAATAAAACATTTTTCTATAATTTGTAGAAGCTTTACAAAATGCTGGTAATATTAAAGCCCGGGCACCTATATTAAAACAAACTCTGTTCATGGACTTGGAAGAAAATAGACATTTATCAAGTACAAATGATATTACTTGTAATACTTCTAATGAGAAGGTATTTTTAAAATGAAATTGTCACTTAAATATGTTTATGTTATATCTTCGTAAACAGATATCATATTGACCGCTGTCCTATAGGATCTTTTGATCTCGCACAGTGGGTCACGTCGTCTTGAACTTTGTGTCGACCAATCAATTCGTAGCTTTCATCTAGACAAAACACTATTAATAGCATTGTGGTGTCATTATTTCTGTTTTACTGAGTGTTATAGCTTATTTGACGGTTGCGTTATTCGCAGGCTGTGATTGGACAGTTCTTTGCAAATTACGATTCATAGACGATGTAAACAAGTCAATGACCACAATGATTGCTTCATGAATATTATAAAAGCAAAGGTCAGCTGAACATGACCCGAGATACGAACAGGGAAGGGTCGAGTACTGGATTCCAGTACTTGAGTAGTACTTGAGTATTTCCAATTTTGTACTCGTATTTATGAGTAATGAGTACTGTTTTTTCTTCAGTACTCAAGTAGTACTTGAGTAGTACTTAAGTACTCATGAGAATTTCTCTATCATACGAAGTTGCCAGATCCAAAATAAGTGTGTGTACGAGTAGATATTTTTGGATTGGGTTTAATCAGATGGTTAGATTTTAGAATCAGTACAAAATGTTTTTTAAACTAAACTATGAACTTAATTCTGAAAAAGTACAAAATTAATGATTTGTTAATCTAACAAGCGAGATAACTTATCGGTAAGAGAAAAAATGCAAACTCTTATTATCTCCCCTTAACTATCATCTATACTATTAAATTTGCGAGTTTCCTGTTTTGTGGAAGAAACTGCGCAGCTTTGAATAAATCTTTTGTTTGTCGCTGGAGCACATATACATGTATACCGGCATATCAAGTAGGGCTGCAACGATTCGATTCGATATATCGAAACTCGACTGCGAGGGCGCCGATTCGATTTCGATTCGGGACCCACGAATTTCGATTCGATACTGACCTTTAAACGTATCTACGTAAGTTATAAGCATAATAGCAAAGGCGCACCTTAAAGACACTAACTCCCCACAGCGGTTTTTAGACTTTCGGCGAAGTAAGTTATACCACAAGTCGAAAACTATCGACGATTCAAATGCTTGACCAGTTTAACCTGCGTAGTGATACATGTGTCTCTGATTTACTACGCAGTTTATTTCGAGGCGATAAAAGTAGTTCCGTCAATTAACTAACGCGTCTTTGTTTCAGTGTAAGTGACAGGTGTTTTACTTATATTAATTAAAGGTTACAATGATTCAATGTCAGTGATCTTAACCATTTGACAAGGAATCCAGCCGCTAACATACGTACCACGATATATTGTGGGGTTTTAGATTTGTTGTTTCTCCGCTGTATTTAACAGAGAAAATGCAAATGTTATATGCAATTACTGATAGAATCTAGCCTCTTTATGTATGTACGGTCATTTATGACTGAGACGCGCCCAGCAATCGGTTACATTCTTGCAACTTCATGTTAGATGGAATGAACAATGGAAAAACTGACGTTTCGCTACTGCTATTTTGCAACGGGAGGAATTTTCCAATGAAATAAAAAATATCGCCAAATACCGGTACATTAAAATCGTACCGCAGTACGTATTGCTGCAGCTGTGTATTGCAATATACTGGTATACCGGTGTATCGTGACAGCCCTATAAAAACATGTGGCAAATTTTTGTGTAACAATTTTTATCATGCAGGGTAGTGTGACCAACGAGTTGGAACGAGCGTGTTGAAGTTATTTCATTCAACTAACTTTACTGTAGAGTACACCGAGCGTGGATCACGGGCTTTCCGTGCCGCCTAGTTAAGTGTGACCACATTATAGTTGTTGTTATGGGGCCACTTTCACGAAACAACTTAAGTTCATTTTTAAACTTAAGTTGTTCCTTAAGTCTAGTTTTTATCTTATCACTGTTTCACAAAAAAACTTAAGTCGATTTTGAAACATAAACTTAAGACAAAACTTAAGTCACCTAGGGTGGTGACTTAAGTCTAAAACAGGCGACTTAAGTCTGAAATTCTGCGCCCAATGTTGTAATTCGGAGATGCCATTTGAGTAGGCCGCGAATAATTAGAATAAATTTAACCCCTTAGAAGTGTTTGACGACCAATACTTAATAAATATGTACAGGTTATCCAGACCAGCAAGTTACTGCAAGGCCATTTCGTGCGACCTACAAGCAGGTCACATAGTTTGTCAGTTTACATGAAGGATCTTGTTGCATTAAAGTTCTATGCTACTGGCACAGAATTCATATTGCATGACTCATAGAATAAATGGCATTCAAATACATATATGTATCACTATTTCTATGAAGAGGCGAACAAATAAAAATGCGTTTAAAGACGATTAAAGCTATCCGACAACAAAATTAGGTTTGAATGCAAATAAATTAAACTATGTATCAGTGAATGTTAAAAAGCAACGAAATGCAGAATTTAAATAAGAAACTATTGTTTTACTTTTTCAGTGATAGCCTCACAAATCCAGTTATTTGGCTGGTTTTTAATTAGTCATGAAAGCTTTGCTTGCACAGTGATTTTGTTTTGTTTTTCAAGCTCTACATACATGTACAATTGTATATATTACACTAACCTCTTTTTGCTTTACTTTCGTTCCCTGCTTGTACAAGGATAACACGAGGACATCGTGTATTGATATTTAATGTGTTTGTGTGATGTGTATATAAGTCATTGCTAAAAGATTGTACATGTATTACACATTACCGGTTTAAAATTGACAGATTTAACAGCGTAGCTTTGAAACATTGATATAGTCAAAACTTAAGACCAGACTTAAGTCAGGAACAGATAAGATTGTCGTAAATTTTTTCGAGAAACTGACTTAGTAAAAACTTAAGTTCACCACAACTTTTAACTTAAGTCCAAGCTTAAGTCTTGACTTATGAAAAAACTTAAGATTTTTTGTGAAAGTGGCCCCTGGATTTTATCCGAATTTTTTAGGTAAGCTTAATTACGTTTAAAATATACTTTAATTAATAATTTATTCATTGTTAATTTCTAATAATCGTAAGAAATGTTCATGGACATATAAAGGGATACAAATAGTCTAATAATGATTTAAAAACAATGGGTATATACAGATTTATCGTACAAGTTAAAATTGACCACGTGTAGTTGGAGGTGTATTCATGTGTACAATCTGTGTTTTAATGTCCGTTGAAATGTTGAATGATTTTATTCACAAATATACTGAGTTGTTTAAAAGTACCCGATTATCTGAAGCTACTATTTATTGAATTCGATTACATTTGATATTTTGTTATATTAATGATATTTTGAATATATTCTTTCTAAATCTAAATTTTGAAACCCGGTAACTTGACCTTCGTTTTGTCTAACTCCATCGTCACTTTTAAAATAAGCAGATGTTTCGTTATTGTTGGAGACGCACGTTTTAGTATCGGACATGGTGACATATAAAATTCTCCCATTTGTACCCTGCTTGTCTAGTTTTGTCCATAGTGCTGACCGTCAGACATAGTCTGAAAAGTCGACGAATGAGCAAAGCAGTTTATTGAAGATGTATTAGAAATGTGTAGCCGCCTGGCTAGCTCAGTCTGTAGCACACACGCTTACTGATTGAGTGGTCGTAGGTTTAATTCCCCGGCGAGGCATACTTTCATAGAGCTTGGTTAAGAAATAATTGCTGTGACATCCTCCCTCCTACCACTGATTCTAAATCATGTTAGGCAGTTGTCAGTCACTTGCGTAAGTATGCGCCTTGTAACTGGTTATTTGCTAAATCCAGAGATTTAGCATTTCCAGAAAAAGTGAGTAGGTTGACTGGCCACCGTTTTTTACCTATCAAATCATACACGTTATAAGAATTGAATTGGCATTATTAAAAATCCCCTGCTATGTAAAAGCATAAATTACTAATAATTAAAATATTGTTAAAAAAGGCCAGGAAATTTGTTCTTTACATCACCCCCTAATATGGTTAAGTGGTCTCTTTATAAAAAATCTAGATCTGCCCTTGGCAAAACATCTTTATTGTACTAAAAAAACAACTCCCGTGCGTTTGGATTAACAAGTGTAAAACTAAGTCGGTCAAGTAGAACCGTGTATTGTATTGTGAAAACACGTGACTGGACTGGACGTTTTTACCCTGTTATAGGTTGATTTAAGGTTCAAGTAAAGTCTTTATTAGCATTAATAATTATAGTAAAATAAAAAATGCTCTAATTCTGTCGTACTTTCACCAAGAACAGTGTTTTATACATCAAAATGTTTCTTAAGAAACATACAAAGTGATGCTGGCAATTAATTTAGATGAAAACTTTTAACAAAAGATGCATTTGCAAAATTGATGCTGTAAAAATGAAAATACTAAAAGACATTCAATTCTTTTTACAAACTAATTTAACAATAAATCATTTACAGAACATTATAGTTTATATTCCAATGAAGGTACTCCAAAATATATAATCGCAATAAATATTAAAACAAAACTACGGTATATGAAAAACATTTTGACAGATGCAAGTGTAATGGGTTTTCGCGACCCTTTTTCTACTTTCACTTTAGTTTTTCATTTGCCTTAGTTTTGTTTTAACATTTATTAATGTTATAAATATTGGAGTACCTTCATGGGAATATGAACTATACTGTTCTGTAAAGGATTTAATGTTAAATTTTGTTGTAAGAAAAGAATAATACATTTTAGTATTTTTATTTATACAACATCAATTTTGCAAATACATCTTTTGTTAATTATTTTTGTCATAATTGATGACAAGCATCACTTTGTATGTTTCATAAGGAACATTTTTATGTATAGAACACTACTCTGAGTGGAGATGTGCCAGAATTAGAGCATTTTCATTTTCACTGAATTATTTTGCAAACCAAGACTTTACATGAACCTTAAAATGTGTTTAGCGAGGCAATATTTTGTTGTTGAAATTATGATTATGGAATTTATCTAAAATTATCAGGTAACTATATGTTTTATGTATGAATATATAAATCATTTCTTGAAGTATTTTAAAATTGTCTTTGTTTAATGTTGACGGTTTGGGTCTTTTCTAAGTCTGGGTTGTGATAATTCAAATTTAAACATGAAAGGATTTTTTAATTTATATTGCGCTTAACACCGTGTCAACACAATGTTTAGGCTATTTTACGGCTTCTAGCGCACCTAACCTACTTCGGCGTTCCTGGACCCTTGTCTATTACCAGTGCTCCCCTACACTTCCACAAGGCCAGAAACTTCTCCTTATACCTTATTAATGGAGGAAAATTAACATAACCGTCAAACTTTCATGGAATGGTATAACCTCCCCGAGTGGGATTCGAACCCGTACCCCCTTCGAAATATGAAAGTAACTCCACACGTTATCTTGATTTAGTGACTGAATAGACCTAAGTCTTATTTAATTGGTAATTAAAATTATTATGGTAATATAGTTTATTTCTTCGAACACTCGTACAAATGCATGTGGTACTGCTAAATGATTCTTTGTTGGAAACATTCGGAACAATTCTGATTTTCAAAAGGCTGCCCCATGAAAAACGTATATCATTTCAAAAATACTGAATTATTTGTTAATCTTATGCATAAATTAAGTCGGAGCAACTGTAGGCCCAGTTATTAAGTGTGACTAGTATATTTTTAATTTTTGCGATTTTGAACTTTTGTTTGTTGAAATCGCCATCTTGGATTAGCTAGCTTGAAGCAAACCCTAGCCATACAACATGTGTGCTACAAAGAAGAGCTTTCAAAAAGCGTTACTAAACGATATCCTTACAGAACGGGTTCCAGGAGATGTTTTACCTTCTAACATGGCTGATTGGTGCTTTACGTTGCTTGTCGAAGTATTGGGGTCAGTCGACCTACACCTAGTCCCTTTAGAGGCTTGCATCTTTGGATCCAATGTTTTAACCAGTACAAAGCAGATAGCTCTTTCAGTGGCTGACAACTGTCCTAATTGATACCGCGGTAGGAAAGAGAATGGAAATTTAAGCATTTTGTTTCCTAACTCTTCTGCTATATGTGTTACATTTGGGAACCAACCTCATAAGTTCATTATTTAAATGTCAGGCATGCATTCGGCTGATCTATACAGGAGGTACAAACCTATGGCTATGTTGCTGGCTATCCGGCAGCTTTTGAGAGGACATTTAGGATTTTTTATTGGTTTGAATCAACTACAGAACAATATTAATATTTAGATACATGTAATTGAATACAAGATACCGTGTGATATTTCAGATTGCTGATCATGATGAATATACTGTTAGAGACGTGTCTCCTTTATTTATAAAGATGTGAAACAACGGCATAGTAATACATCTTGATTAATAGTGATGATTTCTTATACTTGTGACATAACTTGAATGGTAGGTGGAATATTTACTTTCATACTTTGTTAACATACAGTGCTCACCAAAAGTTTGAAGACATTTTCACTATGTGAGCCTGTTACAGATGTTTTCAAAAAATTGATAACCATTGACTTTTACTTTTGCTTATTTTTTTGTTATGGTAATATTTGTAGTCGAGTTTACCAAAGTAGGTTAAGATCTATGTTATAGAAAAGAATTACATCGAACTTGGTTTTGGAGGCTTTGTGATATCAGATGCTGAGTCTTTTGATTGCACACATTCACGAAATTTGTTTCCATTTTATCACAAACCATATTGAATATATTAAAAATAATGGTTATAATAAAGACAATCATTAAACTTTAACATTTTTATTAAATTTCCTTTGCCGCCAAAATTTAAATGGGCACTTAATAATATTGTGCTAAAACTATCATTTGTGTCGGCATTGTACAGTGTCATCCATAATTACCTAAGCACTTTTGTAAATGAATTGTATGTTTTTTAATTTAACATATATGTCCGTCCGTCCGTCCGCCCATCCGTCCGTCCGTCCGCCCGCCTGTCCGTCCGTCCGTCCGTCCATATTTGTTTTTAACACTCTAGTGGTCACAATTTTTACTCATCAAACTTAGTATGTATACTTGTCTAAATAATTGCTCGGTTTATTTCGAACATGGGTCAACTGGGGTCAAAAACTAGGTCACATAGCTCAAATATGGAAAAACCTTTAGAATTCTGCAGGAGTCACATTTTTGCCTAAATTGTCATCAAACTTGGCCAGGTTGCTTGTCTAAATAATTGCTCGAATGAGTTGGAACATGGGTCATCTGGGGTTAAAAAGTAGACCACATAGCTCAAATATGAAAAACCCTTGTGAACACTCCAGGGATCACATTTTTGCCTCTATTTGCAGGGGTCACATTTTTGTCTCAATTGTTATGAAACTTAGTAAGGATGCTTCTCTAAATAATTGCTCATAGAAGTTCGAATATGAGTCACCTGAGGTCAAAACCTAGGTCACACAGCTCAAATATGGAAAAACCATATGAACACTCTAGTGGTCACATTTTTAACAAGTCATCAACCTTGATCAGTATGCATGTCTTGGAAATGGCTAGAATGAGTTCGAACATGGGTCATCTTGGATGAAAAACTAGGTCACAGTTGCTAAAATTAGAAATATCTTGTTAACACGTATGATGCTACTTTTTTATAAAAATATTCTAAAAATTGATTTGAAAGTTTGTTTTGATGATTTCTTTGTCAAGTTTTATATATGAGTCATGGGGTCAAAAACTAGATCAGTCAAACCCAAATATGGAAAAACCTTGTAAACTCTTTAGTGCCAAATTGGTTAGAAAGTTTGTTGTTTTAAATTTACGCTGATTTATGTATATATCGATGGTACTCAAATGAGCGACATAATGCCATCATTCCCTCTTGTTTGATAAAGTATCTATCTTAAACGGAGCTTTAATGGCATAAAGATAGACTACATCGCGGCCTTCACGTCATTCTTGTAATGTTCCGACCGGGGAGGTTATACCCTTCCATGAAAATTTGACAATAATGTCGATTTTCCTCCATTGATTAGATAATATGGAGAAGTTTCCGGCCTTGTGGAAGGGTAGGTGAGTACTGGTTATAGACAATGGTCCAGGAAAGCTAGGTTAGGTGCGCTGGACGCCGTGAAATGACCTAAATTGTGTTGATACGGCGTTAACTCCAATAAATAAATAAATAATGTAATGTTCCGTAGACAAGTTTAGTTTGCTGGTTTATCTCAGTGAATGAATAACAGTCATCGACACGACTCTTTAATATATCGAAATCATCGAGAAATGACATAACATACACATAATGTATTTTCATAAAAGAATATCGTGACCCAGATATTAGCGTTTGACAAATTGTCCATCGCGTATCTTAGTAACCGAGTACTTCAAACCTGTGCTATCGGGACTATGGGCGCTTTGAAAAGCTGCACGTCCTATCTGTGTTTTTTTCTATATTGAAGCGTTTTGCCTTTAACATGTTTAATAGTCATTTCTACATAGAATTATCTGAAACTTAAAAACCTAGTGATAAATAATTGAAAGCATACGCGTATGAAATGTCTTGGATTATGATACTGAATCAGTTTCTTATTAAATTTTGTACACCGCGATACGAACTAGACCAAACCACTTATATCGCGGTTTAAACCCAACCATGAGATGCCAATCACGTCAGCCCTAAAATCTATAATTTTAATTGGTTTTTAAAATTGTTAAGACCATGAAACTGTCTAAGACGTTTGAATAGTTTATAGGAAAAAAAAACAATTGTTCACAAGGGGAGTAATCCATCATAATAAACTAATGCAGGAGTTGTCTCCATTCCTCCATTTCAAGTTTGTGTACAGATAAGTATACTAGTATATTTTTGTGTAAAAACGCCGCGTCAACACAAATTATGGGTACGGAGACTGGCCCACCTAACGTAGCTTACTCATCTTTGTCGAGAACCTATCAAAAGACTTAAGATAATAACTAGTTTATATTTTGCGATTTTTTTTCAGATATAGCCTACTGTATAACTGTGGGAAGACTGTTTACAGAATAATGATAATGTATTTACTTCTGTTGTTTCATCATCAATAAAAAGTTAAGTGTAGTTATTATGTTTACAAATGACTATTTTATAAATCATTTTAAGCTTTAGCTCGTGAGTTTTAATTTTTACGCTCCCTTGTCATGTGAGGCCGGCAGCTTACCTAACTATTTTTGCTATAATTTACAGGGTTAGACTCTTACGCTCCGCAAGGTATCGGAGTATTGTTACACATTAATAGCTATAATAGGTAGCATGGCTTGATCCATGTGACCTGTACCCTGTTAGTTTAGTTTTATGATAAGATGACAACTATTTGAAGTCGGCCAACTTTAAGATTACTAAACCATGGAGGCAGTTTTTTTCGCTATATGGCTTACATATTGACTAAAATTATTGAGAATTTATCATTCTGTTTTCCTTTGTCGCTGTATGACACACTAGGTAAACTTTCAATCAACCATAAGCCACATACTTTTAGTGTTAATTTGTTTCTTTTGATGTTGTATGACACAGTTAAGGATTCAATCAACCATAGACATTATACCTTTAGTTGTACGACACATATACGTGTACTCACTGTATAATTCTTATTCAATTAAAACAACACAACTATGTTATATTGTTTTCTGTCTGCTTTATGGTGCATGAAAACGCATTATTAGTTTTAATCAACCCAAAACACCACAAATTCACATGTAGCATATTTCAAATGTGCTGTATGTTATAATATAACCTCAATGTAAATGTTTGGTGAATCCATATTAACATTACTGTAGTGATGTTTTCTTTCTTTATCTCTGTTTGACATATATGACGACTATGTAAATATTATCATACAAACAACAGGAACATTTCATTTAGATGATAAATTCTTTCTATGTCATTTTTGATGCACTACTTAGTGATGCAAAACCCAAAATAAACATACAAGTGTAATAATCATGTATTTGTTTGTCGCTGTATGACACCGATACACACTTTGATAAACAAAACAAAGCACCTATATTGTTATTTATTCTTTCACAATGAATCTTTCATAATGCCAATATGCTATTATTCCGAAACTCAATTACAAAACAGCTATGGTGATCATTTCTTTCTAATCGCTGTATGAAACAAAAAAGCACGAAGAAAATATTTTGAAAAATCAAAACAAAATTATTGTTGTGATCATTTCTTTCTTTGTCGCTGTATGACACAAATGTCCACCAGGTAAGTATTTGCAAACTCAAACGACAAAACAGTTGCGATCATTTCTTTCTTTGTCGCTGTATGACAAATTACCCAATATGTTATGATTTGAAAGCTCAAATTAGCTCAACTTTGGTGATCCTTTCTCTCAAGTCACCTTTTAATGCATTTATCTACTTGCTTATTCATCGACTATCATAACAACATAAATACAGAGATCATTCATTCCTTCCTCGCTGTATGACGCATATGCTCTTCATGAAAATATGTGATCAACCATTCACAGCAACACTAAGACAATTTATTCTTGCAGAATAGCTCTTTAAAAAAACAACTTGCTATTCTTTAAAAATTGAAAACAAA
Organism: Mactra quadrangularis; assembly: GCA_025267735.1. Classification (NCBI taxonomy): domain Eukaryota; kingdom Metazoa; phylum Mollusca; class Bivalvia; order Venerida; family Mactridae; genus Mactra; species Mactra quadrangularis. The sequence goes on along the minus strand of CM046302.1, from coordinate 14,547,544 downwards.
ACAGTTGTAGTGGTCATTTCTTTCTTGTCGCTGTAAGACACAAATAACCATCAGGAAAATATTTTAAAAAAAATATAAAAAAAATTATTGTTGCATGACACAAATATCCACCAGGTAAGTATTTGCAAACTCAAACGACAAAACAGTTGCGATCATTTCTTTCTTTGTCGCTGTATGACACATTACCCAATATGTTATGATTTGAAAGCTCAAATTAGCTCAACTTTGGTGATCCTTTCTCTCAAGTCACCTTTTAATGCATATATCTATTTGCTAATTCATCGACCATCATAACAACATAACTACAGAGATAAATCCTTCCTTTCTCGCTGTATGACCTCCATGAAAATATTTGATCAACCATTCACAACAACACTAAGACAATATTCTTTCAGAATAGCTCTCTAAAAAACCAACTTGCTATTATTTGAAAATTAAAAAACAAAACAGTTGTGGTGATCATTTTTTTCTTTGTCTCTGTATGACACATAAACCCAGTACGTAAATATTTTATCAATCAAAACAACGAAGCTTTGATGAGCATTGCTTTCTTTGTCGTTGTTTGACGCAACTGCCCACTTGGTTAGTATTTGCAGACTCAAGACAAAAATATTTTGGTGGTGATTTTCTATCTTTGTCGCTGTATGACACTTAAACCCATTACGTTTTGTTTTAAAAACACACATAAATTTGATGGTAATTTCTTTCTTTGTCGTTGTATGACACAACTGCTCACTTAGTTAGTATTTACAGACTCAAAACAAATCAAATTTGTTGTGACTTTTACCGAAAATGAAAGTTTTTAAAACAGACTTTACTGCTAAATTGTTTCTTCCTATATCACTATATGACACATATACAAAATATAAGTATTTGATACAACCTAACAACAATTTCAGTTGAGTTTATATCTATCTTTTTCGCTGTATGACACATGTTCTCAGTAAGCAAATATTGAATTTTCATTAACAAACACAATTGGAAAGTTGATTTCTTTCTTTGTTGTTGTAATAAAAACACACTTAAAATTTACTTAAAAGGAAAGATATTGTTTTGTTTCTGTATGATTCTCATAGCCATACCAAGTATGTGCGTTTTTGAACAATTAAAACAGACGCTTCTATTATGGATACATTAAATATTGTTACTCAGTTGAAATGCATTGCTATTTTTGTCGAAGATTTTGTAAGTGAACGACATTGCACGGACTTGTTGACACATTGCGCCAGGAAAGCACCTGTCATTGTTCTGAACACTCAATTTTTACGGGTGGTCAGTAGGTCTTATGCCTTCTGTTGCCTCTAACGGTAATTTGGGGTATATTTTTCGCGGGTCAGCAATTACTAAGACATTACTGGTTACTGTACAGTAGTTTTACATATTACACAGTAGGTTGACTTGTCTTGTCAATTACTTCCAAAGTCAGATTTTTATTGAAATATTTGCTTATAAGTATTTTAAACATTGGTATTTAAATATAAATAACATCTAAACTAAATTATTTTTTCAACTTAGATTATTTTATAGCTCAGTATAATGTAAATATACTCAATTGAAAGGTATAATAAATATGAAAACAACATTATATCTTATTATAGTTTTAAAAAATTCTTTTACTTGTTATATGAAACTTTTACCCAAAAATATTTTTTAAGCTTAACTGTTGAGAACATTTTTTTTCATTTTCACTTCTTGACACAAATAGCAAAATTATGGATATTTGATCCTTATAAACAGACATAACTGTTTAAATTATTTCTTCCTATATCACTATATGACACATATACAAAGATATAAGTGTTTAATACATCCTAACAACAATTTCACTTGAGTTTATATCTATCATGTTTGCTGTATGACACATAATTTTAGTAAGCAATTATTAAATTTTCATTAACAAACACAATTGTAAAGTTGATTTCTTTCTTCGTTGTTGTATAACACACTTAAAATTTACCCAAAAGGAAATTTCTTTTTCTTTTTTCTGTATAATGCTCATAGTCATACCAAATATGTGAATTTTTGAACAATTAAAACAGACGCTTCTATAATGGAAACATTAAATATTGTTACTCAGTTAAAATGCATTGCTATTTTTGTCGAAGATTTTGTAAGTGAACGACATTGCACGGACTTGTTGACACATTGCGCCAGGAAAGCACCTGTCATTGTTCTGAACACTCAATTTTTTCGGGTGGTCAGTAGGTCTTATACCTCCTGTTGCCTCTAACGGTAATTTGGGGTATATTTTTCGCCGGTCAGCAATGACTAAGACATTACTGGTTACTGTACAGTAGTTTTACATATTGCACAGTAGGTTGAGTTGTCCTGTCAATTACTTTCAAAGTCAGATTTTTATTGAAATATTTGTTTTTAAAGATATATAAGTGACGAAATTAAAGAAAATTAATTTTGCAAAAAAAACATTATTGACATATTGTATTTATATTTAAATAGTTTTTGACATGTTAAAAAAAATTAAAAAGTATCCGCCTCTTGATTTAATTCAATTATGAAATTTCATAATTATTTTAAGACATGCCATGTCCTAAAAGATTTAAAATCTGCGCCGAAAATTACCAGTCGTTTCCGTAAGTCACGTGACTCGCATATTTAAAGACACAACGGTTAAATTCTGGACATAAAAGGAAAATTGTAGTATAGTGGTTATATCATAATAGTCGTGAAAATTTCAAGTATTACATGTTTCATGACTTTCTCGTGTTTGCTGGCAGGTGAAATAAATTGAGGCCCGTTCATAGGTAAATTTTGAATTTGGTTGTTTGGTAAATATAAATTATACATGTTTATGCAAACTATACATTTTTTATGAAATAATCATTGCTCTTGTATAAACTCATTTTTATCCTACTATAAAACAAAATACAGTCAAGTAAAATGGCTAGAAGAAGGATAGTTATGTTTGTCACAAATGATCAACATGAAGCACTAAGGTCTTTCATTCGTGACAGAAATTGGGATGTTGTTATTGAAGTTGTAAAACTTCCTCCACCACCTAAAACACAGCATTTTCAGGGGTTTATTGATTGTCCTGAATGATTCTGTTCACCATGTATAACAAATGAGCACTTAGGACTGGTGGCCTAAAGGGAATAAAGATAGACATATCTTGAATTCAAGATAAAGAAAATGCCTCTAAGTGTGTTTCTTGGCTATGTTATGCAATCGGGGAGTTTGGAGGGATCCAAGATACATAGACAGGAGGGCATTTGCGAGACTGGCACGAGGCAACCCCAGATTTCATCAGCGTGAGCTGATACCTGAGTGCGTACTTGCACAGTGCAAAACTTGGCTACCAAACCCTCTAAACCGTCCATATATGGGTCACAAATGGCGATAAAACAAGTCGGGAAATTAATTGTTTATCCACTGTGGTATCAGCACTCGATTGCTTGTTTTTTGGGGTTTAACGCCGTTGCACACATTATATAAGTTATATCACGGCGGTCAGTCAACCGGCTCACTACTCCAGGAAAGGCTAAATCTCTAGATTTAGCTTTTAACCAACTACTAAGCGCATACTTTCGTCAGGGACTGACAACTGCGCTACATTATTAAAAATAATTGGTAGTAGGGAGAATGGCCGTAGAAATAATTTCATAACCAAGCTCCACGAGAGTATGCCCCGCTCGAAAATGAAACCTACGACCCCTCAATCAGTAGACTTGCGAGCTAACTTAGCTAATCGGGCGGCTGTACCCGATTGCTCGCCGTTTGTATTGACAGATTTAAATCACTTCAGTTGCATCAAAGATTTTAACTCAAACCCAAAACAGCAAATATCATTGTCAATTATGAATATTTTTCAAGTGTGTGATGAAACGATCATTATCAACACTGCATTTGAACTAGGTTCATGCAGTCATTGCAGGGCCTCAGAAAGTATGTTCATTAATGGTAACATACTGAAATACTACCGTTATATCTAGCCCGAAAAAAGCGTGCAACACAGATGTCAAACTTGCGATAAGTTGTGTCTTGAATGAGGTAAACCAAAGTATGTGCCGCATATTTCAAGCTTTGACATTTATCATGATTACGTTTTTTTTTACCGGAACACCGTTTAATATGCAAATTAGCAACTGTCGTAATTTTCCGATGACGTACGAGTCTTATCGGCCATTTCCGTGAAATGGCCTCTGAAAGGAAAATTGGGTTATTTCATCCGTCGTCATCTGTGTGATGGATGGTAATCGCTGCATTTTTAATTCATAGTTAGTAATTTTAATGACCAAAGATCACTATTATGCAACTTTTTTGCTTTATTTGATATCATGATGGTTCTTATTTCTCGTCACTTTTATGACTTTAAGTATTTTAAACATTGGTATTTAAATATAAATAACATCTAAAATAAATTATTTTTCAACTTAGATTATTTTTATAGCTCAGTATAATGTAAATATACTCAATTGAAAGGTATAACAACTATGAAAACAACATTATATCTTATTATAGTTTTAAAAATTTCCTTTACTTGTAATATGAAACTTTTACCAAAAAAATATTTTAGTAAGCATAACTGTTGAGAACATTTTTTTTCATTTTCACTTCTTGACACAAATAGCAAAATTACGAATATTTGATCGTTATGAACAGACATAACTGTTAAAATTATTTCTTCCTATATCACTATATGACACATATACAATGATATAAGTATTTGATACATCCTAACAACAATTTCAGTTGAGTTTATATCTATCATTTTTGCTGTATGACACATAATTTTAGTAAGCAATTATTAAATTTTCATTAACAAACACAATTGTAAAGTTGATTTCTTTCTTCGTTGTTGTATAACACACTTAAAATTTACCCAAAAGGAAATTTCTTTTTCTTTTTTCTGTATAATTCTCATAGCCATGCCAAATATGTGAATTTTTGAACAATTAAAACAGACATTCTTTAATGGAAACATTAAATATTGTTACTCAGTTGAAATGCATTGCTATTTTTGTCGAAGATTTTGTAAGTGAACGACATTGCACGGACTTGTTGACACATTGCGCCAGGAAAGCACCTGTCATTGTTCTGAACACACAATTTTTACGGGTGGTCAGTAGGTCTTATGCCACCTGTTGCCTCTAACGGTAATTTGGGGTATATTTTTCACCGGTCAGCAATGACTAAGACATTACTGGTTACTGTACAGTAGTTTTACATATTGCACAGTAGGATGACTTGTCCTGTCAATTACTTTCAAATCCAGATTTTTATTGAAATATTTGCTTATAAGTATTTTAAACATTGGTATTTAAATATGAATAACATCTAAAATAAAATAAAAATTAACTTAGATTATTTTTATAGCTCAGTATAATGTAAATAGATAAACTTACTATAATACAATAATACTTTTATTACTTTTTGCTATAGGATTTGTAAGTGAACGACATTGCACGGACTTGTTGACACATTGCGCCTCATGTTTTTCTTTGTCGCTATATGACAGATTAATGAAGCAAAATTGTTTGTTAACTCTAAAAAAACATGATTATCGTGATCATTTCTTTCTTTGTTCTTTCTTTCTTCGATGTAAAACACAAAAATGGTATAACATAGTAAAAAAAGTATTTGCACACTCAAAACAACATTGTATTAATTGCTTTATCTGTTTTACACAAAAACTCAAATTGATTTTCTTTAAAAACAAACAATATTATAACTGTTGTGGCTATTTCTATCTTTGTCGCTGTATGACACGAATACCCACACTACACAAGTAAAACAAACATTACTGTGCTAGTCATATGGTCTTGTTGCAGTCTATTAAATCAAATTAAATGTAAAAAATTATAACCAACAACAGCATAATTATAGTGATCATTTCTTTCTTTATCGCTGTATGACACAAATACTATACACGTAAGAATTCTTGAAAACTCAAACCAAAATAACTATGGATATAATTTAGTTCTTTGCTGCTGTTTACATATAAACTTAAATGTAATAACGGGAAAACCCCTAAATCACATATATTTCAGACTTTCTATCTGTATCGTTGTATGACGCAAACATCCAAAAGATAAGTATTTGCACATTGTAACCAACCATGCATTAATGGTCATTTCTGTTTGTATCGCTCTATGACACAAAGATCAATTTGACTTTGTTTAAAACAAACAAAGTGTAACTGTTGCGGTTATTTCTATCTCTGTCGCTGTATGACACAAATACACACATAACGAGAGTAAAACAAAATAACTGCGCTAGTCATATCTTTCTTTGTTGCTGTCTATTAAATCAAGTTAAATGTAAAAATTTGATAGTTAACAACAGCATAAGTATGGTGATCATTTCTTTCTTTGTCGCTGTATGACACAATTATTCTCAAGGTAAGTATGTTACGAAAAATTTGAATAGAATAACTGTGATAATCATTCGGTTCTTTTCTGCTGTCCAACATATACATTCAAATGTAATAACGTGAAAACCCCTAAATCACATATATTTCTGTGATCATTTCTTTCTTTGTCGCTGTATGACACAAACAAATTTAGCAGATAAGTATTTGCACACTCAAAACAACCATGCATTAATAGTCATTTCTGTTTGTATCGCTCTATGATACAAAAACTCATTTTGACTTTGTTTATAAACAACAAAATTATAACATTTGTGGTTATTTCTATATTTGTCCCTGTATGACACAAATACCCACATCACGAAAAGAAAAACAAATAACTGTGCTAGTCACTTGTTTTGCTGCTGTCTATTAAATCAAGTTTCTTTCTTTGTCGCTGTTTGACACAAATATCCTCCAGGTAAGTATGTTTGGATAACTTAAAATAAAATAAGTGTGGTAATCAGTCAGTTCTTTGCTGCCGTCTTACATACCCATTTAAATGTAATAATTAAAAAAAACTAAATCACATATATTTTGGTGATCATTTCTTTCTTTATCGCTGTATGACACAAATGTTCCCAAGGTAAGTAATTGCACACTCAAAACAACCATGCGTTAATGGTAATTTCTGTTTGGTTATTTCTATCTTTGTCGCTGTATGACACAAATACTCACATCACTAAAGTAAAATAAAATAACTGTGCTAGTCATTTCTTTCTTTGTTGCTGTCTATAAAATCAAGTTAAATGTAAAAATTTGATAACCGACAACAACATAATTATGGTGATCATTTCTTTCTTTGTCGCTGTATGACACAAATATCCTCCAGGTAAGTATGTTTGAAAAACTTGAAATAGAATAACTGTGGTAATCATTCAGTTCTTTGCTGCTGTACTACATATACATTTAAAAGTTATAATATGAAAACCCCTAAATCACATATATTTCAGTGATTATTTCTTTCTTTATCGCTGTATGACACAAATATCCTCCAGCGGCCAATTGTATAAACAATGGTATAATTATACCATGGTAACACTTACCCCAGGGTAAACTGGAGGGTATGGTAACTACTGAGGTAAACTCAATTGTATAAAACAACTTACCACACCAGTAACCTAACCAGCGCTGGTAAAATTATACCCATGGTAAATCTTTAAAACAATCCCATAATACATTGCAAACACGCACTTTGACAGACGACGCGAATTGTAAACAAACAAAATGGCGGACATCAAAGGAAAAAGATCAAAACAATTTAGTGACGCAGAGGTCTGTCTTTTGACTGAGCTAATGCAAACCCTGCATAGTCAACTGAAGTCATGTCATTCCTGTCCAAATGGCAAGAAAAAGTACGATCAAATATGGGCTGATATCGCCGAAAAGATCAATTCACTAGGGAATGGACCGAGGACGGTGGTTCAAGTCCGTGAAAAATGGAGAAATTTGGTAAGTTACTATTTGTATCCCTTCTAAGCTCAACGATCACTACATAAAGAATTTAATAACAGTGAATTGTATTCATAATAAGAATAATTCAATATCATAGAGCATTTTGTAATTAATTAAAATCAGAAATTTAGTCGGAAAGAAATGGGTGTATATTCATTGTATTCGATTAAAAATGTTAAACCGCCATGACCTGATACTCGCCAAAACACATTTATTTTCTTATTTTACAGTTAAAAAAGGCCAAGTCAACATACACGGCAGAAAACGTTAGTCTTGGAAAGACAGGGGGTGGACCTGCACTACCTGAGATGTCAGGAACTTGTAGGTCGATCATAGACCTTTGTAAAGATTCTGCTAGCTTTAGCGGCATCCAACAGGCCGCTTTCAATGAATCAGGTACAGTAATTCTAATTTATAAACGAAATGAATGAATGATTTCCGGTAAAAAAATTAACATTGCAAACGAAAACTTATAAAAGTCTTACTTGAGTTATTTAGACTAATCCCTATCCTCTGAATCAAATTAAATCCAAATGTTATTGTGGAACTAAAAGCCAAATTGAACACGCAATCTTATAAATGCTCCAACATTTCAGATCCTGCAGCCGTGAAGGCAAATTATGTATTGTTATGGGAGAGTGCCGTTCCAGAATCTGCAGAGACACCACTTGCTGTACCAGGTAACTGATTACGTACATGTATCTACACTAAATTCTAATAAACTTTAAGACAAATTAAGTCCCTATATCTAGTATATCCAAATTTTAAATCCATTCTGCGAGAAAAACTCAGCACACCTTACTCATCCATGTCCAAAATCTAGAATGGTTAAGTTGACAGAATTGTGTCATTGCATCAGACAAGACTCATTTTTTTAAAAAGGGGTTATATAATTGAAACACACGTTTAAAAAATGTTCAATTTGCAATTAGCTGGATAATTTGCCATACCCCTGTAAAACTTTTTTTGCCGAAAGTATTTTTGCAATATGTCAAGAGAAATCAGTAAATTAATATGATTATAATGTTAATTACGATCCTAAAATCCATGTTCATAAAATGGTATAATCCGTGTGGCATGGCTAAAAATAGAACAGACAGGAATGGGGCCCCTCATGGGGAATACAGAGTGCACCCAATAGTTCTTAAACAATCATACATGTATAATTAAAAATTCAGATCTTTACATAACTCTAGCAAAAGATCTTTGAACATTGTCTTAATTTTTACATGAAATGGGGATATGGTTTCATAAAATTTGTCTATCACACAAAATCACAGCCAATGTGATAAATATTGTTTGATGAGCAATCACCATGATTAAAAAAGTAATTTAGTAAATTATCTGGTACTAAAATGTATAAAAAGTCCATACTTAAGTTAACCATTGATGACAATCAACTTTTGCGTCAATTTTATTTTCGTAGAAATACATCCAATGGTTTATTCCAAGTAGAATGATAATTATGATAATTTAGAAAATATTTCCTACTGTGTTAGTTGGTAATTAATGAAGCTAAAAAATGAGACTATGGTTTGGTCATCATACTCTGCCTTTTAAATATTTGCTGTCATATTTTGTATGTTATTTGACATACTCCTTTACTAGCTTTCAGACCTTATGAAACTATTTATTAGAAAGCAGTATATATTTAGACTGGCACCTGGTCTTCTCAATACAATGAAATAAGTGATAAAGGCCATATGATATAGTGCATGATTAAATCCTGAATCTACAATTCCATAGGTGGATCTGGGGGGGGTCAGGGGGGTCATGACCCCCTCCCTATAATTTCCAATACATTCTTGTCGATTATTGTATTTCTTGACTTCTCGGTGCTTAAAATCCTGGATCTGCCTCTGATTTCACTGAGAAAGGTAATTCATGATTCCTTAATAATAAAATGATTTGAACATTTTTAATATAAAATATATGCCTTACGTATGTGGCCTAAATTAAAGTCTTCGTGTAACATGGTTTGAGTTACTTTATGTCTATTTCATTTCAGTAACAGTAGATGAATCTTATGTTGAAGACAATGTTATGATAAGTTTGGACAATGTCAATGAAATGAATCCTTCTGTTGACAGCAAACCAGGTAAACATAATGGCACTATCAAGACTTATTATGTTATAGACATATGATAAATATCAAAACATAAAATTATGGATTAACATTACTCATTCACCTGTTTTAAATATATTATCACCTTTTTTAAAACTGTATGTAAACATTCTTGAAAGCAGGACATTAGTGTTATGATAATGACAATTTTATGCAAATTGACATACAGCTACAAATGATGCTGTTTCATGCAGTAAAATTAAAAGTAGTTATAATTTATTTCATAACAGTTTTTGTTTTTATAATTATCTATTACAGCACAAGTTATTTAGTTGATTTTGTATTTTTCATTGTGTCTATTTTCATAAAGATGAAGCTCCAACACCTGATATTTTAGTAAAGGAAATTCCCACAAGTTTTGGAAAGGCAAGAAAAATGTAAGACTCCAGTTATTATACTAGGATAGGAAAGCTTTTTTCATATTAACTATGATGCAATTTATACTGTGTCTTGGTGACAGTATTGACTATCTAACAAAATATCTAGCCATTCCATCTAGTTCAAAATGGAAAATGTTTCACATTTGATTTATCAATGATAATGTATTACTTATAGATAATGGTTATGCTTAGCATATCATTTAATGCAAATATAAGTATGAATTAAGAAAATAATCATGTACAGAATACCATTAATCATATAATGGTGTCATTTCAAACTATATAATTACATTGAACAAATTATGTGATAAGCTTTAATTGTAATATATTAGACCCATTTACTTAGATATTTTTCAATAACACAACTTTGTAGTGTATACACTGTCAAAAGGTCTTATTCTTCAAGAAACTCTTTCTTTATGGACTTTCCCTGATACTTGCATAATATGACACTAACATTTGCTGGGTAAACAAGTTTGTGTGAAAAGTCATAGTAATGAAATGTATTTCCTTTTTACAGCAATGACAAGCCCAGAACTTCAATGCCTTCAAAACCAACAACTGTGAAGGATGCACAATTGCATTATTTTCAGGCAGCAACTGAAAGTATGGAGGCACAGAAGATATGCTTCCAGAAAATTTCAAATTTAGCAGATGTGCTTTGTGACTATTTTTCCAAAAAATAAGAGACAATAATAATTATGAAAAATAAAACTAGAGACTGTACTAATAAGTTATTATTATTTACTGACTTCAATAAGTACATGTGTATTAGCATTTCATTCATAAGTAATCATTTTTAAAAAAAAATGTTTGAATCATTTAATGGATGTATGAGTTTATACAAGTATGTATGAATGAGTTCATGAAATCATGAATGTTTGTATGAAATTATGCATGAATGAGTTTTTGCATGAATGTATGTATGAGTGTATGATGAATGTATGCTTTATAAATATATATATATATATACATAGTTATATGCTTGAATGTTTGCGCATTTTGATGTAAAATGTATATTATAATATCTTACTATACATATGGTAATTTACATGAATAAAGTCTTATAATATGCACTACAATATACTTACTTTTTACCAATCTTTGTACAGAATTTTAAAAAATACAATTAAAATATAATTTCAAGAGTACTAAAATGGTGATGAATTTTTGTAGTTGAACGAGATATTATACAGCTCAGTGCAGTAAAACAGCATAAGATATTCAACTTCTTACATAGACTCAGTGGGAAGATAGGGCTTTGCCTAACTGTGTTGCCTCTATAAATAAAGTCATTAATATCATATCTTTCTATCTTTGCAATAGACTGTCACTACTGTGGCATCCTGTAATATTTGTTATATAATTATTTGTTGTAAGTTAAACATATAGTTCCATTAAGTATTACTTCCAATTATCAAAATGAATTATTTCACTGAAGTTATTTACAGGTATTATATTTCTGAAGTAGGACACAATGGCAACATGTAACAATATCTACAACTCAAGAAAGTGTTTATACCACACGACAAATATGTGACTTAAGAAAACCAAATTCAAACAGAAATCAATATCATGTACAAGTCATGTATATTTCAACTAATACAGTATTGCATACATGTATATCATTACACTGCTTAACAAAAATGCTCAACATATTATTGTAAATACATATTAAATACAAATACAATGTATATATATATCTTAAACAAAACCTTTCAAATGTTATCACAGACATTAAAAAATTAACAATAAATCTTAACATATACATATATATGATCAACATTCAGTTGGAAAAATAAGTGTCTCTAATGTGATTTCTCACTCCCCGTCCATCATTCACACCTTGATATAATACAATGGGTGGCTCATCTTCATCTTCAAGTCCAATGTCTTGAGGCTCACCCCACAAAATTCCCAAATTATACAAAACAGCACAAGCAATAATTATTCTGCTGGCTTTTGCTGGCTTCATGCGTATCTGTAATTCAAGAAATAGATAATCATTAAGACAATAATTTGCAATATTTTTCACAAAAGTCTGCAAAACAGAAAAGTAAAAAAAGGACAAGAATCGTTTTGCAGCTATTATTTCCTTGATTTTGATTACAGAGAATATTAAAGGTTCTTTTAAACCCCAATAATAATTATCATAATAATAAGTATTAAAGTTTTTATGGAAAAAAACTTTTTGTATAAAATGGTCTAAGTTTGTTTTTGCTTTGTAACATGAGAAACAACTGAGATGAATTATTACCAAGTTCACACTGGGAATTATGAAACTAACAAGTTAAGACTACTGAAAATGCTTACTCTTCAATACATGTAATTATCATTATAATTTGCCATAATGCTCTAGTTTATATCACTCATAAATTGTATTCATCAAGCTTTGATAAAGATGTATGTAGTTGTCTATCTGTGTTGATTTCATTGTTTTAAATACTTACCTCACCATGCAGAACATGGAACTTCCTCTTCCAAACACCAAATACTCTCTCTACTATGTTCCTTGTAGACATATGAGCCCTATTATACTTTTCTTCACTAGCGTTGGCTGAAATGAAGTAATGAAAATATTAGTTATTTATCTACATATGAAGAAATCATGAAATAAGCATTTTATAAAGGCTTTTATACTATGTGTGAAATGGATACTTTGATTTATTATGTTGTACTGATTTAAACTTAATGTGGAAAAGTAGATATTTATTCAATTTCCTCATAACACCGGCCACTAGTTATTGAATCTTTTACAATAACACTTTTATATTGAATAACTACTAAATTTAAGTTATACCTAGCTGAGTCAGAAGATATTTAACTGATACATTAGCTAACATGTAGTGATATTTATACATGATATTCAAATAAGTAATGTCACTTTACATGTAAGCCAACCATAAATAAATAGGTTTGAAAGTAGCAGAGTGTGGCATTGTGGAAACTCACAGATGCAAAAATTACAAGTATAAGCAATGAGAAAGGTAGGGTGCTTATGTTATTATAATGAAAATTTATATGTATATTACCTGGGTTTGGATATGGTGTCATGAGGAAGGGTCTACAAGGATACCCACTATCTCCAAGCAAAATACCTCTTTCATAGTCTGAAATAGACAATTATGATAAATATAACCTTGAGGATTGCTTGATTGACATGTTTTCACTATGATTATGAAATTAATGGTCAATCATTTATTGCAATTACCAAATGCTCCTTTTTTTATTCGCCATATTATAAATCACATTAAGAATGGAACCAGTCATCCCCTTAATCTGCTAGTCTGACGGCTCCGAAATCAATTTATATTGCGAATGTATTAAGCAATCTATATTCTAAATATATACAGCTATTAGGTAAAGTGTCTGCAATTAAGGACTCTCAACATTATAAACTGTTGAAATTTACATTCATTTACAGTTGTTGTATGTAGTCAACAATTCACTCATAGATCTATATAGTTTATGACATAGGTGGATCTAGCGGGAGACAGACTGGTTCAGACCCCTTGGAATTTCCAAAACATTCCTGTCCACATGTGTATTTCTTGATTGTAATTCATTTATTTAGTAGATTTGTGTTGCATTTGTTAAGCAACTCATTTTCTTAATTAGATTTTTAGAGTAATATTATGCAATATTTATACTTAAATGTCTCTTACCTTGATGTGTTCTTTCTAAGTGACCACAAATAGCAGAAGAACGAAATACATGGGCGTCATGACATGAACCAGGCCAACATGCATTTATACTTGTGATTCTGGCTGTAAAATAAAAAAAATGAACAAATAATTTTATGAACAATTCTAATTCAATGATAGTCTACAGTGCTTACATAAAAATCATGAAGGAACAGAGTACCAATTCTTTTTATAAATTTGTAAATAGTAGGATGGAGGCAGAAACATATTCAAAAAATAATTTTTTGACCCCCCCCCCTTACTAGACAAATTTGGCCCCCCCCCCCCTATAGAAAAGTCCTGGATCCGCTCCTGGTTTAATGAAGCAAATCGAGCACAAATAAATGTGTTCATGTTATAAAATAGTATCAATGTTACATTTAATAATAGACACAGATATATATGCAGGCCTATGCTTTCGTCTATTTATGGAAAACACATAGATTTCTAAGTTTTACAACCATACTCATGAATGAATAGTGAGCGTAGTAAGTGTTAAAATTGACTGTATGTTATACGCTTATCGGCTCACTTTTAATTGATTATCATTAAAACAAAAACCGAAATGTGTCAAATATTGAAATGTTAATTCGTTTACAATCCATAAGTACGGTATTCTCAACAAATATTGTTATCAATGAATGCTATTTTTACCCATCGGGAGCCCCACTTTTACACGAGGACTATGGTGACGTCATCATGTAATTTTTATGCGCTGTGCATGATAGTTGTACTAGTTTCTTTGTAAACAGGAAGGTTCTGCTGGATATCATGACAGGCAATCGTGTTGCAGTTTGATTATACATGGACTTTAGATATTTTTATTTATAATTGAATAATATATTATATTGGAATACTCTACCTCTATGGTCACAGGTAACCTGAACATTTATTGAATGACGACGTTTTCTGTTTACATATGACTGCTCGTCTTCACCTCCTGGAGACTGTATATGAATGTGAGTCCCATCAATACATCCAACGACACATGGAAAATGGTTTGACTTAAAAAACCCAGACATAGCTGATTGACGTTCCGTGTCTGTGATGGGAAACTTAATGGCCATGTCCAGGAGGTCATAGAGTGCATCAGTCACCTCGGTCACGGTCCTGCTCACGGTCGCCACGTCTACACCAAACGTGTCCCCTATAACCTGCAAAAATGCCCCAGTGGCATAAAAACGGAGAGTCATTAGCACTCTATGTCTCGTTGTCAATGCAGCGTTCCGTCGGGTCGGTCGTCGTAGCCTGTCATCCAACAACGTCACTAGTCTGTCTATACTCTCCCCAGAAAACCTGTACCGTCGCCGTAACTCCTCGTCATTAAAATCAGTCAGTTGTCGTTCCACACGTCTAAACTGTCTCGGTCTTCTAACAGTTCTGTGAAGTCCTACGTCAATGTCGGCCATGATGTTGGAGGTAACTACTGTGGTAAATCAACTTACCATCCTACTAGACCAGGGTTAAATATACCCTGGTAAATAAGCAAGGTTACCATAGGTATATTTTTTATACAATCACTTACCACTGTGGTAACTGGAAACTTACCCTGGGGTATGATTTTACCATGGTAAAAAACGTTTATACAATTGGCCGCAGGTAAGTATTTGCTCACTTAAAATAACCACACGTTGGTGGTCATTTCTGTTTGTGTCGCTCTGTGACACAAAAACTCATTTTGACTTTGTTTAAAAACAAACAAAATTATAACTGTTGTGGCTATTTCTATCTTTGTCTCTGTAGGACACAAAAACTCACACCACGAAAGTAAAACAAAGTAACTGTGGTAGTCATATCTTTCTTTGTTGCTGTCTATTGAATTAAGGACCTAAAATAGGACCCTTGATTAAATCAAGTTAAATGTAAAACAATGATAACCAACAACTACATATACATTTAAATGTAATAATTTGAAAACCTCTTAATCACATCTATTTTTGGTGATCATTTCTTTCTTTGTCGCTGTATGACACAAATATCCTCCTGGTTAGCATTTGCTCACTTAAAATAACCACACGTTGGTGGTCATTCCTGTTTGTTTCGCTCTATGACAAAATCTCAATAGGATTTTATTTAAATACAAGCAAAATATAGCTGCTTTGGTTAAATTTTATCTTTGTCGCTGTATGACACAAATATCCTCCTGGTACTTCTTTGAAAACTCAAATAAAATAACTGTCGTAATCATTTAGTTCTTGGCTGACGTCTTACATGTGAATGTTTTAATTTGAAAACCCCAAACTCATATATAATTTGGTAAGCATTTCTTCTCTGTCGTTGTATGACACTATTAACACTCAGGTAAGTATTTGCAACCCCAATCTTAATATTGAACTATAATCAACAATACTGAAGTGATCGCTTTCTCCTTTTTCACTGTAAAATACATACCCTTTTGTCGTAAGCAATTTCAATTTTTGATTAAATTTACAGTATAAACAGACAACTCCAAACCTTAAGAAAATTTGCAAATTTCTGAGCTTCACAACTCGTATTTAAAGAATTCCCCGAGAGCTCTGAGATTACGCTAGATTTCTAATCAAATAAAAAATTATAAAACTTATGCTGATTTTTTTCTTGCATGGTGACCTGTTGATCATACACTGGTGTTTGCTGAATAGAGCCACAATATTCATCACAGCCTTATGATAGATTCTATTAAAAGGATCAGACAACTGCAGGTATCTTAGTAACTACTTTATCTTTAAATGAAGATATATTTATGTTGTTTTTAGCTCGACTTTACGTAGTAATGTAGCGCTCTCCTACTCGCCCCGGCGTCGGCGTCGGCGTCCGCGTCCACATTTCTGATTAAAGTTTTTGTGCACAGATTAAAGTTTTTGTGCAGTAAAATACTTTCTTCTACATCTTTGTTATTTCTTAAGATATTAACTTCAAACTTTAAATATATGTTCCTTACTATCAACCACATCTCATGTGACAAGGTTCATAACTCCAAACACATTTTTTCAGAATTATCTCCCCTTGAACTGATTAAATTTTTTTGTGCACAGATTAAAAGTTTTTGTGCAGTAAATACTTTCTTCTATATCTTTGTTATTTCTTAAGATATTAACTTCAAACTTTAAATATATGTTCCTTATTATCAACCACATCTCATGTGACAAGGTTCATAATCCAAATATATTTTTTTCAGAATTATCTAACCTTGAACTTAGAGTTTTCTTTAAAAAAATGTTTGTTTTTACTGCAACTGTTTTATTTCTTTAGGTTTTGACTTCAAACTTTAGATATACGAGTATGTTCCTTATTATCAACCACATCTCATGTGACAAGGTTCATAACTCCTTATACATTTTTTCAGAGTTATCCCCCTTTTAACTTATAGTTTTCTTTAAAAAAATATTTGTTTTTACTGCAACTGTTTTATTTCTTTAAGTATTGACTTCAAACTTTAAATATATGTTCCTTATTATCAACCACATCTCATGTGACAAGAATCATAACTCCAAATACATTTTTTTCAAAATTGTCCTCCATGAACTTAAAACTTTCTTTAATTTTTTATTTATTTATTTACTTTAAATTTGTTAATTTGTTATATTTTCAAATTTTAAAATATGTATGTTCCTTATCATCAACCATATCTCCTGTGACAAATACTTACTAAGTCGAGCATTCTGTCTCCTCTGACAGCTCTTGTTCTATGACTCCTCATAAAAGTAAGATAAGAATCCTAAGCGTAAAACAAAGCACATAAAGCCGTCTATCTGGCTCAGACAGTAACACTCAAGTTTATTGATTGATGAGTCGTGAGTTCGATTCCCGGGCGGGGCATACTCGTGAAACTTGGTCATTAATTTTTTTCTACCATTCTTCCTCCTACAACAGATTCTAAATTATGAAGGGGTAGGACAGTTGTTATTCATCCTGGTAACAGTTTAACACCTAAATCCAGAGATTTAGCCTTTCCAGGAAAGGTGAGTAGATTGACTGTCCGCCGTTATATAACTTATTTGTGTGTTGCTACTGCGTTAAACCAAATCAAACATAGCCCATAGGCTTTGTTTATGGGTAGCACCTGTACCAGACTCCAATTTCATGTACGCAACTACCTATATTCCCATTCAAAATGATAAGGTTTGAACCAATGAGATGTGTTACAGTCACTTTAAACTTGATCGATCATAACCGCACGACCACGAAGACTGGTCTTATTTAGCTGCTTGATTGTTAGTCACTAGTTTTTTACCTAATGCCAATAACAGACAATGCGGCTTTATACAAATTTACATGGAATACAAAATGCCTAAAGATATTGAACATTTTAGTTGTGAATAATAAAGTAAGCATTTGGGTCTTAAATATCGTCAAAACCTCATTAATTGAAATTATCTAAGCGGTCTTTGTTACGGAACCCCTAAATTCATCAATGAATTCGATGTATGTCGTGCATCTACATGTACTTACTTTAGGTAACCGTCGTGTTCGTCATAACTAATCTTGTTATTTCCACAAAGTCTGATTTCATACTATTTCTATTTTATCTTTATGTACTTTTAACATCATACTTAAGGAAGACTTAATTCATAAAGAATATATAAATTTGTATTATGCTTTTGATAAAAGGAATACTGTATTGTAATGTACATTTGTAATTGTAATTGTTGTAATTTGTATTACATTGTACTTGTATATATGTGCAAGGGCCGGTGGCCAAAATAGCATAAATAAATTGTTTGAGTTTGCTACACCTCTAAATCCGTCCTAAGATATTATATTTTGACAAATTTCCATGGTGACACGTGATGGACAATTTGATGTATAGATTAGTGACTGCGAGTGTTTTCCATAGTTATTTATTGCAACTTAAGAACAATTAGAATCTAAAGAAACGGGCGATCTAAATTATAAGGACATTATGTTATAACCTTTCAAGTGATTTCAATACACTTATTTGCTAATTAAAGACACCAAGTCACTGACAGATGCTTTCATTTGCAATATACAATAATTTTAAATGAATGTTGATTGTTTCAAAATCATTCATCATTTGAAGGACATGTTTTAGCGAACAAAATCTTCGGACTCATTGTCCTTTGGTAGGGACTCATTGTTTTAAAATATGTGAGTCCCATGGACTCATGTTTTCCAGCTTCAAAATGAATCACTGCTTTTTAGTAACGATTCATCATTGCAGGTGCTCGCTGATTATTTTTACGGAGATATCCCGGGGCGCAATTTTTTTAGAATTCAGTTCTGTAAGCTACTCATAATAAACTAAATACTCAAGAAAATATAGTCTTTGACAAAACTTAACCAAACCAAGTTGTCATTCATTGACCTGTGATATAGTTTTTTTTCTCATCTGTCAAAACATGAATAATTTCACGGTGAATGCGGTTTTTTAAATCATTGTCATAATACATCCATGAGTTTCTGAAAGTGTGTATTATGCTCGAGTTAAGCTACTTATGCTGTATGATATGTTTTAGTCAAAATATTTTTAAGAACAATTAGGCCCCACGTACAAAACAATGCATTTAGTCACCGTGAAATTATTCAAGCTTTGACAGTTGAGAAAAAACGGACTATATCAAAAGTAGCATGTGTTTTTAACTAAGTACTTAATAATATAACACGAATATATTCATTGATACAGAAAACCTTATGGCCCTTTTTATATTTTCATTGCACTACATTATGTTATTGACGCTAATTTACGTGTACTTACTTTAGGTAACCGTCGTGTTCGTCATAACTAATCTTGTTATTTCCACAAAGTCTGATTTTATACTATTTCTTTTTTATCTTTATGTACTTTTAACATCATACTTAAGGAAGACTTAATCCATAAAGAATATATAAATGTGGAAGATAAAATATATACGTCTCTCCGATGTTGTCATTCATTCGATAAAGGGAAAGAACCGCTGTGTGGAGTTTTAGATTTTACACAAACTCCCACAGCAGTTACTTCCCTTTATTGTTAGACCACAAACTGTCCCACAAGCCAATTTAGTCGCCAGAGGGCCGAATATATATTACCATTTTACATTTCCTGTATTTTTAGTTTATTATGATAAATACTTAGTCCGATTCACCGATTTGATCTGGTCGCTCATGTTCGATATGTTTATGGTTTTTTTTATAGATCCGATTTTTTACTTTCATTTTACACAATCTGAAGTCAAATTTAATTCAATTTGCAAGTTAATGAATGGTTCATGTTGTAATTAACACATATTAGAACACAAATACATGTATATCCTTTTCATCAAGTTTTATGCCGTATTAAAGTTGCGATTTATTATATGCTCATTCATTAAATTTTAATGAGTCAAAAACACAGCCCGGCCCGCTAACGCTTAACATCAAGTCGATTTTGTATGACCAAATTATATTTTACTGTACCGCTAATGAAAGTGAATGGTGCATCTTATTCCTTAGTCTGGATTTCCTGCCCCTTACACTATCGTTATCGGGTCAGCCAAACCGTAATATGGCCACCCACTCAGTTATTATTCAGGTAAAAATTTTCGTTTACGTTTTCTTAATCTTGTATAATCATTTGCTGCCGATAGTAACTTTAGTAGTTCAGTACTATATAGGTAATTTTACCATTTTTCTGATTGAACGTATATTAAGCGAACGATTAAAAAAATGTCTCGAAGTGAACACAATTCGGACGTGGATTAGTCTCGTTAGAATTTCGAATACTTTATTTAGCATAAATGTAACCGAACAACTAAAAAAGATATCCACTGTAATTCTTGTACAATGATCTATGATTTAAACCTGTGTAGTGAGAAATGTTCATTTGAAAACATAAGTATCCAATACCTAATTCATTACATCCTGTGCGTCCATTATCACGCTTTGCCTGACATAGTTGTAGTTTTACCTGTCAAAGTACGACTGGGAACCAGACAACTCATTCCTAACCTTTCATAATTTCTGGTATAATTTGTTGAAGTATCTATCTATTCGATCAACTTTCTGAGCATAGACATAGTAAATATGTCTATGTTTCTGACTATTAAATATTTTGTGCTACATTACGTACTATAGGCACACGGTTCTTACATAAGTCGCCATTCGGAACACTCAGGCATAGTTTCGAAGCATCAGTCACATGATACTACTAGTGTCACGTGATTGATGTGATAGCTGCCATGACTTACCGACGAGGAGTTTGAGTTTCACATTTTTAAAAATGTCATCATTCTGGAGTACTAGATTAAAACACATTAATAGTGTTGAGAGTGACTCAATATGATAACCGGGCTAAATATTTTTAAATCTTGAGTAGGATCTCCACAAACTCCCCGCAGGGGTAATTTCCTTCCTTAACTCAATAACCACTGCCACCAAAAGTAAATTCGTCCATCAGAGAGCCGAATATTTTTTCATCTTTTTTACTTTTCAATATTTTTTATTAATAATTAAGTCTACTTTTAGTAAACCATGCTGTTTAAAGTACATAAAGATAAAACAGCAGTTTTAATTAATAGTTTGTAAAAATATTAAAATTAGATTTCATGCACAACAATGGTATCACATGGTATTACTAGCGTCACGTGATTTACGTGTTGGCAGTGGTTAAGTAGCAAAGCGTGACGTTAGCACTGAGAGGAGTTTGGGAATTTCTAGCGTCACGTGATTTACGTGTTGGCAGTGGTTAAGTAGCAAAGCGTGTCGTAAGCACTGAGAGGAGTTTGGAAATTTCTAGCGTCACGTGATTTATATGATGGCAGGCGTGACTTGCCGGTGTAAGGAGTTTGAGTTTCACATTTTAAAAATGCTGTCATTTAGGAGTACTCGATCAAAACACATTAACAGTGTCGAGAGTGACTCAATATGATTACAGGGCCAAAGACAATAAAACTTGAGAGGGAACTCCATACCCTAAACATAATTAGATATCAATGCATTCGAAAATTAAAGCATGTTTGTAAGCAGTGTATAATAATATATCTGTTTTACAATGAATAAGTTCAACTTTTAACGTCATACATATATAATCTAAGAACAAAATGAATGATTGAGGGAGGAGTTTATTCTCTAGTGTTACAACTTCGGTTTTAGATTCGATGGATTCTAAACCCAGGGAGAAGTATACTCAGCAAAAATAAAAACCTGATACTTTATTTCTGTCTATTACTTTTTATATGTGTGTTAAATAAAATGTTGTGTAGTGTGTATACATGTACTATCGTTACACTACACACCTGTTTTGTCTTGTCCGACTATTGTCAATAATACGCAGCCAAGCGTAAATTTTCAATTTTTGCACGTAAACCTCGTACAGACTGAACTGTGTCAGATAGACAGTTATGAAAGGCACTATACATGTGCTCAGTATCAGTGTAGTGTAATTCACACCTAAAGTTGATTGCTTTCATGATGGCACGTTTGTCAGAAAGAGAACGAAATCAAGCAATAGGAATGCTGCGGGGTGGGGTATCCGTTGTTAACGTGAGTAGAATGTTTAACTGCAGCCGCAACACAGTTCATGAACTTGTAAGACGCTATAGACTCACGGGAGATGTGCATGATCGTCCAAGGCCAGGTAGGCCAAGGGCAACTACCCAAAGGGACGACCGTGCCATCGTTTTAACTCACTTGCGCGACAGGTTCAGACCGGCGACCTTGACAGCATGTTGACGCACTTCTTAGAGCTAGAGGAGGCCACAACAGATATTGAATGAAATAACAATTCAAATTTAATTTACAACTGTTGATGAAATGATTAAAACATATCCACACGTAGTCAACATGGTACAGCCACAAAACTGATAAATTTAATTTTGACCCTTACATCAGAACATGTGTAATTTAACAAACCAAAACGTCATTAATAACCACCAAAATCCATATCAATGTTGTGCATACATCTTTCTATCATGCCCAACATTTGTTTTTACATTTCAGTCATTTGGTCTTTAAAAATTTAAACAAATATACACTGTCAGGTTTTTATTTTTGCTGAGTATAATATGTCTAAATCCAACAGTCTTTTAATGACAGGACTTAAACTGCTTTGTTAATACATATTCTCTGTATTCAACGTTAATATTAACCTGTTACACTTCTGAACTAATAAAACTTTCTACAGACATGTCTGTCACGTGGTCGAGTGCTTAAATACAGTCTTGAAGGGATAATCTCTAAATAGCTAGTTTAATACTTAAACCAATGCATAGCGTACAAGGTTGTACCATGTTGTTTAAGTTCTAAAACCAATCGAGTGGTTTGTATGAACTAGTATATAAGTAATACCAGTTTCCAAAAAAAACCAACTCAAAATGGTATACCTTGCTCCAAATTGATATAACACGATGGCTTTACTGTCAAAACATAATAGTGAACCAATAACGAATGATGTCAAGCCTGTATCAGGTCAGGGATTTTATATAACAAGGATTTGTTACGATAAGTTAATGTAATAGATTTTTATCAAATTTCACTGTCGCCGCTATTATTTCGGCCAATACAGAAAACAAGTATAACAATTTTAAATAAAGATATTCACATGAAATTTTGTACCAGTACCATTCAAATTGACATAAATGTTAGAAAAAAATGTGTTTCCAGATAATTTTGAGGTAAATTACGCTTACAGACTGTTTCACAAAATAATGCATTTGAACTGAGTCAATGTAGGGAAATATTCAGTAACATTAATATCGAAAATATCTAAAGTAACCAAGTGATGAATATGTAATTTGTTTGTTCATACATTGGTTTATTTTATATATTGATTCCTATTTACAGATTTCCTAAGTTGACTTTATGTCAGTCTCAATTTGAATCTAATAATATGAATAATCTAAATGAAAATCTGTATTAAAAAAAGAATAACCAAAGTTGGCTATCTTATTTTCTCTTATAAAAGTATTAAATCCTGGACTTTTAGAACTTTGTTCTGTATCAGATATACTGTAAAGTAGACACTGACTACCATCTGTTGTAATATAATCACATTGGTATTCTATTTGTAAGCAACGTGTCATACAAGTTTCTTCATTGATGTTATCCAATATATCTATGAAATCACCAAGCATGGGTCGAAGATCATATAGTTTAAAGAAACATTCTGTAGACTTGTCATCTACTTGTATACATATACCTGGAAAATTAACATTAGATATTGATACATATAACAAATTCATTGTTTCCTTGGACAATGAATGTTATTGCTTAGAACTTGCTTAAAATAAATCCAAATATAGGCAGACTATGTGTACGTTATGTACATCTTTCATAATTGAAAACTGAAGAAAGTAAGTGCCTAGTAGTTGGTTAACGACAAAATCCAGATATTTAGCCTTTCCAGGAAGAGTTACCGCCATTATATGACCTATACAATGTATTGCTAAGGCGTTAAACCAAACAAAAACAAACCAATGAACAACCATCTTTCATAATTGATATGTTTGTTTGTTTGTTTGGGTTTTACGGCGAACCAACACAAAAAGGTCATATCACGCAGAAAGCAATCAGTGATACTATTATATAATTGATATACATGTATTATAGTTGTCATGTGTCATAACAATGTTAAATAATCATTTGCTGGTTCTTCGATATACACATTTGTACCGCAGATCAGAAAGTAAAGAAAATGTTTAACGCCGTTTCAACACATTTTTGTCATTTTATGGCGTGCATTATATCCATAGGATATACCACAGTCTCGAAACTCATGATCAATTCAATTTCTTTCCTATAACAAAAAAGCAAAACATATAAGCATTTTAAAATAAGCGGCTTTCAAGTTTGCAATTTAAGGCTTACAAAGTCAAAATACACTCAATGTTTTGGTGGGTACTGTTTATATACAATTAAAACATAGTTGAGTACGTATTGTGAACATGTAACAAACTTACGCTGCAAACAACTTTGTCCATCAACCCACCGACCATTTTTATCACAGTAACTTGGTTCAGATCCTACTTTTACAAAACCATCATCACATATTACTGTTAGTGTTGTATTATATAGTGTATCATAACTGTTGTATCTCCCATTAGGTACTGGTGATGGTATACCACAATCTGAAATTGTAGTCGTAATATCATTTATCTTATTGATACATTTTTGTTAGGTAAAACACGGCATAACTTATTCCTTTTACAATTTACACAATTATGACAAATACCACACATCCAAGAAAAAAACGAATATATCATTAAATGTAAATAAATACATCTAAAAACTGATTTAATTATTTCCTCACGTTTAACGATGTATTTTCAAACCAAATTTTAATGAAAATGAAATGATGTTACATAGTATACAAGAAATTGTAACTTTTATTATTTTTTGGCTTATTTTTTATCTAAAGTATTATAGAATTACTATAGTAAATTGCTATTATGATATAATGTTGTCTTATATTTTAAAGATTGTTATAATTACCGTAGTAAATCTCTATTAAAATGTATTGTAAGTCTTTAATTTAAAAGTATTGTTATTATAATGTAATGCTTATATTATATTTTAAAAGTATTGTAAAATTGCTCTAGTAAATTGATATTATAATGTAATGCTTATATTATATTTTAAAAGTATTGCAAATTGCTCTAGTAAATTGTAAGTATAGTGTAATGCTTATATTATATTTTAAAGTATTGTAAAATTGCTCTAGTAAATTGATATTATAATGTAATGCTTATATTATATTTTAAAAGTATTGCAAATTGCTCTAGTAAATTGTAAGTATAGTGTAATGCTTATATTATATTTTAAAAGTATAGTAATATTGCTCTAGTAAATTGTAAGTATAATGTAATGCTTATATTATATTTTAAAAGTATTGTAAATTGCTCTAGTAAATTTATATTATAATGTAATGCTTATATTATATTATAAAAGCATTGCAAAATTACAATAGTAAATTCACTGGCACCAGAAGACATTTAACTCGTTATATACGCACTCATGTGCTTTAAATATATTTTGTCAACCTACACAATTAATAAACGGTTCAGTCTACATTATAACGAATTATAAGTATACTCTATATTTTCATTATGATATTTCTAAGATAGTACATATGCATACAATGTGACTATATATAGGGGCGTACATATTATTCATTATAAGTTATAGACTCTGGCGCCAGTGAGTAAATTGCTATGATAATAATTATAATGTTCATATTATATTTACCAATTTCTTCACATTTTACAATTGTTGGTGACCATACATCAGGTTCTATACAAGTCATCACACTAGACATATGTATAGGTATCCTATATCCTTGATTACATTGTATAGTTAGTTCAGTACCCGTACGATATATCATATCCTCATTGAAATGTCTAGAGTTATATACTCGTGGAGACTCACATCCTGTAAATGTTCAATTAATATTATTGGTTCCTTCCGACATACACATAACAAACTGTGTCAGACATGATCAACCAACTTAATTTATTATATTTATTTGCATTGTGAACCGCAGTCTACGAAATTAGAATATGACAGTAATTGTACGATCTACGAAATTAGAATATGACAGTAATTGTACGATCTACGAAATTAGAATATGACAGTAATTGTACGATCTACGAAATTAGAATATGACAGTAATTGTACGATCTACGAAATTAGAATATGACAGTAATTGTACGATCTACGAAATTAGAATATGACAGTAATTGCACGATCTACGAAATTAGAATATGACAGTAATTGTACGATCTACGAAATTAGAATATGACAGTAGTTGTCTGAACAGATTATTTAGCAACATATTATCAAACTGGGATAGCGTAAGCAGGATTTGAACTCGAGTTTTATTGTAATACGCAAGGTATATATAATATAAAACTAATATCACTAGAACACGTGGCCAATATCCAAATTAATGTAGGCAAATGGTTTCATCTCACTCGGTCACCGTGAACATTTTCAATTTTGACAGTTGACAAACAAATATTTAAATGTGTATACAGTTAATATAAATAAATGGGTTAAACATGTTCTTACCAATTCGGTTACATTTTACAATCTTACTCCACAAATTTGTCCCTACACATGTCATCTCGATGGAAGTTATAAATGTATATATCTCATATCCATGATTACATTGAATGGTAACTTCTGATCCCAATGGATACTTCTTATCTTCATTGTATTGTCTGGAATTTGGCACTGATGGAGACTTGCAATCTGTAATATTTGAAGTTTGTTATTATGTCTATAGCCACGAAACGTAAACATCAAACACTAGGTGAATTGTAATAAAGAAACAAACGAAGTTTTCTATGATAATCGTATAATATATGCAGAAAATAGGCTCGAACATTGATGTGCTTATGACCGTCTGATATTGTGAAGCACACTCTAAGGCCAGCATACCATAGTTCCGGGCTCCGTCGTCCACGTTCGTGTACGCGTCCGTATTGTTTACGTCCGTGAGAGATATTCTTTATTTTTGTTAAATTCGTACGTATATAATATATATAATTATGTACGCGTGAAAGCTAATTAAGTGTTATTTTTCAGTTGTAAGAGTTGCATACTTATTCCTTTTCTTTAGAAAGTGTGACATTTCACTACTTGCTTATGTTAGGAACCGTGATTGCTCAACAAAATAGACAATTTTGTCTAACGTCGGGTGAGTATTCACTGAAATCCATATATTCCTTTTTATCGACGTGCTTCGTGGTCGCTCGGAATGACATCATAATTTGTCTCGTTTTCCAATCAGTTTCAATTATTTTTCTCAAATGGCTTTAGCTCCCAATGACATTTTTGTTAAGCAAAAATTCGCGTACACGGAAGCAGACCACGGAACTGTAGAGTGTCGGCCTTATGCTTTTACAGTAAAAACGCATGTAATCATTTACTATGTAAGAATTGTTTATAAAGAACTTTTTGAGCGTTAGATTTTAATATTTCAGTACGTCATACAAAAATATGTTTTGAATTTCAAAATTACTCTGTTTTTGTATTACAATTACTATGATTTATATCTAAACACT
The DNA here is from genome assembly GCA_025267735.1 of Mactra quadrangularis. NCBI lineage: Eukaryota > Metazoa > Mollusca > Bivalvia > Venerida > Mactridae > Mactra > Mactra quadrangularis. The sequence goes on along the minus strand of CM046302.1, from coordinate 14,519,576 downwards.
GTTAAAATAAGCATTGACCATTACATAGATTAACATTTGGACACAGGTCTGATAAGCATTGACCATTACATAGGTTAACATTTGGACACAGGTCTGATAAGCATTGACCATTACATAGGTTAACATTTGGACACAGGTCTGATAAGCATTGACCATTACATAGGTTAACATTTGGACACAGGTCTGATAAGCTTGAACCATTTCATTGGTTAACATTTGAACATAGGTCTGATAAGCTTGGACCATTACATTGGTTAACATTTGAACATAGGTCTGATAAGCATTGACCATTACATAGGTTAACATTTGGACACAAGTCTGATAAGCTTGGACCATTACATAGGTTAACATTTGAACATAGGTCTGATAAGCTTGGACCATTACATAGGTTAACATTTTGACACAGGTCTGATAAGCATGGACCATTATATAGGTTAATATTTGGACACAGGTCTGATAAGCTTGGACCATTACATAGGTTAACATTTGGACAAAGGTCTGATAAGCATTAACCGTTACATAGCTTAACATTTGAACATAGGTCTGATAAGCTTGGACCATTACATAGGTTAACATTTGGACAAAGGTCTGATAAGCATTGACCATTACAATAGTTTAGCATTTGAACATAGGTCTGATAAGCTTGGACCATTACATAGGTTAACATTTGGACAAAGGTCTGATAAGCATTGACCATTACAATAGTTTAACATTTGAACATAGGTCTGATAAGCTTGGACCATTACATAGGTTAACAGTTGAACATAGGTCTGATAAGATTGAACCATTACATAGGTTAACATGTGAACAAAGGTCTGATAAGCATTAACCGTTACATAGGTTAACATTTAAACAAAGATCTGATAAGCTTGGACCATTACATTGGTTAACATTTCGACACAGGTCTGATAAGCATTGACCATTACACAGGTTAACATTTGAACATAGGTCTGATAAGATTGTACCATTACATAGGTTAACATTTTGACACGGGTCTGATAAGCATTGACTATTACATAGCTTAACATTTGGACACAGGTCTGATAAGCTTGAACCATTACATAGGTTAACATTTGAACATAGGTCTGATATGCTTGGACCATTACATAGGTTAACATTTGAACATAGGTCTAATAAGCTTGGGTCATTACATAGGTTAACATTTGAACACAGGTCTGATAAGATTGAACCATTACATAGGTTAACATTTGAACAAAGGTCTGATAAGCTTGGACTATAACATCGCTATACATTTGAACTTGCATGGACTATTTAAACAATGTTCAACTAGTTTTGATATGCGTAAACAATCATATTTATTTATTATCAACTAAGTGAGAGATATTATACTGAAATATAAGTTCTATTAAATCTTTACTTACAAGGTTTACATTCAGGTAATGTAGTCCACACGCCATCAGCTGTACATGTGACATAACCGATACCATGAAGACTGTAACCTTCGTTACAAGATGCTACCATAATAGCGTGTGCATAAGTTGAATTTCCAACAAAATGTCCGTTTAATAATGTAGGTTTGCCACAATCTAAAATATATGAATGTACAAATAGAAGACAAAACTAGGCACATTATTGTAATTTTTGTCCACTGGTTGAAAATATAAATAAATGACCATATCTTAAGTAAAATCATGCCATAAATGCGTTAAGAAGATATATCCTAGTTTCAAGTATATAACAAATGCACAATGTAAAATGTCAAGCGGTCAAACATTTCTACCCTCGCCAACACGTGGTTTGACTGACAACTGTGTACTATTAAGATATCTCATGAATGGTCAAATAAATTTGAATGAGTAAATGATATCAACATGTGATCCAAAAACTTTTAGGTTTTTTTTGTACAATCTTTGTATAGGACATTCAGGTAATGTAACATCAAAAAAAGAAGCTCTAGCTTTTTGTTTGTTTTGGTTTTACGGAACATCATCACAGTAAGGTTATATCGCGCTAGAAGCTCTAGATCTTCCGCGTTTAGAGAAGACGATTTTAAGCATTTCATTAAGTCACACTAAATTAAAATGTCGTGTTTCCTGAAGCGAGGCAAATTTTACTACTAATGAATGATATGCATTTGTAGAAGGTTTTAAGGTGATGTCACTTGCTAAACAGGGAAACTGCATGCCATTTTAGGAGAAAATAATTTTATTATGTTAATTATGTAAAAACCTTAATTCCAGGAATTTGTGAGACTTTTGACAAAATTGTCCTAACGGTTAAGGGCTAGATGTTCTTTAAGTGAAAATATAAACGATCACACAAAAATACCAACAAATATATATATATATATATATATATTTATCCAGTAGACCGTAAACCAAGTCCACCAAAATAGCTGTTGGTCCATAGTATGTCGGCCCAGTTGAGAAAAGCGTCTAAAAATGTGGTTCGCTGTACTCATCGGTATATTAGTAATATTTTGATAGTTTTTTATTGATTTTTTTCAAATTTTGGGGCAGGAAGATGCAATTGGCCAAAAACCGATGACGTCACTAATTTCTAAAAATTCACCTTAAAACTTTAAAAACGCATTGCGCGCTTATTTGTCATGTTTCGAACAAATAAATTTGGTTCTAAATTATAGTATGCTTCGACTACAAGATTTTGTAAATGTTTTGAAAATAATCGGGTGTTGGAAGCACTGATCATCAAAAAAGTGATTACGTCATTTTTTGACCGTTTATTTAAATGATCTGATCAAGCTGAAATTAGTACCATGTGATAGGTAGACCATGAAAACATGGGTATGTAGGCTTATTTTAAATTTCTATCCAAGTGTTATTGTGCTATAAGCGAAAAACGAAATTTCGATAATGGCGGATTTAATTTGCATATTATGCAAATTGTTCAAGTAATATAGGGTGTCATTACTCGAATTCTCATTCAGCACCGTTCAAAGACATATAAACTGCAAAATAACTTTGTGGGGTTCACCTTGAATATGGCATTTTACTGCAGGGCTATAGACAAAACTGTGACTAGTAAGGGTTGGTTAGGGAGCTGGTATTTGCTAATGTTTATCATCAAGTATTTTTCTAATTTATATTTTTTATCTTCATGGTATGGTCAAAACTTCCGTGCATTCGATTTTTAAAAAAATAATTAAGAATATAGAATTATTTAAGTTTGAAACTTATATCTAGGAAAACGGACAAAAAGTGATGTAATCACTTGTTTTAATGAAAGATTGTGAGTGGCCTGACGGTCCAGTGACTTAAAAATTGTGAGTGGCCTGACGGTCCAGTGACTTAAAGATTGTGAGTGGTCTGACGGTCCAGTGACTTTAAGATTGTGAGTGGCCTGACGGTCTAGTGACTTTAAGATTGTGAGTGGCCTGACGGTCAAGTGACTTTAAGATTGTGAGTGGTTTGACGGTCCAGTGACTTTAAGATTGTGAGTGGACTGTCGGTCCAGTGACTTTAAGATTGTGAGTGGTCTGACGGTCCAGTGACTTTAAGATTGTGAGTGGTCAGACGGTCCAGTGACTTAAAGATTATGAGTGGCCTGACGGTCTAGTGACTTTAAGATTGTGAGTGGTCTGACGGTCCAGTGACTTTAAGATTGTGAGTGGTCTGACGGTCTAGTGACTTTAAGATTGTGAGTGGACTGTCGGTCCAGTGACTTTAAGATTGTAAGTGGCCTGTCGGTCCAGTGACTTTAAGATTGTGAGTGGCCTGACTGTCTAGTGACTTCAAGATTGTGAGTGGCCTGACGGTCCAGTGACTTTAAGATTGTGAGTGGTCTGACGGTCCAGTGACTTTAAGATTGTGAGTGGACTGTCGGTCTAGTGACTTCAAGATTTTGAGTGGCCTGACGGTCCAGTGACTTTAAGATTGTGAGTGGCCTGACGGTCTAGTGACTTAAAGATTGTGAGTGGCCTGACGGTCTAGTGATTTTAAGATTGTGAGTGGTCTGACGGTCCAGTGACTTTAAGATTGTGAGTGGCCTGACGGTCTAGTGACTTTAAGATTGTGAGTGGTCTGACGGTCCAGTGACTTTAAGATTGTGAGTGGACTGTCGGTCTAGTGACTTTAAGATTGTGAGTGGTCTGACGGTCCAGTGACTTTAAGATTGTGAGTGGACTGTCGGTCCAGTGACTTTAAGATTGTGAGTGGCCTGACGGTCTAGTGACTTTAAGATTGTGAGTGGTCTGACGGTCCAGTGACTTTAAGATTGTGAGTGGACTGTCGGTCCAGTGACTTTAAGATTGTGAGTAGACTGTTGGTCCAGTGACTTTAAGATTGTGAGCGGCCTGACAGTCTAGTGACTTTAAGATTGTGAGTGGACTGTCGGTCCAGTGACTTTAAGATTGTGAGTGGTCTGACGGTCCAGTGACTTTAAGATTGTGAGTGGCCTGACGGTCTAGTGACTTTAAGATTGTGAGTGGTCTGACGGTCCAGTGACTTTAAGATTGTGAGTGGACTGTCGGTCCAGTGACTTTAAGATTGTGAGTGGCCTGACGGTCTAGTGACTTTAAGATTGTGAGTGGTCTGACGGTCCAGTGACTTTAAGATTGTGAGTGGCCTGACGGTCTAGTGACTTAAAGATTGTGAGTGGACTGTCGGTCCAGTGACTTTAAGATTGTGAGTGGACCACAAACATTTAAGGCTACCATTTTTTTCATATTCAATAGAAATTTGTTATAATGTTGATAGGGATTTAGGATATCTTATTCATGATTATAAAACAGACAATATATTTTACCATTGTTGCTAAAATTCATTTCGCTCAAGTACACTTTCATTCTGTCAGAAAAAATATTTTATCATTTTGCTGGACCGAATGCCTACTGCTAAAGAAAAGTTTGTAGTAGAGATTTAATTTATATCTAACAATATGTATGTCGAGTTAATACTTACCAAATACTTCCTCTATTTTAGAAACCACATCAAACAACTTGTTGAGATTTTCTGAAAATAATTACAAGCAATATACATACAAAAGTATATTAATGTAAAAGTCATTCAAATGTACTGATTTGTCTTCTAATAATATGGTTATATTAAAGTGTTTTAGTTTCTTACTTGATACGTATATTGAACAATACTAATTCACATGATGATGATTTGTTCTGAAAGCAAAATCAACTTTGTTCCATACAAAATTCCAATGGAATCCCTCTTAACTGGAAACCATTCGAAATTCTCTGTAAAACGGATTTTTTTCAAGTTCCAAATTGTTTTCCGGTTTATCTATATAACAAAACACCCTATAGTCCGAAACCCCTCTGTTCCGGAGATTAATAACTGCATTTAGACCTAAATTATATAAATCTGTAGCAAACATACATTGCCAATAATGATTTGAAGGGCGTATGTAATTGGTTGACAACCTCTAGTGTTTAATTGGTGTACAATAACAATAAATTATATGCATTTTAATTGTTTCATAATTGAGTCATAAATTTATGCTAATGGAAAGATTTATGTTTCATTAAAAAAAATAAAACATAACATGAACAGCTCATTAATGATTACTAGTCAAATACCTAAACCACTTAGTCACACCCTCAAAGATTGTCTGTATGAAATATCAGGCAAGACTGATATTATGTACAGGACATATATATATCTACTAATGTTTGTTCAAGTCAAATATTTTATTTTGAAATACATGTACTACCAGGTACTGATCACATACACTTAATACAAGATTAATGTAGGTCTACCATCAAACACATATGTTAAATCTTATAGAATGTTAACCCGTCTATTCCGAAAACCTCTCCAAACCTGAATTTCATCTCATTCCAGAGAAATTCCGGTTTAGAGGGGTTTAGCTGTATGTACTTTATATGTAATAAAATGTTATTTGTTTAAACTTATGTCAGCCAACTTATCATCAGTGCTAGTATTGATCATAATATATGCTAACAATATCTCTCTTAAAAATGCGTTGACTTGGATATTATAATTGATGGACGAATGTTTGAGGTAAGCTTTCTTAAATATTTATGTTAAATATTAACATAATGAACAATTACACACAATGAAACATTCATTTAAAGTGACTTAACTATTATTATTCTATTTAATGCTACTTTCATGCATATATTCATAATTTTACTATCATGGTTTGATAGAAAGAAACATAAACATCTATATCACTTTAATATGATAGCTGAATCACATAAAGTAACACTACCAAACATTATCTTATTTATTATTAGACACAAAAGAAAAGTTTAACTCTTACCTTCCATGACTTCCATACGTCTAGTTATAGCTTGTAGTGTTTTATAATTATCATGTAATGTTATATTGCCTGTCTCTATTGACAGTCCATATATAACACTCAGAAGAGACAGAAACGAAATTATAAATCCCATCTTTTATAAGAATATCGATGTTTGAAAAAACAAACGCTTGTAAATGTATGTGATTAGATTATGGTTACTACTATAACTCTACTGGGTTTATATGTATGTCTAATTAATAAGTATGCGAATAGGTTGCTGAGATAAACCACTTAAAAAGCAGTTCAGACATTTAAGTATTTCATTTATTTTTGCAGACGTTGCGTCAAGGAGAACATGGTGTTGTATAAAGACGGAGTTAAAAGGTTACAAATTAGTGTAATTGTGTCACAAGTAGTATGGTACATTTAAATAAGAAATATCCTGTTTTTATGATAATACTTGAAGTAGGTTCTTACATTAATGGTAAAATGGCCTTTATTATCAGACATAATGATGCCTGATTGGAGTAGAACATAAACATCACAAGATTCGTTTTACTAGGAGAGATGTCAGACTTACTTTATATAATAATTAACATCTTTGTTTAAGAACATGCAAATATAAACTTTGTTTTCTTTCTATGTCTGTGTTGGCGTGGTCGAGTGGTTACTTGGTTCTTCTACAAATGACCGTTCTATGTACTTGATGACATCTGTTTCTATGCAGTTAAGAATAACTTAATCTATAAGGATTTATGCTTCCTAGGATCTTAAATACATTCGTGACAAACATTTTAAAGTAAACTCACTTAAAGAACTTTTTGAATCTGTACCATCATATGCTATACTTAACTTTTTGAAAGAAATAAATGTTTATAATAAGATATAGAGCTTTACATCATTAATATCGTTTGAATTAATAGTATCATTAAATGCTTTCGGCGCGATATGACCTTTCTGTGTTGGTGCGCCGTAAAACCCAAACAAACATTTATGCTTCATTGTTTTGACTATAATAGGTTGTAAATAACAAGCGGTATTTTAGTGAAGTTTTTAACTTGGCGCGTCAATTTAATAAAAGAATAGTTTAACTGTCAAAATAGGGATGGGTAAATATATCTAGAGTATTGTTATTATCTGTATAAAACAAGTGAGTTATATCTACACTTTAATTCATTGGGCCACACGTACTGAATAATTCATTTGTTTTCACAGGAATAAATGCTTTAAATGAATAGTGTGGACTCAGACTCATGTGTCCCCCCCCCATAAACGGATGAATTCCAGCTTAAAAGTACAATAGCATGCTATGTTTTGAAATTTGACTTATACATTGTGCACAGAACATATTAATATATATAACAGTTTATCGCAACTAAAATTGAACCCTTTAATGCTAATTTGTAACTTGTATTTGCAGTATATATTTCACATGGGTTACCATCTATACATTGAATCACCATTCCATCAACAAAATTTGGTAATGTGTTTTCCTTGCCCATCGGTTTGCTTGCCAAGCAATACTCATTTCTAACATAACTATCATTGCAAACAGAATATCCTACAGGGCGACTTGCTCCACTTGATTAATCTTGTTTGTTTGTTAGTTTGCTTTAACACCGTAGCAACACATTGTAGGTTATATCACGGCAGTCAGCCCACCTACTCACTGTTCCTGGGAAGACTAAATCTCTAGATTTAGCTGTTAACTACTGAGCTCATACTTTCGCCAGTGATTGACTACTGTCCTAAATGATTTAGAATCAGTGGTAGGAGGGAGAATGGCCGTATAAATTATTTCATGACCAAGCTCTATGAAAGTATGCCCCGCCAGGGAATCGAACCCACGACCCCTCGATCAGTAGACTTGTGCGCTACCGACTGAGCTAGCCGGACGGCTATAAGATGAATCTAGACAACAATCATTACTGTAAATACATTCATCTTCACATGAACACGGTGTACAACACAACAATATTATCCGTATTATATGTTATTTTATCGTTTCAAAACTCTATACTAGGACAGTCTTTTGTTGATATCGCGTTTGTTAAATAATCCCCCATTTAATGTATTTTGATTAATGTACGATACACCCAAACACATTAGGAACAAATTTATTGAAAATCCACCTCTCGGACCATTATATGTTTGAAGTGATTGCTTAATGCCATATTACCTGCAGATTTCTCAAATCAAGACTGTTATTTTCAAAACGTAACTCCAAGCTATATACATATATCAGATGTTCTCTGTTAAATCAACATATCTGTCATTTGTATTCAAATAATGTTATTTCATAGATTTTATTATATATGTTTTGGTCATGTACATGTAACATGCACCATCATAATGTCTAAAACATGAACATAATTATGAAATTTGATATCAACCCAGCCAGCATGACCATATCGGGCCGATATACAATTAATGTCGGCATGTCGGCAAAATGTGCCGACTTGAGGCCGACATCGGACCGCTGCAGTGCTGACATACTCAATATTTTGAAAAATTATAAATGCAATTGAATTGCTTCCTTAATTATGTTAATAAATAGTCCTGTGTATGATTTTAATTACTAGAAGCACACTAACCCAATTTCATGTTACATCAAAAAAGTATATCGGGTCTGTGTCGGGCCTACATGATCAATTAATGTAACTATTTTGTACATCGGATTGACATCAGTACGATAGTGCGTTTTCAGCTACACCTCCATATATTGTTAAATCGTTAAAATATTATGAAATAAATTAATTCTAATGAAACACCTCTGTTATCTACTTATTATATTTACGTACTGTCGTACCAGCAAAATGTGCCTATTTTGGGGCCGACATTGGACCGCTGCAATGCCGACATACTTAATATTTTGATAAATGCTAACTGCAATTGTATTGTTCACTTAATTATGTTAATAAATAGTCCTGTGTATGATTTCAATTTCTAGAACCACACAAACCCTATTTCATGTAACGTCAAAAAAGGTATATCGGGTCTGCGTCGGGCCTACATGGTAATGAACGCAACTATTTTGTATATCGGATTGACAACGGTACGATATTGCGTTTTCTTGATTACCATGCAGCAAATAATTGTACATTTTGGTATGAATTTTAAAATAATTTTAGCTGTGTTTTGAAATGAAATGTTGTTTGTAATTGAAATCAATATTGTTTAAGTACATAAAAACCACTCTTATATAATAATATTATTTTAAATGAAGAACTGGCAAATATTCACTGCATTCCTTCTTTCAACCAAAAAAACTAAAAGTCAAAGGAATGTGATGAAGGTGAAGTTTATTTTCTTTTAAAAGTAGATCTAATGATGATTTAACAAATGTGTAAACACTGTTAATTACTTCATTTTAACCATTTGAGCGATTGAAAAATACAAAATTTATCTGTTTGTCTTATTTTAAAGTAAAATTATGGTTGAAAATATTTGTAACATAATTTCGCGACATGCTTTAACAAGGCCATATTTATCATTTGCTCTTTATAGTTAGAATATACTAAATATTTGCTTTTATAATCTTTTTTGTAACAAATCCGTTTGTTTTTTTGCATACTGGCTGTTTATTTTCACTCCACGGTTTTTTAATGTACATGTACACCGCTATTGTTTTGATGTTAGCCCGATGTAGGCAAGAAATATCGGGCCGATATTGTTTAGACATCGGCCCGATATTGTACTACCAATGTCGGGTCGACATCATTCCTATTTGCAGCCGAGATTAAATCCGACGTCGGGCCGTCATAGAAAACCATATAGGTTTGATGTCGGGCCGATATAGAATGTTGGCTGGGAACCGTTTAATGCCAGACGATAGCTTACAGCTATTTTAATTTTGTAAAAACGGCTATACAATTAACTTCAAAAGTGAATTGCTTCATGGTGGCTTTTCATCTAAATATACCATTATGTCACAGACAAAACCTGTATTTTACATTTAATTATTAAAGCCCTATCTGACTGAGAATTGTTTAATCTGTTTTGAAATGTTTTTAGAAGTCTATAAGTTTTGCTTTGCTTACTGTTATTTTATTTAATATTTAGAACATATTTAGTTATTTAAACATAGTTTTTTCACCACCTCTCACATCTACGAACTACTATCGATACAAAATACTGAATTACTTAATTTAGATAGCATATAGAAATTAGAATATATCATTTTTTTAATATCACAAAACTAAGAAAAACTGGAAACGATACAATATGATCTAGTTATAAAATGTAACGAATGTCAGAATAAGTCAACTGCTATTGAATGGCTCGCAACCCCGTCTGGCTTTAGTCGATATAGCTGAGCATTAAAATATATGTCAAAGTTTTTCTAATATTGATTTAATTTACTTTAAAATCGTAAATCGACTGCTATAGCGAAATTATTACTTTTTGTTTTGTTATTCCGTGTTCGACTGGTTTAATTTCTCTAGATATCTTGGAAACATTATAAAACTTTAATATGCCTATGTCATCCGCTACATTCGTTTTGTTAGTTCTTTTCGTCCCTTTCATTGCCTTGTGACATTTAAGCAGATGTTTTAAGTACATGTGTTACATGTGTGTTATTTGATTATAAAAGTTGACGGATATAATTTATATAATATAAGAACCTTTATCCTGTATGATTGGTTATAATTGAAGAATGTTCTAATCATAACATGTGCTTAACTGTCTGACACTTGGTGTGAGTTTTAAGTGGGTCATAAATGCTTCGAGATTCATGGTACCATTTAAGTAGTCATAGCGGAACACTATAAACTTCATCTGTAACATAAGTTTAATATACTACAATATATAGTGCGTAAATATTGACCCCGACCTGACATTTCACATTTGCATCTAATAATTATCTACACATATCCCGACGAAAGACAATATCACGCCTATTCTACACTTCGACTGCGATCGTAAAATTATAGAAGTTTGTTTTTGCGAAAAGTTTTAACTCATAATCCTCATGGCCACGATGTAATCAAGCATTAATACTACATTTGTATTAAATGTAATGAATATTCTTGCATAATGGTCAGGTCGGGGTCAAACTTTACGCACAATATTACAGTCAAAATAGTTAGTATAACATCGTACGTAGAAACATACATATATAACAAGAACAAATAAAGTCCTATTAAAACATAATTACTTATTATGTCCAATATAATCTGCCCCGGTTTCACGAACGCTCTCATAACTTAGATAAAATTAAGATTGTCTTGAATATTTTTGCCGTTACTATGAGTTTCTCATTAAATGTTTTAAGTGGATTTAACGAAATCGTTTTTCTTAAAGTATAAATTTAGGGTTGATATAAGCGACACAAACTTAAACCAATAAACTAATAAACTACTAGAGTACTAGATGACCAACGTGTTTCATTGATGGACTCTTTATAACTCTATATAACGTAAACGGTATGACTGTTGACCATGAAACATTGTTTTGTCTGGCGTAGGTTCAAATCGTGAATGTTGTTTGTTTCACTCTTGGCCCATTTTTATTTTTTATTTTTGCCAATCATTTGTGTTTTCCTATTATGCACAATTATCTTACATTTACTTCATTGCTGTACTTGTACAGTTTAGCATTTTTCGAAAATACAATACAGTGTATCAGCGAATAATGAATATTAAGTGAGAAGGATGTAACTCTTAGAGGATATCAGTGTATAGTAATTATATTCATACGAAATCTCATATCTTTAGGTCCATTATCAAAGTTTGGAGACGAGCGTTATTTATTTTGAAAAACAAAAACTGCAAAATTGCAATGCAAACAATGATGCCCGTCTTAAAGATAAGGTGATAAGGCAAATGTATTACTAGTATGAGATAAAAATACCCTTTGCTCAATATTTGGTTTACAACTTTGAATGTGTGTAAATAATCCAGGCAGTTACACAAAGTATTACATGAATTGTAGTGCACGGATCAGTCAGTTATAGTGAGTTGGTAGAGTGACAACAATTCCTGCATTAAACAATTCGAAAATCGCTTAAAATGGCTTTTGACGAACGATGTCCACCTTACAATATGCTTGACATTCTCTTACTGTCTTACAATAACTTTGAAATTCACGGATTGGCTGGACAGTGTGTTTAACATGCATTGCAAGTCTTGCAAGAGTATGGTGGTTAGTAACGTTTACATTATCTATTTTTAAAATGGTTCAACTTTCATTACTTGCGTCTGAAAATAATGAACTGTTTATATTAAAAAAATTTGTTAAAATCTACAAGCGTTGAATCTCAAATATAGACATTACGAATGAATTAAGCTATTTACCTTACTATGTGGTGATACTTCGCTTTCTCAAGAGGAAAATGAAACTATTGTGTATGCAGTACACAAATATATAAAAATTACAAAGCGTTTTGACTAAGATGTTCCCATCAAACCCCCATTGGAAAATCTACACACCCTTTCTTTCTCTTATACTTACACTTATAGTTATCACAACCAGATTGTTATCTCGTTTATACATGTTTTTGTCAAATTATGATCTATTATTCACAACATGTTAACATTTATAGTTATTATAACCACATATTATTAATATTATATTATCTCGTTTATATATTGTCAAATTATGATCTATTATTCAGGACATGTTAATGGGGAGGACCGTAACTAAGTTAGAGAACTTGTGGTCCAACCCAATTACCTTTATTATTGAAATTTATGTGTAAATTGTATTTTGTAAATAGAGGTAATAAAATATGTTTCATCATCATCAATGAATTTAGCATATACTTAATATGTCATGCCTCATAAACGCAACCAAGTCCCATTAATTGTTGTTTACATGCATTTAGATTTATAGGATAATGAAGGACTTGAATAAAGGTATAATTGCAAAGTGCTACAATACGATAATAATAATAAGAATAACAATGAAACACCGTAGGATCAGGAGCGATTTGGTGACGATTTTGTATTAAAATAAGAATTAATAGAGTTGATAAAACCAACCAATCAATTTTCTGTTTGAATGATTGTCTTTTCTAAAATCCTAACAGAATGACCATCGATCAAGATATTAAAGTATTTATTCGTTTTAATCTGCTAGTTGTACTATTTATATAATTATAAATAATCTCAATTCCGCCAACACTTCGTCTTGAAGTAGTGCTGAAACTGTCACAATCTCCGTAAACAGAGATCCTGTTCTACTTGCGTTGTCGCTCTGGATCTCTACTTAGTCAATGCAAGGTCACGTCGAGATAAACTTTGTGTCGACCAATCAATGCGTAGCTTTTATCTAGACGAAAACACTATTAATCACATTTTGATTTCGTACTTTCTATTTTTAGACCAAGGTTTGCATGCAAATAATAGAATGGTATCAACTATTCATTAGCGACCTTTCGTTAGTGCCAGATGTTCAGTAGAGATGTTACATCAGCTTATGTAATAGAATGGTTCTATAGAAAAAGTTAAAAGAGAGTAGTTGATGACTTTGAATGATGTCTGAATAATGGATTTCATTTATTTTACATACAGATGCAGTAAAGTGAATGTGCATAAAAATGAGAACTTAAAAGAGTTAATTTTTGCATTGATCTAAGAATGGCCCCTTAACTTGTTGTGATTAAACACAAATCAAAAGTGTGTTCGCCTGACCGGTTTACCTGCTGTATTTATAGGTCGATTTTTTGAAGTGTTTTGAACCGTAGTTGATGATGTTCTACCTATCACTGAACTGTCCTTTGTGTACAAACGTAGTTGGAGCCGGAAATCTCATTTTACCTTTTAAACCCGAACAAATTCAGTGCCCTCAGCGCTTTGATTTGAAGTGTTTTGAACCGTAGCAATGATGTTCTACCTATCACTGAACTGTCCTTTGTGTACAAACGTAGTTGGAGCCGGAAATCTCATTTTACCTTTTAAACCCGAACAAATTCAGTGCCTTCAGCGCTTTGATTTTACAATCGAGCTTACATAAATAAGAGTAAATTTATAATGAATTAAGGAACAAGAATATTGGCGAAAAAAATGAGAAATATAGATAGGACGTTTATAGCAACTAGTTTTGTCAAATAAATTAACACTTTTTAATAAATTAAACAGCCTGGAAATAGCCTCGTGTTTAGTTTTCTATTATTAGGGTCTATCAACAACTAATGAGATGAAAAAATGCGTCAGGACGATTTCTCTGTGAACAAATAGTTTGTATGACTCCAAGAAGCGTATACAATAACTGTGCGGCGCGTTTTTTGACCCGACGTAATACTAATTGATCCAGCGTGTGGTTTGTCCATTAGCTTCAAATCCTTTGCACAAAAATTTATTCGAGCTGTAGACTACATGTAGATTGTTTGCAAAAATGATTTGTGCATAGAATTCATAAAAAACAAATACAATTTACAGGCGAATGTGGATAAAAAATGTTATAATAAGTGTATAAACTATTATATTGAAATATTTCCTAGTTTTGGGCTGGAGTAAAATTTGACAAAAACATGGCATCTGGCTATGCCAGATGCAACATGAAAAAAACTTGTTGAAGCAATTAAAAAATTCCATATTCTGTACGACCAGTCTCTATAGGAGTATTCTCTAAATATTACTGGCTTGAAAGATAAAACGAGCAAAATTTAATTTCAGTTGCAAAGCAATGTTAATTCCAGTGTTGCAGTTTTTGCAAACATGCTTATGACAATTCTGTTGTAATTACCCATGACTCAACATTCCTGGCTTGAATGGTTAACCCAACTAGAATTAATGACCACGTTAACCAGATGAATGGAATGGAACTCGCGTCTCAGGATCAAGTTTCACGCTCACACTAACGTTCACGTCACACTCCCGTATGAATGGAATACCGGCCTAAGATCTACGTACTACGACGTACATAAATGATGCAGGTTCGATTAAAATATGATGTCGCATGTAAGAACGAATTCCCAGAAAAAATCATATCACCGTCCCTTACCCGAAAATATTATAAAATGATATGAAGTAGGAAGATTATGAAGATTTTTCTAATCAAAATCTAAACATTTTGTTTTAAATAAATATAAAACTTAAAAATAATAAATATAAACTTGCAAGCTGAAAAAAACCCAGATGTAACAGTCGATATTAGCAGACGAATTTTACGTAAATCTTTACAAAATACAAACGAAACAACCAATAAATACAATCAATCGACTGTCTTAACCATTGTAACATACCACTTGATATCATATATCATATAGCCGTCTAAGTTCCGATAGTTTCGGGTGTGAAATTTGAAATCAGGCGACCAAACTCAGGTCCGCTGGGGCTCCGAGCCGGGCGGCGGGTCAAATATGTTGCCGTTGTTAAGGGGTCCAGAAGTCCGGAGGACATCTGAAGCTACTTGAATGAAGAAATTTGCTACACCTTGTTATACAAATGTACATGTAAATAGAAACGAAAGTTTGTGTCCTTATTGTATCTGAATATCACTTCCTACTTATATGTCCTCATTATACAGATCTTAGAATTAAATACATACCTAGAAAATTTACATATGAACCAAATTTACATAAGTTTAACATTTTATTATCATGTAGACAGGAATCCATAGTAAAAAACGTGGCAACATACATTGTAAATTAGCGTCAATAACGTAATGTAGTGCAATGAAAGTATAAAAAGGACCATAAGGTTTTCTGTATCAATGAATATATTCGTGTTATATTATTAAGTACTCAGATTAAAAACACATGCTAATTTTGATACAGTCCGTTTTTTCTTAACTGTCAAAGCTTGAATAATTTCACGGTGACTGAATGCATTGTTTTGTACGTGTGGCCTAATTGTTCTTAAAAATATTTTGACTAAAACATATCATACAGCATAAGTAGCTTAACTCGAGCATAATACACACTTTCAGAAACTCATGGATGTATTACGACAATGATTAAAAAAAACGCATTTACCGTGAAATTATTCATGTTTTGACAGTTGAGAAAAAAACTATATCACAGGTCAATGAATGACAACTTGGTTTGGTTAAGTTTTGTCAAAGACTATATTTTCTTAAGAAGTATTATGAGTAGCTTACAGAACTAAACTCGCATAATTATGAAACTTGAGTTTCTTGAAATATTCTTAGCAATATTCATATTGAACACAAGTAATATGTTTGTATCTCAAATTGTCACAAATATGAAAACAAAGGTAAAAATAACCAGCAGTATGAATGTGGATTTTATTATAACATCATGGTAGACCAGCCAAGTTATAAAACTGAAACCTCAGAATTCTGGAAACCTTAGTAAACCAAACGATTTGTTCTCTCCGAAGGGGGTTCGGTTTTCGAAGGTTCCACTGTATTTTATGATATTTCAATATTATGAATACTTAAGATTTACTGTAAATAGCATCACCTTAAGTGGTCCAAAATGAACGTCGCAGACAATTCCCAACCTTGCACACTTTACAGTATAATTTGTTTATGAATAAATCAATGTTGATACAAAATGATATTTCTTCATTCAAAATTCCTTACTTCTTTAAAAAATACTTGTAAATTAACAACATATCAGATCATTTAATATATTTCGCTACAGTACGCTTTTCGTACTCTAGGCAATCTGTTTCGTGTGTTCAAGTGTAAAGTATGCTACTAGTCACGCGGTACAACTAGCATCGCCATTCGGAACTCCTCGGCCATTCGCTACCCGAGATTATTCATTCATGAAAGGTCGAGGTGTTCCGAATGCTAGCATCGCGTGATTAATCATCGCTGTTCGGCGATATACGCAATTATCAAGATTTGAGTATTGTAGTCGACATTGGTTGCCTTACACCAATCATAACGTTGCATTTGAGATCACATGATAAAAAAATGGACGTTGAATAGTCCAATTGACTCGTCGACGCCATGTTTTGTCTGGTTATCTGTTTGTATAACCAGAAAAAATCCAGTATCAATGTATGAACGAATACCAGTTTCGAGACAGCTGCAATGTTAGACCAGGAAAATGCAAAACTAATTTTAACATGTTAATTCTTTTTAAAAATCGCATTTCTTGAGAAAATGCAAACTTATCTTCCCTACTTTCGGGCAAGTATATTTATACATATCGAGAACGTTCGATTAGCTCCCGGAATTTGGTCAGAACATGTTCTTAAAACTATCATTTCTGTGTGCTTATAAATTTATTAAAGCTTCAAAATAATCAAATAGACACGAAAAAGGTTCAAGTCTGCAATAAAAGGGTATTTCACGTGCACAGTTGGACAATGTCAAGGACAGCGCTTGTTCATTCGATATATTTTTTTCTATCCAGAAGGTTCCGCTCAATGAATCCAACACGGCTAAATTCCAGGAATTCTATAATAGACATGGGACGGTCTAGACCGCTGTCACATATTGCTTGAGTGCTTTACTACAGAAGAAAATGTCATACAGGGCTAAACGCCATAGACTGTCAACAAGATTTAGAATCTGTGGTAGGAGGGAGAAAGTTCGTAGAAATTATTTTATGACCAAGCTCCACGAAAGTATACCCCGCCAGGAATCAAACCCATGACCCCTTGATTAGTAGAATCGTGCGCTACCGACTGAGTTAGCCGGGCGGGGTATATATCTATTCACTCATTCAGAGACACACTCATCACATTAATACATCTTGAACGGTGTCTAATGACCCGGTGACATACATAACATGACGATAACATAACGCATTGCAAGCCAATCCTTGAATTCATCTATATCGATTAATATATCTAATTGCTCGTTTTATAGTCTATTCCAACGAGGTTTTTATCTTAAAAACAACTCTTAGATCGTGAATGATTAACGTATCAAGAATCAGTGGTTGTTTGATAATCTGTTTAAAGTTATTGAAGAGTTTGTTTCAGTCATAATAGCCAGGACATGAGAAATGGCAATACATATTGGAAGCCTGCTGTGTATCATTATAATTTTTGTTTTCAAAAATTACTGCGATGCAGGTATTTATTTCTTTATTTTTGATCATGCACTTTTATGGTAAAATGTCAATATTGTACCGTCACATATAATTATAAAATATCAATATTCATATTGTACCTTTACATATATTTATATAATGTATAATTTATATTGTCACGTTGTATATACATGTAATTGTAAAATAACAAAATTCGTATTTTTACTTTTACATATAATTTATTGTAAAATGTCAAAATTCGTATTATACCGTGACATCTAATTACAAAATGCCAAAATTCGTATTGTAACGTGACATCTAATTACAAAATGCCAAAATTCGTACAGTACCGTGACATCTAATTACAAAACGCCAAAATTCGTATTGTACCGTGACATCTAATTACAAAATGCCAAACTTCGTACAGTACCGTGACATATTATTGCAAATATTGTAAATTATTGAAATTCGTATTGTACCGTGGCGTATAATTGCAAATTTTGTAAAATATAACAATTTGTATTGTACCGTTACACGTAACTGTCAAATGTAAACATCCATTTTGTACCTTGACATATAATTTCAAATTTTGTAAAAATGACTGAACTGTTACGTGTATTTGCATTTTATTAAAATAATTCAACCCTCTGTTCATGTTGTGCCATGACGTGTAATTGAACAATGTCATCATTCATATTTTTCATGTAACATATGACTTTGGCTCATATTTATCATGCATTAGAAGCTAGAGTAAAATTAAAAATTGAACTTATTTTACAATGAAGCAAACTTAATTCTAAGGATACTTAATATTTACAGCTGTTATTTCAATACGACCAGTATTTATACCTTCAATAAACAAGGAAGATCCCCTTCATTGCTTCTCGATCACACAGGAAATGTCAAAAATCTTCCCAAACTGTTTTATTTTTACTTTTTGACGTTTCTCAAGAAAATGACCACTGAATAAAAGTATTGCAAATCAATTTATCCTATAGTTATATATCGCAATTCGGCTCCCACATTCATATGGTTTAAAATAATTGTAAAGACTAAATCAATAACGGTATAAAGTATCATAATCATTGACATAACTTCGTCTAAATGTAACAAGAATTATCTTTAAAAAAGATATTCGGCGCTCTGTTGGGTTCATTTTCAACGGTTTGAAGTATAAATGTTGGTCATGCACGGCGTACATGTATTAACTATAGGTCAAATGTAGTTTGTCCGAAATTGCAATTCAGCCTCAACTGACAATGTTTGTCCGAATATATTGCCACTTCGCTGATTTGTCAATTTGGAAAATCTGTCCGATTCTAAAATTAAAAACATCTTTAATAGCAATGCCATGGATTTTCGATTAAAAATCACTTCTTTCCAGAATGACCAAACGATTTATGTTACTTTACTGGCGAACATAAAACAATTTGATAGAAATGCTCAATGGCGGCCTACATATGACAATATGAAAACCCATTCCGAGTGTGCGCTGAGTCATATTCGCAGTTTAGTTATACCGCAAGGGGCGTACCACGACGAATGGGTGATCAATTAGCATAGTGAGTCACTCATTATACACAGAGTAAATAGTCAGCAGCTACTGTACGTGCTACGCATCAGTTTATCACAAATTGCCAATGGTGGCATGTGTTTTATTCATTGCTTTATACCGTAAAGCATTTCCATTGGACAAACAGCTATGGTAGAGCAAACTGTATTGCTTTAAATATAGGTCAAAAGTTGGCTTAGACAGCTGCGCCGAAAAATATTGACGTTCAATAAGAAACAATAGCAGATATTCATTTTGTTTCGTATGTTGGGAAATATTAAGACAATACTTAAAATTATACTGTATTCTTTATAAATATACTATTCTTATTTAATTTCAGGGCTAAGCAATGTCGCTCTTGGAAAACCGACATACCAAACAAGTACACTTGGAGCATATGTTGCGTCAAATGCTGTGGATGGCATTACTAATGGTGACATATTGGCCGGTTCTTGTATAAATACAGAAGCATCATCGGCAGAATATTGGGAAGTTGATCTTGGAGATGTATACATGATCTATTATGTTAATCTGTTTAATAGACTGGACTGTTGTGGTAAGGAGATTTAATACTCTACTCCACTCGAATGAGAATCTATATATATTGATACCACTTGTTTGTGCCTTGGTTGGTCTTATTGTTTTCATTTGTTTCATATTTTAGGTATTTCTTCACTTAGGTGATTCTATAATATAAAGCGGACATTTTCACACCGAAGAGCTGAAGTGTCAACCTTTGATAATAAATGTCAAATTTTGTTCTAATTTCGACATATCTTTGTCACTAGCAGACTTTAAAGGTGGGCAGATGTAAAATTATGGGTCTTTAATCAGATGTACACAAAGCATTATGTGCCAAATCGCTGTGATAGAATTAGTAATTATGGTGATATAACACTCCATCGAAAATCTTACATACATATATGTGGTATACGCAGCAAATAGTTTGACGTTATGTATTACCAAACTAGTTTGGGACATAACATTAGCATGTATGGCAACAATTAGACTAGATTATACTCAAGTATAACCAAAAAGTATACACAGACGAGGCTACAAATATCAGAAAGTTCATATTCTGAATTAGATATGTCGTGCTGTAATAGTACGTGTATAAAACGATTGAATCATACTTATCAGCAACATTTTGCAACTGAGAAAGGCAATAAACGATTTGACATTTTTCAGTAGAATACTTCTACTTCTACTTCTACCAGTTACTGGCCAAATTCAACGGACTGAATATAACTGCCAGGTGGTTGCGCAAAAAGAGAAAGAAAAAGAGTTAAAAGTAAGAGTATATACAAGTTAAAAAGGATAAAAACAATGATGCAAGGATGAGACTAGATAAAGAGTTTGGCTAGTTGAGCTTTAAAAGCATCAACAGAGCCGACTGATGTAATATCATTGGGAAGACTGTTCCATTCTTTAATGGTTCGTGGGAAGAAAGACTGTTGGTGATGTGTTGTAGAACAGTGAGGAATCTTGAAGGCATGGTCTTGTAGATGTCTAGAGCGGCGGTTGATAGGAATGAGTCGATGGGTCTTGTTTATAGCTACTTGGTTGTTGTTGATCTTGTAGAGCATGGTGAGTCTGCTGATTTTGCGTCTGTCCTGACGTGATTGCCATTCTAGGTCTTGAAGCATCTCTGTTACACTTGATCTATTTCTAAAGCTGTTTTTGACAAAGCGGGCTCCCCTTCTTTGTATCTTTTCAATAGATTCTATGTCTTTTTTCTCATAGGGGTCCCAAACTGATGAAGAGTATTCCAGAGTTGGACGAACTAATGATTTATATGCAGTTTCTTTGGTTTTAGTGGATGAAATGTTGAGATTACGTCTAATGAAGTTGAGATTCTTTGAGGCTTTGCTGGTGATGTTGGAGATGTGTTCGCCCCAGTCAAGATGATTATTAAGAGTGAGTCCTAGGTACTTTGCTGAAGAAACATGATGAAGTAGATGACCGTTGAGAGTGTAATTGTACTTGATGGTTTTCTTCTTTCTTGAGATGGTGAGAACTTGGCATTTGTCAGGGTGAAAAGACATTTTCCACTTTTTTCCCATAAAAAACAGACAGACGATCACCAGTCATTTCATTTGCGTATATGCATTTTTGTTATTTGCATAACACTGGATTGCTGGAATTTCTAGGTGAAATAAAACCGTATAATTACAACTTGAATGAAATAACAAAATCCGATTGGTCAAAAGTGAACACGTGACCTAAAAAAATGTGCTTTTATTTTCGTATAAACTGCAGTTTTGAATGAATGACGTCACGCCGGAACTACTTTCATGACTCAAAAGCTATTTTTAGCGCGTTTCCACGCTATGACGTACAGGTCAATAACTATAATGTCAATGGAAAGTACATGATGTACACAAAACCAATAAGAAAGGTGCAATCAACTTTTATTGAAAGAAATTAAAATGAGTTTAATGTACAATACAATTGTGCAGTAATACCGTTCTTTATCTATATTTCATAAGATGTAATGTTCCAGGAAGTAAATGATATGCTGAATGCAGAATTAAGAACTTAAGCTTCATTGACAGCATTTAAACCATTAAATGTTTATTTATATTTCTAGCGAATCAGTCTTCTTTTTCAAATGATTTTCATGGCATTGCCCTTCTGAAGTGCATGCTCTAATGAACTGGTATTCATTCATATAGATATCTGAATACTTCGGTTTCCGAGGCATCTAGTTTCACTTTCTTGTCTGAAAACAAAAAAAAAACAACAACCAATAAATGAAGATAAATAAAGCTTTAAATACCAAGAGTTCGACACATTTAAATTGATCCACAATAAGATAAGTAATCAGTATTTTGGCAAACATCAGTATGTCATGGCAAACATTTCAAAATAACTCAAGTTGCCTCTCATCAAGTAAAAAAAGAACGTATAACATAATGATATGTACATTGGATAATAGGTGTATCTAGTCATAATGATGTAGTATCCGCAGAAGTGCATGTGTATACTTCATGCATATACATTCTGCATTGAGTAGTGAACAAGGTCAATAATTATAACGTTTATTATCAGACCGGAATGAAAATGCTTCCAGATTAATATGACCAGACTTTGAATCTATCCTAAGTACCGATCATTTTAAAATGTACATGAGAACATAAAAGCGTATAAACCATATAATCTCCGTAATTTGGGGATAAATAATAAACATTCACTTACTCGGTACAGATAATAGCTTGTATTTCCATCCAATGTCTTGACATGTAAATTTCCAGACTCGGACTGACTGCTTAAGTTATCATCAAGTGATCCAAATTTCAGTAGTAAACTTTCTCATTCTGATTAAATAACACAGCCTCAGATGCTATTCAACTCGGAAAAATGTACATCCAACAACCGCTCATTTGTAATCACTGGTGGTTTCAACGAGTTGACATATTAATCTAGGTCACAACTTGCATCATAAACTCACGTGTTCTTCGTAGAAACTTGAAACTTGTTAAACCGTTTAAAAGAGTTACACAATAGCGTACCACCTCTCATGTGTTCTTTTATTAAAAATAAACTCAATGCATGTTCATTTCAATGTATCATTCATGCCGTTATGTCCGAAAACAATGAAAAACTGCATCCAATCGAAGAAAAAAATGGCCGACGGTTGGCATTAAAAAACTGTTTACCGAATGAAATCAATGCGCACTATTACGCATTATTGCGTAATTTGGTTCTACGCACTAGAAAATAGGTCTTTATTCTAACGCAAAGTTCGCAAAAAATGGTTGTAATTATAAGGAATAAATGTATAGAAACTGACTTTCATCGAAAAATAAACGTCATTTTGGTGATAGCTAATTTCAGCATAAAGGCCTTCGGCCTTTATGCAAATTAGCTATCACCAAAAGTGACGTTTATTTTTCGATGAAAGTCAATTTCTATACATTCATTCCTTAAATAACATTGCAAAAGCATTGTGATATCCCTACTGTCTCATGAGCAAATGACACTTTATTTTAATTTCTGTCATTTGTTAGGTATTTCTTGACGAAATCTAGAGATATTGCGGAAATTTGTGTATTCAATTCTGAGTTCAATCAATCAAATTAAATCGACCTTACACCGAAATTTACAACAAATATCATGTATATTTTATTCATGAAATGTTTCAGGTGAAAGGACAAGAAACGTTCAAGTGTCTATAGGTTTCGAACAAAATGATTATGTTTTGTCTGGCTATCTCGAGGGATTACTAGGCTCTAACCACACATTTCAAATGGATTCACCTACAAATGGACGCTGGGTGAGAATTTCACGTGATTCAGTTGGTGATGAACTTAATTTCTGTGAAGTAGAGGTATACGCACACCTTTTGAGCATTATTAACAGTGGTAAGTGTATGGTTATATCTTCTAGTAGGTAATGAATGAAGTATTTTTAAGTAAAGAATGATTCTTCAATTACACAATATGTTTGAATCTCTTTAAATATGTGTACAATTAAGAGCTCTTATAGTTGTACACATAATTCATTGAGGTTTCCAATTTGAAATTTTCTCTTCTTTCAGATTATAAATGATAACGTATCTTGACTCAGTGGTTAGTTTATAATGTTTATAAGTTTACCAAATAGCTTATTTTTCTTAAAATATCAGGAGAAATAGCTTTATATCATTTTGGAAGCCTGTCGTGTATCATTGATTTTTAAATGCATCCCAGCTAATTTTTATATTGAACCAAAAAACTGTATTGTAATTAGTCAACCCCCATATTGTATGACATATAATCGTAAAATGTAAACCTTCGTATTGTAACGTGACTTATAATTGTACAATATCAACCTTCATATTGGAACGTGACTTATATTTGTAGATTATTAACTTTTATATTGAACGTGACTTGTAATTGTAAAATATCAACCTTCATATTGTAACTTCACTTATAATACACAATATCAACCTTCATATTGTAACTTCATTTATAATACAAAATATCAACCTTCATATTGTAACTTCACTTATAATACAAAATATCAACCTTTATATTGTAACTTCACTTATAATACAAAATATCAACCTTCATATTGTAACTTAACTTATAATACAAAATATCAACCTTCATATTGTAACTTCACTTATAATACAAAATATCAACCTTCATATTGTAACTTCACTTATAATACTAAATATCAACCTTCATATTGTAACTTCACTTATAATACAAAATATCAACCTTCATATTGTAACTTAACTTATAATACAAAATATCAACCTTCATATTGTAACTTCACTTATAATACAAAATATCAACCTTCATATTGTAACTTCACTTATAATACTAAATATCAACCTTCATATTGTAACTTCACTTATAATACAAAATATCAACCTTCATATTGTAACTTCACTTATAATACAAAATATCAACCTTCATATTGTAACTTCACTTATAATACAAAATATCAACCTTCATATTGTAACCTTACTTATAATACAAAATATCAACCTTCATATTGTAACTTAACTTATAATACAAAATATCAACCTTTATATTGTAACTTAACTTATAATACAAAATATCAACCTTTATATTGTAACTTAACTTATAATACAAAATATCAACCTTCATATTGTAACTTAACTTATAATACAAAATATCAACCTTCATATTGTAACTTAACTTATAATACAAAATATCAACCTTCATATTGTAACTTAACTTATAATACTAAATATCAACCTTTATATTGTAACTTAACTTATAATACAAAATATCAACCTTTATATTGTAACTTAACTTATAATACAAAATATCAACCTTTATATTGTAACTTAACTTATAATACAAAATATCAACCTTCATATTGTAACTTAACTTATAATACAAAATATCAACCTTTATATTGTAACTTAACTTATAATACAAAATATCAACCTTTATATTGTAACTTCACTTATAATACAAAATATCAACCTTCATATTGTAACTTCACTTATAATACAAAATATCAACCTTCATATTGTAACTTCACTTATAATACAAAATATCAACCTTTATAGTGTATTGTGACTTATAATTTTTGTACAGTCGTTTCCAGAACGATATATAGTCATAAAACAACGAAAACAGTCATTGTCAATTTACGCATTTAATTGATCACAATCTTTAGAAAAAATATAAAAATGATGAAACTATCACCTAATACGAATTCAAACGTTATACCAAAGTGATGCTACAAATGGTTATCTGAAAAAACAAACAGAACAAATTCTCACAAAACAAAGAATACAGTCTAAATGTGTCCAAAGAGAACAAATACTTACAAAAATAGAGAATACTGTCTAAATACAACTTTGTTCAAACAGAACAAATACTGAAACACAGAATTTAATCTGTATACAACATTCTTCATAAAAAATACATATAAATCGTAATTTATCCAAATTATTAGATAATAATTTGTTCAAAATTTTACTTTAAAGATACATATTTAATTCAATACCTACTGAGCAATGCCCTCTTTATATCGTCCAAATACAAAAACAAACTGTATGAATACTAATTACAAAATACAAATTTACGGTTTTACTGGTCAGGCCAGGACTTACCAAGTGAGGAGTTGGATACCTCTAGAGCCACGGAATTAAATTAAACCCCTCCCAAGATGTCAAATGTTAAGGTTTTGTCCAATCAAAGTTAATATAATTTGGTTCCCATACAACCCCTAACTTCCAAATTCGGAGAAACTTTGGGTGTTCCCTGGCTAGGATGGTCAAGATAATATTTCTGACCGTTGAAAGACAAATATTGGTATTTCTTCAGAAAGAATAACAAAGTGTCTAACAGGCACATAAATCTTCTGTCAACCTCTCGGAAATATATTTATAGGTACAGTGTTAGGAATGGTCTTTAATTTTATCTTAGAAAACATCTATAATTAGTCACAGACCCCTAGCCACTACAATTGTAAAATGTCAACCTTTATATTGTAACGTGACTTATAACTAGAAGATAACATTATATATTTTAACGTAAGTTATAATTGTACAAAGTCAACCTTCAAGAATACATCCGTAGTGAATATAGGTCCTGTAGGATAATTACAGACAAATCTTGATCATATTCTATGTAAATAATCTCCCATGATATCCTAAACGAGCTATGACAATGACACTTAGAATGCTTTGATAATTTTCAGGGCTTAGCAATGTTGCTCTTGGAAAACCGACATACCAAACAAGTACACTTGAACCATACGTTTCGTCAAAAGCTGTGGATGGCATTACTAATGGTGACATGTTTGCCGGTTCTTGTATGAGTACAGAAGCATCATCGGCAGAATATTGGGAAGTTGATCTTGGAGATGTATACATGATCTATCATGTTAATCTGTTTAATAGACTAGACTGTTGTGGTAAGTTTTTTTTTATTCTATCCCATCACGAAAGAGAAGTTATATGGATCGATATCATTTTTGTATGTAAGAAACACATGGTAAGATACCATGTAGATTTTTTGTCATTTCACTTTGTTGTATCACGCTTGTCTTGGCTATTTAGCGCGATTTTTTCTAATTCTATGCAGTTTGTATTTTGAAGAATTTCTTGTTAATATATTCCGAATAACTTGTAGCAATATCAAATTACGGATAAACGACGTATTCAAAACAACCACAAATTTCACTTCTAGTCGTAAAAATTATCAAACGTTCTGACAGTAGATTAGAACATGACTTCCCAACAATTATAACGACGCGTGAAAATAATATACCCGTAACTGTAACGCTTACTTATCGGAGAGTCCCGTCGGCTCCATTCTTCGAGCTCGCTATAGTTCATACGTTGTACAGAGGTTGCGGTTGCAGGTTGAAGAGATGGAAAACCTTTTCTATAGAAATAGAATACACAACGACAATTTCATTCGCTTTTATCATTCTAGAATCTAAATATAATTTTTTTCAGGAGAAAGAACAAGTAATGTTCAAGTGTTTGTAGGTTTCGATCAAAATGAGTATGTGTTGTCTGCCTACCTCGAAGGATTACTTGGTTCTCATTACACATTTCTAATGGATTTATACACACATGGACGTTGGGTGAGAATTTCACGTGGTTCAGCGGTGAATAATGAGTTAAATTTTTGTGATGTGGAAGTATACGCCGAACTTTTGACCAATGTCAACAATGGTGAGTGTATCACAATTACATTTAGCTTGAAATATTTTCGATAATAATGCATTAAAAATAAAACAATGTATCTACAACTATACTGTACATTGTACGTTTTGACTTTTGGGACATAAAGATGAGAGATAATGTTGTTGTTGTTGTTTTTTGTAAAATAAACACGAACTTATACATATGTATTTTAATAGTAATTGTACCACTTAAAATGCTTTATCATTGTTCAGGGGTAAGCAATGTTGCTCTTGGAAAACCGACATACCAAACAAGTACACATGAACCATACGTTTCGTCAAAAGCTGTGGATGGCATTACTAATGGTGACATGTTTGCCGGTTCTTGTATCCACACAGGGGCATCATTGGCAGAATATTGGGAAGTTGATCTTGGAGATGTATACATGATCTATCATGTTAATCTGTTTAATAGACTGGACAATGACAGTGAGTAGTTTTATTTACTCTACCCCAACAAGAACGAGAAGCTGAATACACGTATACATGTATATTGTTATTACTTGTTTGCCGTATTAGTCGGTCTCAGTGTTTCTATTTAGTTAATATCGTACGTAATTTGAGACAGACTTTAGAAAATTATTGCAGGACATTTTTTCTCCGATTTTCTGAAATCATTGGCTTGGACAGTAAATGTCGAAGTTTGTAGGCCCCTACTTATTTCGTCATATACCTTTGTTACTGGCAAAACATGGTTGACAGAAGTTTTGGTTTGTAACTGAAATTGAAGGTATACACAATGCCCTGCGTCAAATTACTGTGCTGGTTTTTTGAGGTGAAATACTGCCTCTGTAGAGTCTTAGATATTTGTTAATATGTCCAAGGCATTGCCTCTGAGCGAGTTTAATAAAATGCAGTATGTTGTGTTGTGTTGAAATGGCATCTTACGGAAATGTTAAGATGTGTTTGCATCTCTGAGAGATGGTACAATTTTTTCAGTTAAATTAAAAAAGACATTAATAATTTCATTGCCTTATGAGCATTTTAGAATATTAATATCAAATGTTTCAGGAGAAAGAACAAGAAACGTTCAAGTATTTGTAGGTTACGACCAGAATGATTATGTATTGTCTGGCTACCTCGAAGGATTATTAGGAATCTGGTACACATTTCAAATGAATTTATATACATATGGACGTTGGGTGAGAATTTCACGTGATTCAGTAAATAGTCAGTTACAATTTTGTGAAGTGGAAGTATACGCAGAACCTTTGGCCAATGTCAAAAATGGTGAGTGTATCACAATTACATTTAGCTTGAAATGTTTCTGAGATAAATGCATTAAAAATAGAAAAAATCTACAACTACATATTAAAATTTAAATTTGGAGACATTAAGAGAAAATGTTTTCAAAAAATGTATGAATTAATATATTTTGGCATTTAGTATGAGTATTAGCTGACCGCAGGGAGTTTTAAACGATTAATAAATCTTTATAAATCTAAACATTAGAAGTAGGTTTATCTAACAAACGTGTTTTATAAATACTATTTACGTCAGTATCTCTATCAATGTAATTTTGATCCAAATAGTTTATACT